>JASAUF010000514.1:0-711758 GCA_030180095.1 Magnolia changhungtana | reverse complement strand
TCACAAAGATTCTTAAGGTTTCTTAAGGTAAAAAAAAATAACTAAGAACATTAATACTTACATATGCAAGCTTCAAACAGAGAACAGAGAAAATGGAGGGAATGAAATATCAAGATAAAATCAGTGAAATGAAGTGAAGTCAGCTTAGATTTGGCTAAATGCCATGATACAAGAATAGTGAGAGAAGAGAAAGGGCGTACCAAGGAGCCATATGGTTTTTCCAAGAGAATAAGCAATTTCATTTGGGGCACATCATTCCCATAAAATACTATAGCACAACAAGGATTTACAAAGAAATGGACCAAAGTTTGGTACAAAGCACAGAACATCCATGTTTTCCTCACAATAAGGATTTACAAATTATAACTGTCTGAGAAACAAAACCACCACCAAAATTGAAAAACTTACATCCAGACTACAAATCAGTAAAGGCCAGGAGGCTTCAGATTCATAGAATAGGACCTAGAAACTCTTAACAGAGGAAGAAGGGTTAGCATGGAAGAGAAAAATAACTAAGATTGACTATGAAATAGTTGACTAAAAAATCAATCAAAAGAAAGCAAAGAAGTAAACATTTTTCGAGATTTCACACCTTTGCTGCATGGGAAAATCCAGATTGATGAGCTAAATTTCTTGCTATCTCACAGAGATCACAAACAGTGAGCTTCCATACCTGAAAGGGTATCACTCTTTAAGTGACCTGACCTTGGATGTTTGGACAAAATACCAGGAATTGAAATCAAATAGTTGTTCATCCAACTTCTACATCTGAAATCGAGTTTGATAGCCAAAATTCAACAAAAAAATTGAGTTCAAGTCAATAAAAATCATCTATGGTTAGTTTTAAGACTCAAAAGTGTGAAGATAGATTCAATGATGTCCAAAGTTCAAAAAATTTGCACAATAAAAACCCACAAAAGTCCGACACATGCAGTTTTTCCAATTTAATTTTGGGAGAAAGTCTAGCAACTCACAACCAAATTTTGGGAGAAAAATTTCAGCATGTGTGCAGAAGATCAACAATACAAAAAATAATAATAATAATCAGGTTGTTGAATAAATGAGCTTGGGTTGAATAATGGTAGCTTGTTCAAGAAATTGTGTCGATCGTGAATAGGCGTGATTCAAATTGAGCTTCAGGTTGTCAAACAAGCCTTCTCCAATCCAAATTATGGTTGAAGATTCTAAACATGACGAATCGAAGTCGTTTGTTGGAATTATGTTAGTGCCAGAATCCGTCTCTGGTCTTGTGGAAGACTACTCAAGAAGCGGTATCTCCTAGGCTACCACTTTGTATCCAGACCCATGGAAGAGATGCTCTTGCGTCAAAGATATTAGAACTGTGATCAAGGCGTGGCCTACTAGCCTACTACTTTTTGCATGTGACATCCACTCCATTCAAAGATAGCGTCTAAAAGCCTTCTATTGACATTGCCAATTTCTATTCATCGCCTTAATCGTAGTAGATACTTTCCATTGTTTGTTTCATAAAATTTCAATATTCTATCAAATAATAATAATAAAAGAAAAAAAAATGAGTAAAAAATATAGTATCTAGTGCAAAACTGCAAATCCTGCAGTCAAGGATCATCTAATCCTCATTGATTATAACAAATAAAACACCAATAGCACTTCATCATACTGAAAAGAATTCAATGCATGCATTATTCATCTTCAATATTGAACAGAAGTTACCACATGAAAGGCGTATAGGTCTTTCTTCTCTTCGCTGCTAGCAAAGCTTGAATTCACAATGCAGCCACTGCCAACACAAATTTCCAGCCATTCTCAAGTAAAATGGATCTCAGACTGCAATCGATGGCTTTCGCAATCAAAGACCCCAACTTCACCTCTTCATCAACCACAACCTTCACCACAGAACCCACCTTTTGAAATTACTTTCGGCAAACAATTGCTCAGCTCCAAAGGCTTTCTGCAACCATGATCCATACATTGCCCAGAAGCATTATACCATAGTATTGTGGTAGAGCATGGCCGACTCAATAAACTGGGATAAGGCTGAGATGATGTTCCAGTTGAATGTGGTTAAACCAACTCATACATCACATCCACCATATGGGAACTGCCTACATGGACTAGACCGTAAGGTGGCTAGACCATTCATCGAGTGAGCAGCAATGTGGATGCCCGACGGTTCAAAAATCCATTTCTACTCACACTTCCCCTGCTTACACTGCAATATCTGTTTTCTTGTCAGTAAAAGAAAAATGAATTAATGGAAACTAGTCTAACCATTAGAAGACTTCTAATCTGCACAAGAGATTATCCAAAGGACATTTATTTACTTATTGTAGCTCAGTCCCTCATCATGTGTCAGCATGGCACATGTGGGATATGTATGATCCATCCGGCAGGTTGTCCCCATCTTATTGATGACAATGTCCCAAAAATCAGGCTAGTCCAACCCTTTTTGTGGGTCGCATTGCACAAACCAAAGGATGGCTAAAAAGGGAAATCCATTTAGTGATCCGTTTGTTTCTGCAACCATCAGAGAGCAAGACAGGCCCAGTTTTTGGGCAGAGCTTGTACACGGTGGGGCCATATAATGATTTTGATCAGCCACACACATGTGACACAAGCACATGACCAAGTTCACCATGTGGAGCTTGTACATGAATGCTCCAATAATCCATCCTTTTGATTGAACCATTGGTTGCAAACCCAAACAGCCCATTTGCTCCAGATCTAAACACAAACTGTGTCATGGAGAAAGAGAAGCAAGCCTATATTCAGCTCCTTCAATCAGTAGCTTCTAAACACCGACAACGACAGCCAGATTTTTTATTTTTTATTTATAGAATTTTTTAATTACCATGAGGATTAGTTGGGTATGAAGAAATAAAAAGAAGTAGCCCCCACACACAACATTCTAGACAGAAATCGAACTGTTCCAAGCGCAATTCCAGCATTCTTAGCCTATAAAAGTATAAAGGAAGAGGATCGATGAAACTTACATCACCGATCGCGTGCATTCTCGAGTTTTTGACCACTTGCGGTGTGGAATCGGATTGAGATTTCTCGCAAAGAATGCATGATGTGAGCGGAAATGCGTGCGGACAAGAAAGAAAAAGAATTTCGACCATATGAAACTTTAGAATTACTGACCTGCAACTTTGCCTCTACCATCCTCAGATACAGCAGTTTCAGCTGTCTGTGGCCATGAATCGAATTTCGATTGGAACATGACCGTCTCAAATCCCTCAATAATGCGAACGAAGTGAGATTTCGCCGGTCAGGGCCATGGAGCAAGTCCTGTGTGGTGGAATAAGATTATTACACTAAGAATAAAAGATTTGACAGGAAAAAAAAAAAAGATTCAAAAGTAACTTTTGATAAGGGCTTTGGATATTACTTCTACTACCACACCGGCACTTTTCCTCTCATCAAGAGAAGTATTTCTACCCATCCATACGAAAACTTCCACCCCACAATCTAGCAGGTAGCATTTGTTTGTGTCCAACAATTCTCTTGTCAAGGAATCACCTCAATGGGTTCTGTTGCCCTTTCTGGATGCTGGAAAGCCACAAGAAATTTCATCAAAATGAACTACGAAGAGTGTAGTATGCACAATCTACTCCAAAGGATACTTTCAGAAACAAGAAGAATCCAAGCAAGGATGAGAGAAATGTTTGATAGCATATCCAAATGTTGTAGCTTTCAAATATGAATTTGTGAATTTTTTCTTTATATACCAGAGTGCCTTTGCAGAGCCTCTTCGGTTGTGTATCCTTGTCTATGGTCGCTTTTTTGGAAGTGGAGCAAAGCCACCAAAGAGATAAGGCATGTTGGGCCCTCACAATCAAAAGGATAAACTGTTTGCAGAAGCTCGGTTTGAAAGCATTAGTGGACCACTAAAACTTGGGGCTTTCCGTGCAACACGGCTTACCCTTCTCATTTGCAAGCTAATTTTCGCCTTCCCACCTAATAACAGTAACAAAAGAAAACCTGATGCATCTCATCTTTGGAGCATATAAAATTGCCTTGACACTTGAACATGACACCAATGAAATGAAAATAATGCTGTGTTCACCAAATTTCATGAAATATCGTGAAAATTTCCCACAAAATTAGACTGGTAAGTCATTTTTCTCCTTTTTATTAAGGTAGGTATTATGCCAGATCAAAACATAAAAAAGAAGGAACATGGATCTCCAAAAGAAGTAGAAAATCAAATGAGAAAGATGACAACTGATAGATGCAATGAGAAGGAGAAAGGAATATAACCCTATAAGATCCCTGGGAATAGTCACATAAATGCAATACTTCTAAAATTCAACTTCGGTTACATATCAGATGATGAGAATTTTGTCCAAATTTCATCACTTATTACATACAGAAGTACCAGTGAAGAAGCATGAAAAAAACAAAAACAGAGGAACCAGTAAACCCGCTTAAAACAAAATCGACTCCACCCGCATCAATTCGAAACAAAAAGATGTTGCAACGCATGAATCACCGAAAGAGTGTCCGACATCCGAGCAGCCCATGCAAATAATTTATGGGGCCACAACCAAACTCTATGAATCACCAAAATCGTAACAGATCCTTGGGGGTCATTCGGCCCGCACTTCGCACTACAACTTAAAACCATGGAATTTGATAGGATACAAATTAACATAACTCCACCGCTCATGACAAGCATAGAACCACCAAATTCACTCCCATGAGTGAAGGATTGAAGGATAGAAGCCCACAATGGCTTTTATTTTAGGCAATGCTTTGTAGAGCTAAAACTAAATTACAGTAGGAACATGGCCTTCCAAGAGCAATTCTTAAACCTTTTCCATCCTTTTTTTTTTTTTTTTTTTTGAAACATAACAACAAGCTTCATTAAAGAGGCGTTGAGATAGCACCAAAAACTACAAACAAGAAGACACATGAGCATTGCCCAAAGGAAAAATGCTCCTCGAGCAATTATTAGTGTTGAAACTATAATGATTAAACCAAGGCCCCACACAGATAGCTACAATGTAGTACATGCAGCCTGGATATTGGTGGCCATCACTTTCAGTTATATTGTTCAATTAAAAATGGACGATATTACAGTGATGTGATCTTACAGGAGTATCTAGTGGGCAGATCAGTAATTCAAAACTCATCAAACCTATTTTATTAATAAAGCAGCAACTTAGTCCCCCACAAGGTGAGTCCCACTTGTACCATTACAAAAAAAATAAAAATAAAAAAATTGTTGTTTCCTTCAACCCAATCATATAAATTTGTTGTTTCCTTCAACCCAATCATATAGTAACTCATTATTAATACTGCAAAGGAAACCTTAGGCAGAACAAGATAATAACTTCCTCTTGAGGACATGATGAGATGAGATGAGCGGGATTGTGTAAAAACCTAGATAACTTCTCAAGCTTCTCTTGACCATCCAAAAAGATAGTTCCCCGTGTATATGATTATGATAAAAAGCTAGGGGTTACATAGGCATGTGATGAAACAGATGTTTGTTGATATATGAAATCCACAATGACTGACGGTGGTAAATCTTTCCATGTTCTCAAACAAGATATAATGGTAATTTCTGGTTTCCTTGAGACTCTTTGTAAAAAAAATATTCACCACCTCCCAAGTCCATATCCTGTCATATCTTTTTCCAAACATTGCTATACCCTGCATTGTGAAATTTTAAACAAAAAAAAAAAAAAAAAGGCACATTAGGACAGATCTCACCTTCTTGTACTTGAGACAATTTAACTGCAAATAGAAGATAACCTTTAAATGTTTGCATTACATGGCCCTGCCTAAGATTCTTCTTTTCCTACAAAGACATAAGAGATTGCATGGGGCAATTATCAGTTGATTGCGTGAAGAAACTCCAAAACTGAATCCTCAAGTTGCTAGACAAAGACAACCATATGATGTGCCATTTAATTCTAGAGGACTAGACAACTATGCGTTATCTCCACCATTTTCTAAATGGTGGTGACTCATCCAACATACATGCGGTGCATGTGCAAGTCAATACCAACCATCCAAATCATGTGCCCCACTGTGTATCTTGACAATTTGGTATCAGGCTTACAATTTGGACAACCATTCTCTTATAACTCTTCATTTGAGGCCACCAATTGGATAGCGAGGATCACTCGATTAGTAAGTCATCCCCACTTAAGAAATGGTGCAAAACCAAGTAATCCCATCTTATTTCCAGATATATCTAGGTTATTCGACAAAATGCATAAGAATAAGTCCATGATTGTGTGGAAATTCTAGAGAAACCTACCTTAGAATTGAATGTCTGAGGTTTATAAGGCGTGTTAGGCTCACAATTGACAGGAGATCCACGGGTTTCATTAAAACATGCAGCAAATGCATTTGCTAAAATTTCTGTTCGGCGATGAAAGAAGAACGATCTGAACTCAATTCAAGTTTCTTTCTTGATATTTCAAAAAAGAAATCCAGATTTGGATCCTTTTGTGCACTTCCAGTAGATTAGGCAAATGTTTTCAATACTTGTTAACGTCTTTGTCCCATCAATTGGACCATGTTGCCAGAAAAGAACAAACTCGCACAAACACTGTTCTTCTCCTTTGTCAAATGTATGTTCTGAAGAATATACCTGAGATAACAGACCCATCAGAATAGTTGAATATCCAGCATAGAGAAGTTAGATATGGCCACCATATACAGAAGAATTCTTCTAAGCCCACATGCACCAGTACACATGCCCACACATGTCAATGAGGCACATGTGGAGAGGTGGCTCATTTTTTTCTAAATTGTCCCTTGTCTTCATAAATGTGCAGCTCACCTGATGAGCTGACTGGCCTTATTTTTCACCCCAGGTCATTCACACATTTCAGCAAGATCTGATCCACAGATGGTATGTCTCGCTAAACATTCTAGAGCCACAAATAGAGGCACATGTGGGCTTAGCAAGGTTTTCTAATAAAGACTTTTATGCCTATCAGAATCATCCAGGAATGTCCAGAAAGATGAAAAAGAAAATTGAAAAGCACTCAACTTTGCCAAGCCAAGCCAAGCCAATTATCAATGTAGCAGAATGAAGGATGTGTTTGTAGAGGGAGAATGTAGCCATTATCAAAAATTGGAAGTGCATGTGCATGTGTTAATAGTTTTGTGACCATTTTTTAATGTTTACAGGAGGTTGACCATTAATGTTGTTATAAAAAAAACTTTCTCCACTGACAATCTTAATTCTTCAATTCCCAAACATTGGTACTGATACAAGTGATGCAGTAATGGGGATAGACAATCTTAAATTGTTTATTTCCCATCAATTTAAAACAACAATTTCAAAATAAGAAATTGTTTATTTCCCATCAATTTAAGGCCTAAAGTGGAAAGGTCCTAGAATGGCAATGGGCCCACTGGTTGGAAGATCTCGGATTCGAAGCCCAACTACCATATAATCAAGATTGAGGAAGAACGTCCGAGAATTTGCTAGACCCACAAAAGGTGTAGTTTTTGGTGATCTAAGTCATGATCTAGTGGGCCATACAAAGAAGATTCATATAATCAACCAATGACACAACGAAAAAACCTGGGTCTCCAACAAAAGAACAGGGGCAAGCATAAGGAAAGTATGAAACCCTTGCTCTTGGAAATACACTGCATGGAGCTATGAAGCAAACCGACAAGAACACATGACAAAAACAACAAAACCACATTTGCAATTTCCTACAAACAAGAAAAATTGCAAAATCATGTCATCATAAAAAGCCACCTAAAGAATCCTTTAATAAACCCTCGACTCATTAGCATGAATGGGCGGAACATGCAAAATTCAAATCGAGTCACCAATTGCCATCGGCAACATAGGAAAGAAAATCAAGAGGAGAGATTGATCGTTTGGTCCCAACAAATGTAAGAAACAATCACATGAATTCAATTAACTAGAATTTAGGGAAATCTCAATCAAATGAATAATTAAAAAATAATTTTCTGAAATCCAAACCCTAGTTCTAGATCTAGTAAATCCCCACCATAACCAAATCAAAATACCTTGCAAAGTGCGAAAATAGATCCAAAACCCTAGAAACAAGAGATTACCCGATCGGGAAGAGATGAAGGGCGTGGATCACTAGCCGCACCAGATCTGGAGATGAGAGAGAGAGAGAGAGAGAGAGAGAGAGAGAGATCGGGAGAGGGAGAGAGAGGCGCGAGATCTGAAGATGATGCAAGTGAAGGAGAGAGATCGGGAGAGGGAGAGAGAGGCGCGAGATCTGAAGATGATGCAAGTGAGGGAGAGAGATCGGGAGAGGGAGAGAGATCGAGAGGGGGAGAGAGATTGGGAGAGGGAGAGGGAGAGAGAGGAGCGGGGTCCGGGAGCTAGGTTTGCACAGAGAGAGAGAGAGAGAGAGGGAGGGGGGGGGGGTAGGAAATAGGAGAGAGTCGCGCTGGGGCCGGTTGGTTTTTTTTTTTTTTAAATTATATAGGCTAAGAAATCCGCCGATTAGGTCTTACATAGCGCCGCTGAAAGAGAAGCACAAATGCCATTTAAACCCCTTTTTGTTGTAGTGATGCATGTCCAACATCGATGTGTCCAAGTTACATAGGCTTTGTCTCTTTCATATCTGCTCCTCATTCCATCTTTTGTCCAAGTTACTTTGGAGTCTACCCACATGGATTGGAAGCTAGGTGGGGTCTATCATGATGTTTGTGAGGAAGCCATCCCATACATCCATTTTGACACCACATTTTAAGTCGTGAGACAAAAAATAAGACATCCAAAACTCAAGTGGGTGACACTATAGGCACAGTAGGGAGGGAAATGCCCATATTTGAAATATCTAATTTTTAATTTTGAGTAACTTCTAATATTTCGGAGGAGATGAAGGCATCCAAACAGTATACATACAAGGAACTAGAATTATTATGGAGCTATCATTCTTTTATTCAAGTGGCATATGTGTCTACCAACCAGTTCTTAAGCTGAGTAATAACAGGGTGTTTCTTTAGTTCTTTGGATGTCACATAAAAAATATATATTTATTAGACATTCTTATGTGTGATGATCAAAATAGGAAGAGGGTATGGCTTGTGGAATGCACGTGAAGAGAGAGAGAGAGAGAGAGAGAGAGAGAGAGAGAGAGAGAGAGAGAGAGAATCTCCCAAAATAGGAACATTGATGGGCATTACATATCTACTGTTTATGGTGTTGTGGCCCACTTGCGTTTTAGGCATGCTTCATTTTGGTGTTGTGGCCTACTTGCATTTTAGACATGCTTCGTTTTGACTGATTTCCTTAGACGATCAAGCACAAAGATGGATGGATTGTACATTGCACTAACATTATGGTGGACCTCACATGCTTGGCCTATATGGTGAGAGTTACACGCACACGCCAAATCAATTAAAAGAAAAGAATCTCAGCATACAGCCACCAACCACAATAGGTGACACCACGCCCCCCAATGCTACCCCATGTCATGCCATCGAATTGTTGTTGAACTCCCATGTAGTTTACACTTGTGTTACTATCCAATTCATCATCATGTGTAGTTAGATATAAGCCCCAATGACACAGTTGCTTTCCACAATGCATATAAAAGTACAGTTTTCTGATCAATAACAAAGCAGTCAATTTAAGATTCATCAGTTGAAGTTCTAAAGAAAAAGATTAAAACAACATGGTCCTTATAGATGCTTTGTCAAATGTACTAAGTCCAACACCAATAGCAAAGACAGGAAGGCCTTGCCAAAAAGAAAGGAGACTCATGTTGGTTAAAGTTACATTTGAGATTATGAAATAACCACAACGGGCATTTTAACTAACTATAGTATGACCAGAACAAGCATTTTACAGCAAGTAAAAGCTTACAAGTACATATTGTACAGGCTTACCTCTTTTGAGTATCCAGACAGTCCAATAAGCTGAGAATCACATATTGCTCTATATAAATCTAAATCAGCATGAATTATAGGTTTCTATAATGACAAACAATACTCACATTAGATTTTGTCGTTGTCGTCATCATTTAAGTGTCACAATTATTTGAGACCCACAAATGAACATGATTTACAAGTTGTTTCATCATTAAAATCTAGAAGCAGATGTTAACATTTTTTTATAACACCCTAGAAGGTCCAAATGGTTCTCCTTACTGAAAATGTGATGCAATACTCTCAGCCATGCATAAACTTTGTAGAAAGGGTGAGAGAGCCTTATGGTATTAGCGTTTTCATCTATTTTGGTTAAAAATCATTATACTGCCCAATCTTACTCACTAGGCAAAGAAAAGACTATCAGATCTAAAAATTAACAAAATGAAATTAGCCCCAATATTTCATTAGAAACTCTAAATTTCCATCATGTTGTTAAAATACACCCAAAAACACCTGGATTCGTTATGCCATATCTCAAATTTTCTTGTCATTTTTCTAGGTTCAGACCGGTTGGAACTTGATCAGACCTCGTCATCAAACCCGTCCTTGGTCCAAGATCGTCTGGCATTCTTTGCTTCCTCCTAAGATATCTTTGTTCATTTGGAAATTACTGAGAAATGCACTGCCCGTCAATTCTCTCATCCAAACAAGAGGCGTTCAGTTGATGTTAAAGTGTAGCTATTGTTCTGATGGCTCCTCCTCCAGCCCAAACATTGAATCCCCCTCACACCTATTTTTGAATGGTGCGCTGGCCAGCTACCTGTGGAGGAAAGTTGCTGCTATGTTCAGGATTCCTCTATTCCATCACTCCTCTATTCTCCAGAGGATTCATTGGTGGTGGTTCCGGCCCTTACCCCGCAATCTCAGTGCTTTGTGCTTTCGGGTTACCCATATTTTCCTTCTTTGGGAGATCTGGAAAGCTAGGAATGAGACCAAGTTTGATAACAAGGCGACCTCTGCGGCGGTGATTTTATCCAAGATCAGATGGTGGCTGAACTTACTTTTCCCCCACTTTTTGTGTGAAGTAGTCACTCCTTCTCTGGTCCTTCCTGTGGTCTCCGGTCATAGCATGCCTCTCAGCCCTCTTGCCAATTCATTTTGGTCAGGTGGATCAGGCCGAGAGAAGGTTTTCTCAAGCTGAACGTTGATGGTTCTGCCTTGTCCAACCCCGGCCTTGCTGGTGGAGGTGGGATTTGCCGCAACCACTTAGGAAATTTCATTTTCGCCTTTGCCATCGGATATGGGGACGGCTCCAATAACTATGCTGAATTGCAGGCCATTCATGACGGAATTAAGTACTGTTTAGATCTTGGTCTTCATCAAATCATCCTAGAATCTGATTCTGCTTGGGCGGTCTAGTGTCTGTAGCAGAATTCGGTCCCCTCCTGGAAATGGACATACTGGCTATTCAGGATTAGATCGATTATCGATAGGGACTCCTTTTCTATATCCCACATCCTTTGAGAAGCTAATGGGCCAGTGGATAGCCTTGCAAAAATTGGCAGCGAACTGCAGTCTTCCAGCTTCTTCTCGGCTATCTCCTCCCTTCCTCGCCACATCAGAGGCCAGGTCCTTCTGGACAAAACCGAGCTTGGTGTCCTCCGTGACCGCAACTCCCCTATTCAGGCTTGACACTGGCCCTTCCTGCCTCCGTCCTTTTTTCTTCTTCCTGGATAGTTTACGATAGGCAGGGCAGTCTTTTTTTCTCTGTTCCCTGCTCGAATGGGCTATCATGTAATTTTTGTCCTCCTTGAATGGAAATTTTCAGTTCTCAAAAAAAAAAAAGTCAATCCATGTTAATAAATGTAATCAGGCCATCGATCGTAAAAGTTTAGCTCACCACCAAAGGAAAACATACTTCTGAATATCTGTATCATATCAGCCCAATACAGCCTATCATATTCATAAAGGCCTGATATGAATATTTGTATCATATCAGCTCAAAAACACATGGGTTTGTTGGCCCAAAACATGGAAGCACATGGTATCTATCTCAATAAGACGCATGTGGCATGGAGGACCACTACCCCATGTCAATGGAGTCAGCTTCCAATAGGTAGGTACTACACACCAATGTGGCACATTGGAGCAAGACCCAATCCATCCATCAAATGGGCCAGAGATTGTCTAATCTGTGCAGCATCATGTATGCATCCCTGCCCATGGTGTCGTGGCCATCAAGATAAATTTTGGATTAAGGTTTAAGAAACACAGTTGTCTTTGTAACATTGACTCGGCCGCTGATCCCAATTGAGAAAGGTGGTCTCAAGTCCAATTGATAGCATGGTTTCATCCAAAAAAGGATTTGGCTAAAGCATTTCAACAAACAATTAGCGTGTTGTCCCTGTCCATGTGGAGAGTGTGGTCCCTGTCCATATAAAAATTAATTGAACAATTTACAGAACTATAAATGCAACATTTCAACATTCAGGAGGTTTGCTAGTTCCACACATGTGGTAAGTGTTGTCCCTGTCCATCCACACTCAGCCACACATGTGCTTCTTTTTTTTGAAAGGCAACGAAGCTTCATTAAAGAAAAACAGTACAGAGAGAAATTGACCGCTGAGATAGTGAACTGAAACTCCCTAAACTGAGACAAAAACCGAAGGGAAAAGCACCAGGAAACAATAAAAAAAAACTACAAAAAAAAAAAAAAACATAACAAAACCAAAAACCAGACCACCCGCAAGACGCAGATCAGATTTTTCCACCATGTATGACATGTATGCAATTTCTAAGTGCCTGTGTATCATCCATCACACTTTGCAAGATATTTTAGACATGATGAAACCAGGAGAGAGAGAGAGAGAGAGAGAGAGAGAGAGAGGGGAGCTACTGCTGCGACTGTTGGAGAAGGGGAGCTACTGCTGCGGCTATTACTGGTGCTTCTTCCTCTTGCGGGCCTTCTCGGACTTTGGCGTGTTCCAGCAAGAAGGAGGGCAATGGCCAAGAGATCAGTGTCTTCAACAAGCAATGGAAATGGAAGCCATATCAAGAGAGGCCAGAGTGGCAAAGGGAGATCGAGAGACGTTGGAGAGAGAGAGAGAGAGAGAGAGAGAGAGAGAGAGAGAGAGAGACTTTTGGGATTTGGGGATGGGGTGTGCGATTTGGGGATGGGGTGATTTGGGAGAGAAGAGGGAAGAAGGGTTTTAGGAGAGAAATGGCACGCACAATTTGGGGATGGGGCGATTTGGGAAATTAAAGTAGGCGTAAAAAGCCCTTTTTTATTTTTATTTCAACATTCAGCGGTGGTGGCTTATCTATACACTAGCAGCCACATAAAAACACTGCTGATTTTACATGTACACTGGCGGTTTGTTGTGGCCACCTGTGATAGTGCGTCGTGAATACATATGTTTCTTGTAGTGTCAATGCCATCGAAGTCCCATCGAAGATGCAATCGAAAAAATTTTAAAAATTCATGTTTTATCGCTGGAACGTTTTTTGTGTTATGTTCGATGATATCAAAGTTATTCGATGCCATCGACAGTCTGTTGATACCATCGAAGGTGTCATCGAACGTACGAGCAGAGTTACGCAGAGTTGCGTATAAGTGCGGGATTTATTTCCTATTTCGATTGTGATTCTCATAGAGGCTATATATATGGGCGTAATCAGGAATATGGTATATCTCAGAGCTTTCTAATTCGTTCTAAAGGGTTTCAAGGGCTTGTAAGAGTGATTCGAGGCTTAGTGCATTATTGTCGCTTTGTGATGTGGTTTTTTCCTATATGAAATTTTTTCAAATTAAATTTGGAGTGTTTGTGATTGGTATTGGTTGTTACAATTGAAGTACTTTGCTTGATTCATCTATGTGTGCTTCGACAGTCCCCCAATAGTCTCTACCATCATAAATTGTCCCCACAAATCTAGGTGAGTATGAGAGCAAACCCAGCATAAGGTGAGATGGAATTGGATTGAGTGTGGGCTAGTTCAACCTAGTTGCAACCTGCAACCTAATCATGAACCATGTAGGCCTGGCTACTTTGCATGCGCATGAGCCGTTTATGGCTTCTAAGTCTAATTGCAGAAATCTTTTCACCAGATGGAAGGGATCACCCAACTAATAATATTTTCGCACCTTGGGCAATGTAAGGCAGGATTCAACAGATGACATGTTCGGATCACCATGGGCCGCATGACGGCTGTTGAAACTGCCACTACAACAAAAACAGGTATAAACGGCATTTGCGCTACTCTTTCAGCAGCGCTATGTAAGACCATCCGATGGGTATCTTACCATTAAAAAAAAAAAAAAAACCTACTGGCCAGTGCGACTCTCTCCTATTTCCTACCTCTAACTCTCTCTCTCTCTCTCTCTCTCTCTCTCTCTCTCTCTCTCTCTCTCAACTCCACAACTCTCTCCTTCACTCTCTCTCTCCTCTTTCTCTCTCACGGCTGCTTTGGGGTCTCTCCAGCTGTAGCAACCTGCTTTGGGATATCACCATAGAATCTAGATCTGCTACTCTCTTGTTTCTTAGGGTTTTGGATCTATTTTCTGCACTTTGCAAGGTTTTTTGACTGGTTATGGTGGGGATTTACTAGATCTAGAACTAGGGTTTGGATTTCAGAAAATTCAAGTGAGAATATGCTTTTTCTTTTTCCATTTTTTATCTGTGGATTTCTTGTGTATTTTTCAGGACTTTCTCCTCTTGTGAGCTGAGAGAGTAAAAAGACAGATCCGGATCTCATTCCACACTCTTCCATCTCTAATTTAAGGTACTGCCCTTTTCCAACTCACTCACTCATTTCAAAACCCTAGATTTCTACTCCTATTTCTCCAAATTTCTTCCAATATCCTGACTTCCCGACAAGATTCGACGATGTTACTTTGGATTTTGGTTTCATTTTCCAGATTCCTGCAATTCTCTCCCCTTGATCTGATTTTTCAATAAACCTGCATTTGCAACTGAATGGTTTTCGGTAGCAGTGGATCCAGCTCGGTGATCCATGTCATTTGTCTGATGGGCCGCACTCTTGGATGGGGATGCCTAGAAAGCTCTTGGATTGGAAGATCCTAACCTTCCCAAAAGGAACATCCGGTTCTGTTGTCATGAGCAGCAGCATAAGTAATACAAGAGCAGTTTCTCCTGCACTCAATTTTGCAGTATTCTAGGCTGAGACTTGAATTCTTTAGAACTCGAGGGTTACCAGAAAACATCATGCCACTCAACCGCAAGAACCCATCTTGATTCCCACACTTCAGTTCTATTCGCCTCACGCACCCCTTTGATTTATCACCTGCATCCCAATCTCGTCGAGAGTAAGGCTCAAACCCGTGCAAGCACTTGCAGAAAGAGAGCACCGTCCCTTCGCAGATACCATAAGCCCCACAAGGAGCATAAAACTCACATGCCGCTCTTGGTTGATTCCAAAACATATACCAAGATTGGCTCTTCTCATCCCATGTCAATAGCTGGATTTGCCCAGACACGTCCATCACCAACATTGAAATTATAGTTTTATAATAAAGTGAATAAATAAAATATGTCCCATCCTCATTCGATACGTAACTGTAATTTAATAAATAATTTGTTCTCATTTCAGGAATGAGGCTGAAAATCTCCCCGTTCCAAGTGCCACTAGCCCAGATTTTTTGTCGTTCTCTCCATATAGAAAACTGTGCCAATCCGGAATCCATTCCATAAGTGAAGTTCCCGGGAGCAGGGTCATCTTCACTTGTCCATGAAGCAAGGAACCATTTTCGCCCACTCCTATTCACTCCCAGTTTCATGCCAGGGAGGTACGTATTGGTAGGATAATCAAAGCTTTGCCATATGACCTGGCCTTCATCATTCGTCGAATTCCCTTCTATCAGTATGAGGTTTCCAGAATCCAAGAGCCGAGCACTTGTTTGATTGGTAGAAGAATCAGATGTCACCATGATGTTGCCTTTAATCTCATCCAAGATCATCAGATTTCCATTGTTGCTGTTGATTGTAAGGACACCAGATAAATGCGAGACTGGGTTTTTCCTATTGGCAACCCATACAACCATTTGTTTCGTGATTTTCTTGCACCATATTCCCACGTAACGATTCTTCGACTTGCCGGGGCTAAGAAGCCCAGCTCGAAAACCTCACCAGCAGAAATCAAGGTCTTCCCGTAAGGGAGCGGTTGGTCTTGTGTGATGGTATCCACAGCGTGGGAAAATCGAATGCAGAGGCAGTAGAATATGAAGAAACTGAGAAGAATAAACAGTTTGCCAGATTTTCTTTCCATCATCAAATGAGTAAAAAGCTTGCAATTCGCCAGCAATGGAAGGTGATTGAATGGTGCCTAGGGCCGATGAGTTAAGGAAGAAAACTCCAATGGGCCTGATTACCCAGCCATATACAGCCAAATGTTCTGTGGTGAATACTGTAGCTTATGACCACTTCTATAGCCAGTCTGGAACATGATCAAAAGACTCGGCTACTTGAATTGACTCGTCCAACCCAGATGCGAGTTGGGGCTGAATGGGCACAATTCACCTGAATCAGGGTTTTACTCGTTGTCTTTAACCGGATCGGACGCAACAAAACGTGAGTCGACTCTAGCGAGTTATCTCAGACTCATCTGATACTTAAAACAGAAGTCGTCACTAGTGAGTGAAGAGGAACTACAGGATACACGAACCGAGTCTTTACGCATGATACACAGGGACTCAATTTGGAAGCGGATTGCCTGTGACCTGGGCACAGATATATATATATATATATATATATATATATATATATATATATATATATATATGGGAAAAGGTACTATGCGCTCAAGCGTATACGGTCGTCCATGAGGTCGAGTTGGTGTGGGGCCCACCGTGATGCCGTTCGAACATCTACCCCCTCAGTCAGATGTACCATCCCAGGTGGGGCCCACAAGGCTGAAAATCACCTTAATCCGTGACTTTTGTGGGCCACACCTCGTACAGAAGTAGAGAGGGGCCTTGCACCATTGAAACATTCAAAACCAGTTGTGGGGGCCTTTCGAGAGGTTTATTCATGATCAAAACCGTCCATCATGTGTGTCCCACTTGAAATTAATTTAAACCACTTTTTAGATGGTATCCACATCTCAGGTGGGGCCCACCAAGTGCTTTTACATGTTTTGCTTGTATACTTATGTTTTCAGATGGTATGGCCCACCTGATCATGGTGGACGGACGATTTTGGGCCATCCAGGCCCAAAATGGGACGATGCATCTGGTGGACGATGTGGATCCTCGAACGGAATTACGGTGGGGCCCACCCCAGCTCGACCTCACGGACGGCAGCTTTACGCTCGAGCGCATAGTACCTTTTCCATATATATATATATATATATATATATATATATATATATATATTATATTATATATAAGCTTTTTGGGGCTCACGGAGATGTCCATGATAAATCCACTCCGTCCATCTATTTTGAAAAAAAAAAAAAAAAAAACAGGACATAATTATAAAAATCAGGGAGATGAAATACTCAAGTGGGTCACACCAAAAGAAAAAGTGGGAACAGAAATGCCCACTGTTGAAAAGTTCCTGTAGTCGATCAAGATGTTTATATGCCATCCAGACCCTTTATAAGGTTATTACCACTCAGATAACCTGTAGGCACAAATATCATCCTGATACAATCTTCCGTCACACCAGGCATTCAATCCCAACTGTTTTGTGTGGTATGGCCTACATGAGTTTTGGATCTGCCTGATGTTTAGATTCATGTACTATTTTTGTCTTAAAAAACAGATGGATGGAATGGATTTCTCCACGACATATCTGTGGGCCCCACACAACCCGGATCACTGGAAAATCTGTGGGCGGATGTCACAAGAAATCCGATTCCCGAAACTCTATCAACTGGCCCATCGATTTGGCAATCCAGATCACTATTACGTTGTTTTCCGTCGTGGGTGGACTAGTTCCGGAGTATTCCTTGGTATGGTAATTGCAGCCTTTCCATCGGTGGCCTATGAATGGATGCTTAGGAAAAGATTTAAAGTGAAAAATCTAAGGACTTATGATGGTTACAAAAAGATCTAAAGTGAAAAGTCAGAGGTGGGAAGCGAAACAGCAACATCCTGATTTTCCAAATCATAGTCCCATTTGTCAGGATTGAGACGGTCGTGAATTTCCTAAAGGCTGAGGAGAGCATACGAAACAAATCATTTTCTGGGTCATGCCCTAAAATCATCTCTCCAAATGTATCTACACCGTCCATCCATTTAAAGAGATCATTTCAGGGCATGACCCAAAAAATATGACAGATCTAAAGTTCGACTGGACTACATCACAGAAAGCAGTAGGACAATGATGCCCACCATTGAACCGATTCTAGGCCTGCCATGCTGTTTATTTTCCACCTAATATGTTCATAAGATTACACAGACCTAATTGAAAGGAAAAAAACAAGTATCTGCCTAACACAAAACGTCATAAGTTTTCAATGGAAGGATTTAATCACCACTGCTATGTGGTGTGGTCCACTAGAGCTTTCCATCTTACTCATTTTTCTTTTGTTATTTCTCTTAAATAACGAAGAAAAATCAATAAATCATTAGAATATGACATTATAGATTATTGTGGGTCCCACATATGACTTCGATGCACCCCAAGTTCTGTGGTGCATAACATGCCACGCATTCAGCTTCCCTTCCAGACAGTAGCGTCCACAAGGCTTTAAAAATATGACAATGCTACATTTGAAATCCAAGAGCATTCCTCTCGGGAGCAGGTTAGGTACCGCCTGGGCCTCAACCAAAACGGTGGTGCCATTAGGCCGACGTTGAGGTATTTAATATATCTACATACTGTCCATCCATTTTTGGATCATTAAATGATCCCAGAAATGAAGCAGATTAAAATCTCGGGTAGGCCATACTATGGGAAACAGTGATGATTGACTATTAAAAAATTGTTGTGGCCACAAAAGTTATGAACAAAGGTAATATTTGTTTTTCCCTTCATCCAGGTGTGTGTGACTTTATTAACATGCTAGTTGGCAAATAAGCATTATGGAAAATATCACGGGCTTAGGAGGTTTTTAATGGTGGAGTGTTCAATTATAAGCATTGTTTCCTATGGTACTGTCCACTTGAGATTTCTATCTGCTTCATTTTTTAGATCATGCACCAGAATGACCAATTAAAATGTATGGACGGCATGGATATAGAATAAATACAACGTGGTGGGCCACACAATACTGGCTGCACTGTCTTGGGTAAGGCCTGGGTGCACCTAAAATGGTCTTCTCCGAATGGACAAAAGTCTAACCATCATATTACTAGATTCTAACTCTGCATTTTCCTCTACCATGTCATCATGGCGTCCACTAAGAAGATTGATTTTTTTATTGTCCTTTTTGCAACTTTTATCAAATAATTTCTCACATCCGCCCAAGTTTGATAATGAAATTGGAATTTAGAAAATGAAATTAGGAGTACATGCAGGACAGGGCCTTGTTTTGGTCCTAATGTAACTCTTTCTGTAATGGAAACTAAATAAGTGGCTTGGATGAGCTTGTGGCCCCCCAAAGCAATGTCAGGAGGCAAATGAACACCCAATTTATCAAATGGTGTCAGAGCCATTACAGGTCAAGTATGGTGGGGCCCACCAGATAGAAGCTGAAGCCTAACAATTGGCTCCGATGGAGGAGAGAGAGAGAGAGAGAGAGAGAGAGAGAGAGAGAGAGAGAGATGGGGAACATGTACCATGAGTACGTGAGGATTTTTATATGTTATATATTACAAAATTACCCTTCGAAACCTTAATGGGCTCAGTAGGGCTGACGTGCTGTTGTAAATGGTCCAACCTGTCTGAGAAAACGCCTTAATTTTAAGGCCCAACCCATCCTGTAGGCCACATACTCCATTCCAAGCCTGATTGAGGCAGGCTAGCCTGAAAGCTCAACCAATCAGCCTGGCCCATTGACAACCCTACATCTAAGTGGGTACCCGATGCTTTGATAAAATTATATGTATGCCACATGCAATTTTAATTTATAAGTGGGTTTATATCCATCAGACTATCAAAGTATCAATTTTTTTTTTTATTTTTCTCTTTCATCTTACAAGAAGTAGAAATTTTCAATGGTGTAAGTTGACTGATCACATCTTCTATTCACTGATGTTATTTGTCTATGGATCAGATTCAATGATTGTCAGTTCATTGTCTTGCACAATCATTCATATTTTCTCCATCTACGTCACTGCACGTCCACTAATCTAATCACCATACCAGATCTGTCCTAGCTGTAACTGCCAGCTATAATCTATGGGACCAGCACAGCAGTCTTAAGCCCAAGCTTAAAATAATGTTTGGGCCTGGTGTCAACTAAGCCCACCTCAAAAATTGATCAAATCATTATCTCTGAAGATAGTTTTCCCTAATCCATCCAATGATCAAGTGGGCTGCAAATGTAAAAGAAATATACATTCTAAATTACCAACTGGTTGTATATAAGCAGTCAGGATCATCCAATAAATATAATTCTGAATAAATGGGTTTAAAATCATATTTGATAAGAACCACTAAAAAAGAAAAAAAAAAAAAAAAAGGTGTGTGCATGATTCCTTTCAGAGAAATTTTACTTGGAAGAGGTTGCTGGAAAAGACATTATAGGAATAAATGCAGAGCTTATCTGGTGGGCTCTATTATACTTAACCCAGAAGATAAAAACGCGCCAGTTAGAATATCCGGTCATTTGATTCTTAGACTTTAATTCTGCCAACGCTAGTTGGAAGCGGATTGAGTCCGACCCCAGGACAATAAGTGGTCCAACCATAGCTCCTGTGGGGTCCTCCTTGATGTATATGTTTATCCAGGGCATCCATCAAAAATTTCGGATCACTTTAAAGAGTGAGCCCAAAACTGAAGCAGATCCAATGCCGGAGCAGACCACAAAATTGTGAGCTTGGGTCACAATAAATGCACAAAGCATTAAATGCAAGAGTCATCTCCATACGGTCCACTACAGCATCAATGTCATCTAATAACCTTTGATGGCATCAAACCTCCTTGGATGGTATTCTTCAGCATAACACCTAAAGTATCCAACAACAAATATGATAAATTTCAGATTTTCATGATGGCATCGAATAGGACTTTGATGGTATTTAAGTCTGCTCGATGGCATCGAAGACCTGTTGATTCACAGATTTAAGACATCAATCAACAGATGACTGGTTCTGATCACCATGGGTTGCACGACAGCTGTCAAAACTTCCTCGAGGCCCACCATGATGTTTATATTCCATCCATACCATTCATATGGTAATTCCTACTGCGATAAACTAAAAACACGAAATATTAGTTTGATCCAAAACATCTATGGCCCCAAGAATGTTTCATGCCTAGATGCTCGATTCTTACCATTTCCTATCATGCAGGCCACTTGTGTTTTGGATCTGCTTCATTTTTAGCCCATGTCCTAACATGATTCGAAGAAAAAAGATGAACATAGTAGATTTCTCACAAGCATAATGGTGGGCCCCCTAGCTTCTGGTCTAAAACAGTTCCTGCAAATCCATGTCCTTGTGGATTGGATAACACGACCCACCTGAGTTTTCCCAGGCAAGCAAGTGGTATGGCCCACCTGAGTTTTTGCAATACTTTTCTTTGGGGGGTGTTAATTCATTCAGGTGGTGTCATCTTATCAGTAGATTGGATAACATGATGATGTACAGCGAGTTGCAGACACTTTCATGACCAAGATGAACCAGAGAAGGCCAAATCAGAGGTAAAAGTTATCAATACCGTCAGAACCTTAAAACATGCATATCTTACAAACCGGAATGAGTTACTCGATATACCATATATGGTTTTGGGGTAGGACGAGAAACTTTAGCCAACCTTCCTGGGTCACCCATGCCGAATTTGTGAGATTTCATCAGATCGACGGTCGAATTCCATGTTTATTTCCATTTTTACTATTTTTAGCAAGTTTTGGTTTGATCATAACTTTTCATCCGTTGGGGCTTTAGGAGTTGTGTCCAATATAAAAAGTGTTTAGAAAAGTTAGGATATTAATGTGGTTAAGCCACATAGGACACTTACTATAAATAGTAAGTTACGAATTTTATGGAGTTTTAGGTGCAGTTTAATTCTGAAACTTCTTACAAGGCTTGGTATCCCTATTTAAAGGGTTGTAGAATCGTTTATTTCATCTATCAATTATCAACAAATTTATTTTTAGAATTATTTCTAGTTTCTATGTTTCTTCGTGGATTCGAGAAGTCTCTGTGAGGAGTCCAGAAAAGCTCCGTGGATTCGAAGCAGTTTTCCTTGAGGAAGACGGTGATCAACCTCATCACGTTCATCCCTGCATCACATAACAAATAAAAAACAAGACGACCTCAAAGAACATCAGGGAAGCTTCAAGGGGGGGCATCCTTGATGTAGATTAGGTCGACTTTCATGTTCAAGATGGACCAGAGAAAGCTCGATAGAAGGCAAAAGTCATCAAGACCGTTAGAACCTTAAAACAGGCACATCTCGCAAACTGGAATGAGTTACTCAACGTACCATACATGATTTTGGGGTAGGACGAGCTACTTTAGCCAATAGTTGGGTTCCTCACACCGAATTTGTGAGATTCCATCAGATCGATGGTCGAATTTCATGTTTATCTCTGTTTTTACTATTTTTAGTAAGTTTTGGTTTGATTATAACTCTTCATCCATTGGGCTTTAAGAGTTGTGTCCAACATGAAAAGTACCTATAAAAATTAGAAGAATAACGTGGTTAAGCCACATAGGACCCTTACCATAAATAGTAAATTTACTATTTATAGTAAGTTACGAATTTTAGGGAGTTTTACTTGTAGTTTAATTATGAAATTTCTTCCAAGGCTTGGTATCCCTATTTAAAGAGTTGTACATTCATTTTTATTATTCATCAATCAAATTATGAATTTTATGGAATTTATTTTTATTTATCTTGTTTTTTCCTCATAGATTTTAGAAGTCTCTGTGAGGAGTCCAGAGAAGCTCTGTGGATTTGGAGTAGTTATCCTTGGGGAAGACGGTGATTGACCTCATCATGTTCATCCCTGCTTCAATCCCAATCCAAACTGTTATCTGTGCTTTGGGCTTCTTGATGTTCACACACCCAAGTATAAGGTTGTGATGTAATAATAATCTTCATAAGACCGAGGTCAAATTCACAGGGACTGAACCTTGTACGCAATCTAAAAGTAACTTGAACTAAAACTAGGCGAAGATGTGATCTAAATCAGGAAGAATTAAGAAAATAATTGTGAATTTTGATTAAATAAAAATTGAAAAATTCAAAGGAGGGAAACTAGGGTGTCAAGGATCCACTTGTAGAGATCAGGGAGATCTACGCTTGATTCAAGAACACAACTGGATTTAAAGTCATATTATATCCAATTGGTAAGAAGAAATTTGTCAGATCTCTAAACTTCTCATTGATCAAATCATCAATAGATAAGAGTGGTAAAGATTTGGAAGTGATCCCGTTACTTAACCATGCCCAGGAGACTATGGCAAACAATAGCAATTTACCAATCTCATAGTCAATCATAAGAGAATTGTGAAAGTTAGGAAGGATTCCGTCACCCTACCATGCCCATGGGACGATGGTGAACAATAGGTCTTACTAATTTCACAATCTCAATAATGGAAAGAACATATTTAAAGCTATCGCAGATCCATTGTAATTTAAGTCACAACAAACCATTAAAAACTATAAGTATACCTTCATAATTAAACTAGAATCCAAAAGAGTTTAACAAAACATGAATCAAAACCAAGTAAGCATCCCAATCATGCTACAAGCTTCACCTCTTAGCCCTAGCTAAGAGGTTTAGCCTATCATAAACATGCTAAAATCTCAGAAATGGAAAGAAATAAACAAAGAAAAAAGAAAAAAAGGACTTCTGGAAATTGGCTTCCAGATTTGCCTCCACGGCTGCCCCACACGTCCAAGCTTGGATGCTTAAGCTCTCTTTCTCTCTCCCTTTTATAGAAACAGCAAGAGGTCCTTAAGTCGGCCATAAACTTGCGGAACCGACCTCCTTACGCAGTACATGCACAGTAGTGCTTTCGACGAAATTCACCCCATTCATTAGATTCCTGGCGAAATTTCAGTCGAAAAAGAGTGGTTTTGTTCAAGTTTTGGTGCGGTCCACTATATAAAATCAACTCATCGTCCATCCTGCGTTTTCTGGTGATCCACGTGTGTACATGCGTATGGGGCCAAAAGACCACCTAGACGAGAGTCAAGCCCCCCCTCTGGATCGAATGGACGGTCCAGATCATCGAGATGCATGATGGTAGGCCCCACTACTGAAAAACAGATAGACAGCGTAAAGACGCTGGGATTTTTTTGGAAACTGTCGGTCAGCGTAACCCTAACCGACTCTGGTGGTTGCAGCGCACAGCGAGTGTTTGTACACACTGTGCACTTGCAAGTACAGGTGGGGTCTGTAGTGATGTTTTTGATAAATCCGCTCCATCCATTCATTTTTTTGCCTAATTTGAAGGGTTGATATCGAATTTGAAGCATATACAAAAATCAGGAGGGCCTCAAATCAGGATTTTAGGAGCTGATAGTCTGTTGGGCCACTTCCACAAGGATACAATGGCTAAAATTTGACGTGTACGGTTATATAATTTATAGTCCGCAGGCCACATATGAAATTTTGAGCCGAACGGATGGTAGAAACCCTGTGATCTTACATTCTAGACGGTTTTTTGGCCCATTTAACGTGAGTGGCGTGATCTTCTCGGATCTCTTGCGTGTAAATTCTTCGATGTCGTTTCCTTGAAGTCTATCCCTTGCCTTGGTAATTTATGAGTATTAAGTCAAGGCTTTTAGCACTCTTTTAAGTCCAAGCTCCTCAATTCACCTCACAACAAAAACCATTATTAAAATATGTCGTTAAACAGTATCATGTTCATAAGATCAGGTATTAATCGATGTCTAATATGCAATATTTGACCCTCAACACTTGAGTTCTGGGTCAACCTCATTTTCATCAGTATTGTGAGGAACTCATACACTCGCATCTTCTTACTTCTTAAAAGATTGGTTTCAGCATTGCTAGGTTTCGTTGGCTAGTAGTGGAAGAAAAATAGTTAGGAGTGTCAGGATCAAGGTTGAACTGGGGTACCAGGAGCCAGAATGTGTCGATACCATATGTTATATGGGCCACCATAAGAAACTTGCTCTGAAGTGATTATGATTCCCATCAATGTTTGCTGATGAATTCAGAACAATGAATAGAAAATTTTTAATTACACACATTCAACTCTATAATTCGAAGAAACAATAGCTTATTTATGGTAGTTTAGAGAATAAATCCCACAATCTTACCCATACTACACATTGTCTCATATGGAAGGATACAACATAATCATTTAATCTGACTGACATAAAATGGTAAGAATTATTTGAACTCCAACCAACTAAAACATGGAAAAAGAGGCACACTCTGTTCTGAAGTGGGAATGTCTATCTAGCTTCTGTCTCAGAAATAGTTAAATCATTATTGGAACAATTCTCTGTTCTGTTTTTAGATGAATTCTCCTCAAGACCTCTTCTTCCTAGAAAGAATGCTGGTCGTTTCGGATTATCCAATGTTGCCATTTCGTTACTAAGCATAGAAACAACGTCGGACATGGTGGGTCTATCCTTCGCACTTTCCTGGACACATAAGAGTCCCATTTGGATGAATCTCAAAATGTCGCTGCAGGTAGATGTTGGATCACCTAACATCGGGTCCATCAACTCAGAGACCCTACCATCCTTCCACAATTCCCATGCCTGAAACAATTACATTTTCCATGGATGTAAGTCATTGTCGGATTCCAAAAGGAAACAAAAACAAGGTGTTTCGAAACATGAAACCAAGACGGTAGATTTGTTCTGGTTACTCACATATCCCAGAAGGTTTAGAGACCTATCGGAATGATAAAAGCTGGTGTTCTTCTTGCCACTGACAATCTCTAGAAGTAAGACTCCGAAGCTAAAAACGTCAGATTTCTCTGAGAAAAGGCCCTCCATTGCATACTCGGGAGACATATAACCACTGGAATTTCACAATTCAACAAAATTTCAATTGAAATTAGATAATCTGATGGGCATATTTATTATGGGTATACATACAGATGTTTTTGTCGTTAGGTGTAGATTTGTACTTGTGAGTGAATTTACTTACTAAGTTCCAACAACCCTATTTGTATTTGCCTCTGATTCATTTCGCCCGAAAATTCTCGCCATGCCAAAATCTGATATCTTGGGGTTCATCTCACCATCCAAGAGAATGTTACTGGCTTTAAGATCTCTGTGAATAACTCTCAATCTGGAGTACTTGTGAAGATAGAAGCCCTTGAGCAATTCCATTGATGATGTGGACACGTTTTCCCCAATCTAATAGCTTTCCTTTGGTTGGATCTGCATCATTTTTAGATTCAAATATATAAACAGGAAGATATTTTAGTGCACGGTAGTGAATATCCCACCAACATAAATGATATGAATGTATTGAAGGAGAAGACTTCAAAATAGTCCATTTTTTAAGTAGCGTTATCTCATCCACTATACACATGGCAGAGAAGCTTGTTAAGCCAGATCCTCGTAATCATAGTGTGAGTTGTGGATGCAGCATGTCCCAAAAATCGTACTAATAGATTTCGGTTAAAAGAAATTAGTTCCTGGTCAGTGTGAATGTCTTGACCAGAATCTGATGATTAAGATCATCTTATCAGTATGAATTTTTAGTCATGATCCATCCGGAATGGGGCTTAGGTTTGGATGGTTTGAGAAGAGTCCATGTATGGCACATGTACAGTGGATGAGAGACAGTGACTTGAGAAATGATGCTTTTTGTGTTAAGTTGCAAGTGTTAAGAGTAACGGACCAAAGAGGGAGGTATCCAAACTTTTGTTGGGCATGTATTCGTAGAGTAGTATCTTTTCTTCTCCTTCGATGCAGCATCCCAAGATCCTAACAAGATTCATATGTTGTAGTTTGGCAATAAGTATAATCTCATTTTTGAACTCTTCTAGACCTTGTCCAGAACTTCTGGAAAGCCTTTTCACTGCAATTTCTGGTCCCTCGGGCAGCTTACCCTGAAGATTGTCATTGGCCGTACATCGTCATCTTATTATGTATATTGGTGTTTAACAATCAATATAATCTTTTTGAAGCAGTACTTCAGTGACAGACATCATAGGTTGAGACAGGCATGAAAATTTGAGAACTAATTACGTTATTGATGGTAAGAGAGAAGATTTGTTACCTCTACACTACCTTTTGGAGAGGGAATCAGCTAAGGTGAATAATTTTCTGTCAAGTGCATTGTTCATCCTTTCAAATGACAGTTGTAGTTCAAGAGCTTGATTAGGATTTTGCTTCTTTCTTGGAATTATTTTCATAGTGAGTATGAGTTAAAAACTTAATAGGAAATACGAATACTATTTTAAATGGTATTTGTGAAATATGGTTTCATTGAAATTCAATTTCTTTCTCACTCTCTTTTGATGATTTTCAAGTTTATAGTCAGCCATCTGGGCTATTCAATTTCCACACAGAGTTCTGTTCCTTGAGATTCGCCAACACATGGTCATGATCCCAGCCTGTAGTAGTTTCCCAAATGGGTTCGTTGGTGTTTCTTTTATTTTCTCAGCGAAAAGGAGTTTCTGCATGGTAACATAACCATGTGCCAGTTGCAGTTGTGAGTTCCCTTGGAGACTGGATGAAAAAAGAAAAAGAAAAAACAAAAAAAAAAAAAAAAAAAGAACCTAACATAAATCATATGTTGCATTTTCTTGATAATTAATATCCTTTTTTTTTTTTTTCAAATCCATATACAGAGAAACAAGTTCAATTCTTATCATATAAATTAGACTAGTTATCAATGAAATTAATGGTTACCTTATAAACAGGGCCGAAACCGCCCTGCCCAAGCTTATTTGTTGGAGAGAAGTTATCTGTGGTGGCTACTACAGTTGCAAAGCTGAATAACGGTAACTCCAGACCCTTCCTCCTGCCTTCTCTGAGCATGTTTGCATTGATTGATTCCCTGTCATCTGACCCATTATTTCGTAACTCATGCAACAATACTTCTTGGCTTCTTTCCTGATTACCTGGTTGTCAGCAAAAGGCTCACTTCACTTCATGAATCAAAATATCCATTGCCCAGTTCATGGTTAAGAGAATTTTTACCTTTAGGCGTGAGATTTCGCCTACAGAAATAACACGTAACGGAGCCCAGTAAAAGGATGGAAATAGTGATTGTTACTGCAATGATTACTTGCTGCCTCTTCTTCTTTCCTGTGTCTGAACTTGTATTGATTAGTAGAAAACAGAATGCACATTTGAAAGCCTTTGCGGCTCACAGCACATGCATAATAACATACATATAGAATCAGTATGACTGAGATAGACTTGCAGTTTCCTACTTCTACCAACATAAGAAAACAAACAAATACACAATCAAAAAAGATAACCGCAATTGGGAAAAATAAAATGAAGATAAATCATTAAATTCTACCATGTGGATCGAGCTCTGAAGCAGCAAGACGAACATAAAGATCGGGGACATTGCTGGAGGTCTCACGAAGATTCGTCAACTCTCCATCCCAGAAGGAGCATCCGGTTCTGTTGTCATGAGCAGAAGCATAAGCAATACAAGAGCAGTTTCTCCTGCACTCAAATTCGCATTCTTCTAGGCTGAGACTTGAATTCTCAAGAACTCGAGCGTGACCAGAAAATATCATGCCACTCAACGGCAAGAATCCATCTTGATTCCCACACTTCAGTTCTGTTCGCCTCAGGCACCCCTTTGATTTATCACCTGCACACCAATCTCCTCGAGAGTAAGGCTCAAACCCGTGCAAGCACTTGCACGAGGACTTACTATCATCGCAGATACCATAAGCCCCACAAGGAGCATAAAACTCACATGCCGCTGTTGGTTGAGACGACAAGTTAAACCAAGCTTGGCGGTCCTCAAACCAGCTCCATAGCTTCATTTGCCCAGACACGTCCATCACCGATATTGAAATTCTAGTTTTATCATAAAGTGAATAAATAAAATATGTCCCATCCTCATTCGATACGTAGCTGTAATTGAAGATAGGATATTTTCTCATTTCAGGAAGAAGGCTGAAAAATTCCCCGTTCCAAGTGCCACTAGTCCAGTATTTTTGTCGTCCTTTCCATGTAAAAAACTGAGCCGATCCATCGGAATCGATTCCATTAGTGAAGTTCCCGGGAGCAGGGTCATCTTCACTTGTCCATGAAGCAAGGAGCCATTTTCGCCCACTCGTTCTATTCACTCCCAGTTTCATGCCAGGAAGATACGTATCAGTAGGATAATCAAAGCTTTGCCATATGACCCGGCCTTCATGATTCGTCGAATTCCCTTCTATCAGTATGAGGTTTCCGGAATCTAAGAGCCGAGCGCTTGTTTGATTGGTAGCAGAATCAGATGTCACCATGAAGTTGCCTCCAATCTTATCCAAGATCATCAGATTTCCATTGTTGCTGTTGATTGTAAGGACACCAGATGAATGCGAGACTGGATTTTTCCTATTGGCAACCCATACAACCTTTCGTTTCGTGACTTTCTTGTACCATATTCCCACGTAACGATTCTTGGACTTGCCGGGGCTGAAGAAGCCCAGCTCGAAAACCTCACCAGCAGAAATCAAGGTCTTCCCGTCAGGGAGCGGTTGGTCTTGTGTGATGGTATCCACCGCGTGGGAAAATCGAATGCAGAGGCAGTAGAATATGAAGAAACTGAGAAGAATAAACAGTTTGCCGGATTTTCTTTCCATCATCGATGAGTTGAGGAAGAAAACTACAATGGGCCTGATTACCCAACCATACAGCCAAATGCTCAGTGGTGAATACTGAAAGCTTATGACCACTTCTATAGACAGTCTGGAACATCATCAAAAGACTCGGCTACTTGAATTGACTCGTCCAACCCAGATGCGAGTTGGGGCTGAATGTGCACAATTCACTGAGTCAGGGGTTTTACTCGTTCTCTTTAACCGGATCGGACGCAACCAAATCTGAGTCGACGCTAGCGAGTTATCTCAGTCTTGTCTGATACTTAAAACAGAAGTCGTCACTAGTAAGTGAAGAGGAATTACAGGATACACGAACCGAGTCTTTACACCTGATTAGGGGTGTACACGGGTCGATCTGGGTCAAACTGGGCTCAACCCAGCCCGGCCCAGTCACCGGGCCAACATGTCTAGCCCAAACTCGGACCGGCAGCAATCGGGCGAGTTCGGGCCGGTTTCAAACCTTCGAGTTCGGGTCAAGTCAAGTCAGGTTTCTAGTATTTATTTCCTTTGGATTAAAAAAAAAAAATGTTCTTTCATGTAGCATACCGTCCTTTATTCGCGTGTTATTCTTGTTGGGATGCCTTGCACAAACCTTAGGATCTAGCCTCCCAAAACAAACCAGAATTATGGATAATAAAGCAATGAAATAAATCAAAGCATCAATCACACACCACACAAGAGATTTTTATGTGGAAAACCCTCAAAGAGGTAAAAACCACAGGACCTCGTCCAGATCAACAATCCACTATGAAGTAGAACGTTACAATCTTCTTCACTCATGCAGGAGTGGATAAACAATAAGAGAAATAAAGAAAACGGAGAGATCTAACCGATTACGAGGACATAGAAGCGCTGAGATATAGATTGCGACATAGAAGCGCTGAGATATAGATTGCACAGTAGAAAACCTCCACGAGCAGAACCTCCCTTCTATAAGCTTCCTCTCTCTCTTTCTCATTCTCTCTCACCTTTGATAGCCCTAAACCCTTTAGCAAATCCCTTGAAAAGCTTTAGGAAACCCTCTTGCTGTGTATGTGTGTGTACCTAGAAAAAACCCTAGGCAACCCCTTTTATAGTTTTGGGAAACTCCTTTCTGCATCCCTGTTGCGAAAGGACTCAAAATGCGCAGTTTCGCGCAAAATCGCGGAACAAACTGCATAACCTTTGACTAGTCGAGACATCCCTTCAACCAGTCGTAGGTCCCCTTCGACCAGTTGAACAATCCTTCGACCAGTCCTAGATACAGTAAAAATAGCAAAATTACTCGCTGGACTTTGAGTCAAAGTTACGACTTGAACCTTCGACCGGTCGACCACCAGCCTTCGACCAGTCGAGCAGGGCTCTCGACCAGTCGAAGATGGGTAAAAAAAACCATCAAATCTCTCCCTTTTTTACCCAGGAGGGATCTACCTTCTTCAAGCCAGCCAGGTTTCTACAAGCCTCAAACTTGCCCTTGAGCAAAGTCTTGGTCATCATGTCTGACCCATTATCGTCCGTGTGGACTTTTTCAAGCTGTAACACCTTCTGTTCCAAAGTATCCCTGATCCAGTGATACTGTATCTCAATGTGTTTCGACTTGGAATGCTGACTTAGATTCTTGCTCAAGTATATAGCACTCTGACTATCGCAATAGACCACGTGCTCCTCCTGCTTTAGGCTAAGTTCCTGTAGGAACCTTTTCATCCAAAGCATCTCTTTACATGCTTCTGTGACTGCGATGTATTCGGTCTCTGTCGTCGACAATGCTACGACCTTCTGTAGCTTGCTCTGCCAAGAAACCGCTCCCCCTGCAAACGTGAACATGAACCCTGATGTAGACTTCCTGGAGTCTATGTCACTTGCCATATCTGCATCTGTGTAGCCCTCTAACACAGGTTTTCCGTCACCATAGCATAGGCTCAACCTGGATGAGCCTCTTAGATACCGTAGTATCCATTTCACCGCTGCCCAATGCTCTTTGTCAGGATTGACAAGGTATCAGCTGACAACACCAATCGCATATGCTATGTCTGGGCGTATATACACCATAGCATACATCAAACTTCCTATAGCTGACACATAGGGTATCTTCTGCATCTCATCCACCTCTGCCTTCGTCTTGGGACAGTGCCTGTCGCTCAATCTAAAGTGACCATCCAGTTAGTCTTGACCGCCACATTTGCATTCATATTGAATCGCTCTAAGACATTCTCAATATACCGCTCTTGTGACAGTCAAAGCTTCCTGCTGCTTCTGTCACGGATTATCTCCATTCCTATGATCTGTCTAGCCGGGCCCAAGTCTTTCATTGCAAAAGACTTGTCCAACTCCTGTTTCAGCCTGTCAATCTTCTTGATGTCTTTTCCCATGATGAGCATGTCATCAACATATAACAGCAAAACTAAGAAATCACCATCTGAGAACTTACGCGTGAACACACAGTGGTCCGACTCCGTTCTGTCATACCCATGTTTCAACATAAACGAGTCGAACTTCTTGTACCATTGCTGTGGAGCTTGTTTCAGTCCATACAAGCTCTTCCTCAGCCTACACACCATATGCTCCTTGCCCTTGACTTCGAACCCCTCTGTTTGGTGCATGTAGATCTCTTCTTCCAGGTCACCATGGAGAAGACAGTTTTAACATCTAACTGCTCTATCTCCAGATCCATGCTAGCCGCCAACCCAAGCAACACCCGTATGGATGTCATCTTCACCACTGGTGAGAATATCTCTTCGAAGTCTATACCTTTTCTCTGACCAAAACTTTTCACCACAAGTCTGGCCTTGAACCTCGTCTGTGAATTTTTCTGCTCAATCTTCTTTCTGAACACCCACTTGTTGCTCAAAGCTTTCTTGTCCTTAGGCAATTTCACCATATCATAGGTGTGGTTCTTATGCAAGGATTTCATCTCCTCTTGCATAGCTTTCAACCACTCCCCCTTATGCTCGTCGGCTAGGGCCTCAGAATAATCTTTTGGCTCTCCCCCATCGGTTAGCATAATGTACTCATGCGGCGAGTACCTCTTGAACGGTTGTCTGTCCCTGGATGACCTCCTCACCTGTGGCTCAACAGGTGGATCAAGTGGGGGCTGCTGCCCTGGTCCATCTTTTGAAGGAACTCTCTCGTCCTCTGCACCTTGCTGTACTCCCCCGTCATCAGGCACCACGGGAGGAGTAATCGGATCCATGTCCTCTGGCTCATCTGAACTAGGCTGATTCTTCTATGGCTTATCAATGTCTTCTATACACTGATCTTCAAAGAAAACCACATCTCTGCTCCTGACGAGCTTCTTCTCGGTTGGATCCCACAACCTGTAACCGAATTTTTCATCATCGTACCCTAAGAACACACACTGCCTGATCTTCATATCGAGCTTGGACCTTTCGTCCTTTGGTACGTGAACGGATGCCCTGCATCCAAACACCCTAAGATGACTGTATGATGGATCATGTCCACTCCACACTATCTCAGGTACTTCTCCATTCAACGGGGCTGATGGAGACCTGTTTATCAAATACACTGCCGTGCGCATTGCTTCTCCCCAGAACGTCTTGGGCAACTTCGCATGGGATAACATGCATCTGATTCTCTCAACAATGGTGCAATTCATTCACTCAGCTACACCATTATGCTGAGGGGTCTTGGGAACCGTCTGTTCATGTCGTATACCCAGGGACTTGCAGTACTCGTGAAAGTCGCCAATGTATTCACCACCATTGTCAATGCGGATGCACTTCAATGATCTACCTATCTCTCTCTCGACCATAGCATGAAACAATTTAAACACACCAAAGACCTCGTCCTTGGATTTCAAAGCATAAACCCAAACCCTCCTAGATGCATCATCTATAAAAGTGACAAAATACAATGCCCCACCCAAGGTTTTTGTCCTCATAGGACAACAAACATCAGAATAAACCAAATCTAATACATGCACTTTATTAACATGAGAAGCGATTTTAATAAATGAAACTCTATGTTGTTTCCCTGATAAACAATCAAGACAGGTTTTGAGAGGTGTACCTGTCACGTCTGGAAGGAGTTGCTTCCTTGCTAGTAGCTGAAGCCCTTTTTCACTCATGTGGCCTAGACGCCTGTGCCACATGTCAATAGCTGAATCTTCCGCTACGTTCAATCCACCCTTGCACATACTGACACTTGCCTTGTAAAGGGTGCAACACTTCTTTCCTCTGGCCACGATCAACGAACCCTTGATGAGCTTCCATCGCCCACCAGCAAACCGGCTTTCATAGCCATCATCATCCAACCTTCCCGTCGACATCAAGTTGAGGCGAAGGTCTGGGATATGCCTCACATCCCTGAGAACCAATGTGCAACTCACATTAGTTTTCACACAAATATCACCGACTCCCACGATTTTTGATACGCCAAAATTTCCCATCTTCACAGTCCCATAGTCACCTGACTTGTAGCTTGTGAAGGAGTCCCTATGTGGAGTCGCATGAAAAGAAGCTCCCGAGTCTATCACCCAGTTGGTGTCCTGACTCATAGCCGTGAGACATACATCGTGATCTGTAGAAAGAATAACTACCATGTCGCCATCTGAAGCGACCGCAGTGGAATCTGATTCATCTTCCTTCCCTTTTTCTTTCTTGTCGTTTTTCTTACCACGACATTCATACTTGTAGTGACCCTTCTTACCACAGTTCCAGCATTCAACCTCTTTTCTATTACTCGACTTGCCTCTTGACTTATCTCGGGCCTTCCTGCCCTTCCTGTTCTTTCTTCTCCCTCATTCCTGCGTCACAAGATCCTCTTGCTGAGTAGACCCCTGAGACTTCTTCCTTGTCTCCTCATTGAAGAGACAACTGGTTACCTATTCCATGGATATCTTTCCGTCTGGCACGGAGTTACTTAGAGACACCACCAATGTCTCCCAACTGTCAGGCAATGAAGTAAGCAATAGTAAAGCCTGCAGTTCATCATCGAGGACCATCTTCATAGAGGTGAGTTGGTTCACTATATTGTTGACCTCATTCATGTGCTCGGCCACAAAACCACCATCCTCGAACTTGAGATTCACAAGTCGCCTTATCAGAAATATCTTATTAACGGCTGTCTTCCTCTCATACAGCCCTTGTAATTTTAGCCATAGGCTTGCGGCTGAGGTTTCCGTAGACACATGGTGGAACACAGAATCATCCAACCATTGTCTAATAAACCCCACCGCCTTTCGGTCCATCTTCTTCCAATCATCATCAATCATATCCTTGGATTTTGCTGATATGCCTGAGATTGGAGAATATAGGTCCTTGCAATAAAGCAAGTCCTCCATCTTAGCCTTCCATATGGTCCAGTTAGAACCATTGAGGCTGATCATCCTTGAGCCACCTTCCATAATTCAAAACCGATCCTACCCGTTCAATGAACTTTAGCTCTGATACCACTTTTTTGGGATGCCTTGCACAAACCTTAGGATCTAGCCTCCCAAAACAAACCAGAATTATGGATAATAAAGTAATGAAATAAATCAAAGCATCAATCACACACCACACAAGAGATTTTTACGTGGAAAACCCTCAAAGAGGTAAAAACCACGAGACCTCGTCCAGATCAACAATCTACTATGAAGTAGAACGTTACAATCTTCTTCACTCACGCAGGAGTGGATAAACAATAAGAGAAATAAATAAAACGGAGAGATCTAACCGATTACGAGGACATAGAAGCGCTGAGATATAGATTGCACAGTAGAAAACCTCCACGAGCAGAACCTCCCTTCTATAAGCTTCCTCTCTCTCTTTCTCCTTCTCTCTCACCTTTGATAACCCTAAACCCTTTAGCAAATCCCTTGCAAAGCTTTAGGAAACCCTCTTGCTGTGTATGTGTGTGCACCTAGAAAAAACCCTAGGCAACCCCTTTTATAGTTTTGGGAAACTCCTTTCCGCATCCTTGTTGCGAAAGGACTCAAATCCATAGTTTCGCGCAAAATCGCGGAACAAACTGCGTAACCTTCGACTAGTCGAGACATTCCTTCGACCAGTCGTAGGTCCCCTTCGACCAGTCGAACAATCCTTCGACCAGTCCTACCTACAGTAAAAACAACAAAATTACTCGCTGGACTTTGAGTCGAAGTTACGACTCGAACATTCGACCGGTCAACCACCAGCCTTCGACCAGTCGAGCAGGGCTCTCGACCAGTCAAAGATGGGTAAAAAAAAAAACCCATCAATTCTTTTAAGGGTCGTTTGGAAGTGTGGATTAAAAATCTTTCGAGTAGATTTTGATACATGTAGAATTGAGAGGATTTTTCATACCAACTTTGAGGTGGGAATGGTAAAAGGCTCTTTGGAGGGATCAAAGTCCAAATCCTTAGAAATCCTTGCTACATAACATCCCAAAAAACTGAAATCTTCACAAATCTCGAATCCAAGCTGCCAAACGACCCCTAAGTGGCTTTTTGCATGTGGGTTTTGGGTGTTTGTCACTTTTGATGCATGGCATGACAGTATCTGTTGTTGAATTGTGGAAATATTGGTGGGTTTTTGGTGTTTCTCTTTAGAATTCGTTGTTTAAAATTTTCTTTCATGCAGCATGTTGTTCTTTGTTTGAGTGTTATTCTTTTTTAGTAGATTTCACATGTGGGTTTATATTTATATATAATATATATATATATATATATATATATATATATATATATGGGGCTTTTTTGGGCTCACAGAGATGTCCATGACAAATCCACTCCGTCCATCTCTTTTGAAAAATAACAATAGGACATATTTATAAAAATCGGGGAGATTAAATACTCAAGTGGGTCACACCAAACGAAACAGTAGGAACATAAATGCCCACCGTTGAAAAGTTCTTGTAGTTGACCATGATGTTTATATGTCATCCAAACCGTTCATAAGGTTATTACCACTCAGATAAACTGTAGGAACAAATATCATCCTGATACAAAACTTACTTCACCCCAGGCTTTCAATCCCAACTGTTTTGTGTGGTATGACCTACATGACTTTTCCATCTGCTTGATGTTTAGATTCATGTATTATTATGGTCTTGAAAAACAGATGGATGGAATGGATTTTTCAAGACATCTCTACGGGCCCCACACAACCCAGAGCAGTGGAATATCTGTCCGCGGAGGTCGCAGACAATCCGATTCCCACAACTCTGTCAAGTACTGGGCCCATCGATTCGGCAATCCAGATCACTATTCCGTTATTTCCAGTCCTGGGTGAAATAGTTCTGGAATATTCTTTGGTGTGGTAATTGCAGCTTTTTCATCGGTGGCCTACTAATTGAAAAGTCTAAGGATTTATGATGACCGCTACTTTGCAAATCCATCATGTTGCACCTCAAGTGCCGTGCCCGGCATGCCAGGCAATCGGCTTCCCTTCCAGAAAGGGACGTCAACGAGGCTTTTAAAACGACAATGCTACCTTTCAAATCCGAGTCGGGATCCTCTGTTATTTAGTCAAGAGAGATTTCCTGATACCCTAGTTCTCATTGGTCCACGTCACCACTCATTAAAAAAATAAAAATAATACAAAAAAAAAAAGTTTTGGACGCCAAACCATTTGGGTGACGGAAAATCCCTGTTGACCCGATAACAGAGGATCCCGTCTCGTTGGTTGCCGCCCATGTGATACATCAACGTCTGCGTAATCGCAGCACCGTTTCCGTTGGTTGGGAAACGGATTGGCTACTCCCCTGACACCAGCACCGTGGCTGTTAGTCTGTGCTCTGTGGGCCCACCATGATGTATGTGTTTCATCCATTCTGTTCATCCATTTTTACAGGTCATTTTAGGGCTTGATGCCAACAATGAGAGGGATATAAGTCTCAGGTGGACCACATCACATGAAAACAATAGTGATGGGATATCCACCATTAAAATCCTCCTAAGGCCTACTGTACTGTTTATTTGACATCCAATCTGTTGATTAGGTCATACAGGCCTAGATGAAGGGAAAAAACAAATATCAGCTTGATCCAAAACTTTTATGGCCCCCAAAATGTTTTTAATGATCGATGCTCATTCAACACTGTTTCCTGCAATGTGGTCCACTTGAGATTGGGATATACCTCATTTTTTGTATTATACTGTAAAATTATCTGTAAAAATAGATGGACGGCATGGATGAAACACATGCATCATAGTGGGGCCCACAAAGCACCGACCATCAGCCATGGGCTGGCGTCTGGGGGAGTAGCCAATCCGCCAATCCGTTTCCTGTTGGTCGACGCCCACGTGGTACCTAACTTGGGACGCAGATTAGATACTTACAGGTTGAGTAGCGAGACTCCCTACTCAAGTGACGCCACTAAGTTATGTGGGTCCACCATAATGCATGTTTTCTATCTACACCGTCCATCCATTTGGAGAGATCATATTATAGAATGATTCAAAGAATGAGTCAGATCTAAGGCTCAAATGGACCCCACCATAGAAAACAGTGGGGAGAGTTACGTCCACCATTAAAAAGTTCTAAGGGCCTCGAAAGTTATCGATGAAGCTGGTTTTTGTTTTTTCCTTTCTTTTATGTCCGCATTAACACATGAATAGGATGGATCTCAAATAAACATCACAGTGGACATTCATAAGTTTTCAACGGTGGGCATCACTCTCCCCACTGTTTTATGTGGTGGGGTCCACGCCAGCCTTGAATCTGTCTCATTGTGTGGATACAACACATATATCATAGTAAGGCCCACAGAACTTGGTGACCTCACTTCAGGAGCCACTCTCACTATGGAAACAGTCATGATAGGCCATTAAAAAATTATTGTGGTCACAAAAGTTATGAACCAAGGTTGTAACATTTCATCTTTTTGACACCATGTGGCAGCTAATCTTTGGACCAGTCTCACCTAGTTAGATGTTGTAATTGGACATTTAGAAAAGCATGAATGGGATGGATTTCCCTTACCGTCGTTATGGGGCCCAGCTTCTGTTGAGTATGTACATATGTGTGCATGCAAATGATGTGCACGGGAATAACGCACCGGTCAAACCGACGCTGACACATGACTTCACAAAAAGAGGAGAGAATTTCTCTCTCTTCCATTCTCATGCTCAAACAGCGGTTTAAACGGAGGACTGCCCGCTGGATGATGGTGGACTGCCCATCTTGTTAGTATTGATGGATCTGAACCGTTCATCTTGTTTAGGGGACAATCTTGACCAAACTCTGGCCACTTTTGCACGTTGAAACATGTGTGTAGGTGCACTATCAGCGGCGTTAGGAAGGCGTATCTGCAACAATTTTGAAAACATAATCGGTTTCTGTTTTGCCATGTTGGCAATCCATGCGTGAGGCGAATATCTCATTCCTAACCCTCCATTCTAGATTCATCTTAACCGTATAAGAATCCTTTCACTTAAGGAATCGTAACGAGCAAAAGGCGAAAAAAATATTTCTATTTTTGGCAATGTGGGTGCCCTAGAAACGATCCGAGCCATAGGACGGACATCCCAACAATCTCAAACGTACATTTCAAATATATAGCGAGTCTAGAAGCTTCTCTTTTAAGTGATTAGGGTTTTTCAGCTGCCATTGAGTTTAATTAGCTGTCGTAGGAAAAAACTCAAAACCATCAACGTGTTAGGAGTTCTCGGCTAAAACGTGGGTCCCACATGCATCCCAGCATCTATCTTGGCCGTTCAGTCGAGTTAGATTATGGAATGGCCCGTTAACCACAAGCTTTCCATTAACATCCATGCCATCTTCTCCATTGGGTTGAAAAAACCATCATTCGTATGTGGGGTTCATTTGTCGATCAGGAGCGTCCATTTGGAGAGTCTCACCATCAGATAACCACCCTTAAATTTTGAATACAATTCTATAATCAATTTTAGCATGCTAATGAGTTGTTTGTTAACCGAGTCTAAGTAAGTTTTGATTTATAGCTCAACTAATCATCAGATTATTTGTGGAACTATCTAGAGTTAGTCTGATGACTACAAATACCTCATTTTCATTCTTCCCTAACCCTTTATAATTCAAAAAATCAAAAAGAGAGGGAGAGAGAGTGGGGCAAGTTCATGAATCCGAGTCGAGGTATACCGAGTCGACTCGGCCTTTGCGACTTGTATTATCAGTCAGTACCTGTCCAGATTCAGGTTGTTGTCTGGAGAAAGAGAAGCAAAGGAAGAGGGTCGGGGCTACAAGTTTGAATGGAGGCTAGTAGTGTTGTCGAGTCACACTAGGTGACGTTGCATGAAATCTGGAGTGTTGGTGTGTCACATGACTCAATGAAGCATCATTGGTGCAGCTGGTTGTAGAGAGCAAGCTGATCCGTTGGATTCTTCATCTGAGGTAGGTGTATGTTAGTGTTCTTCCTCAACTCAGAAGTCAATCAAGTTAGGTTGTTTCCAATGGGATTATTACCGAGTTTTCAACTCATGCTAGTCCATTGTTTTCTCTGATGATTCACGTTAACTCAGCCATAAACTAGATTCAACTCAATTGAATACTCAGCGGTTTGACTCTATTTTTCCTAAACTGAGTTACACCAAGTTGATAACTGAGTTATCATACCTAGTTCTACTAATTTGCAGTTAACTCAATTTAAGGATCTCGATGCAACTCATTGAATCATTATTCAATTGATGTGCTAGCCAACTCAGTTAAAATCGGAGTTACCTAGTGTCTTGTTCTACACACTCCGCCAAGTTACTGAGTCGATGACTCAGTGATTTATATTATTGTTATGTTGAAACTAATTAGTGCATGTCTTTTTAAAACCAAATCTCAAGAAGACTTCACCTAGTAAACTGGGTTTTTGGATCTTGTTTTAGTGACGACACCGAGTTGAACCAAGTCTCGACTAGATCTTGGTACCCTTGTAGATCTTGAGTTGGTTTTTGATCCGAGTTAACTTGGATTTGTGGTGAGCTATTGTTATTCCTTTAGATTTTTTAAATTAAAATGTTTGTTATTACTTAATAATTTGTTAATTAGTATACCTCCTTGGTTATAGGAGTTTAAGTTCGTCCTAATTTCTTCTTCTTTTCTTACCTCTTAGTAAGGGAGATCCAAGCTTGAGGTGAGATCTACCATTCAAGCTTCCTTCATAACAGTAGTTTAAGATTTATTTCAAATATGATAATCTTGCTAGAATATTGAGTTTAGAAATATCATTACATAATCTCTAGTTAGTATTTGAACATGATAAAATTAATTGTTTGAGTAGAACATACAAATACTCTTATCCTTGTATTATAAACTAACTTGTTTAAGTCTTATTATATAGAATGATCTGCAATAGTTAGTATATTCATACTTGTAAGTAGATTATGTTACAATTACGTTGTAATGTGATAGATTTTTGAAATGAAAACCAATGTGGGAAATATATGGATTGGGATTGTAATTTAAGATAATTATGTGGCATCATGCGGTATTTGCATGGTTCATTTGTATGGGTTGTAAGTAGGAAAGTGTGTGCTAATGGGTGAAATAGTGTGTGAATGTGTGCAAATGGTGTGGTATTGCATGCATGTGTGTAGTGGCGAATTGATGTATACAAGTGAGTGTCAATGTGCATTGTAGTGTTTTTTTTTTTTTTTTTATTAAGAAATCCTATTTTCATTCATAATGCAAAAAAAATTACATTCTAGGCTTTTCGGGCAAGAAACAGGGGGAAAAAGTCCTATCCCACCTATCATATCCTATACAAAGGAGTTCCTACGAAGCTTTCTTATGGAGCCCAAGTCTGCTTTATCCAAAAGGAAACAACCCTTAACCAGCCAAGGAAGGGAGGAAACCTTAATGAAGGACCTGTCAGTTTGGCCCTTGCTACCCTCTTTAGCTAGACCATCCGTCGGCCCATTAGCTTCTCTTGGGATAAGGGAGATCCGAAAGGAGCCCCTAAAATTAATTATTTGAGTAGAACATACAAATACTCTTATCCTTGTATTATGAACTAACTTGTTTAAGTCTTATTATATAGAATGATATGCAATAATTAGTATATTCATGCTTGTAAGTGGATTATGTTACAATTACGTTGTAATGTGGGAGATTTTTGAAATGAAAACCACCATGGGAAATATATGGATTGGGATTGTAATTTGAGATAATTATGTGGCATCATGTTGTATTTGCATGGTTCATTTGTATGGGTTGTAAGTAGGAAAGCGAGTGCTACTGGGTGAATTAGTGTGTGTTCACTCCCCAAGTATAGGGTTGTGATGTAGTAATAAACTTGGTAAGACCGAGGTCGAATCCACAGGGACTGAAACCTGTACGTAATCTGAAACTAACCAGAACTAGAACTAGACTAAGATGCAATCTAAGTCAAGTAAATATGAAGGAAAAATAGTGAAAATATTAATCTAAAACTGGTGAAATTTAAAAGTAGGAAACTAGGGTGCCAAGGATCCACTTGTAGAGATCAGGGAGATCTACGCTTGATTCATGAAATCAACTGGACTTCGAGTCCCATCCTCATCCAGTTGGAAGATATAACATGAAAATCAAATCTGAACGTCTTTTGATGTAGTTTTCAAAGAGATGAAAGATATAAGAATTAGGTATGATTCCATCACAAATCCATGCCTAAGAGACAAGGTAAACAACATAACTTAGACCAATCCATAACCAATCAAAAGATGTATGAGTGTTAGGAAGGATTCCATCATCCAACCATGTCCATGGGACAATGGCGAACAACAGAATTTCCTGAAATCATAATCCAAATAAGGGAGAAGAAATACTCAGAGCCATCACAGACATATTGTAATGTAAGTCACAATAAACCATTAAAGACTGTAAACATTCCTTAAAATAAAATTAAATCAAAATCACTTCAAAAACATGAATCCAGACCATAGAACATCCCATAACGCCACAAGCTTCACCTCTTAGCCCTAGCTAAGAGGTTAGCTAACTAACAACATAATTACGCTAATCTCTTAAAAGAAAAGAAAAGGAAACAGAAAAACAAAAGAAAATAGGAAACTCCTCTCTCCTCTGGTGCTCCACGTTCACAAAACTCCCAGTCGTAGCTCCCCCTTTCCCTTTTCTTTCTCTCTTTCTTTATATGCTGATGGAGGCGGTTAGAGTCTTTGTCGGTGGAGAGAACCGACTCCTTTTTTCGCATCCTGGTTCAAGCCAAATTGATACGCGAACCTCTGTTTCAGCGCAAGAAAACGCAGAACTGGTTGCGTTTGACATGAATCTGGGCCGAAGGCTAGTCCAGTCCGGTCAATCCGATCACCTAGGAAGGGTCGAAATCCCCTGTTATGAAGCTTTGACGGTCAGGATCGTCAAATGGATCGAAGAAGGTGGGCCACAAACGGCCGGAAAATCCGGATTTCCCAGATTTCGCAGACTGCGCACCGCGAGTTGCGCTGGACTTTATGGGGTCCACATCCATTGATTGGTGAGAAAATCCACTCCATCTATTGGATCGCCGTAGAAAAACCGTTCAAACCTGATCGGTTTTGGGTCAAAACCATGGTGACCCACAGACGTAATCTCGCACCAACGGCTGTGACTGAAGCAAGACCGCATGCTTGTGATTTCTGTGACCGGCACGTGCACATGCATGGCTGAAAACGATCAGCATGGTTTTGACCAAAACGAGCTCCTCTCTATGATGGATGGTTCAGATTGGACAGATGGGCCCTGATGGTGGCCCACAACGTCCCTCAAACGGACGATTTTACATTCGTTTTTGGTGCAGAAAAATTGGTTCTCCGAATCCGCTTGGGATTGTGCGGGTCAGCGTAAGCTGACCGTTTTGTCAGGTGCAGTGTACAGCGAGTTCACGTACTTTGTGTACACGTGCGACCTAAGGTAAGGTCCACTGTGAAGTTCATGAGAAATCCGCTCCGTTCATCTGTTTTGACACCTCATTTTAAGGGGTTGAGACCAAAATTGAAGTATATCCAGATACCAAGTGTTCCCCAATTCACTGATTTACAGGCTGATCTGTCCATTGGGCAACTTTCCGAGGGATCCGACGGTTAAAATTCGACATGTATGGTTAATTTATGGTCCTTAGGTCATGTATGAAGTTTTGAACTAAATGGATGATGAGAACCTTGTGATCTTGCATTCTGGACGTCCTTTAGGCCACTTGAGCTGCAATTTCTCGATTTTCTTGGATCTCTGGCGTAAAAATCTGCCGTTCTTTGTCCCCTGGAATCCCGTCCATGGCCTTGGTAAATTCTGAGCGTTAACTCCATGGTTTTAGCACCTTATTTTGATCAGAGCTCGTAAATACACCCTGCATCACAAATACGATAAAACGGGCCATTAAACAGTATCATACTCGTAAATTCGAGTAGTAATTGGGGTCTAATATGTAATATTTGACCTTCAACAAGTATAGGGTTGTAATGTAGTAATAAACTCGGTAAGACCGAGGTCGAATCCACAGTGACTGAAACCTGTACGTAATCTGAAACTAACCAGAACTAGAACTAGACTAAGATGCAATCTATGTCAAGTAAATATGAAGGAATAATGGTGAAAATATTAATCTAAAACTGGTGAAATTTAAAAGTAGGAAACTAGGGTGCCAAGGATCCACTTGTAGAGATCAGGGAGATCTACGCTTGATTCATGAAATCAACTGGACTTCGAGTCCCATCCTCATCCAGTTGGAAGATAGAACCTGAAAATCAAATCTGGACGTCTTTTGATCTAGTTTTCAAAGAGATGAAAGATATGAGAATTAAGTATGATTCCATCACAAATCCATGCCTAAGAGACAAGATAAACAACAAAACTTAGACCAATCCATAACCAATCAAAAGATGTATGAGTGTTAGGAAGGATTCCATCATCCAACCATGTCCATGGGACAATGGCGAACAACAAAATTTCCTGAAATCATAATCCAAATAAGGGAGAAGAAATACTCAGAGTCATCACAGACATATTGTAATGTAAGTCACAATAAACCATTAAAGACTGTAAACATTCCTTAAAATAAAATTAAATCAAAATCACTTCAAAAACATGAATCCAGACCATAAAACATCCCATAACGCCACAAGCTTCACCTCTTAGCCCTAGCTAAGAGGTTAGCTAACTAACAACATAATTACGCTAATCTCTTAAAAGAAAAGAAAAGGAAACAGAAAAACAAAAGAAAATAGAAAACTCCTCTCTCCTCTGGTGCTCCACGTTCACAAAACTCCCAGTCGTAGCTCCCCCTTTCCCTTTTCTTTCTCTCTTTCTTTATATGCTGATGGAGGCGATCGGGAGTGCTGTCGGTGGAGAACCGACTCCCTTTTCGCATCCCAGTTCGCAGCGAATTAATACGCGAACCTCTGTTTCAGCGCAAGAAAACACAGAACTGGTTGCGTTTGACATGAATCTGGGCCAAAGGCTAGTCCAGTCCGGTCAATCCGATCACCTAGGAAGGGTCGAAATCCCCTGTTATGAAGCTTTGACGGTCAGGATCGTCAAATGGATCGAAGAAGGTGGGCCACAAATGGCCGAAAAATTCAGATTTCCCGGATTTCGCAGATTGCGCACCGCGAGTTACGCTGGACTTTGTGGGGTCCACATCCATTGATTGGTGAGAAAATCCACTCCATCTATTGGATCGCCGTAGAAAAACCGTTCAGGCCTGATCGGTTTTGGGTCAAAACATGGTGACCCACAAACGTAATCTCGCACCAACGGCTGTGACTGAAGCAAGACCGCATGCTTGTGATTTCTGTGACCGGCACGTGCACGTGCATGGTTGAAAACGATCAGCATGGTTCTGACCAAAACGAGCTCCTCTCTATGATGGATGGTTCAGATTGGACAGATGGGCCCTGATGGTGGCCCACAACGTCCCTCAAACGGATGATTTCCATTCATTTTTGGTGCGGAAAAATCGGTTCTCTGAATCCGCTTGGGATTGTGCGGGTCAACGTAAGCTGACCGTTTTGTCAGGTGCAGTGTATAGCGAGTTCACGTACTTTGTGTACACGTGCGACCTAAGGCGAGGTCCACTGTGAAGTTCATGAGAAATCCGCTCCGTTCATCTGTTTTGACACCTCATTTTAAGGGGTTGAGACCAAAATTGAAGTATATCCAGATACCAAGTGTTCCCCAATTCACTAATTTGTGGGCTGATCTGTCCATTGGGCAACTTTCCGAGGGATCCGACGGTTAAAATTCGACATGTACGGTTAATTTATGGTCCTTAGGTCATGTATGAAGTTTCGAACTAAACAGATGATGAGAACCTTGTGATCTTGCATTCTGGACGTCCTTCAGGCCACTTGAGCTTCAATTTCTCGATTTTCTTGGATCTCTAGCATAAAAATCTGTCGTTCTTTCTCCCCTGGAATCCCATCCATGGCCTTGGTGAATTCTGAGCGTTAACTCCATGGTTTTAGCACCTTATTTTGATCTGAGCTTGTAAATACACCCTGCATCACAAATACGATAAAACGGGCCATTAAACAGTACCATACTCGTAAATTTGAATAGTAATTGGGGTCTAATATGCAATATTTGACCCTCAACAGTGTGTGAATTTGTGTAAATGGTGTGGTATTACATGCATGTGTTGTGGTTTGATAGTACAATGTATGAATATGTAAGAAGACCAATCGATTTGTGACATAATTTGTAATATGAAATGTCAAGTTAGATTCTTTTATTTCTAGCAAAGTACAAATGAATTATCATTGGATTGTGGAAATATGTGTGTGGAGAATATTTCTCAAACTAGTGGTCTCATTATGTCTAATTCAAATGAAATTATCCTAACTACCATCTTAGGAGCATTTGAACTAAATTTTATGATGGTGTCCGAGAATGGACTAGTTACCCTCGAGTGATTGTAAATTAATGTTATCAGTTATTGGAAATGATATGGACGGTAGGATTACTTGGGAACTATACAAAATGGTGTGGCCACTGGTTGTAATGATGTAAATAAATGGTTGCTTGTAAATTGAATTAATAAAGGACGGGTAATCATGAATACATAGCACATGGGCATTATCGGGTGTCTGGTTAACTATTTGGAAAGACCAGTGTACTGTTTGAATGACTCTAATTTCATTTGAATGGGTCGACTGTTTGAAAGACCCACTCTTTTGCATAGATGAGCTAACTGTTTGAAAGACCCGTCCAATGGTTAGCTGGATGTGCATCTCAAGGCTGAGGTGCATTTCATACATCCATTCATTTAAAAAGATCATCTTATAAAATGTTACTTTTGCTTGAATGTTTACTTTGAAATAATCTTAATTACTATTTTCGATTATAATCTTAGGGGATGTTTCTTGTTCATAACCCCAAGTGTAGGGTCATGATGTAGTAATAATCTCGGTAAGACCGAGGTCGAATCTACAGAGACTAATCTCGTACGTTTTTTAAAATAACTAGAAGTAGAACTAGAAGAATTTCTAAAACTAAGTCAGAATAATTGGAAGAGTAATTGTGAATTGTTTAATTAAAACTTGTGAATTTAAAGGTATAAACTAGGGTTCCAAGGATCCACTTACAGCTATTAGGATGTTTCCTTATCTGATTCAAAGAACACAATTGGAATTGGAGTCTTATCCTATCCAATTGGAAGATATATGAATAAAATCAAATCTAAACTTTCATTGACCTAATTCTCAATGAAGGAGAATTGTGAGGATTTGGAGGGATTCCATCACCAAACCATGCCCTGGAGACGATGGCTAACAACAGGATTTACCAATCTCAAAATAAGAAAAAGAAGATCTATTGTAATTTGAGTCACAACAAACCACTAAAAACTGAAAGTATTCCTTAAATATCGAAATAGAATCAAAGAAGTTTAACAAGAACAAGAATCAAATAAGAAAAACATACAAACATGCTACAAGCTTCACCTTTTAGCCATAGCTAAGAAATTTAGCTAATCATAGACATGATCAGATCAAGAATCCTCAAAGAAAGCATTAAAAACTATGAATAAGGGAAGAAGAAACTCTTGGAAAACGGTTCCACCCCTTTACTTTGCTCCTCAAAACCCTAGATATCTCTAGAAGTGTTTAAGAAACCCATATTTATAGCCTTGTCCGTGTAAAATCGAAAAACTGCATCAATTTTACGCAGTCCGCATAACTCTGTGTAACGCCTTCGATGTCATCGAAGGGATTTAAATCCGGAAGTCGCACCTTTTCACCTTTCGCACTGCATAACTCTTCTTGTCATCGAACAAACCTTCGATGTCATTGAATAGCCTTCGATGCCATCGAATTGCCTTCGAGTCCTTGAATATGTGTCCAAAATAATCCAACGAGTTACTTCAAAAATCTTCTTAAATTTCAATGTCATCGAGTCATCGAACGGTTCCTCGAGCCATCGAGAAATGTCTTCAATTTGTCCAGCGACCAACTTGATTTTCATGTAAAAATTTGATGTCATTGACCTGTGTTTGATGTCATCGAACAATGACTTCGATGTCATCGAACTATGGTCGATGACACAGATAGTGAAGTGAATTTTAGCACTTTGTTCTTTCGACTTCTTTCTCCACTTGGTTTTCTTGAATCTTGGGGTCTTGAAATCTTCAATCTTGGTCTCCAAAGATCCATTCTTTGCCTTGGTGTTTCTTGAGCATCAAATCCATGCTTTTAACATTCTTTTCAGTGCAAGCTCTTAGATTCACCTTACAACATTTCTCATTGAGATGACCATTCACGGATACTATTGTGCAATTGCACCAACCGTAGGTGTCGTAGATGAAGAAGCAGCACCCATGGAAGTGGAACCAACAGTTGATGCTAGGGAGAAATGGTCATATTGGTCCCAAGAGGAGCTTGTCGAATCACAAGCCAAAATCAGGCGTGATGGACCTTTCACTTTGCTGGAGACTCCTGAACATAACTGATACATTTCCCCTATTAGTTTTTCACACTATGTTGTATAAGCCCTATGGGCATTTTATTGTGTTTGGATGTGGACTTCATACTTATGTATGGTTTTCATATTTTGGATGTGATGTCACTCTTAAATAATTACCAATATTCTTGGATTCTAGGCCTGCCATTGAAACGATTGAAATGATTCTAGGCTCGCTATTGACCCAAAAGATAAGACAGATCTAAAGTTCAACTGGACCACATCACAGAAAGTAGTGAGACAATGATGCCCACCATTGAAACGATTCTAGGCTCGCCATGTGTAACGCCCTGGAAATCGGGGGTCGTGCATACACTCGATTCCCGAGTTCCCGAGTGTCACTTATAACCAATTTTCATTATTGCATTTAATCAAATTTAAATGCGCAGCCTGGAATTTCCTAGAACATGAAGCACAACCACACAAGTCTACTGAAATGAAAGAAATCTATTATATATACAGGTCCAAAAATATAAATGGGTCGCACAAGGCGTTGCCTAACAAAAATCATAAAAAGAATGATATGTCCAAGAGAATAGGACTGAGTCTGCTACTCAGCAATCCAACGTCCCGTCTACTGATCCGATGAGGTACCGCTCATCAGCTGAAAGTAAGATAACTCATCCTCTTCCTCGAGGCTCTCGCCGCCTGGCTCCTCATACTCAGCATCACCTGCATCTACGGGCGAGTCTGGTTGGTGTTTTAAAACACCGTCCCAAAGTGGGAGTGAGTGATCAACTTAGTGTGAACTATTAATCTCAAGTTATAACAGGCATCAATTATAGTATGATCTTAATGAAAAGCAGTCAATCATCAGCACCTAGTAACTCTTATTAAAATGCATGCATGCGGGATGATATGATGCATACCCTCACCACAACGCTCCTTCAAGCGACTCTATCTAACGATCGCGTATGACCACACTCCCTCAGAGCGACCTCGACTGCCGAGTCGCCACCTTAACTAATGCGATGCAATGCAATCGTGTTAGCCAAGTTATTAGTTAAGTCCATTCATCCAGTAGGTTGAGGATTCTGACTCACCCTATGTATCACTGCCCTAAGCTGGTTTCGAGGCCAAGACCCCATCAATGCATGAGGCCGAGTCCCCGCGGACCATGATCTCATTGGGTTCCTCATTCCCGATTCCAAACACATGAGGAGTGCCGAAAGGAAGGGATCGCTCGCGGTTACTACGGGGAGGCGCGGTACCCCACCGTAGGCTGACAGCTCGGACACAGTGTCTCATTCCACCATGCCCGGCTCACGAGACTGTGGACCAATTACAATCTAGGTATTAATGGGCTACAATGGTTGTAAGGTATTTCAGGTTCCATACATAGGTGAGCAAACAGGGTTAACAAACAAGGTTGGTCAGACAGTAAGCTAGACCGCATAAATCAAGTGAGCGTGAGATGAGTGACTTCGGGCACAAGGGACCCATGTAATTGAACTACAGCCACCTGAACACTCTTGCCCAATCCACGGGTCTAGCCCTAGCATAGTCCTACCGATGGGACTACCATCTCTCGTCAGATTCCTGACCAACCCAAGAGGGTGAAAAGGGATCTACAAACATGCCCACCACTCATGTTATCAAATAGCATATCAATATCATATTCTCATGCATTTCAACCATACAAACGAATACTTCTACCAAGCAAGAAAATATTATCACGAAAACAAGGTGTATGTGAGTGTGTGGGTTGTGTGAGGAAGTTAAACACTTCCTCCATCTTGAGAAATCATGAGTACAAGTGTAAATAATCATACACGCAATGAAGCACCACATATGAGGGAAAAGAATCAACCAAACATGAGCATATTATCATCCATGCATAACATCATGTGAAAGGCAAGATCTACATCAAATTTGAGAGCTAAGCATGCACATCCAAATAATTCCAACAAACATATAATCCCTAGGGTTTCTCTATAATTTCAAATATAACATCCAAGCATTCAAAATCATTAAACCCACACTAAAATTGGTGCTAGGCCACCTAAGATCAATAGTCCATACCTATGGATCGTTGAGGATTGGGAAAACGTCCTAGGAAAGAGGGTTTTGAAGTCGATCGGTCGGAATCCCTAAAAGAAACCCTTGCATGTGAGAAATCCAAGCCAATCCTCCTTAATACATCGACATCCAAGAAGAATGGGTGAAGGATCTTACATCTAAGAAGAATGGGCGAAGGATCTTACCTAGATGACCCACGGACGATAGTTGAGGCTTTAGTGAAGAGTTTCTCCTTGAGGAGAGGTAAGAAGTTGCAAGGGTTGAGCCACACCTTGATCTAGGGTCCACCCAAGCACTCTTTCACTCTCACTTTCTTCTCTCCTTTCTCTCTTACTCTCCCCCTTTCTCTCTTTGGTGGTTATAGGAAATGAGGGAGATATGAGAGAGCTAGGGTTTATTCCCTAGACTTGGGTCCTTTGGCCTCAAGCTTCAACATCTTCCCAAAATAGCCTTATAGGACTCCCTATTGGTATGGGGGCCACCCGAACACTCACCTGGCTACCAAATTTGGTGTGCATGTGCCTTTTGGCCCGGTGAGGGGCCATATAAAATATGGGAACAAACAAATGAACGGTTATAGGGTTTGAGCATAAGATTCTGATCCTTAAGTTGTCCTGCGGGGCCCATATTGGTGCGGCTCTGGTGGCCCTCTGACCATGAAACTTATAGGATAGGTGATTCATGGCCCGATGAAGGGCCGTCCAAAATTTGGGAACGATCGGATATAGGGTTTGATCGCACGGGTCCGATTTGTGATCAACGGTCACCAATCCACGATCAGTTCCCATATTTGGTGGACGGGTGTAGAAAAATATATCAAACCTTCACCGCAAAATTGGAAGAAATCCGACGGCTGGAACGATTGGTATCACGGTTCCATTTGTAAGTGCCAGATTCCAATTTTGGCATTGGTAGGGTGCATTCGGCTAGTGCCAGATCCCAGTTCTGGGTGTCCAATGGGTCCGTAGTCCGTGATGGACCACAAGCCCAGTGAGATCAATGATTTCCTAGACTTTCGAATTTTTCTGACCCTCCTCGGTCGTTGGGTGGCCCACACAGGCTGTTGTTAAGTGTAACCAGCCATCAGGCTTGGCGGCCCATTCCAGGTCCTATCATGACTAGTCTGGTCTACTCTAATGGGCTAATCCTAGATTAATTGACCTGTGGTACCTCACCCTGAGCAGTTTAAACGGATGGTCCTGTGGAAAATCCTGCGTGGACGCCCCCAGGATACTGTGCTGGTTAGACGGAATATTACAATCTGCCATGTATAAGCTAGCATTGAGTGTCAATGGTCAGTAAGTGAGAATATGAGTTAATTACATAAAAAAAATTAAGGATTTTTAGAAATCCAAAACAGTAAAAATCCGGGATTTACACCATGTTGTTTATTTTCCATCCAATATGTTCATAGGATTACATAGACCTAATTGAAAGGAAAAACAAATATCTGCTTAACACAAAACATCTATAACTTCCAATAAGTTTTTAATGGAAGAATTCAATCACCACTGCTATGTGGTGTGGTCCACTAGAGCTTTCCATCTTCCTCATTTTTTTTTTGTTATTTCTTTGAAATAATCAAGAAAATCAATAAATTATTAGAATATAACATATAATCATTGTGGGTCTCACATATGACTTCGATGCACCCCAAGTTCCGTGGTGCACGGTATGCCACGTAATCGGCTTCCCTTCCAGACAGTGGCATCAACAAGACTTTTGAAATGACAATGTTACCTTTGAAATCCAAGAGCATTCCTTTCGGGAGCAAATTAAGTACCCTTGTGCCCCAACCAAAACGGTGCTGCCATTATGCCGATGTTGATGTATTTATTATAGCTACATATTATCCATCCATTTTCTCGTGTCATTTTATATAATGATCCCAAAAATGAAGTAGATTAAAACCTCAGGTGGGCCATACTATGGGAAACAGACATGATTAACCATTAAAAAATTGTTGTGGCCACAAAAGTTATGAACCAATGTAATATTTAGTTTTCCCTTCATCCAAGTGTGTGTGACCTTACTAACATGTTGGTGTTGCGCAGCACACCAACAATGCAGTGAGCCTAGATTCAATCTCAGGCCTCACCCACAAATGATAAACAGAAAGAAATATAAACTAGAAACAGATCAAAGTAAGCCAAAACAAACCACAAGACAAGATATATGTGGAAAAACCCCAATCTAGGGTAAAAAACCATGGACGCAAACTTCCACTATGAAGAACGAAGGTTACAAGGCAATATACTAACCTCTCCATTAGAAGTACAGAGAAAATCCTTTGCCCATACCTTAGAAGTATTTTTCAATATTCACCTTAACCCTGGAAAAGCCCTAGGGACTCCTATTTATAGTTTAGGCAACTTCCCTTTCGCACCTTTGCGAAAGGTGACACCAAAATCCGCAGTCAGTATCAAATTCGGAAACCAATCTGCATAACCTCGACTAGTCGAGCAGACTGCACGACCGGTCGAGAAGACCCATCGACCGGTCGAGAATGATCCTCGATCGGTCGAGCACCTTAGAACCCAAAAACTATTCTCGCTGGACTTTGAGTCAAGCCAGTCCACGACTGGTCATGCGCGGCCCCAGATGTGGCTCCACTTCTCAACAATCTCTCACTTAGAGACACATTGCCATAAACCTTTGTCTTCTTCATCCAGAGTGCACCACCTCCCCGTCATCAAGCCTGAAGACCAATCAAAGCTGAACAGAGCTTCAACTTCTCTCATGTGACCGCCTTGTCAGCATATCCGTAGGATTCTCACTTGTATGAATCTTCTTCAGAGTAATCGATCTATCTTCTAGTAACGAACGTATGAAGTGATATCCGATGGCAATATGTTTGGTCTTGGAATGAAATGTTGAATTCTTAGCCAAGCGTATTGCAATCTGACTATCACTGTACAGTTTTTAATCTACTTTCTTCTTACCCAACTCCTCCATAAAACCTTGCATCTACACCATCTCCTTGCATGCTTCTGTAGCCGCCACATATTCTGCTTCCGTCGTACTAATAGATACTATCTTCTGAATCGAGAGACCCAACCGATCGCAAAGACTACCCGCAGTAAAGACATAGCCTCGTAGTGCTTCTTCTGCCGCCGATATCTCCCGCCAAATTTGAATCTACGTAGCCTTGTAACTTGATTTTTATCCTTCATAACACAAATTTCTATATCCACAAAAGTACCTACCAGGTATCTGAGGATCCACTTCACAGCTTTCCAATGTTCCTTCCCGGGGTTGTTCATGAACCTGCTAACAACTCTCACTACTTGAGCAATGTCTGGCCTCGTGCTCACCATAGCATACATGAGACTCCCAATAGCTGACGCGTATGAGACTTTAGCCATGTAGTCTCGTTCCTCCTGCGTCTTTGCACCTTGCTCTTTAGATAACTTGAAGTGGTTGGCTAATGGAGTGCTAACCGGCTTAGCACCTACCATATTGAATCGATCAAGTACCTTGGCTATGTACTCTGCCTGTGACAAAACCAGTTTCTTATTTTTTCTATCACGCTTTATCCTCATACCTAGGATTTGTTTTGTAGCTCCCAAATCCTTCATAACAAATTCTTTAGACAGTTGTCTTTTGAGATCTGAGATGTCATTCATGCTTAAACTAGCCACAAGCATGTCATCAATGTACAGAAGAAGGATGATGTATGACGTATCAAACTTCTTCAAATAGCAACAGTGGTCAGCATGACATCTCCTGTAACCGTTTCTCGACATGAAACTGTCGAACTTCTTGTACCACTGCCTTAGGGCCACTTCAGGCCATATAGACTCTTCTTTAGTTTGCACACCTTGTTCTCTTTTCCTGGTGCCACTTATCCTGTCGGCTGATGCATATATATCTCTTTTTCAAAGTCCCCATGAAGAAAGGCTATCTTAACATCTAGCTTTAGATGTAAGTCCTTTGTAGCCACTATACTTAAGACCATGCGAGTCGTAGACATTTTCACCACAGGTGAAAATATTTCAGTGAAATCGATACCTACCTTTTGTTGAAACCCTTTCACAACCAATCTGGCCTTGTACCATTTCGAACCATTGTGCTCCTCCTTCAATCTGTAAACCATTTGTTATGAAGAGCTTTCTTACCCTTAGGTAGAGTGACTAGCTTCCATGTATGATTAGACTCAAGGGAGTCCATCTCCTCATCCATGGCCTGCTCTCACTTAACCTGTGTATCTGACTGTAACGCCTCTTCAAAACACTCTGGCTCACCATTATCTGTCAGCAGTAGATAATGTAAGGAGGGTGAGCATCGGATCATGGGTCTCCTCTCCCAAGTAAACCTCCTCACAACCGGTGTATGCGGCTCTGCCTAACAATGCTCCTGTGCATGATTATCTTGTGGCGTTGTGACACCCGTGTCTGGTAACTCTTCCATCTCTACGAATTCTTTCTCCTCGGCCTTATTTTCCTGCACACTGTCCTTATGCATCACTTTTTTATTGAAGACTACGTCCTTTCTTCTGATGATTTTTCTGTTTTCTACATCCCAAAACCTGTAGCCAAAATCATGCTGCCCGTAGCCTATAAACGTGCATCTCTTGGACTTCGCATCCAGTTTATTTCTATGCTCTACATCAATGTGAACATATGAAGTGCATCTAAACACTCTAAGATGTGCAAGGTTCACTTCTTTCCCAGTCCACGTTTCTTCGGGTAGCCCATCATCCAATGGTGCTGAGGGACTTCTATTGATGAGATATGCGGCAGCATTCACAGCATCTACCCAAAAGGTCTTGGGCAACCCTGCAAGTAGCCTCATGCTTCTGGCGTACTCAAGGATGGTCCTGTTAATTCGCTCAGCCACACCATTTTGCAGTGGTGTCCCTGGAATTATTTTCTGATGTTTGATTCTATTTGCTTCACAATACTCCTCGAATATCTTATCACAGTCTTCTCCCCCATTATCAGATCTGAGACATTTTACTGTTTTACCTGTCTCATTTTCTACCATAACTTTCCACTGTGCCGGACCCCACACATCAGTGTGTACAAGCTCCAACAGATGAGTCTTTGGAGCGCGTCCTGTCTTTTTGAAACTTACCCTCTTCTGCTTGTCATACATGCAGTCCTCGCAGAATTCCAAGTCAATAGACTTCAGCCCTGGTAGCTTCCATTTTGACAATAGCACATTCATCCCATTTTCACTCATATGTCCTAACCTCTGATGCCATAACTGCCCATTCACTCCAGTTGATGCAACTTCGAGTGAACTATACAATCCTGAAGTCATGTATAAAGTACCTTCCTTTTTACCTCAAGATATCACCAAGGCACCTTTTGTGATCTTCCAGGAATCACTAGTGAATGTCGTCACATTACCGGTATCGGCCAACTGCCCCACTGAGATCAAGTTACGTTTCAAACTCGGTACATGTCTGACATCCTTCAATTTCAAAACCGTTCTGTCTTTCTGATTGACATGAACGTCCCCCTTTTCAACAATATTGCACGGCTCATCATCACCTAGGTAGATTCTCCCAAAGTCACCTGACACATAATCACGCAGAACTTCCTTACATGAGGTGGCATGAAATAAAGCACCCGAGTCTATAACCCAAGACTCATTCCTCGCATCAAGAGACAAGATCAAAGCCTCTGTGTCACTCTCCTCAGATAAATTCACTAAATCCTTCCCTCCTTGAAAGTTTCCTTCTTGTTTCTTAAGCACCTTGCAATCACGTTTCATTTGCCTCTTCTTGCCGCAATGCCAACACCCATCTTTGTCTTTCGATCTTCCTCTTCCTCGACTTAGAACGCCCGTGTTTATTACCTCCTTTGTTCAGCAATCTTTCTCTTCCTTCAATGTTTAGAGCATTCCCTGAATCCCCTGAAACTCCCGATGCCTTTCTTCTAGATTCTTTGCTGAGAATTAGACCGGCCACATCATCAAATTTTAGCTTTGTCAACCCTGAAGAATTGCTCACAACAATCACCAAACCATCCCAATCTGTCTGGCAGACTGGATAAGATCAATAATACCCTGACCTCATCCTCAAAAATAATGCCAACGGATTCCAACTGGCTCGTGACCTTATTGAACTCATTTAGATGTTCAGCCACACTCCCACCATCTGACATCTTCATGTTAAATAGCTGTTTCATAAGATGAACCTTATTGGATGCTGAGGGCTTTTCATACATGGTGGCTAGGGCTTCCATTAATTCCTTTCATAAGATGTTCAGCCACACTCCCACCATTATCACGGTTCCATTTGTAAGTGCCAGATTCCAATTTTGGCATTGGTAGGGTGCATTCGGCTAGTGCCAGATCCCAGTTCTGGGTGTCCAATGGGTCCGTAGTCCGTGATGGACCACAAGCCCAGTGAGATCAATGATTTCCTAGACTTTCGAATTTTTCTGACCCTCCTCGGTCGTTAGGTGGCCCACACAGGCTGTTGTTAAGTGTAACCAGCCATCAGGCTTGGTGGCCCATTCCAGGTCCTATCATGACTAGTCTGGTCTACTCTAATGGGCTAATCCTAGATTAATTGACCTGTGGTACCTCACCCTGAGCAGTTTAAACGGATGGTCCTGTGGAAAATCTGCGTGGGCGCCCCAGATCTTGTCTTTGGTTAGACGGAATATTACAATCTGCCATGTATAAGCTAGCATTGAGTGTCAATGGTCAGTAAGTGAGAATATGAGTTAATTACATAAAAAAAATTAAGGATTTTTAGAAATCCAAAACAGTAAAAATCCGGGATTTACACCATGTTGTTTATTTTCCATCCAATATGTTCATAGGATTACATAGACCTAATTGAAAAGAAAAACAAAGATCTGCTTAACACAAAACATCTATAGCTTCCAATAAGTTTTCAATGGAATAATTCAATCACCACTGCTATGTGGTGTGGTCCACTAGAGCTTTCCATCTTCCTCATTTTTCTTGTTTTTTCTTTGAAATAATCAACAAAATCAATAAATTATTAGAATATAACATATAATCATTGTGGGTCCCACATATGACTTCGATGCACCCCAAGTTCCATGGTGCACAGCATGCCACGTAATTGGTTTCCCTTCCAGACAGTGGCATCAACAAGACTTTTGAAATGACAATGTTACCTTTGAAATCCAAGAGCATTCCTTTTGGGAGCAAATTAAGTACCCTTGGGCCTCAACCAAAACGGTGTTGCCATTATGTCGACATTGATGTATTTATTATAGCTACATACTGTCCATCCATTTTCTTGTGTCATTTTATATAATGATCCCAAAAATGAAGCAGATTAAAACCTCAGGTGGGCCATACTATGGGAAACAAACATGATTGACCATTAAAAAATTGTTTAGGCCACGAAAGTTACAAACCAATGTAATATTTAGTTTTCCCTTCATCTAAGTGTGTGTGACCTTATTAACATGTTGGTGTTGCGCAGCACATTAACAACGCAGTGAGCCTAGATTCAATCTCAGGCCTCACCCACAAATGATAAACAGAAAGAAATATAAACTAGAAACAGATCAAAGCAATCCAAAACAAACCACAAGACAAGATATATGTGGAAAAACCCCAATCTAGGGTAAAAAACCATGGACGCAAACTTCCACTATGAAGAACGAAGGTTACAAGGCAATATACTAACCTCTCCATTAGAAGTACAGAGAAAATCCTTTGCCCATACCTTAGAAGTATTTTTCAATATTCACCTTAACCCTGGAAAAGCCCTAGGGACTCCTATTTATAGTTTAGGCAACTTCCCTTTCGCACCTTTGCGAAAGGTGACACCAAAATCCGCAGTCAGTATCAAATTCGGAAACCAATCTGCATAACCTCGACTAGTCGAGCAGACTGCACGACCGGTCGAGAAGACCCATCGACCGGTCGAGAATGATCCTCGATCGGTCGAGCACCTTAGAACCCAAAAACTATTCTCGCTGGACTTTGAGTCAAGCCAGTCCACGACTGGTCATGCGCGGCCCCAGATGTGGCTCCACTTCTCAACAATCTCTCACTTAGAGACACATTGCCATAAACCTTTGTCTTCTTCATCCAGAGTGCACCACCTCCCCGTCATCAAGCCTGAAGACCAATCAAAGCTGAACAGAGCTTCAACTTCTCTCATGTGACCGCCTTGTCAGCATATCCGTAGGATTCTCACTTGTATGAATCTTCTTCAGAGTAATCGATCTATCTTCTAGTAACGAACGTATGAAGTGATATCCGATGGCAATATGTTTGGTCTTGGAATGAAATGTTGAATTCTTAGCCAAGCGTATTGCAATCTGACTATCACTGTACAGTTTTTAATCTACTTTCTTCTTACCCAACTCCTCCATAAAACCTTGCATCTACACCATCTCCTTGCATGCTTCTGTAGCCGCCACATATTCTGCTTCCGTCGTACTGATAGATACTATCTTCTCAGAATCGAGAGACCCAACCGATCGCAAAGACTACCCGTGAGTAAAGACATAGCCTGTAGTGCTTCTTCTGCTGCCGATATCTCCTGCCAAATTTGAATCTACGTAGCCTTGTAACTTGATTTTTTATCCTTCATAACACAGCCCTATATCCACAGTACCTACCAGGTATCTGAGGATCCACTTCATAGCTTTCCAATGTTCCTTCCTGGGGTTGTTCATGAACCTGCTAACAACTCTCACTACTTGAGCAATGTCTGGCCTCGTGCTCACCATAGCATACATGAGACTCCCAATAGCTGACGCGTATGAGACTTTAGCCATGTAGTCTCGTTCCTCCTGCGTCTTTGCACCTTGCTCTTTAGATAACTTGAAGTGGTTGGCTAATGGAGTGCTAACCGGCTTAGCACCTACCATATTGAATCGATCAAGTACCTTGGCTATGTACTCTGCCTGTGACAAAACCAGTTTCTTATTTTTTCTATCACGCTTTATCCTCATACCTAGGATTTGTTTTGTAGCTCCCAAATCCTTCATAACAAATTCTTTAGACAGTTGTCTTTTGAGATCTGAGATGTCATTCATGCTTAAACTAGCCACAAGCATGTCATCAATGTACAGAAGAAGGATGATGTATGACGTATCAAACTTCTTCAAATAGCAACAGTGGTCAGCATGACATCTCCTGTAACCGTTTCTCGACATGAAACTGTCGAACTTCTTGTACCACTGCCTTAGGGCCACTTCAGGCCATATAGACTCTTCTTTAGTTTGCACACCTTGTTCTCTTTTCCTGGTGCCACTTATCCTGTCGGCTGATGCATATATATCTCTTTTTCAAAGTCCCCATGAAGAAAGGCTATCTTAACATCTAGCTTTAGATGTAAGTCCTTTGTAGCCACTATACTTAAGACCATGCGAGTCGTAGACATTTTCACCACAGGTGAAAATATTTCAGTGAAATCGATACCTACCTTTTGTTGAAACCCTTTCACAACCAATCTGGCCTTGTACCATTTCGAACCATTGTGCTCCTCCTTCAATCTGTAAACCATTTGTTATGAAGAGCTTTCTTACCCTTAGGTAGAGTGACTAGCTTCCATGTATGATTAGACTCAAGGGAGTCCACCTCCTCATCCATGGCCTGCTCTCACTTAACCTGTGTATCTGACTGTAACGCCTCTTCAAAACACTCTGGCTCACCATTATCTGTCAGCAGTAGATAATGTAAGGAGGGTGAGCATCGGATCATGGGTCTCCTCTCCCAAGTAAACCTCCTCACAACCGGTGTATGCGGCTCTGCCTAACAATGCTCCTGTGCATGATTATCTTGTGGCGTTGTGACACCCGTGTCTGGTAACTCTTCCATCTCTACGAATTCTTTCTCCTCGGCCTTATTTTCCTGCACACTGTCCTTATGCATCACTTTTTTATTGAAGACTACGTCCTTTCTTCTGATGATTTTTCTGTTTTCTACATCCCAAAACCTGTAGCCAAAATCATGTTTGCCCGTAGCCTATAAACGTGCATCTCTTGGACTTCGCATCCAGTTTATTTCTATGCTCTACATCAATGTGAACATATGAAGTGCATCTAAACACTCTAAGATGTGCAAGGTTCACTTCTTTCCCAGTCCACGTTTCTTCGGGTAGCCCATCATCCAATGGTGCTGAGGGACTTCTATTGATGAGATATGCGGCAGCATTCACAGCATCTACCCAAAAGGTCTTGGGCAACCCTGCAAGTAGCCTCATGCTCCTGGCGTACTCAAGGATGGTCCTGTTAATTCGCTCAGCCACACCATTTTGCAGTGGTGTCCCTGGAATTATTTTCTGATGTTTGATTCTATTTGCTTCACAATACTCCTCGAATATCTTATCACAGTCTTCTCCCCCATTATCAGATCTGAGACATTTTACTGTTTTACCTGTCTCATTTTCTACCATAACTTTCCACTGTGCCGGACCCCACACATCAGTGTGTACAAGCTCCAACAGATGAGTCTTTGGAGCGCGTCCTGTCTTTTTGAAACTTACCCTCTTCTGCTTGTCATACATGCAGTCCTCGCAGAATTCCAAGTCAATAGACTTCAGCCCTGGTAGCTTCCATTTTGACAATAGCACATTCATCCCATTTTCACTCATATGTCCTAACCTCTGATGCCATAACTGCCCATTCACTCCAGTTGATGCAACTTCGAGTGAACTATACGATCCTGAAGTCATGTATAAAGTACCTTCCTTTTTACCTCAAGATATCACCAAGGCACCTTTTGTGATCTTCCAGGAATCACTAGTGAATGTCGTCACATTACCGGTATCGGCCAACTGCCCCACTGAGATCAAGTTACGTTTCAAACTCGGTACATGTCTGACATCCTTCAATTTCAAAACCGTTCTGTCTTTCTGATTGACATGAACGTCCCCCTTTTCAACAATATTGCACGGCTCATCATCACCTAGGTAGATTCTCCCAAAGTCACCTGACACATAATCACGCAGAACTTCCTTACATGAGGTGGCATGAAATAAAGCACCCGAGTCTATAACCCAAGACTCATTCCTCGCATCAAGAGACAAGATCAACGCCTCTGTGTCACTCTCCTCAGATAAATTCACTAAATCCTTCCCTCGTTGAGAGTTTCCTTCTTGTTTCTTAAGCACCTTGCAATCACGTTTCATTTGCCTCTTCTTGCCGCAATGCTAACACCCATCTTTGTCTTTCGATCTTCCTCTTCCTCGACTTAGAACGCCCGTGTTTATTACCTCCTTTGTTCAGCAATCTTTCTCTTCCTTCAACGTTTAGAGCATTCCCTGAATCCCCTGAAACTCCCGATGCCTTTCTTCTAGATTCTTTGCTGAGAATTAGACCGGCCACATCATCAAATTTTAGCTTTGTCAACCCTGAAGAATTGCTCACAACAATCACCAAACCATCCCAACTGTCTGGCAGACTGGATAAGATCAATAATACCCTGACCTCATCCTAAAAAATAATGCCAACGGATTCCAACTGGCTCGTGACCTTATTGAACTCATTTAGATGTTCAGCCACACTCCCACCATCTGACATCTTCATGTTAAATAGCTGTTTCATAAGATGAACCTTATTGGATGCTGAGGGCTTTTCATACATGGTGGCTAGGGCTTCCATTAATTCCTTTATAGTTTTTACCTTACATATATTGAAGGTGACGCTCTTAGACAAAGAGAGTCGGATCATTCCTAAAGCCTTCCTATCCAGTAAAAACCATTCATCATCTATCATCTTTTCTAATTTCTTCTCTTTTCCTCCTAAAGGAATATAGAGGTCCTTCTGATACAAATAATCCTCCATCTGCATCTTCCAGAAGGTAAAGTTTGAACCATCAAACTTCTCAATTCTAGTTTTTCCATCTTTTGTCATCGCTCCCAATAGAACTATACCAATAGTTCTGATACCAGTTGTTGCGCAGCACGCCAACAACGCAGTGAGCCTAGATTCAATCTCAGGCCTCACCCACAAACGATAAACATAAAGAAATATAAACTAGAAACAGATCAAAGCAATCCAAAATAAACCACAAGACAAGATATATGTGGAAAAACCCCAATCTAAGGTAAAAAACCACGAATGCAAACTTCCACTATGAAGAACGAAGATTACAAGGCAATATACCAACCTCTCCCTTGGAAGTACAGAGAAAATCCCTTGCCCACACCTTAGAAGTATTTCCTAATATTCACCTTAACCCTAGAAAAGCCCTAGGGACTCCTATTTATAGTTTAGGCAACTTTCCTTTCGCACCCTTGTGAAAGGCGACACCAAAATCCGCAGTCTGTATCAAATTCGGAAACCAATCTGCATAACCTCGACTGGTCGAGCAGACTGCACGACCGGTCGAGAACACCCCTCGACCGGTCGAGAATGATCCTCGATCGGTCGAGCACCTGGGAACCCAAAAAACTATGCTCGCTGGACTTTGAGTCGATCCCGGTCGAGTAGGCTCCTCGACCGGTCGAGCAGGGGCCACAACTGGTTGTGCGCAGCCCCAGATGTGGCTCCACTTCTCAACAGTTGGATGACCAATAAGCATTACGAGAAATATCACAGTCTTCGAAGGTTTTTAATGGTGGAGTGTTCAATAAGCATTGTTTCATGTGGTATCGTCCACCTGAGATTTCGATTTGCTTCGTTTTTTAGATCATGCACTAAAATGATCAAATAAAATGTATGGACGGCATAGATATAGAATACATGTACATACATCATGGTGGGGCACACAGTAATGGCAGCCCTGTCTTGGGTAAGGCCGGGGTGCACCTAAAATGGTCTTCTCTGAATGGACAAAAGTCTAACAATGATATTACTAGATTCTAACTATGCATTTTCCTTTACCAGGTCATGCATCATGGGGTCCACCAAGAATTTCAAATAATTTCTCACATTCGCCTAAATTTGATAATGAAATTTGAAAATTAGAAATTGGAATGAGGATAGGATTGCTGATTCTACATGCAGGATAGGGCCTTGTTTTGTTACTAATGTAACTCTTTATGAAATGGAAACTAAATAAGAGGCTTGAATGATTCCGAACACTCCGCTCGTGGGCCCCACTAAGCGATGTCAGGAGGCAAATGAACTCCCAATTTATCAAATGGTGTCAAAGCCATTACAGGTCAAGTATGGTGGGGCCCACTAGATAGAAGCTCAAGCCTAACGATTGGCTCCAATGGAGGAGAGAGATGGGGAGTATATGTTTTCTTAAGGAAACTGCATACCTGTATATTGAATTGAAGGAAACTGCATACTTGTATATTGAATCCGAGGAAAGTACAGCCAGAAAAAAATGGGTGGGCCCGAAAGAAGACAATCCTTTAGGCTGATCCAAAGAAGCAGAAAGAATACATCTAGGAAAGGAAAAGAAAAGTGAAAAAACTGCCTCCTTGCCATCGACCAAAGAACTGGGACCTATCCAAAACCTAGAATTAGGTTGATCAACCTATACCCTTTTTAGGTTTGTTGTGTCTGATTTGGCCCAAGGAGGCTTTTAAAAGATAGGATCCTCTGGTGTAACTAGGGAGGTCGGCCGAAGCAAGGTAGAGCATGTTTGGGGAACCATTACTGGCGATTTTGGCGAGACCATCTGCCACCGAGTTGCCCTTTCGGAATGTGTGAGAGAAGGGGAGCATGTAACATGCGTAAGTGAGGATTTTTACATAGTATATATTACAAAATTACCCTTCAAAACCTTAATGGGCTCAGTGGGGCTGACGTGCTTTTGTAAATGGTCCAAACTGTCTGAGAAACATACCTTAATTTTAAGGCCCAACCCGTCCTTTAGGCCACATACTCAATTCCAAGCCTGGTTGAGTCAGGCCGGCCCGAAACTTAACCAATCAGCCAGGCCCATTGACAACCCTACATCTAAGTAGGTACCTGATACTTTGATATAATTATGTATGCCATGTGCAATTTTAATTTGTAAATGGGTGCATATCCATTAGACTATAAAAGTATCAAAAAAATTTCTTTCATTTTTCAAGAAGTAGAAATTTTCAATGGTGTGAGTTGACTAGTCATATCTTTTATTCACTGATGTTATTTATTTATGCATTAGATTCAATGATTTTTACTTCATTGTTCATATCTTCTTTATCTATGTCATTGCACGTCCACTAATCTAATCACCACACTATACCAAAATCCCTAGGGACAGTTGAAGGCGTTGCGAAAACATTAGGGACGGTTGAAAACTGTCGCAAATTTTCAATAATTAAAAAAAAAAAAAAAAAAACCACTGGAAAAGGCAATAAATTTTTTTCCTATTGAAACCTGTATTTTTAAAAATATTTGAAACACAGAATATTGCAGTATAATTAAAAATGAATATTAAATAAATATTGTATGACTTGACAATTAAAAAATATATAAATATTTACAAAAATAAGTTGAAAATTGCCCGAATACATTAAAAGAAAAATCCTCCGTGAGGTCCACTCCTAACTTGGCCAATACAGATAGTTATTTCCAACCTCTTTATCCACATAGCGTTTCAACCAAGCAGCATTGGTACCCATCTGTAACGGTCACTATCAAAATCTCTATCTAGAAGTTTTAAGAAAACAAACATGTCAAGAAGTCAAACAAGACTGCAAATTTTAAAATCCAAATTCCTCAATTTAAAAATGATCTAGTAGTGACATAAGAATCTGGGACAACTGTAATCATCTTCAAGTAGTTAAACAACATGTATGGACTGTAAAGAACATTGCAATCGCACTTGTAAATAAAATTCATTACCTGCTTAAAGACGTCCCACAAACCTTCAAGAGAAAAATAATCGATTTTGTTTATGCAGTCCCACAGATTCTATCAAGAGATACAGCAAGGGTTGGCACATTGATACATACAAGCTAGTGTCTCATATTTGCAAGATAAAAATGACATTCCACAAGGCATTGTATTCCTCGTATGTGAGAGAACAACTTACCACATGGCTGCAAAACTTCTTAGTTGGAGGGTTGACGCCCATGACGGAAATTCCAGTGAAGACCAACGCCAGCTTCCAGTGAAGAAGAACAGACCTCATTACCATAGTCCAACTTGTAATTTCATAAGGTCCTGACTATTAAGAAGAAATCAATCAAATAATGCATATCTTCAGGTTTCCACGTAATCAAATTAGCAGATTGAGAGAAGCACTTCAGAATTCTCATGAAAGTAGAATAATTTCATGTACAAACACTTGATTGTTAGAAGAAATGGAGAATAGATCTCTTGGCCAATTGGGTTGACCAAGATCATTCAACCACTTTATTCTAACATTAAGATGTGGCAAACCCTGAAATTAGACCATTTCCTCAAGCTAAGGTGGAGAAAAGATGATTCTGCTGTGAACATGAACTATCATCCTACACATGCAGATTAAACTAGTTGCATGTGATCTTTAGTCATTGTACATGTACCATCTTCATAATAATATATCTTGTAAATCACATTGATATGATTTTCCGTAAAACCAATAGCTATCATTTATGAGATTCGTCTTTATTTATTTGCCTATGCCAAGCCAAATAACTTATGAAAGAATACCAATAATTTGTTTAATCATCATGTGAACCACCAGCTACTATCTTCTAGAATAAAAACTTGCTCATGATCTACATCCAATATCCATGTGTGGATTGCTTGATGAGTGGACTATCCTGATTTTTGTATGGACATTTTGATGGTGGGCCTCTCTACCTAGTGTTCAAATGTCCCACAAGCTTGCCACATTAGAATTCGCATTACATGTGAAGGTGCAAATAGAGAAGGGCGTGTTAAGGGTTATAAATACTAAAATGTGATAAACTATTGACATACTCATAAATCATAATGTACATTGCATTGTGGCTTAGATTGTGCCATGATTTTTTATTTATTTTTTTAAATGCTGGCCACACATGTGGAAGTATATATCATAAAATGCTCTGGTTCCATGGCTCGGTTTAGACAAATTGTGTTTGAACTATAAGATCATGTGTTTGAGTGCCCATGTGGTGTGATGTGGGCGTGTGACCGTGTAAAAAAAAAGTATATTGTGTAAGTGCAAGGTTGTCATTGGTTTGCTTTTGGTTCAATCAGAATTCATGTATGCCAGTCTCACCATATATGGTTGCATTTTGTATAAAGAGAATCTCAAAAATCCTGCATGTGAGATTCTATCCATCTAATTGATGACCATCAAATGAACAACTGAATTTCAATGAATAGTCAAAGACCCGCATCAATATTCCCAATTAAAAGTATGGTGTTGAAAGGCTAAGATTATCCAATCACTATGATTTTTATGTTGTGCTTTGCCTACAATGAGGTGTTTGAATGGTCTGGATTAATGCATCAGGTATGCCACTTGTGTGAGGGACAGGAGTGGCAATGGGCTGTGCCGAGGTTGGCCTTAGCCGGCCCTAGAGCCCTAAGCTTTGACCCTAGCCCAACCTAAGCCCTAATGGGCAAAAGAGGCCCTGGCTCTGGCCCTAGCAGCTAGGGCTGGGCAATCGCTGGGCTAAGGCGAGCCCTATAAGCTAAAAGATAAATCACATGTATGCCTGAATCAAGCTAAAGCTTAGTATGTATGGCATGCAAGCAGTTTGGGACAGAGGAAGATGTGGGGTCCATGTGAGGTGTTCATACAATCCAACTCATCCATAAGATGAGACAATCAGAAAAACTCGAGGACTCAAAACTCATCCCAATCCACAACAAAGGTGAGCCATGTAAAAGGGAATGATTTGGGTGTCAACGCCCACTATTGAATTTCAAAGGGGCCCACTTGAGTTTTTTTTTTTTTTTTAAAAAAAAAAAAAAAAAAAAAAAAAAAACCAACCTGAATCCCCCATGCACCCATGTATATGTCAATCTGATGTTGGACCTAGATATCTGTGTGTGTCACCATTGCAGAAGTCAGGCCTAGCATATGATTAACAGGAGTTGCTTGGATGCAAGTTGTGTTTTGGATAAGTTATCTACGTTGTCTTGAATACACTAAGTAATGTTGTCTCAGAGTAGCTAACTATTCTGTTCGTTGTTGTTAAATACCTAAAATGGGGAATGAGTAAAACTCAATTGGGGCACATGTGACATGTGGGAAACTTCAGCAAACCTTGGAAATTTGTGCACATTTACTGCTTTCACTAGCTAAGACCAATCATCGCTTCTGCTGAGACCTGTCCTCGTACAAAAGATCATTATACATTAGGCAATAAGAAATCCTGAAAAGCAAGAACAATGTTTAAAAATTTGGATGAACTTGCTATCTTGGCATAGGGGAAGTCACTGTCAATACCAATTGTAGCTGCCAACAGTCTTACCACTGCCAAACAATGAAGTTTTAGAAGAAACTACATTTGGGTACATAAATAAAAGATTGAACAGAAGCATACCTGCCACTTGGACCTTCCGGAAGACAAGTAACAAGTGGGTTTCCCTTGCTAAGTTTGACTTGCTCTACTAGAAGCATAGCTCTTTGAAGAATATGTTTATGGCTCTCACCACAGTCCACAATGCCATTATCTCTGTGTTAAAGGTATTCCAAACAAGAAGGTCAATGAACATTTGAAATAAGGTAAATCTGCTCTGAGATTGACAGCTTATGCAAAACTTTCATCGGCCTGGCATATAAGATGCTTCCAGCATTTTAACCCCTCTAAAGCTGCACTGGAGGTACTACTATATTACTAATAGCATGATGAGGCTGTTACCTGGCTCTGGTTTCTGAACTCCTCTGTTTCTCATTGCCTCTCTCACTTTCCATTGGCCATCACTTGCATACATGTTCGCTAGAAGAACATAATCTCCACTGTGGTTTGGCTCCAGCTCTAGAAGATGCCTCCGCACACACTCCCCCAGTTTGATGTTCCCGTGAACACAACGGGCACCCAATAATTCCCGCCACACGATGGCATTGCAGTCCATGGGCATGCTTCTTATCAGTTCGTAAGCATCGTCCACTCGAAAAAATATTGCCTAATCCAAGAGTCACTATGTTATGAACCCCAATGGTTTATGAGTCCTAATGCTTTTGGCAAGTTGGTTAGGCTCTTAGCAATTGGTAAAAGAGCCAACACCACATACTGTGTTTGGGTCACGGAAGAAGGCAGTTGCAGCTGCACAAAGTAACCGAGGACTAGACTAAAAGTAGCTTTGGTCTCGTGACTATTTGAAAACCAGTAGTTTCAACATGTCGTGTGAGCATGGTATGCCGTAAAGGCCGTTATGTAAAGGTAATGGTGGCAACCATTACACGTTACAGGGTTGTAACAGCCATAACAGCCATTATGGAAAAAAATGACCCATAATTGCCGTTAACGGCATGTTACGTCCCCTATAAAAACCATAACAGCCCCATAATGATCTATTATGGGGCAGATACAAGTTTTTCATACTTTTTAATCAACATTACGGGGCAGATACAGGTTTTTTGAGGTTTTTTTCAATAATAAAAAAAGACCGTAACAGCTGTTATGGGGCCGTAACAGCCATTATGCCCCGTATCGTAAAGGTAACGGTGGTAGCCGTTATGGACACCATTACTGTTACAGAACACCTTGCATGTGAGTCTCTAGAGGATAGGCAGTACAAAAAAAGGGCCATGCCACACCTAGCTAAATGTAAACATATACAACATTGAAAAGCCCAAACCTATAAAAGGCCTATACCTGAACAGAGGACAGATAGCTAAACTCACTTGGCCACTCAGAACAGTGGCAACCGCTGCACAAGAGCCAGAACCACAACTAAAGATCTGCAGCAACTTCAGCGGCTTGGAAATTCTTCCCCATGCGCCCCTCCAGTGCAAGGAGCAGGCAAGCGGATAAGAAGCAGACACTGCACCATTGTTCCAGCAACCACAAGATTTTCAGCAGCCAGCAGCTCAAACAAGAAATGCACAGCCCACTCCTGGAGTAAAAACAATTCAATGACAAATAGAACTGCAAGCAGCCCATATCCAATTTAGAATATATGATGATGTCCTTCATACTCTTTGACAATCTTAAGCTTATTTAGAATATATGCACTATCATACCTTGGAGGAATTTTCTGTTGAATACTTCAATTCAAATCATTCCTTATGGAAGGGAATTTCACAGCACAAACAACCACTAAGACATAAAAATTTCACAGCATCCATATGATCCATACCTCCAAAAGCCATATATCTGCATCCCTGCATAACAACAAACAACAGACATACCCAACAAACATACAACCACTTGCCTACTTCTAAAGACTTGTTGATTTGTTCCACAATCCAGTCAACAACTATGGTTTTCGGCATTTTGTACATTCTCTAAACAGCTCCACACCCTTGATTTGAGTTGTTGCTGTTGCTGGTGTTGAGCTTAAGGCAGCTTAGATCTGGGGTTCTCAGCTTCTACGATTGTGTAGGTGGAGAAACGTTCATAGATCCAATACCACTCAACAGTCAAGACCTAAAAATCGATAGCTGCGCCCAGGATAATGCTTCAATTCTGCTCCTTTGACACTACCAAATGGCCAAATGAAGGACAAAATTTGTAAGGTCTAAAACCTATCATTAGAAGTTCAACATATTCTTGTCACGAATTAATTTTCCAGCTTGATGCAAAGCTCCAAAGTCTGCACCTTGAACACTTAAAATTTGCCTTGAATCATCTTAGATGTGGCAGTTGTAATGTACTCCCATGGACCATGCCTCACTACATCCATTTTGACACTAGTGCACCCATTGGCAACCCAAGCTATTATCACAGTTGAACTTCGGCGTGCATGGAGTTAGTCGATTGCATCCAAGTTCATGACACCAGCGCACCCATTGGCAACCCAGCATGAGATGGACCCTTGGTTTTTGCAGGGAAAAAGTTGGATTCAGAATCTGTACCTTTATCTTCTGAGATATCCATAGCCCAACATCAAGAAGTAGTTTGTTTCCTGAAGCATCTTGCTGGTCCATTTTCCTCATGCTTTCTGCAACAAGATCCTGTCCTGCACCTTTGGCTGAAACAATAACCATATGCCCATTCTCCTCAAGTCGTTTCTCCATGAATTTGAAAAGTCCACCTTTCCCTTCAATTTTGCATATCTCCACAAGTTCCAGCTGTTTGTTGAGGAATAACTCCATTTTTCTTGCTTTTAGCTGATCGAGTCTCTTAACTTCAGCCTCAGCCTGAAAAGAAAGAAAGAAAAAAAAAAGGCAGATCAAACCAAGCACAGCTTGAAAATTTCCACAGTTGGCAAACTAAATAATATGGTGATGAGGATTAACACCAATAGATGCTGCCTTCAAGTCGCTAAACTGAAGATTATAATGTCCAAAACATGCTTACTGCATCCCACACGTGTTTAATGCATTGGCATATCTGGGGTACATGGGTGACTGCAAATGTGTCTGCAAGTACAGTTCATCTCTGTTAAAACTATATCTATTCTAGTGATGTCAGTGCTATCAAGCATAAGCTTCTTACCTGCTGGATTATTTCAAGTGCAAGGCTTCCAGGCTTTGATACGTCGGCTGTGGAGACTGATATGAAGTCAGTGACATGAGCGAATAATATCCGGTCTTCAGATGTTGTATCCATGAGACTCCACAAATTATTCAACGCTTTCCCAAGGTTATGAAGCTGCATGTGAAATTATTGATATGAAGTCAGTGACATATATGCATGATCAGAGCATTGTATAATAATATAGTCCTTAACATCATCAACAACAAGCTAGCTGCACTTTATAAAGACAGATGCAGAACAAACATGTAATCATCTTATTTCATTCTATCAATATTTTCTACAGTTATTTCCTTACTTGGACTGAGGAAAAATCGCATTTACCTAATCTCTCAAAAAAATTAGAAAGAAAGAAAGAAAAAGGAAAAATCTCATTTGCCTAATCCAAATTGAAATCAGAGACAGTGCCACTTCACTTTTGTTGGTAGTCAATGTCAAAGGAAATTAACTATGGCAATTCCCCAAAACTACTCCATATTAGCAAATAAGCTACAAAAAGACATGTATCCAAAAGCTAAAATTTCACAATACTAAATTAAGCCAGTAAATAGCAAAACTATGGAATTTCCCCAAAACTAATCCATGCAGTGGTACTGTGGAATGCATATAACAAATAATTGAAAAACAAAATCAGAGACAATGCAGAAGCAGACATCTTAAAATAAAAAGCATTAAAACTAGTCCCAATACTTTACAGATTGAGGTTTTGACAGTGATGGTTTTGAAGTTTCGGAAGGAGATGGGTTTGAGGTTTCGGAAGGAGATGGGAGGAGATGGGGGTTTTGACAGGGGCTGGGTGGGAGGCTGCCGGACAGTGGCTGCAATGGGTTTAGATCTATAGGGGTTTAGGGTTTTGAAAGGGGCTAGGTGCGGACGTTGATGAGGGTTTTCACAAGGATGGGTTTGAGGTTTTGGAAGGAGATGGGAGGGAGATGGGGTTTTTGACAGGGGCTGGGTGGGAGGCGTGCTTCGCGAGTTCGCCAGGGAGGATGAGACGAATGGACGTCTGGATCTACCTCGACGTGATGGTGGGTTTCTCGTTGTAGCGGGCCAGCCTCAACGATTCCTGGGCCAGCTTCTCGAAGATGTCGTTGATAAGCTGTTCATGATCCCCATGGGCTTGGTGGAGATCCCAATGTCGGGATGGACCTGCTTCAAGACCTTGAAGATGTAGATCTTGTAAGTTTCAGCGTTCTTCTTCGATCTCTTCTTCATCTTCTTCTTGTCTCCGGTCGAACCTCCTTCCTTTAGAAGCCTCTTCTCTGCTTTTGGCTTCTTTTCTGCAGGAGCTTTTTCCGCCTTCTTCTCTTCCACTGGCTTCTCTACAGCGGGGCTTCTTCTCTGCTGGCTTTTCGGCAAGATGGTGAATCTGAAGAAGGGTTTGGGAGAGTAGAGTCGAGCGATGTGAATAAGTAGAAAAACAAGAGAGAATAGGGTGCAGAGAGAATTTTAGGACCTCCTTGGAGCGGTTTCAGACTCTTTTTCAATATGAACGGTCCTAATCTGTTTCTAAACCAGATACGTGGCCGTTCCTGAACCAAGATTTTGGTGTAGTGTACCAGATCTGTCCTAGCTGTGACTGCCAGCTATAATCTACGGGCCAGCATAGCAGTCTTAAGCCCAAGCTTAAAATAATGTTTGGGCCCATGGATCAGAAACTTTAAAAAATAAATAAAAATAAAACAAGTGTGTGCATGATTCCTTTCAGGGAAATTTCTTGGAAGAGGTTGCCAAAAAAAGACATCATAGGAATCAATGCATAGCATCTATCTAGTGGGCACATCATACTTGACCCAGAAGATAAAAACGTGCCAGTTAGAATATCCGGTCATTTGATTGTTAGACTTTTCTTCTCCCAACGCAAGTTAGAAGCCGAATGCATACAACCCCGGTACAATAAGCGGTCCAACCAGAGCTCTTATGGGGCCCTCCTTGATGTATATGTTGTTGACAAATGTCTTAAATCTGCAATTCAACATTTTGTCAATGACAGGTTCGATGTGATCGAGCAGACTATGATGCAATCGAAGTTGGCTCGATGCTGTCGAAGTTGGTTCGATGCCATCGAGATTGGTTATCTTCACTTGTCCAAGAGCCATTTTCGCCCAAAGTGAAGTGCCCAGGAGCAGGGTCATCTTCACTTGTCCATGAAGCAAGGAACCATTTTTGCCCACTCTTTATATTCACTCCCAGTATCATGCCAGGGAGATACGTATCGGTAGGATAATCAAAGCTTTGACATATGACTCAGCCTTCATCATTTGTCGAATTCCCTTCCATCAGTATGAAGTTTCCAGTATCCAAGAGCCGAGCACTTGTGTAACTGGTAGAAGAATCAGATGTCACCATGAAGTTGACTCCAACTCATCCAAGATCATCAGATTTCCATTGTTGCTGTTGATTGCAAGGACACCAAATAAATGCGAGACTGGGTTTTTCCTATTGGCAACCCATACAACCATTTGTTTCGTGACTTTCTTGTACCATATTCCCATGTAACGATGCTTTGACTTGCCGGGGCTGAAGAAGCCCAGCTCGAAAACCTCACCAGCAGAAATCAAGGTCTTCCTGTCAGGGAGCGGTTGGTCTTGTGTGATGGTATCCGCCGTGAGGGAAAATCGAATGCAGAGGCAGTAGAATATGAAGAAACTGAGAAGAATAAACAGTTTGCCGGATTTGCTTTCCATCATCGAATGAGTAATGAGCTTGCAATTCGCCATCAATGGAAGGTGATTGAATGGCCCCTATGACTGATGAGTTAAGGGAAAATAATACTGAAAACTTATGACCACTTCTATAGCCAGTCTGGAAGATGGTCAAAATACTCGGCTACTTGAATTGACTGATCCAACCCAAAAGCGAGTTGGGGCTGAATGGGCACAACTCACCTGAGTCACTTAAAATGGTCTTCTTGGAATGGACAAAAGTCTAACAATCATATTACTATATTCTAACTGGTGCATTTTTCTCCACTGGGTCATGCATCATGGGTTCACTAAATAGGAGCTCAAGAAGATTGATTTTTATATTGTTTTTTCTGCAACTTCTTCTGAATACGCCTAACTTTGACAATGAAATTGGAAATTGCAACGAGGAGAGGATTGCTGATTCTACATGCAGGACAGGGGCTTGTTTTGTTACTATTGTAAGTACTCTTTATGTAATGGAAACAGAGGCTTGGATGATTACGAACACTCAGATTGTGGGCCCCACTGAGTGATGTCAGGAGGCAGATGAACTCCCAGTTTATCAAATGGTGCCAGAGCCATTACGGGTCAAGTATGATGGGGCCACCAGATAGAAGCTTAAGCCTAACGATTGGCTCCGATGGAAGAGAGAGATGGGGAGCATGTAACATGAGTAAATGAGGATTTTTATATACTATGTATTACAAAATTACCCTCTGAAATCTTAATGGGCTCAGTGGGGCTGACGTGCTTTTGTAAATGGTCCAAACCTGACTGAGAAGCAGGCCTTAATTTTAAGGCTGCACCCGTCCTGCAGGCCACATACTTCATCCCAAGCCTCATTGAGTTAGGCTGGCCCGAAAGCTCAACCAAACTGTTGTCTGTGCTGTGGGCTTCTTGAGTTCTAGATCAGCCTCATTTTTGTCAGTCTAAGAGTATTGTGAGGAACTCATACACTCGCATCTTCTTACATCTTAAAAGATCGGTTTCAGCATTGCTGGGTTTTGTCTGCTGGCAATGGAGGGAGAACAGTTACGAGTGTCGAGATCAAGGTTGAAGTGGTGTACCAGGAGCCAGAATGTGTCTGATACCATATGCTATATGGGCCATCATAAGAAACTTGCTCTGAAGGGATGATGGTTCCCATCCATGTTTGTTGATGAATTTAGAACAATGAATAGAAAATTTCCAATGACTCGCATTCAACTCTAGAATTCAAAGAAATAATAGCTTATTTATGGTAGTTTAGAGAATAAATCCCACAATCTTACCCATACTACTCATTGTCTCATATGGGAGGATACAACATAATCATTTAATCTGACTGACATGAAATGGTAAGAATTATTTGAACTTCGACCAACTAAAACTTCCATTGATTGGAAAAAAAGGGATACTCTGTTCTGAAGTGGGAATGTCTATCTAGCTTCCATCACAGAAATAGTTACATCATTATTGGAACAATTCTCTGTTCTGATTTTAGATGAATTCTCCTCAAGCCCCCTTCTTCCTAGAAAGAATGCAGGTCGTTTCGGATTAGCCAACGTTGTGATTTCATTACTAAACATAGAAACAACGTCGGACATGGTGGGTCTATCCCTCGCACTTTCCTGCACACATAAGAGTCCCATTTGGATGAATCTCGAAATGTTGCAGCCAGTAGATGTTGTATCACCTAACGTTGCGTCCATCAACTCCGAGACCCTACCATCCTTCCACAATTCCCATGCCTGAAACAATTACATCTTTCTTGGTTGTAAGTCATTGTCAGATTCCAAAATGAAACAAAAACAAGGTGTTTTGAAACATGAAACCAAGATGGTAGATTTGTTCTGGTTACTCACATATCCGAGAAGGTTTAGAGACATATCGGAATGATAAAAGCTTGTGTTCTTCTTGCCACTGACAATCTCTAGAAGTAAGACTCCAAAGCTAAAGACGTCAGATTTCTCTGAGAAAAGGCCCTCCATTGCATACTCGGGAGACATATAACCACTGGAATTCCACCATTCAACAAAATTTCAATTGAAGTTAGACAATCAGTTGGGCATGTTTATGGGTATATAGATGTGTATGTGGTTAGGTGTAGATTGGTACTTGTGAATGAATTTACTTACTAAGTTCCAACAACCCTATTTGTATTTGCCTCTGATTCATTTCGCCCGAAAATTCTCGCCATGCCAAAGTCTGATATCTTGGGGCTCATCTCACCATCCAAGAGGATGTTACTGGCTTTAAGATCTCTGTGAATAACTCTCAATCTGGAGTACTTGTGAAGATAGAGAAGCCCTTGAGCAATTCCATCAATGATGTGGATGCGTTTTCCCCAATCTAAAAGCTTTCCTTGGGTTGGATCTGCATCATTTTTAGACTCAAATATATTAAGAAGAAGGTATTTTAGTGCACATGGTAGAGAATATCCTACCAACATAAAGGATATGAATGTAGATGAAGTTGACGGACAGGACTTCGAGATAGTCCATTTCTCAAGTAGTGTTGTCGCATCCACCAGACATGTGGTATTTGAGTTTATTGGGCTAGATCATTGTAATCATAATGTAGGTTGTGGATGAAGCAAGTCCGAAAAATAACTCCAGTAGAATTCGGTTAAAAGAAATTGGTACCTGAACAGTGTGAATTAGTGATGACTAAGATCATCTGATCAGTATGAATTTTAATTTGAGTCATGATCCTTGTGGAATGGGGCGAAGATTTGGTTGGTTTGAGAAGAGTGCATGTATGGCACATGTACAGTGGATGAGAGACCACAAATTGAGAAATGATGCCGAACTATCGCCATAGTCTTGCGTGGAGTTGGAAAGTGTTAAAGAGCAACAAACCAAAGAGGAGGAAGTCCAGGCTTTTGTTGGGCATGTATTCGTAGAGCAGTATCTTTTCTTTTCCTTCAATGCAGCAACCCAAAAGCCTAACAAGATTCATGTGTTGGAGTTTGGCAATAAGTATAATCTCATTTTTGAACTCTTCTAGACCTTGTCCAGAGCTTCTTGAAAGCCTTTTCACAGCGATTTCTTGTCCCTCGGATAACCTACCCTGAAGATTGTCATTTTCCGTCAGCATCTTCTATTCAATATCGATACACTAAGTGGTGTATACTTCGTGTGTTGGTGTTTGGCAATAAATATAGTCCTGTTAAAGCAGAGTTATTTTGCCGATGGACAACATACGCTGTGACAGATGGAAATTTGGCAACTAAGTATGTTATTTATTGTAAGATAAGAGGTTTTGTTACCTCTACACTTACTTCTAGAGAGTGAATCATCTAAGATGAATTATTTTTCTCGTCCTTTCAAATGATAGTTGTAGTTCGAGAGCTTGATTAGGATTTGCTTCTTCTTAGAAATATTTTCCTAGTGAGTCTGTTAAAAGCTTGATAGGAAGATAATAGTATTTGAAAAGGTACTGGTGAAAACAAAATTACATGATCATTAGTAATTATTCGAGCTAAATTAGTGTTCGAAGAGGTGGCATGAATAAGAGTGATGTTTTCTTTATTGGCTTTATTTTCCTTTCTTTCTCATGATTTTCCAAGTCATTGGATATATTTCTGAAATATGGTTTCTGTGAATTTCAATCTCATGATTTTCCAAGTCATTGGATATATTTCTGAAATATGGTTTCTGTGAATTTCAATCTCTCTCTCTCTCTCTCTCTCTCTCTCTCTCTCTCTCTCTCTCTCTCTCTCTCTCTCTCTCTCTCTCTCTCTCTCTCTCTCTCTCTATAGATGATTTTCAAGTTTACAGTCATCTTGGAAATTCAATTTCCTGACTGCTTTCTGTTCCTTGAGATTCACCAACATAGACTCATGATTTCAGTGCGTAGTAGTTTACCAATAGGGTTTGTTGGGATTTCTTTTCATTTTCTCTGCAAAAAAAAGAGTTTCCGCATGGTTCCAGAGCCATTTCCAGTTGGGGTAGTGGCTAAAACCAAAAAAAAAAGGTAAATTTTTTATATTTTTTAAAAATAAATAAATAAAATAAAGTCTAACAGGAACCATGTGTTGGATTTTCTCAATAATTAAAAGCGTCGTTCAAATCCCCTGCGGAAATGCATGTCATTTCTTATTATCTAAATTGGACTAGTGTCAATGAAATATGGTTACCTTATAAACAGGGCCAAAACCACCCTGCCCAAGCTTATTTGTTGGAGAGAAGTTATCTGTAGCAGCTACCATACTTGCAAAACTGTATAGCGGCAACTCCAGACCCTTCCTTCCACCTTCTCTGAGCCTATTTGCATTCATGAGTTCCCTGTCATCTGACCCATCATCTCCTAACTCACGCAATAATATTTCTTGGCTTGTTTCCCGTTTCCCTGGTTGGTAGCAAAACAGTTGCTTCACTTGATGAATCAAAATGTCAATTGCATAGTTCATGACTAAGAGAATTTTTACCTTTATTCATTAGCTTTCGCCTACAGAAACAACACATAAAGAAGCCCAGTAGAAGAATGGACAGAGAGATTGTTAGTGCAATGATTACTTGTTTCCTCTTCTTCTTTCCCCTGTCTGAACTTGTATTGTTTTCTGTATTTGAACATGTATTGATTAGTACAAAAAAGAATGCACGGTTGAACGCCATATATATATATATATATATATATATATATATATATATATATATATATATATATATATATATATATATATCAGTTTCCTACTTTTACAGGCATAAGAAAACAAACAAATACACAATTAAAAATGATAAGCGGAAACAGGAAAAGAAAATGATGTTGAAACGATAAAATCTACTGATACAAATGACTTGTTGTCAAGAGTTAGTAGGCATACCAAACTCTGAAGCAGAGAGATGAACATAAAGATCAGGGACATTGCTGGAGGTCTCACGAATATTCAACAACTCTCCATCCAACAAGGAACATCCGGTTCTGTTGTCATGAGCAGAAGCATAAGCAATACAAGAGCAGTTTCTCCTGCATTCAAATTCGCAATCTTCTAGGCTGAGACTTGAATTCTTTAGAACTCGAGGGTTACCAGAAAACATCATGCCACTCAACCGCAAGAACCCATCTTGATTCCCACACTTCAGTTCAATTCGCCTCACGCACCCCTTTGATTTATCACCTGCATCCCATTCTCCTCGAGAGTAAGGCTCAAAACCGTGCAAGCACCTGCACGAGGACGTATTATCATCGCAGATACCATAAGCCCCACAAGCAGCATAAACATCACATGCCACTCTTGGTTGAGACCAAAACAAATTCCAAGATTGGCTGTTCTCCTGCCATATCGATTGCTTGAGTTGCCCAGACACGTCCATCACCATTATTGAAATTATAGTTTTATCATAAAGTGAATAAATAAAATATGCCCCATCCTCATTCGATATGTAGCTGTAATTGAAGATATCGCTTTTTATCATTCCAGAAATAAGGCTGAAAACCTCCCCGTTCCAAGTGCCACTACTCCAGTAGTTTTGTCGTTTTCTCTGTATAAAAAATTGAGGCAATCCATTGGAATCTATTACAAAAGTGTAGTCCCCAGGAGCAGGGTCATCTTCACTTATCCATGAAGTGAAGAACCAGTTTCGCCCACTCGTTCTGTTCACTCCGAGTTTCATGCCAGGGAGATATGTATGGGTAGGATAATCAAAGCTTTGCCATATGACCCGGCCTTCATCATTCGTCGAATTCCCTTCTATCAGGATGAGGTTTCCGGAGTCCAAGAGCCGAGCACTTGTTTGATTGGTAGCAGAATCAGATGTCACCATGAAGTTGCCTCCAATCTCATCCAAGATCATCAGATTTCCATTGTTGCTGTTGATTGTAAGGACACCAGATGAATGCAAGACTGGGTTTTTCCTATTGGCAACCCATACAACCGTTTGGTTCGTGACTTTCTTGTACCATATTCCTACGTAACGATTCTTCGACTTGCCGGGGCTGAAGAAGCCCAGCTCGAAAACCTCACCAGCAGAAATCAAGGTCTTCCCGTCAGGGAGCGGTTGGTCTTGTGTGATGGTATCCGTCGCATGGGAAAATCGAATGCAGAGGCAGTAGAATATGGAGAAACTCAGAACAATAAACAGTTTGCCGGATTTGCTTTCCATCATGGAATGAGTAACAAACTTGCAATTCGCCAGCAATGGAAGGTGATTGAATGGCGTCTGTGGCCGATGAGTTAAGGAAACAAACTCCACTAGGCCTGATTACCCAACCAAACAGCCAAATGTTCAGTGGTGAATACTGAAAGATTATGACCACTTCACTTGTATAGCCAGCGTGGAAGATGGTCAAAATACCCGGCTACTTGAATTGACTCGTCCAACCCATATCCGAGTTGGGGGCTGAATGGCACCACTCACCTGAATCGTGATAGACTAGTTCCGGAATAGTCCTTGGCAATGGTAATTGCAGCCTTTCCGTCGGTGGCCTACAAATGAATGGTTAGGAAAAGATTTGAAGTGATAAGTCTACAAATGAATGGTTAGAACATTTGAAATGAAAAGTCAAAGGACGTATAATGGTAAAGATCTAAAGTGAATATCAGAGGTGGGAAACGACGCAGCAATGGACGCGGATTAGCCGCTGATAGAAGAGCGAGATTCACTACTGAAGTGACGTAACCAATTCTGTGGGCCCACTATGATGTATGTGTTTTATCTACACCGACCATCTATTTGGAGATTTAATTTTAGGGCATGAGTTAAAGAATGAGGCAGATCCAAATAGGTAGCTGACCCAAAAAGCTGTGGGGCGATTGATGCCTGCCGTTGAAACCTTCCTAATGCTCACCATATTTTTTATTTGAAATCCAACCTGCTCACGGGTTAACACAGACATGAAAGAAGGGGAAAAAAAAATATAAGCTTGATCAAAAACTTTTGTGGCCTATTTAAGTTTTTAATGTTGGACATCATGCTCCCCACTGTTTTCTGTGGTGAGGTTCACTGGAGCTTTGGATTTTACTCATTCCTTGGATCTTTACTTAAATTATATTTCCAAATGGATGGACAGCGTCGATACAAAACATACATCATGATGGGGCCCACATAACTTGGTGACGTCACTTCAGTAGCCACTCTCGATACTCAACCTCTCAGTATCCAATCCGCGTCCGCGGAAAGTGATTGGCCAATCGGCTGGTGGTCGGTGCTATGTGGGCCCCACCATGATATGTGTTTCATCCATGCCGTCCATCTATATTTCTAGATCATTTTAAGGTATGAGACCAAAAATGAGGTATATCCCAATCTCAAATGGACCACATTATAGGAAAACAGTGTTGAATGAACATTGACCATTAAAAACTTTTTGGGAGCCATAAAAGTTTTGGATCAAGTTGATATTTGTTTTTTCCATTCATCTGAGTCTATATGACCTAATCAACAGAATGGATGTCAAATAAACAGTACATTGGGCCTTGGGAGAATTTTAACGTGTATATTCAATCACTATTGTTTTCCTATGGTGTGGTGCATCTGAGATTTATATTCCACTCATTTTTGGTATCAAGCCCTAAAATGATCTTTAAAAAACGATTCTTCAACTTGCCGGGGCTGAAGAAGCCCAGCTCCGAGACCTCACCGGCAGAAATCTGTGCGCCCGAGGTCACAGGCAATCCGATTCGCGCAACAATGTGAAGTGGGCCCATGGATTCCGCAATCCTGATCATTATTATGTCATTTCCCGTCGTGATAGACCAGTTCCGGAATTGTCCTTCGTATGGTATTTGCAGCCTTTGCGTCGGTGGCCTACAAATGAATGGGTAGGAAAAGATTTGAAGTGATAAGTCTACAATGAATGGTCAGGAAGCATTTGAAGTAAAAAGTCAAAGGACGTATAATAGTCAGGAGAAGATCTAAAGTGAAAAGTCAGAGGTGGGAAACTATACAGCAAAGAATAGCCCCGTTTGTCAATATTGTCGTTTTTTGCAACTTCTTCCAAATAATTTCTCACATGCCCCCAACTTTGACAATGAAATTGGAAATTGGATATTGGAAATTTGGAATGTAAACGAGGAGAGGATTGCTGATTCTACATGCAGGACAGGGCCTTGTTTTGTCACCAATGTAAGTAAGTCTTTCTGTAATGGAAACTTGATAAGAGGCTTCAATGATTTCCGAACACTCAGCTTGAGGGCCCCACCGAGTGATGTCAGGAGGCAAATGAACTCCCAATTTATCAAATGGTGTCAGATCCATTACCGGTCAAGTATGATGTAGCCCACCAGATAGAAACTCAAGCCTAACGATTGGCTCTGATGGAGGAGAGAGAGATGGGGAGCATGTAACATGAGTGAGGATTTTTACATACTATATTACAAAATTACTCTCTGAAACCTTAATGGGTGGGGCTGACGTGCTGTTGTAAATGGTCCAAACCTAGCCTGTTAACGGGCCTCAATTTTAAGGCCGAACCCGTCCTGTAGGCCACATTCTCTGTTCCAAGCCTGGTTGAGGCGGGCCGGCCCACAAGCTCAACCAATCAGCCTGGCCCATTGACAGCATTACGTCTAAGTGGGTACCTTTTTTTTTTTTTTTTTAAAGGAGAGTATAAATTCCAAGAGAAAGCTATACAATTCATTCAGGCCGGGAGCCAAGCAAACAAAAAGGCTCAGGCAATGGCCCATCGTAAAAAGGAAAACCAAAAAAGAAGGAGACTATCTACTGGGGCCCGGCCGTGGAGGAGGGGCCACTCTGATGGCTCCAAGACCCACCTTATCAAGGAAAATCGCGCCTCTAATCTTGGGCGGGAGGTCAGCAATGTGCCGAGTCAATAAAGACCATTGGAGGGCAGACTCCAAACGGGCCATCCCATCCGCTGGGGCATCACCCTCCCTGAGGACGTGGATGAATGTGAACGTCCCGGCTGCCCTCAACCTATCTATCCTCTGAAGCCAGTATTCCCATTGCCAGCTAGGCTCTATCGAGCCATTGAGAAGCGCCACGACATTCTTAGAATCTAATTCGACCTCTACCTTGCTAAAGCCGAACTCTGAACAGAGCTTCAGGCTGTTGTACACTGCCCTGAGCTCAGCTCTAGTGTTTGAGCCGATGCCATAGCCCACCAAGAATGCGAATGCGAACTGAGGACGTGGCTGAACATGAACGTCCCGGCTGCCCTCAACCTATCTATCCTCTGAAGCCAGTATTCCCATTGCCAGCTAGGCTCAATCGAGCCATTGAGAAGCGCCATGACAATCTTAGAATCTAATTCGACCTCTACCTTGCTGAAGCCAAACTCTGAACAGAGCTTCAGGCTGTTGTACACTGCACTGAGCTTAGCTCTAGTGTTTGAGCCGATGCCATAGCCCACCAAGAATGCAAATGCGAACTCCCCATGGTGAGGCCTACAAATGCCACCACCACCTGATTTCCCTGGGTACCTGATACTTTGATATAATTCTATGTATGCGACATGCAATTTTAATTTATAAGTATGTGAATATATATCCATTGGACTATCAAAGTATCGAAATTTTTTCTCTTTCATCTTTCAAGAAGTAGAAATTTTCAATGGTGTGAGTTTACTGATCACATCTTCTATTCACTGACGTTATTTGTCTATGGATTAGATTCAATGATCTTGCACAATCGTTCATATCTTCTCCATCTACGTAACTGCACATCCACTAATCTAATCACCATACCAGATCTGTCCTAGCTGTAACTGCCAGCTATAATCTATGGGCCCAGCACAGCAGTCTTAAACCCAACCATAAAATAATGTTTGGGCCCGGTATCAACTAAGCCCACTTTATCTCTGAAGAGGTTAAAAATCATATTTGATCAGAAACTTAAAAATTTTAAAAATTAAAAAATTAATTTTTAAAAAAAAAAAAAAAAAAAAAAACAAGGTTTGTGCATGATTCTTTTAGAGAAATTACTTGGAAGAGGTTGCCAGAAAAGACATTAGAGGAATCAATGAAGAGCTTCTATCTGGTGGGGCCCATCATACTTAAAAACGCGCCAGTTAGAAATCCGGTCATTTGATTGTTAGACTTTTCTTCTGCCAGTGCAAGTCGGAAGCCGATTGCGTCCAACCCCGGGACAATGATCGGTCCAATCAGAGCTCCAGTGGGGTCGTCCATGATGTATATGTTTATCCATAGTGTCCATCAAAATTTTCGGATCATTTAAGGAATGAGCCAAACTGAAGCAGATCCAACGCCCAAGTGGACCACACAAAATTGTGAACTTAGGTCACAATAATTGCACAAAGCATTAAATGCAAGAGTCATCTCTGTATGGTTCACTTGAGCGTTTGATCTGCTGAGCTCATACATTAAAATGATCTTAGAAAATGGATGGACAGGGTGTATAATTAAACTGATCCATCACCGTGACAGGGGCCCTGGTCAGACGGCTTATTGTCCGATTGGGGTTTGGACGCAATCAGCTTCCAAGTGCCTAGGCAACTCTCTCTCTGAACGTCTACAACACCTGTTCTAAAGAGCGCCTAAAACCCCAAGCTCTGTGGGGCCCACCATTATGCATGTGTGAAATTTAGTATGTCTATCAGCTGAGAAGCCTTCTGTGCACCCTACATACAAAATATCATCCCAATAAAAAAATTCAAATGGGCCACGCCAGTAAAAATAATGTAAAATTATACCTAAAAAGTCTTTAAGTTCATGTGGTGTGGTCCACCTGAGCTTCGGATCAGGCTGATTTTTGTATTTTGAATGTGATGAAAGATATACTTCATGGTGGTCCTACAAACAAACACATTGTGGGGTCCTTTTCCCGTTGTTTAGTGTGGTGTGGGCCACCTGAGTTGCCTATCTGGTTGGCTGGCTTTTGGCTATAGTGCCTGCTGGAATCAAAGAGCTCACCTGATGGGTTGGAGTGGATTTCACAGAAAACATGGTGAACCCAGAATACTTGATCATCCCATCAAATTTTAACCATGGATCCTTAGAAAGAAAAATAAATAAATAAATAAAAATAAAATTTTTTTTCAAATCCAGTACTTAGGTGGACCACTATACAGGGAAATATTTAAAAATCACTACTAAAACCAACCAATTCATGTCGTGTGGCCTAAATCTAAATGAGTTTTCTAATATCCATTTATCATAGTATGGTATTTCAAATGGGTGGATTGGATGGCATATGTTTACCAACTGTGCCATGGTGTGCCCACTTCATTATTGAATCATCTTGGAATTTTGAGCTCTGGTACAAAGAATCTCACCTTCGACACCATCGACGAAGATCTGCACCACATCGTCGGCCGGTTTGGCAAGCTTGCAGATGTCTTTCTCCCATGGAATCAGAACCTCAACCGACCCCCTGGATTCGCTTTCATACGATTCTGTTATGAACAGGACGCTTTCAATGCAATGCAATGTTTACATGAAAGGAGGATCGACGGGCGGGTAGTCCACATTGATTGGGCTAAGAAACAACCAGGCAAGCAGGAAACCAAGCAACCCCCCACTCACATCCAACATATGGCGAAATTGAATGTCCCGGATCACTCTACCCCTATAATGCCAGGGTATTCTGCGGCTGTGATATCTGGATCGACGCAACTTCCTACCCCTAAGGCGCTTGGATACTCAGCGGAGACAACCATTGCTGACTCCCAAGCAGTGGAGAATCGGTTGCGCCTGCTGTCGCTCGCCATGGTGGGAACTGCCTCTGACCCTGTTGTCCGGATCGTACAGCTATTTGATGCGGTGAAGGCTTCAAGCCTCAGATCGGCGGGGGTGGAGATAGTGAGAACCTCTTCCATGAAGTTCCTTACAACATTCAAATCACAAGCAGACTTGGACGCCTTCAATCGCAATGTAAAGCTGCACACGGAAATGGGACTCCAATCAGTGGAAAAATGGACCCCTGAAAAGGTCCTGGGGCGTGAGGGAGTCTGGATTTGATTTTTTGGCATACCAGCTCAGGACTGGATGGAAACAGTCATCCTGGATTTGGCCAGCTTCTTTAGTAAAATCATTCAGATTGACTCCAATTCTCGATTTGGTCATTTTCAAGCATTTGCTCGAGTCAAGATCATTCCACTGCCGGGTGTGAGTTTTAACCAAGTCTTGAGATTGATGGTGTTGGGGGTGACTTATCCCATTATCACAGAACTGGAACCATTGTTCAAGTATGACTGCTCCCCTTGCATCAAACAGTCAACAAATGAAAGCACAAAGGAATGGGTTCTTAGAAGATTTCAAGCTTCTTCAGGCAATGAGACAGGTGTTTGTGGAAAGGCCACTTCAGGGAATGTGACAGGTGTTTGTGGAAAGGCCACATCAGGCAATGAGACAGGTGCTTGTGGAAAGGCCACTTCGGGGACGGCTAGGAAACAATTTGAAATCCTGGACGACCACCAACATGTTTGTGAAAATGCCAGCGAGGTGGTTAGAACTACTGCTGACCACTTAGGCCCACCAGATGATACTCGCATAGCCAGTGCATTGGAAGGGGATCTTGGAGAGGCTCTTCTCGCACCAGCTAGTGGTGGAATTCCAGCTGAACTGTCAGAGGTGTTGCTACAACTCTGCCCACCAAATCCATCATACCCGGCAACCAGTGCTCTTGACAGGCCAACTTCGACCATTACCCCAAATGAGAATTGGGCAAGAGATAGCAATCAGGAAACGAGTCAAGGCAGCTTTCAGGATAAAGAACAGTGCTAATCTCAACGCAGACATTCAACCAGGGAGAAGCAGAATTATTGCAGGGAATGCAGCCTCTTCTACCGGAGGACAGCCATGAGAGGTAAAAGTGCTTTCCACCCATCAACTGTTCGACAGCTTCAATCTCGGGCAGGAACCTATGGTGGAAAATCTCCAGCTGATCATCCACACAGTCAAAGCAGCTATTACTCTGCTCCAATTTTTCACCCCCAAACCTTGGATTTGCGGTCAGGGTTCAGCTCCCCAGCAGAGGTAGACAACCAGCAGCACGAAACAGGGGAGCAACAGATATTGCCTGATGATCCTTTAACCCAGCGGACAGACCTGCTCAACCGGGATATCAGGGATAGCGATCAGCCTCTGCAACTTCGCCTAAGTACGGAGATCCAGAACACCAACTTCTCCCATAACCAACCCCATGACACCCCAGTTCTCCCCACTACACCACTTCAATGGACACAACCTTCCCCTGTCATGCTTGTTTTCCAGCATTAAGGACATGTTTAGAGAAACTCCGGCCTCAACAAAGAGACTTAAAGACAATCCAGTAGCATTGCCATTCAGATCCCCAGCAACCTTTTCCCCTACAGCAGGAAAACATAAATGCAGCTAATCTACCCATTCTTCCACCACGGTCCATAGACATGGATTCAGATCCCACGACATCGGCAACTCTAGAGCCTTCAACAGTAGTGTCAACGAACGTAATCAGCAGGATACCACTAACGATCAGGGAGATGAAGCAGACGCTGACCATCAACCAGGAAGAGCGTAAGTCCCAGGAGGAACGCAGAATCCCATCCTGCAAACAGATCTACACCTTCTCCATCAGCAGTACACGCGCAAAAGGTCAGCCCAGGAGGCAATCAACCTATGGGTTGACATGGGAGGCGAAACCTTACCTTCAGACACTGGCACCCTAGATTCAGACACAGGCGACTCAGATTCTTCAGACAGGCGACTCAGATTCTTCAGACAGCTCCAAGGAAGTAGATGCTATAAAATACCAAGAGAAAAAAGCTTATGGAAAACAAGCAGACAAGGACATTTAGCAAACGCAAGAGTCAGAGGCTGAAGACTCTGCAACGACGGGCCGGGCAAAAAGGATGGTTTACAGATGATTAGTCTACTTTCTTGGAATGTTCGGGGGGTAGGTAATGCGCAGACTACCCGATTCTTGAAAAGTCTATCCAGGAAACACAACATTGGAGTTTTAATCTTGCAGGAACAGTTGATCAGAGTTCAGAAACGTCCAGCTTTGGCTGTCAAGCTGGGGCTTCTCAATCAGATTTCTGAAGAAGTGGTGAACAGTAACATCTGGATTCTGGCTAAGGGGAACATTCAGATTCAAACAATCCAGGCAACTAGGCAATGCATTACTATCAAGCTATCAGAGGCTTTGTGGGATGAGCTTCGACACTCTTTGCTCTCTATGACAGGCCCTTGGCTTGTCTGTGGGGACTTCAACACTACGATCAACCCTGACGAGAGGTTAGGCGGTCCGCTACAAATGACAACAGTAATGACTGACTTTCAGTGACTCGGGACTCCTGGACGCGGGTTTTTCGGGGTCTCCCTACACGTGGTGTAATAACAGAGTAGGGAGAAGTAGGAGATGGGCGAGACTTGACAGAATTCTGTACAATACTGATTGGATGAGGTATTTTCTGAGCTGCAAAATTGAACACATGACAAGGGCACACTCTGATCATTCCCCACTCCTTCTCACCTTTCAAGCTCAACTTTTGCCATTTCCTCACCCATTCAGATTTCAGCGAATGTGGACAATTCACGAAGATCACTTCTACATAGTGGTTAAAGCAGCATGGAATGAGGAAATCTACGCAACCCCAATGTTCAAGTTCTCTCTCAAGTTGAAAAGGCTGAAAGGCGCGCTGAAATCTTGAAATAAGATGGTCTTCAGGGATGTTAATCAAAAGGTCCAAGATGCCGAGAATGAAGTCCTCAAGGCTGAATTTACCCTGCTCAACTCGCACACTGAGGAGGACACCATCAAGCTCAACCAGGCCCAGGCCAACCTAAAGAAGGCTCATCTCCGCGAGGAAATTTTCTGGAAACAAAAATACAGGATCAAATGGCTATTGGAAGGAGACATGAATACTCGTTTCTTCCACAATTCGGTGCTAGATAAACGTAGAAGGTTGAAAATCAAGAAATTGAAGCGGTCTTCTAGTGAAACTATTGAGAAGACCAAGGACATTGGGGAGGAAGAAATTGCTTTCTTCAAGGATCTTTTTGCATCCCAGGCCTCCAACCAGGTTGGGGACATCGTCGGCAATATTCCTCATATCGTGACAAGTTAGATGAATGCTGATCTCAAGAAGCCTATTTCAATTGAAGAAGTCAAGGAAGCTGCGTTTTCTATTTCGATCGATAGCGCCCTTAGGCCTGATGGTTTTGGAGGAGCTTTTTCTTCATCCTGTTGGGACATAATAGGGAAAGATCTTTTCGACGCAGCCAACAACTTCTTCCAAGGAGGACCGATTCCCAGAGCATTTCAAAGCACTCAATTATGCCTCATCCCCAAAAAAAGAAATCCGGAATTCATCTCCGACTTTAGGCCCATCAGCTTGTACAACTGCTGTAACAACCTGAAATTTTGGGTGCGAGTTTTCCTGTATGTAAGAATGTACGATTACACTTTTACACTTGTTCAACTGTACACTTATAGATCCATTAATATTTATGTAGTTTAACTTGAATTTCAACCATAGAAAGTAATTTTCACCCCTAGATTACGTCAACCGACTATTGATTAATAGGATAAACCCTGAATACCTTAGTGTTCTCACCCGTTCATCAAACCGACCGTTAAATTAACTATTTACCACTAGATGAGGATATCTAATCGACCACTTTGAATTTGAACCACTTGATCAAAGTAAAGTAACTACTAGAACTTCATATCCACTCGTATACACGTCAAATTAACATTCTGATCCGTTCACCTTATTTGTCAATTATGAAGATGCTTAATTTACCGTTAAAATCATGATCTACGTATTTTACACCTGTGAACCAATAACTTGAATCTAACATTATACATTTCTAACATAGATCACATTAAAAAATGATCGTACAATAACCCATAAATATGATTAACATTTTAACCATCTAATTATTTAAAATTTAGACCATCAATTGATCATCCATCACAGTCAGATATGCCAACTAGGCCATTCAAATATTTAAATGAACCATTCATTAGGTAGATCATAAGGTATACATCAAAACTACTGGTTAATGTTTACATAGGACGTCGATAGACGTTGTTTTGAGTTATAAATAGACGTAAGCCGTTAAATAGGCATCTTGGTCATCCCTGAGAGATCAAAGCCCAAACTTGGTCTGTTTGTAGAGCACGCAAAATGGTAATCTTTGGTAAAGTTTCACTCTAAATAGACGGTCTTAATAGAAAATAATTAAGCTTGAAAATATTTATTAGAAATGTGAGATAAGACTCATCCATCTCCACGAGTGATTCTAAATCAACAATACTCTTTGTAACTATCATCCACCTAGTCCAGTATCAATCTATCCTTCACCGTCCACCATCTGTTAAGCCAACATATTCATGATTTTGGCCATTCACCTACTAGCTAAGAAGCCGTCAATAATCCATATTTAATCTTGGGAGTTTCCTATCCTATCATGTAGATCAGTACCGGAATATTATATTTGTCTCATCCTTCAACCGATAACGTAACATGATATAATGAAGTGGATGGGTGGAGTAGATTTCTCATAAGCAACAGGATGGACCCCACATATTAAAGGAAAATAAATATGTAACAACTCCAACTTTTTCCGATTCCTTAAATTTCAAAATTTTAAAAGTTTATTTTTATTTTTATTTTTTAAAAGGAAAAAAGAAAAAAGATCAAACCGGTTGCAACTTCCCTTATCGTTATCTTATCCATCTTATCCGAGCAACTCTCTTTTCTTTATAAGGATGGACATTTCTCGCCGATCAAAAAGAGGAGAAAAAATAAAAATAAGAGAAAAGATAAAATGAGAGAAATTAGTGGAAGAACGGCTTCCATAGGTTAGTATTTATTTTATTTTAATTTAGATTGTTATTTTTAATATGTTATTATGCTTTAGGTTTATGTGATGGACGATGTTGATCTACCATGGGTACAATGCATGTGCACATATATCAATATGTGCACATATGCACAATGCACCTTGGAACACTTTAAGCATGTAACAAGAATTAAAAGGAAACACGTAAGTTCTTTTTGTTTATTTTACTTGAATTACATATAGGAGTTATTTTGCATATACAGCCCGATCAATTCAGTTCATTAGGTTCTAAGGACCAAAATATGGAAAACCTCCAAAAATTAGGCTTAATTAACATTTTGGTAGGTAATAATATGTAAAATAAAATTCCTTAGGCACTCATCGTTGGAATATCCATTGGGGCCGCAGGGAGTTCCGACGGAGATACCAATTATTTTGACCATTAAAAAATAATTAGGTGGACCAATGAACAAATTGGATCTTACATAGAAAGTTAGGAGGGTTTGAAATAAGAAATGCATATGTTTTAATGGTGGAAGAACGGTCAGTGTTGATTCATGGTAGTATGATCCATCAGAATAACGAATCTACCTCATCTTTCTACCAATGTCCTAAAACTATGTTAGTAAAGTGGTGAATAAAATAGATCTTATACACACATATTATGTATGGGTCATCATGACAAAAGTGTATCAATATAGAGTGGGTGTAAAAACACTTAGCTCGCAAAAGTGAAGTTGGGTTATTTACGTTACCAGAATTAGTCCGAATTTATGGGCCTTATATGCGGGGCTTTCTTGATGTATGTATCAAATTCGTACCATCTAATAATCTTGTCACTAATTAAAAGTCTTGGGGTTGAAAAATTTATTCGAAAGAAAACTCATGTGGATCACATCACCTTAAACAGTGAAAATTAAATGGGCAACTTCGAATATTCTTGTGGGCCACAAAAATGTTATTTCGAGTAGATTTTTTAAGCTCGTCCTTTATGAGGAGATTACCTATCTCATTCATGGTTGAGATTTTTATGGGACCTATCAAAAAAATTAAATAAATAAATAAGTACAAAAAATAGAGTTTGATGGTCAGCTTTGAAACCAAGTGCGGCTTTTAATGTTAGAAACCATCTTGGGTCATCAGATTGTGGACTCACAGTGATGTATACATTGTATTCAATCCATCCATTTGATTTGGAAGGTTATTATGGGTTAAAAGTGTAAATTTAGGACATATCTAAAATGTGTGTGACCCATACAGAAAGAAAATAATAGTAGTTGTACAATAATCATTTACGTTATTACAGGTCCCACATATTTCAGATTAGATTAGAAATTTTTCTCAAAGGTTAATATAGCAATGGTAACCATATAATCAATTCAGATCCCTGTAAGTAGGACCCACATAAAAAAATGTGTGTTAGATATATATAATATAATGTAACTCTATCTTCTGATGCACGGTAAAACTTATATAAGTTGCATGCATGTTTAGGACAAAATATGCATAGGCTAAATTATGTATCATTATGGCATGCTATTAGAAGATCCAAGTCATCCATGTGGTGGTTCATCTTATAAGATATCTAGTGTGTTTTTTGAGCCGAGATAGATAAGATGAACCTTATCTATTACGTATGTTATTTGAGTATCACTCCCATGTAAGACCTTAATTAGTAATCAAAACAAATCAAATACTTTATGAGTTTAATATATATATTTTTAATATTATGGTGTACTGCATATGGATTATTTATAGGTATTTTCTGATCCACTCCATCGGATTCCTCTCTAAATCATCAGGTGAGTAATCCCAACCTGTTTTCTCTCTGTCGTACTTAAAGTAGTTGTTTGATTGATATGTTGAGTGTGATTCTTTGTATTGATCGTTTTATTATAAGCTTGAAATTCTATGGATATAACATGATGATATATGTGACAGCATGCTACTATGATGCGTCGATTATTTTCATTCATTCATGTCATGCATAGCGCACCTGCGCTTGAATCCTAGGGGCACGCCTTGGAAGACCTGTAGGTATTTACAGTAACGGGTTACCTAGGGGACCATCCCTAGATGCCCACAATATGTGAAAGCTTGCCAAGATGGTAGAAGCCTAGCCAATAAGGGGAGATGTGGGTTTATGGAATCCAACTCAAGCAAGTGGACAGTTTTTATTTATACCCACTTGATGCATCATGCATCCATGCATTTCATAACATCCATGCATTTCTATTTTAATTATGACGTGTATGAACCATGATGGGTTCACTCACTAGCCTGGCCAGCTAACATTGTGGATTGACAACCGTACAGAGACGAATGAAATAGGAATAAAATGAGGACCGTTTCCCAGATGAATCGCGGGACCATGTGTCGTATTTGGCAAAAGATGAACATGCTACGATGGACTAATGACTTATTTAGGAGTTTGATTTCGTTTTGTATCTATTTGTACATAAATATGATGATCATTGAAAAATATTTGATTTTTTATTTTTATTTTATTTTATTTTTGTTGAATGAAATTTCTAATGACTGGACTCGATGATTCATGTTTAGATGATTCCTGATGTGGTTTTGATTATATGATGATGGAAATTATAGGAAGATAATACAAACATGGATGAATGGATGCTAAAATTGGATGTGAACTTAGGATTCATTAAATTGTGCCTCTAAATAATTGTACGGAGAATGAATTAAGTACACTCAGTGTACGTCTCATGGGCCGAAACTCGGGTCTGAGGATGCACACTCTGTATCCGAATTTCGGGGCGTGACAACTGCACCATGAAGATATTCTCCAAAATCATGGCGGCTAGGTTAGCCAAATTCCTCCTCGACCTGATTTCTGAAGAACAAGGTGCCTTTGTTAAAGGGAGGTCCATTATTGAGAATATTTCAATTACCAGGGAGATGGCCTATGAGATAGACCGCAAGGTTTTTGGTGGCAATCTGATTATAAAAGTCGACATGGAGAAGGCGTACGATCGTCTGGAATGGAGATTCATCTAGCAGGTTCTCATAACTTTCGGCTTCGACCCTCAGTGGATTTCGGGAATCCAGAGGTGTTGGGAAGATACTTAGTTTTCTGTTCTCATCAATGGCCGAAGCTTTGGATTCTTTAAAGCCTCCAGGGGATTAAGGCAAGGGGATCCACTACCTCCATCCATTTTCATCCTTGCAGCTGAAGTGTTTAGCTGGGGCTTATCTACACTTTTCTCCTCGGGACGTTGCCAACCTTACAAATTACCCCAGAAATGCCCCATGATCACCCACCTTTTTCTCGCTGACGATGCTATTTTATTTCTTAATGGCAGGATTGCTAACGTGAGAACCCTTCTCGATTTCATCTCCCAGTACGAGAAAGCATCAGGCCAAAAAGTGAATACTGCTAAGACGTCCTTCATAGCTCCGACAAAAGCGTCCAAAACCAAGACTCAGAAGATAAGAAACTTAACGGGGTTCAGGCAGGCATTGCTACCCTTAACGTATCGGGTGTCCCTCTCTCAAAAGGAAGATGTCCGGCCCCTCTATTGCAGCAGCTTACTCTAAAGATCCTCAGCAAAATCGATGGTTGGAAGGCCAAGCTTCTTAATCAGGCTGCAAAACTGGTGCTGATCAAACACGTCTTGTCTAGTATTCCCATCCACATGCTATCGGCCATTAACATTCCCAAGTCCGTCTCCAATACTATTGAACGGGCGTTTTGCAAATTTCTTCTGTGGCTCATCAGAACACAGTAAGAAGATGCATTAGGTCAGTTGGTCGACCTTGTGCTCCCCGCTCCATGAAGGTGGTCTCGACATCAGAACTTTTGGGGACTCAATGCAGGAATTCAGGATTAAGATGGGACGGCGTCTCCTTCAGGGTAAGTCCAAGTGGGCCAACTTCTACTCAGCCAAATACCTTTAAAAGATTGTTGCAGCCCAAGGTAAAAATGGTTCTTCCAGCTCAGCCCCATGGAAAGAGATGCTTAGAACCTTGCAATTCACTATTCACCACTCTAGATGGTTGATAGGGGTTGGAAAGATCAACATATGGACCCAGAATTGGACGGGTAGAGGCCTTTTGGCTGGAACAGTTGTCAGGACCATCCCCTGCCACCTCCAGGAAGTGTCAGTCAGTGACCTCTTCACCCATCCAGCTCCCCGCAATCTGAGTGAAATTCAACCGTTCATTTCCCCAACAACTATGCAGACGATCTCAACTCACCCAATTGCAATAACTAATAGGCCCGATCGCCTCATATGGGACCTCTTTGCTTTCGGTAAGTTCTCGATTAAACCAACTTGGAATGACATCAGGCACCACCAACTAACTCTCCATTGGGCCAAATGGATTTGGAATAAAGCCCTCCCTCCCAAGATGAGCATCCTCGTTTGGAAGGTCATTCATGATCTCACCGTTCATTCGTGGGCATTTTGCCCGAAAAAGAGGCATAGCATTAGCCTCCCTCTGCGAGTGTTGTAGTCTGCCTCCAACCAGCCACCAGTTCCTGGTAGCAGGGCTGTTCGGTTCCCCTCAGGAAACCTTAACCTCCTCTTCCAACCATCACAATCCTCGGCGAAGTGCAGACCGATCGCAGGTAGGGACTACCTTCCACGATCATGTGCAGCAAAACTCAGGCCCAACCAGTCTTCACGTCAAGCCTATTAGAGCTCAGCAGAATCATCCCCTATCCTCTCTTCTGTCTCGAACCTGGCTGAACAGGGGACAGCAGGATCCCATTGCTCTTGCATCTGGTGGAGTGGAAAATCTGAATCACCTCTTCTGTCAGGGTGCGATTGCTTCTCATATCTGGAAACACATCAGCCGGCTTTTTGGTGTTGCCATCTATCCTCATTAGACAATTCTCCAGCGAATTCTTTTCTGGACCACAAAAGCAAGTAAGAAATCTAGAACCTCCCCTCTCATTGGTCTAGCCCCTAGCATAATAATTTGGGAGATTTGGATTAGCAGAAATCAGGCGCAGTTTGAGGGTCAAGTTATGTCAGCTAATCAGATCCTCTTCAAAGTTTTCCGCTGGTTGAACGAAATTGGCTCATCCATCTCGGCTCCGGATAGGAACTCCATGAAGGACTTCATCACCCTCCGGGCCATCAAGATCAACAAAATTCAGTCTCCCCCCTCTAGAAGATTCATCGCAATTAATTGGACTAAGCCCCGCCCCCCCCCCCCCTTGGTTGAAGATGGACGTTGATGGCTACTCGAGGGGTTACCCGGGCCTAAGTGGGGGTAGCGGAGTCTGCCGGGACCATAAGGGTAATCTCATTTTTGCCTTTCACAGATACTATGGCCGCTCTACTAACACAATTGCTGAGGCCCATGCCATGTTAGATGGCATCAGGATATGCTCCAACATGGGCCTTTCCAAAATTATTATGGAAATGGATTCTCTGACCATTGCTAATTCGGTTAGAGACCCCAATAGCCCCGGCTCTTGGAAGATCTGGTACAAGCTGGGAGAGATTCAGCTCTATCGGCAACCCCTTAACCTTTCGTTCAACCACATTTATCGTGAAGGAAACTTAGTTGCGGATGCTTTAGCTCGAATGGCTAGTGAAGGATGCCCAAATAGATTGTATGATACTCGCACTGTCCTTCCGAGACTTGTGCGTGGTTTCCTTCTCACTGATAAGATCGGCATTGGGAACATTAGGCGTCAATAGCTGGGAGTTTATCCTTGCTTCCTATTTTTCTTTCTTCCTTCCTTTCTCAGGCAGTTCTTGTGCAGTTTGGGGTATATGGTGGGAGTGATCCACCCTTTTTGTTAGGACACTCCTATTTGGCTATAAAATTTTTTGGTGGAATGGAATTTTTTGGTTCTTAAAAAAAAAAAAAAGAAAAAAAAAAGAGAGCTCTAGTTCAAAGAAATAGCACCCCAGTACCTGATAGACCATGTGTATCTCGTTATTTTTTTCAATTCACATTATAAATTAAAACCTTCCCTATCATGCAGAAGTCACGCATGTGTTTGATTAAGAAGAAAGTCTGGAATATATGCCATTTTGGTCCAACCAAGCATCATTACTGTATATTAGATATAATGGATAGAATAGGGATGGATTTAACCAGAGACTTCTTTGTGGTCATTGTATCATGGGGAGTGAAATAAAACAAGTCAGATGTACCATTATACATAATGTGACAATAGAGTACACGAGAAGTCTCTACCATCAGTGATGCACGGCGGGACGTGATGAGGTCGATCATCATCGTCTTCCTTAGGGGATAACTACTCTGAATTCACGGAGTTCTCTGCTCATAAAGCTTCAAATCTAGGAGGAATTAATAAAAGCATGAATAATTTCTAATAATTTGAAATATTTTAATTCATTATAAAAGAAATAAAATTACAACTCTTTAAATAATGAGCTCAACCACATGACAAAATTTTAGACTTGACTCCAAGTCAAACACCCTAAATACGTGATTTATTATAAATAGTGAACTTACCATTTGTAGACCACCTTTATTCTTATTAGACTTAATGGTTTTTAGCAAAAAATAGTAGGTTTTCAATTTGGCCCAACAAGTTGTTCTCCTAATTTTTCTAAGCTCTTTTCATGTTGGACACGACTTCTACAACTTAAAGGACGAGAAGTTATGCTCAAACTAAAACTTACTATTTGTAGTAAAAACAATATTAACACTAAATGAAAAATGGAAAAAAATGACGGATTTAGAGACGGTTCTGGACCATCTCTAAAATTGCTTGGTTTAAAGATGCTTTAGAGACGGCTGGAAACCGTCTCTAAAATTTCAGACGGCCCCTGACCATCTTTAATATTGTCTTAAAAATTTGAACGTCCAAAAATCATTTAAGACGGTCATTGACCTTCTTATATGCGGTCATCTAAGACGGTCATTGGCCGTCCGCATTAGAGACGATCCTTAACCGTCTTATACGCAGTCATCTGAGACGGTCATTGGCAGTTTGCATTAGAGACGGTCATTGGCCGTCTTTTACCTGTAATATAAGATTGTCAAAGATCGTCTCTATTAGAGACAATCCTTAACAGTCTTATAGCCTTGTCAAAGACCATCTCTATTAGAGATGGTCTCAAACCGTCTCTATTAAAGACTGTCAAAGACCATCTCTACTATTAGAGACGATCATCAGCCATCTTTTAATTGTAGTCTGAGACTATCAAAGACCGTCTCTATTAGAGACGGTCGTTAGCTGTCTTATTTCCCTATGAAAGACTGTCTCTAGTAGAGACTGTTAAGGACTGTCTCTATTAGAGACAGTCAATGACCGTCTCTATTAGAGACGGTCCTTAGCCGTCTTATAACCGTCATCTGAGACTGTCAAAGACCGTCTACATTGGAGACGGTCCTTAACTGTCTCTAATGCTCAGGTCCTTACCAACCAAAAAATTATGAATTTCGCAAAAAAAAAAAAAAAAAAAAAAAAAAGTTAACAAGCTTTTAAAAAATAATTAACAATATTAAAAAAAAAAGTGTGATTATATAAAAATCGAAACTTTGAAAAAAAAATTAAGAACTTTGAATAATGTTGATAACTTTGAAAAAAAAAAATTTGATAAAAAAATGATATTTTGAAAAAGAAAATATTAAAAATTAAACAAAATTGTGAAAAAATTGACAAATTGTAAAAAATATATATATATATATATATTTTAAAAAAACTAGATTTTGTATTTTGATAAAAAAAATAAATTAAGAAGTTATATAGTAATATTTCGATAAAAAAAATGATATTTTGAAAAAGAAAATTTAAAAAATTAAACAAAATTGTGAAAATTTTGACAAATTGAAAAAAAAAATATATTTTTTTTTAAAAAAAGAAAACTAGATTTTGCATTTTGACAAGAAAAATTGAAAAGTTATATAACAAAAGTGTGCCCACTAAAAAATGATATTTTGAAAAAGAAAATTTAAGAAATTAAATAAAATTGTGAAAAAATTGACAAATTTTAAAAAAATATATTTTTAGAAAAAGTAAACTAGATTTTGTATTTTGACAAGAAAAATTGAAAAGTTAGATAACAAAAGTGAGATTTTGATGATGTGTTGTATATCCTTGCCGCCCCTATATATGTTTCTCCAACCCATTTTTGGGTCGCGTATAAAAAATCGTGTAGATTTTGCATCTTAAGTGGACCACACCACTGGAAAGAATGATAATATAGTACCTCGCCATTAAAAATTATAAAGAGCCCATCGTAAGGTTTTGGTAATGTTTATTTGCAATCCAACTTGTTGATAATGTAAAGAAGATCTAGATGAAGGTAAACTACAAAGATCAAATTGATACCACAAATATCATCTTGATATAAAAGTTTTGTGGCCTTTAGATATATACACAAATAAATCATATCTAAAGATTAAATGGACTGCATCCATGTTAAGGCATGTGAAGTAGTTCTGTTTTATGCTGCAGATGGGTCGTATGCTGCATAAATTAATAGTGATTTGAAAGCAGGTGTGATATCTTTTGTTTTTGTTTTTTTTTTTTTATTATTTTTATTTTCATGAGTAATATTTTAAAACTATTCTGGTCAGTTTTAGGCTATAATTCTGCTTCATTTGAGATCCACACAAAATAGTGATTTAGCATAACCTAGTGGTTATAGTGTTTTTTTTTTTTTCGAAGTACAAGCAATGGCCCGCATTGGTGGTCAATTTCGGGTCAGGTTGGTCCCAACGTGCATTCTGGATTGTGTTTAAAACATTACATATGTATGCAAGTGGATAATAAAATTCTTATGTGTTTAAAACATTGCATATATTTTGAGATATTTTTAATTTTATCATACCAGCATAAATGCATTGGGTCACATATATTAGAATTAAAGTTAGTGGTTAATGGGATATGATGTATGATATTTGATGAATCAAGACATTTGACATGAGACTATTATAGTAAGTAGTAGAGCTGGGCATGAGATGACTCGACTAACTCGACTCGTTCAGACCCAACTCGATCTAAATCGAATGGTGAGTCGGTTTGAACTGAGTAGGCTTCACCCAATCCGAACTCAAACCAAGTCGAGTTCGAGTTATCTAGTAACTCGACCTAACTTGACCCGAAACTCGATTTGGTTAGACTCGACTCGATCCGAAATCTGACTCCAATTCGGGTGTGTGTGTGTGTGTCTATATATATATATATATATATATATATATATATATATATATATATATATATATATATATATGGATCACAAACGAATCATATCCAAAGATTAAATGGACCACACCTAAGATAAGGGGAACATATTGGAGGCCATAAAAGTTTTGGATCGAGATGATTTTTGTTTTTCCCCTTCATCTAGGCATGTCTAACCTAATAAACAGATTGGATGCTAAATAAATGGTATAGTGGGCCTTACAAGGATTTAAATGATGGATATCCAATCACTATTTTTTTCATGTGGTGTGGTCCACTTGATATTTATATACCTCTCATTTTTGGCCCCACCATATGATGTATGCTTTATATCCACACCTTCCATCCATTTGGAGAGATCATTTTAGGGCAATATCGAAAGAACGAGTTAAATCCAAAGCTCCAGTGGACCCTAGCACAAAAAATAGTGGGACAGTGACGCCCACCATTAAAAACTTCTAAAGGCAACAAAAGTTTTATATATATTAATCTTGTTCGCCCAATATCTTTCTGGACAATCTAATCGGTTCAAATTGAAGAGTAAATAACTTCAGATGTTTAAATCAAAATTCACTCAAATTGTTGATCAATCTTGTTTGCCCAATATCTTTCTCATATGTAGTATGATCGAGGCGAGTAACCATTTTTGGATGTTGGTTGGTGCTCTATGGGTCCCACCATGATGTATGTGTTTCATCCATGCCGTCCATCCATTTTTACAAATAATATTAGGGCCTGATACTAAAAATAAGAGGGATATAAATCTCAAGCGGACCACGCCACATGAAAACAATAGTGATTGGATATCCACCATTAAAACCCTCCTAAGGCCCACTGTACTTTTTATTTGACATCCTATCTGTTGATTAGGTCATACAGGCCCAGATGAAGGGAAAAAAAATATCAGATTGATCCATAACTTTATATGGCCCTTTTTAATGGTCGACGCTCATTCAACACTGTTTCCTATAATGTGGTCCAGTTGAGATTGGGATATACCTCATTTTTTGTCTCATACCATAAAATGAAATGAAAAATAGATGGATGGCAAGGATGAAACATGCACATACATCATGGTGGGGTCCACAGAGCACCGACTACGTGACCCATGACCGCTGGTGAAGTCTCTCTCGCTCTCTGTCCTCTCTCACTCTCTCTCTCATGCCCTCTCTCACTCTCTCACTCTCTGTCCTCTCTCTCTCTCTCTCTGTCTCTCTCTCTAGATCTCTCTCTCTCTCCCACAGATGGATGACGTGGACGAAGTGGACCATACCATAGGAAACAGTGAGAATAATGATTTCCACCGTTGAAATCTTCCTATGGCCTACAGTGATTTTTATTTGTCATCCAACCTGTTCAATAGATCACAAATACATAGATGAAGGGAAAACTAAAATATTAACTTGATCCAAAACTTCATTGGCCTCCCAAATTTTTTTAATGGTAGACGTTTAGTTTATACTATTTCCTATGATGTGGTCCACTTCAGATTTTTATAGGCTTCATTTTTTAGCTTATGTAATAAAATTATATGTTAAAATGGATGGATGGAGTGGATAAAATGAATAAATCATGGTGGGCCCCATAGGATTTACTCTGTACGCTTGGGAATGGAGTGACTACTCCCCCTAACACCAACCAATGACTGGTGGTCGGTGCTCTATGGCTCTCACTATGATGTATGTGTTTCATCCATGCCGTCCATATATTTTTACAGATAATTTTACAATATGAGACCAAAAATGAGATATATGCAAATCTCAAGTGGACCACGTTATAGGAAACAATGTTGAATGAGCATCGACCATTAAAAATATGATCAAGATCAAGCTGATTTTTGTTTTTTCCCTTCATCTGGTCCTGTGTGACCAAATCAACAGATTATATGTCAAATAAAAGCCGTAGCCAAAAGTCAATTATCTGTCGGCACACCACACATTTTGAATGGTGGACGTCCAACTGTCCACCTTTTTCTCATTTTGTGGTCCACCAGAGACTTAATTAGGGCTAATTTTTGGAAATATATCTCAAAATGATGTTGAGAAATGGATGGACGGCGTGGATGAAACATATCCATCATGGTGGGGCCCATAGAGCCCTCCCCTTTCCAAAGCTATATTTACCATTTTTTGTTTTGTAAAAAGACAGTGAGTTTTGTACAAAATGTAAAATAGTGGTGACTCGTTCATGAAAATAGTGGCAATGATATAGAGTTATCCAAACCATTCAAATAATCCTTCTAGTTGTAAATGTTTAATATTTATAATTTTCTTATATAATACAATCTTAACCATCTAGAAAGTGGTCCCTGTTGCATGTATGACTGTTAACAGGTTCTTTTGTTATAAACAATGCTAAACACACAGTGTTTCGGATTTGAAAGAGTTATCTTATTTAGAAGAGGATTTGCAATATCAAGCGCCATTTCTATTTTCCCATTTTCAAGCCGTGGCATCTTCCATCGCCTCGAGCAGCGGCATCTTCCTTCACCATCGACAGCGTCATCTTCCATGGATCATTGTCTTCAAATAGGTAAGCTTCTCTTTCCTCACCGATCGGACCCACCATGATGTGTTTTATGTGGCCCCACTATGATGTATTCCACTACGATCGGATCTATCCATCCATCACGTCGACCACACCATTGGAATCACCGATCCCATTGTGTATGGTAACGAGCAGATTGAGGAAGATGGTATCCTGTCCTTCCTCTCGGACCCAATCGGTCAAGGGCTGGAAATCATCGTAAGAGCGGTCCGTATCCTTTTTATCTCCTTTTCCCATTTTAGTACTCGTTTGGGCTTAGTATACTAAGAGAACTTGAGGCAAGAACTTGCATTGATTTATACAGATAGTTATATGGATACATTTGGATGGCAAAATTTAGTTTAGGTTCTTTTGGAAGGCAAGAAAGGAAAAAACCGTGATTTGGGTTTTCTTCCAAATGAATATTCTTTTTCTATTGCTTAGTGTTTAATGGAGTTTTTATATTAATTCGATGATGCTTTGGTGGTGATGTTGTGATCCTCTTGGTTGAGCAAATGTGAAAATTCCCTTTTTTTTTTTTTTTTTTTTTTTTTTTAAGGGTGAGTTGATAGAGCGATTTGTGGGGCCCACATCTTTGCACTGTGGCAAGTGAGGGCCATGGTTCGGTGATCTAGGCCATTGGCCCAATTGGATGGAACTCGCTCCAAAAATTGCCCTGATTGGAGGATCTTGATTTCTCATATTAGGGACCATTTTTTTCTCAATCATCTCTGGGTTTCTCTTTTTAACAGGTCTGATCGTTGGGTGGACTGGTGTTGTCCTCTTCTTACTCTATTCCTCTTAACCATTTATATGCAAGATGTGGGGGCTCATAATGCTAAGTGATGGGCCCCACTAGTAGTAACTAAGGCCTGTTATACGAATCATGGGGTCGAGGAATTGGATGCTTGTTCCCTAGATTCTCACAAATTGAAAGATCACAGCTATCCAGTCTTTGGCCTTTTCACATTGGATGTGGATTTGTTGTTTTCTCAATGCCTCATTTAGGCACATGGACGGTTCAAATTTTTTTATTTTTTGTTTCATGTTGGGTGTTTAGGGAATGATCTCTTTAATGATACTAGTTGAAGTAGGTTCTGATACTTGTAAGTCTGAAATTTTCTTGAATTTCTCTTTTGATTAGTATTTTTGGGACTTTTTGATATTTCCAGTTGGTGATAATTGGTTTTGGCCTTTATTTTTTCATGTTTTTCTGTTATTTGTCCTTGAATTTTTATGGTTTTGTTTTGTTTTGTTTTTTTGTTTTTTTATTTATTTTTATTTTTTTGTTTTGTTTTTTTTTTAAAGAATGTTCTTTGGTGTAGCCTTTCAGCTGTTTTTGTTAGAGATTGAGCTATTCTAGCTATGATAGCATCTGATTTCATTTTCACCCATTTATTCATTGTTGTGGGGCTAACTTTTTTCATTGCTACTGTTAAAGATTGAGGCCAGTTTTTCTCTGACCTATATTTTTCAATCGAGTGTGATGGGTTGGCTCTTTTTTAGTTTATCTTCTTAGATTTATTGCTGCTTTTATGGGGATTTAATGTTCATACCTTTCATTTATTTTTTTTATTCTTTTTTTGCCATGCAATGGAGGTGTGAATTGTATTGTTGTTGTTTTTGTATTGTTACCATTTTTTGATGGGATGATTAAAAGGCTTTTATTTCCTTAATTCTTTTTTTGAATTTATTGCCTATGATGTCCCATCACCGCCTTTTTTGTAAGATTGGTTAGATGATTATTCCGTTTTTTTTCTTTTTTTGTGTTCTTGCTATTTTTCAACTACTTGATGATGTGGTTGGTTACAAGTGAAAATTTTTCAAATTTGAAAGAGATTGGGATTTTGGACTTATAGTAATTCTTTTATATTTGAATGGTAGAACTTACATACTACAATCTCTCTTGTTACTGGTTGTTTGGATTGATCATACCTTTTACGTATGAAATATCAATGCCATTAATCTCATCCAGAACAAAGACAGCAACAATTTATAACAGAAATTTCCCTAGATTTCCCTTTGCGTTGATATTTCAATAGGATAGCTGGTTAGCTGCTCTGTTGTTGCATCTGGGGTGAACAGATGTATCCAAAATTTCGTTCTTCCTCTCTTTATTCATGAAGGTGCATGATAATGGACATATATTTGATAAATGAAAATAAGAAAAGAAATCAAGAAGTCATGAAACAATATTAAGAAAGTGTCGGGTCTTTATACTAAACAAGAAGTTGTGAAGACTCTTATGTAATTCTCATATTTTGCAGCCATACTGGCAACCACACAATAGAGCAGTTGCGTGGAGAATTCAGAATATGGGATGGAGGGCTGATGGTGGTCTTTGGCTTCTAGTGCATGGTGGTGGACTTTACCTTAGCAAAGGCACAGGGGTAAGTAAAAGAGAAGAACTTTCTCATTTTTAAAGAAAAAAAAGAAAGTGAGAGTGTGTAACGTAGATTTGTGTATCTGTATTCTTATCTAATGATGCCTGAATACTAGTATTCTTCATTTATTATTATTATTATTATTATTATTATTATTATTATTATTATTATTATTATTATTATTATTATTATTTTTACTGAGATTGCAAATGCAGGTGCATTTGGTTCTGTTAATTCTACCATTTTCATGTAGGACTGGGCATTGTCCCTTTGATGCTATTGTTCAATGAATTCCTGTTAGCCAGTCTAGTTGATGCCTGTTTCCAGTGGAAATGGGTCAACCGACCAGCTGGGGTCCCTTCCAATTCTTTAAAGCTACAAGTGTACATCTTCTATGGTTAGTTTCTTCCAAGTTCAAAGGATTACATTGGTTGTGTTATCCTAAGATTTTACCTTGTTGACATCTCCTTAGTTCATGAGCTGCTTTCAGATTGCAGTGCTATAAATTTTGCTGCTTTATATCATACTATAAATATCTACCTAGCTGTTTTTGAATTATAATTTTTTATATAATTGACACCTTTTATCTCGGAATATGATCTATGAAGTAGCATATGAATGCAATCCTTATCAAAATCCACACCTAGGGGAGCGCAAACAAGAGGATTGATTTTAACAATATGGTCGTTATGGACAGAAAATGCTTGCAATGAATGTTTAGGAGTGCTTGGTAATTTTGGAGTCCTTAGTTAGGGTTTGGGCTGAAAGTACGAGTATTGGAGCCGACGCTTTCAGAGTCCGAACTCATTCTTTTGAAAAATAGAAAAATGGGAATATTAGTAAATATGGATTTTTTTTGTTAAGAAGAAAATGAAAGATGGATTGAAAAAATGTAAAAGAGATTTTTTTCTTCTTCTTCTTTTTTGCTTCAAGAGAGACGGAGAGGTGAGAGTGAGGAAATCGAGGGAGATAGTGGGGGAATGAAGTGGCCGCGTGAGATTTGAAAATAGCGAGTGTAGTTTGGTTTGAAAATGACATTTCACATGTATGGTGTGCATTTCTTTTAAGGTAGTAATTTGATTTTACTGAAGACAAATGAATTACATAGGCAAGTGTTTAATGCAGGGAACTTCTCTGGAAATATTATTTTGATAACTAACCTGATGAGAGTAATTTGTGGTTCAGTTCCTAAACCAATCTCTCTATCATATTCAAAGAAATCCACATTTTTCTTCATGTTTCTTACATAGTTCTGTCCCATTTTTGTTTGACTTGAAAGTAAAGGTGATGCATCTTCTTATATATTCAATCATGGAATGCAGGATGTTGCCGTTAAAGTTCTTACAGATTAAGACTTTCATGAGGATCAACTGAAGGACTTTCTAAGGGAGGTATGCATTTGAAACATTGCTAATAATATTCTTTGAAACTGTACCCATTTATGTATCCGGATGTGCGTCGGAGCTATCCGGATGTTGAGCGAGGGTCCCTGGAAGGTGGGAACTGCTGTTATGACCATTGGAGGGGCCTGGCCATTTGGACAGGTTGTGTTTATGTATTTGCTCGAAATTAATGGAGCAGACCAAGATGTGCTGGGGTCCCTGGAAAGTGGAAACCGCTGTTATGACCATGATGAAGCTGTCCATTTTCTATGGATAACATTGGAGGGGCCTGGCCATTTGGACAGGCCATGTTTATGTATTTGCTTGCAATTAATGGAGCAGACCCGGATGTGCGTCGAAGCTATTCGAATGTTGAGCGGGGGTCCCTGGAAGATGGGAACCGTTGTTATGACCATGATGAAGCTGTCTATTTCTTATGAACAACATTGGAGGGACCTAGCCAATTGGAGCAGGCCATGTTTATATCTATATTTACAGGGACCACACCCTTAATCTATAACCTAAACCTATTCTCAAATCCTAAAACCTATAACTACAACCTAAACCTTAACCTAAACTTATAACCTAAACTCAATTCAGTAAACTTTAACCTACAACCTAACCTAAACCTATACTTATAACCTAAACCTATTCTCAAATCCCAAAACCTATAACCTAAACCTATAATATATAACCTATAACCTAAACTCAATTCCCTAAACCTTAACCTATAACCTAACCTAAACCTATGCTTATAACCTAAACCTATTCTCAAATCCCAAAACCTATAACAATAACCTAAACCTTAACCAAAAACCTATAACCTAACCTAAACCTAAACCTAAACCTAAACCTATAACCTTAACCTATTCTCAATTCCCTAAACCTATAACCTAAACCTAAACTTGAAAACCCAAACCCAAACCTAAACCTATAACCTTAACCTAAAAATAAACCTAAGCCTATAACCTTAACCTAAACCAAAACCTATGACTTAAAACCTTAACCTATAACCTATAACCTAACCTTAACCTATAACCTAAAACCTATACCTAAATCTAAACGTAAAACCTAAATGTATTCTCAAATCCCTAAACCTAAACCTACACCTAATCCTAATCTCAACTCTCTAACCTAAACCTAAACCTAAACTTGAAAATCTAAACCTAAACCCGAACCCGAACCCGATTTTCTAAACCTAAACCTTAACCTATTCTCAATTCCCTATACCTATAGCTTATAACCTAAACCTAAACCTTAACCTAAACCTAAACCTAAACCTTAACCTAAACCTAAAACCTAAACCTAAATGTATTCTCAAATCCCTAAACTTAAACCTACACCTAATCCTAATCTCAACTCCCTAACCTAAACCTAAACCTAAACTTGAAAACCCAAACCAAAACCCGAACCCGAACCCAATTTCCTAAGCCTAAACCTTAACCTATTCTCAATTCCCTAAACCTAAAATCTAAACCTTAACTTATAACCTAAAACCTAAACCTAAACCTAAAACATAAATGTATTCTCAAATCCCTAAACCAAAACCTACACCTAATCCTAATCTCAACTCCCTAACCTAAACCTAAACCTAAACTTGAAAACCCAAACCTAAACCCGATCCCGAACCCGAACCCGATTTCCTAAACCTAAACCTTAACCCATTCTCACTCCCTAAACCTATAGCTTAAAACCTCAACCTATAACCTTAACCTAATCCAAAACCTATTACCGATAACCTAAACTTATAACCTAACCTTAACTTAAACCTAAAACCTAAACCTTAACCTATAACCTATAACCTAAACTTAAACCTAAAACCTAAATGTATTCTCAAATCCCTAAACCTAAACTTACACCTAATCCTAATCTTAATTCCCTAACCTAAACCTAAACCTAAACTTGAAAACCTACACCTAATCCCGATCTCGAACGTAAACCCGATTTTCTAAACCTAAACCTTAACCTATTCTCAATTCCCTAAACCTTAACCTATAACCTAACCTAAACTCCGAACCTATCACTTAAACTTAAACCTAAACCTAAAACCTAAACCTACCTAAACCTAAGCCTAAAACCTAAACCTAAACCTAAAATTTAAATGTATTCTCAAATTCTTAAACATAAACCTACACTTAATCCTAATCTCAACTCCCTAACCTAAACTTAAACCTAAACTTGAAAACCCAAACCTAAACCCGATTCTCGATTTCCTAAACCTAAACCTTAACCTATTCTCAATTCCCTAAAGCTATAACCTATATACTATAACCTATAACCGAACCCAAACCCAAACCCGAACACAATTCCTAAACCTTAACCTAAACCTATAACCTATACTTACAACCTTAATCTAAACTTATAACCTTAACCTAAACCTATTCTCAAATCTCAAAACCTAAACTTATAACCAAAAACCTAAACCTAAACCTCAAACCTAAATATATTCTCAAATCCCTAAACCAAAACCTATATCTAATCCTAATCTCAACTCCCTAACCAAAACCTAAACCTAAACTTGAAAACCTAAACCTAAACACGATCCCAACCCAAACCCGATTTCCTAAACCTAAACCTTAACCCATTCCCAATTCCCTAAACCTATAGCTTATAACCTAAACCTAAACCTAAACCTATAACCTTAACATAAACCAAAACCTATAACCTATAACCTAAACTTATAACCTATAACCTAACCTTAACCTAAACCTAAAACCTAAACCTTAACCTATAACCTAAAACCTAAACCTAAACCTTTAACCTAAATGTATTCTCAAATCCCTAAACCTAAACCACACATAATCCTAATCTTAACTCCCTAACCTAAACCTAAACCTAACTTGAAAACCTAAACCTAACCCCGATCCCAAACCCAAACCCGATTTCCTAAACTTAAACCTTAACCTATTCTCAATTCCCTAAACCTTAACCTATAACCTAACTTAAACCTAAACCTATAACCTACACTTATAACCTAAACCTAAACCTAAGCCTAAAACCTAAACCTATGACCTAAAACTTAAATGTATTAATTCTCTAAATCCTTAAACCTAAACCTACACCTAATCCTAATCTCAACTCCCTAACCCAAATCTAAACCCGATCCCGAACCCGAACCCAATTTCCTAAACCTAAACCTTAACATATTCTCAATTCCCTAAACCTATAGCTTATAACCTAAACCTAAACCTAAACCTAAACCTAAACCTAACTTAAAACCCAAACCTAAACCCAATCCCGAACCCGAACCCGATTTCCTAAACCTAAACCTTAACCTATTCTCAATTCCCTAAACCTTAACCTATAACCTAACCTAAACCTAAACCTATAACCTACACTTATAACCTAAACCTAAACCTATAACCTAAACCTAGGCCTAAACCTAAACCTATGACCTAAAACCTAAATGTACTCTCAAATCCCTAAACCTAAACCTACGCCTAACCCTAATCTCAACTCCCTAACCTAAACCTAAACCTAAACTTGAAAACCAAAACCTAAACCTATAACCTACACTTATACCCTCAACCTAAACCTATAACCTAAACCCAAGCCTAAAACCTAAACCTATGACCTAAAACCTAAATGTATTTTCAAATCTCTAAACCTAAACCTACACCTAATCCTAATCTCAACTCCCTAACCTAAACCTAAACCTAAACTTGAAAACCCAAACCTAAAACCCGATCCCGAACACGAACCCGATTTCCTAAACCTAAACCTTAACCTATTCTCAAATCCCTAAACCTAAACCTACACCTAATCCTAATCTAAACTCCCTAACCTAAACCTAAACCTAAACTTGAAAACCTAAACCTAAACCCGAACCCGAACCCGAATTCCTAAACCTAAACCTTAACCTATTCTCAAATCCCTAAACCTAAACCTACACCTAATCCTAATCTCAACTCCCTAACCTAAACCTAAACCTAACTTGAAAACCCAAACCTAAACCCGATCCCGAACCCGAACCGATTTCCTAAACCTAAACCTTAACCTATTCTCAATTCCCTATACCTTAACCTATAACCTAACTTAAACCTAAACTTATAACCTACACTTATAACCTAAACCTAAACCTATAACCTAAACCTAAGCCTAAAACCTAAACTTATGACCTAAAACCTAAATGTATTCTCAAATCTCTAAACCTAAACCTACGCTAATCCTAAATCTTAACTCCCTAACCTAAACCTAAACCTAAACTTGAAAGCCCAAACCTAAACTCAATCCCGAACCCAAACCCGATTTTCTAAACCAAAACCTTAACATATTCTTAATTCCCTAAGCTTATAGCTTATAACCTAAACCTAAACCTAAACCTAAACCTATAACCTTAAAACCAAAACCTATGACCTAAAACCTTAACCTATATAACCTATAACCTAAACTTATAACCTAAACCTAAACCTAAACCTAAACCTTAACCAATAACCTAAAACCTAAACCTAAACCTAAAGCCTAAATGTATTCTTAAATCCCTAAACCTAAACCTACACCTAATCCTAATCTCAACTCCCTAACCTAAACCTAAACCTAAACTTGAGAACCCAAACCTAAACCCGATCTCGAACCCGAACCCGATTTCCTAAACCTAAACCTTAACCTATTCTCATTCCCAAAACCTATAGCTTATAACCTAAACCTAAACCTTAACCTAAACCTAAAATTAAACCTATGACCTTAACCTAAACCAAAACATATGACCTAAAACCTTAACCTATAACCTATAACCTAAACTTATATCCTATAACCTAACCTTAACCTAAACCTTAACCTATAACCTTAAACTTAAACCTAAACCTAAAACCTAAATGTATTCTCAAATCCCTAAACCTAAACCTACACCTAATCCTAATCTCAACTCCCTAACCTAAACTTAAACCTAAACTTGAAAACCCAAACCTAAACCCGATCCCATACCCGAACCCGATTTCCTAAACTTAAACCTTAACCTATTCTCAATTCCATAAACCTTAACCTATAACCTAACCTAAACCTAAACCTATAACCTCGCACTTATAACCTAAACCTATAACCTAAACCTAAGCCTAAAACCTAAACCAAAACCTAAAACTGAAATATATTCTCAAATCCTTAAAACCTAAACCTAATCCTAATCTCAACTCCCTAACCTAAACTTGAAAACCCAAACCTAAACCCGATCCTGAACCTGAACCCGATTTCCTGAACCTAAACCTTAACCTTAACCTATTCTCAATTCCCTAAAGCTATAAGCTATAACCTAAAGCTAAACCTTAACCTAAACCTAGCCTAAACCTTAACCTAAACCTAAACCAAAACCTATAACCTAAGCCTTAACCTATAACCTATAACCTAAAATTATAACCTATTACCTAACCTTAACCTAAACCTAAAACCTAAACCTAAACCAAAACCTATAACCTAAAACCTAAACCTAAACCTAAAACCTAAATGTATTCTCAAATCCCTAAACTTACCTACACCTAATCCTAATCTCAACTCCCTAGCCTAAACCTAAACTTGAAAACCCAAACCTAAACCCGATCCCGAACTCGAACCCGATTGCTGTAATAATGTAGCCCAATCACATGGCAACAAACAAGAATGTATCCCTTTTAACACATGCCCCTTTTTACAAAGCTTTAATTTTTGTTGTTGTTTCTATTAATTGAAACACTTTTTTGCATTATTTGCTCGTATTAGTTTTATTTTAATGATCAGTTTTATTTTAAAAAAGTGCCCACTTTTTTTGAAGAAGTTTATGCAATTCTTCATGATTCTGAATTATAATGTTTTGTTGGTTGAATATTTTTTTTATTAGATGAAAGACACGAAAAGAAAATTGTTGCTGATTTTTTTCCTTTTTTTTTTTTTTTACTTATGATGTTAAACTTATATGTATTATGCGTGGATAAGATTGTTTGTGTTTGGATGGATGTAATTTATGTTTTGGATTTACGTAGTTTGGGTTTAGATGGATGTGAATGTGAATATGATGAAATATATTGTATAACAGGTGTATATCAGGAAGAATACGATGGAATATATTGTAACAGGTCAAATTTGAAAATGTCCTTTAAGGGTCATGAGAGATGGCTGATAGCAGTCCTTTTAAAGGATGGTCCATGACCGTCCTTTTAAAGGACAGTCCATAACCGTCCTTTGAAGGCTCATAAGAGATGGTTCATAGCGGTCCTTTTTAAGGACAGTCCATGACCGTCCTTTTAAAGGATGATCCATAACCGTCCTTTGAAGGCTCATAAGAGACGGTTCATAATAGTCTTCTAAAAAGGACGGTTCATGACTGTGCTTTAAAAGGATATCCATGGCCATCCTTTGAAGGCTCATAAGAGATGGTTCGTGATGGTCCTTTTTACGGACGGTCCATGACTGTCCTTTAAAAGGACGGTCCATGGCCGTCCTTTGAAGGCTCATAAGAGATGGTCCGTGATAGTCTTTTTTAAGGACGGTCCATGACCGTCCTTTTTTCATCAATAAGAATGATGGTTTTCAACCATCCTTTAAGTAATACGACACGTCAAAATTTGACGGCCCATGCGACGGTCCATGACCGTCCTTTTTGGTCATTTGAGATGGTTTTGGACCGTCCTTTTTTCACTCTTTTGGCATTGTGTAAATGGGATTTTTGACCATCGATCAAATGAAATCTTGCAAATGGGGTGCATACAACCCGACGTAGAAAGGTTGGTGGGCTTAACCACGTTCTCCTACCTAAAATCACAAAATGTTTTGAAAAACTCATCCTGGTTTTCAAGATACAACTGATTTAAAGTTCCAACGGTCCATATCATTTTCGCCATGAAAGTGTCTGCGACCTGCTTTACATCAATTAGGCTCGTCCCCGCACATGTAAGTGAGTGCATGTTATAGGTTTCATGATCCAAACCTAGCATAAAGTGAGATGGAATTGGATTGACTGTGGGTTAGTTCGACCTAGTCACAAACTACGCCCCAGTCATGATCCCATCTAGGCCTCGCTACCATGCATGCACATGAGCCATTGATGGCTTCTAAGTCTAATTGCAAGACTCCTTTCACCAGAGGAAAGGGATCACACAACTAGTAATATTTTCATGCATTGGGCATTCTAAGGCAAGATTCAATGGATGATGTTGGGGGACCACAGAAGCACACAAAGATGAATTAAGCAAAGTACTCCAATCGCAACAACCAAGTCCAATTACAAACAAACAAATCCAAATACAAACAAACTGAATTTAACGTGGAATGAAGGAAAAAAAAAAACATGTTACAAAGTGATAGTAATACACCATGAAAGCAAAAAATTAGAAGAGATAGAGAGAATACCCGATTCGAACAAGGCTTGAATCTGTCCTTTCAAGCCCTTTTTTTTTTTTACTAAACGGGAGATGTATATTCTAACTAAGAAAAGTTATAGAAATTCGGAACCCTATGAACGAATTATAAAGCCTTGAGATACCTCATAATACTGATTACACACACACACACACACACACACACACACACACACACACACACACACACACACATATTTAAGCTCTATGAGAATCACAATCGAAATAGGAAACAAATCCTACATATAAACTACTCTCTGTAACTCTACGCGATAGTTCGATGGCACCTTCAATGAGACTTCGATGATGTCGACAGACTGTCAATGCCACCGAACCCCATTGATGTCAGCGAAATAAACATCAAAATGTTTCAGCAAAAAATCATGAATTTTCTGAATTTTTATGATAGCATTGAGCAGGCCATCAATGTCATCGAATAGCCTTCGATGGAATCAAGTGGGACTCCTAAAGTATCCAACAACCAATATGAGAAATTTCAGATTTTTATAATGACATCAATCATGACTTTGATGGCATCGAAGTTTGCTCGATAGCATCGAAGTGTCATTGATAGATCTATTAATTTACATATTTAAGACATCAATCAACAAATTATTGGTTCTGATCACCATGGACTACACGACAGCTATCGAAAGCTCCCTAAGGCCCACCGTGATGTTTATATTCCATTCATACCGTCCATAAGGTAATTCCTACTGCGATAAACTGAAAACACAAAATATTAGCCTAGTCCAAAACATCAATGTTCCCAAGAATGTCTCATCCATGATGTTCGATTCTCACCGTTTCTTATCATGCGATCCACTTGTTTTTTGGATCTGCCTCGTTTTTGTGCCCATGTACTGACATAATTCGAAGAAAAAAGATGAACATGATAGATTTTTCACAAGCATCACGGTGGGACCCCTAGCTTCTCGTCTCATAAAGTTCCTGCAAATCCATGTTCATGTGGATTGGATGACATGACCCATCTGAGTTTTCGCAGGCAAGCAGGTGGTATGGCCAACCTGAGTTTTTGCAATAGTTTTCTTTTGGGGGTGGTGTCTCTTACCAGTAGATTGGATGACACGGCAAATAGAAAAACAAGAAGGCCCCAAACAATATCTGGGAAGCTTCAAGGGGGAGCATCCCCATCCAAACTATTATCAGTATTGTTTTCTTGAGTTTTAGAAGGGATTGGGTGGGATGGGATTCAAAAAAAACGTAATTATTACCCATGGCAGGGATTGTCCCTGTTGCCATGGGATAAGATTAATTTCATGCTTTGTTGGTAATACGGTGGTACATTGAATGGATATACCCACCATCATTTGAAATTACTGAGAATAACACACGTGTTACATCTAAATGGTATGGGCCTAAAAATGAGGTAGATCCAAAACTTATGTGGCCCCAAAGAAGTTTTCAACGGTAAGTATTCAGTATTCAATCCCTGTTGCTTTCTTTGGTGGGGTCCACTTGAGCTTAGATTTACCTGATTTTTTGGCCCATGCTCTAAAATAATCTCAAAAAATGGGTGGACGGTGTGGATATAGCCCACACATTATGGTGGGACCTACACAACTTGCTAACAGTGAGTGAAATTGGCATGAAAACCAATGCAATTCCATCTCATCTAATTCGAAGCTCTTCCATTCTTCCCAAACATGGAGTGAAATTGGCACAGGACCAGATGAATCCCATCCCACCTAATCCTTTCTAATCCCACTGCCCAAACACGCCCTAAGAGTATTGTGAGGAACTCGTACACTCACGTCTTCTTACTTCTTAAAAGATCGGTTTCATCGTTGCAGGGTTTTGTCGGCTGGCAACGGAGGAAGAACCGTTACAAGTGTCAAGATTAGGGTTGAAGTGGTGTACCAGGAGTTAGAATATGTCTGTTACCATATGCCATGTGGGCCACCATAAGAAACTTGCACTGAAGGGATGATGGTTCTCATCCATGTTTGTTGACGAATGTAGAACAATGAATAGAAAATTTTCATTGACTCAATTCAACTCAAGAATTTAATGAAACAATAGCTTATTTATGGTAGTTTAGAGAATAAATCCAACAATCTTACCCACACTACGCATTGTCTCATATGGGAGCTTACAGCATAATCATTTAATCTGACTGATATAAAATGGTAGGAATTATTCGAACTTCAACCACCAATAATTCCGTTGATTGGAAAAAGATGCACACTCTGTTCTGAAGTCGGAATGTCTATCTAGCTTCTATCACAGAAATAGTTACATCATTATTGGAACAATTCTCTGTTCTGCTTTTAGATGAATTCTCCTCAAGCCCCCTTCTTCCTAGAAAGAATGCAGGTCGTTTCGGATTAGCCAATGTTGCCATTTTGTTACTAAGCATAGAAACAACATCGGACATGGTGGGTCTATCCCTCGCACTTTCCTGCACACATAAGAGTCCCATTTGGATGAATCTCAAAATGTCAGAGCCAGTAGATGTATCACCTAACATTGGGTCCATCAACTCCGAGACCCTACCATCCTTCCACAATTCCCATGCCTGAAACAATTACGTCTTTCTTGGTTGTAAGTCATTGTCAGATTCCAGAACGAAACAAAAAGAAGGTGTTTTGAAACATGAAACCAAGATGGTAGATTTGTTCTGGTTACTCACATATCCGAGAAGATTTAGAGACCTATCAGAATGATAAAAGCTGGTGTTCTTCTTGCCACTGACAATATCTAGAAGTAAGACTCCGAAGCTAAAGACATCAGATTTCTCTGAGAAAAAGCCCTCCATTGCATACTCAGGAGACATATAACCACTGGAATTCCACCATTCAACAAAATTTCAATTGAAGTTAGACAATCTGTTAGGCATGTTTATGGGTATACAGATGTGTATGTGGTTAGGTGTAGATTGGTAAGTGCCAACATCCCTATTTGTATTTGCCTCTGATTCATTTCGCCCGAAAATTCTCGCCATGCCAAAGTCTGATATCTTGGGGTTCATCTCACCATCCAAGAGAATGTTACTGGCTTTACGATCTCTGTGAATAACTCTTAATCTGGAGTACTTGTGAAGATAGAGAAGCCCTTGAGCAACTCCATCAATGATGTGGATGCGTTTTCCCCAATCTAAAAGCTTGCCTTGGGTTGGATCTGCATCAATTTTAGACTCAAATATATAAACAGGACGGTATTTTAGTGCACATGGTAGAGAATATCCTACCAACATAAAGGAAATGAATGTAGATGAAGTTGAAGGACAAGACTTCCAGATAGTCCATTTCTTTAGTGTTGTCCCATCCACCATACACATGGTATATAAGCTTATTGGGCTGGATCATTGTAATCATAATGTCCGTTGTAGATGCAGAAAATGCCAAAAATCACACTAGTAGAGTTTGGTTAAAAGATATTGGTTCCGATCAGTGTGAATTAGCGGGCCAAAATCTGATGACTAAGATAATCTGATCAGTATGAAATTTAATTTGAGTCATGATCCATGTGGAATGGGGTAAAGAATTGGATGGTTTGAGAAGAGTGCATGTATGGCACATGTACAATAGATGAGAGAATGCAAATTGAGAAATGATGCCAAACTATCACCACAGTATTGAGTGCAGTTGGAAAGTGTTAAAGAGCTACAAACCAAAGAGGAGGAAATCCAGGCTTTTGTTGGGCATGTACTCGTAGAGCAGGATCTTTTCTTCTCCTTCAATGCAGCAACCCAAAAGCCTAACAAGATTCATGTGTTGGAGTTTGGCAATAAGTATAATCTCATTTTTGAATTCTTCTAGGCCTTGTCCAGAACTTCTTGAAAGCCTTTTCACTGCGATTTTTGGTCCCTCGTGCAACTTACCCTGAAGATTGTCATTTACCGTCAGCATCTTCTATTCAATATTGACACCCTAAGTGGTGTATACTTCGTGTGTTGGTGTTTTCAATAAATATATTCCTGTTAAAGCAGAGTTATTTTGGCGAGACATGCATGGAAATTTGGCAACTATGTTATTTATGGTAAGATAAAGGTTTTGTTACCTCTACACTAATCTTTAGAGAACAAATCAGCTAAGATGAATTATTTTTCTCTACCTTTCAAATGATAGTTATAGTTCGAGAGCTTGATTAGGATTTGCTTCTTCTTAGAATTATTTTCCTAGTGAGTCTGTTAAAAGCTTGATAGGAAAGATGAGTAGCATTTGAAAAGGTATTGGTGAAAAACAAATTACATGATCATTAGTAATTATTTGAGCTAAAGTAGTGTATGATCAGTTTGGACTCATAAATACAATTGCAGAGTCGTTTCACTGGTGGGAAGAGGCTGCATGAATAAGAGTGATGTTTTCTATATTTGCTTTATTTTTCTGTCTTTCTTTCTCATGATTTTCCAAGTCATGGGATATATTTCTGAAATATGGTTCATGTGAATTTCAATCTCTCTCTCTCTCTCTCTCTCTCTCTCTCTCTCTCTCTAAAAAAAACTAGTAAGTGTCCAATTTGGCCTAACCATGTTATTCCCCTAATTTTTCTTGCCCTTTTCATGTTGGGCAAACTCCTAAAACTCAAAGGACCAAAAGTTATAATCAAACTAAAACTTACTATTTATAGTAAAGACAAAAGTAAAAGGGGCTTTTGACTGTCGTTCTGATGGAGTCTCGCAAATCCAGTGTGGGCAATCTAGCATAGTGGGTTTGGTTGGCTAAAGTAGCCTCTCCTACCCCAAAATCATATATGATACGCCGAAAAACTCATTCTGGTTTGCGAGATACTACTGTGTTAAGGTTCTGATGGTGCTGATCACTTCCACCTCCGATCGGGCCTTCTCTGGTCCATTTTGTCATGAAAGTGTCTGCGACCCGCTCTACATCACTTTCGTTCAAATCCCTATGCAGAAATACATGCCATTTTTTTCTATCTAAATTGAATTGGTGTCAATGAAAAGGGTAGAGAAAGCTAACAGTGTAGCAGACAGCCTATGAAAGTGTCCACTACCTGCTCTATCCAGCACATTCCGAGGGAAGCTAACAGAGTGGCAGACAGCCTGGTGCGTCTGGGTAGTGAAAGCCAACTATACAGGGAGTTTAACAAGGTATCTGCCCTCCAGCTCCTGTCGAGAGGGGAGCTCCTCCTCTACGGGGCAGGTCTTGGAATGATTAGGGAAAATTAGAGCCATTTTGCACAGTTTCTTCTGATAGGCCGCCCCCTCCTTTTTGTCCCAGAGGGCTAGCCCAAATTGTATGCGATCTCTACAGCTTCGCCAAGTTTTATTGAATATATTTATTTCTTCAAAAAGAAAATTAAAATTAAAATATGGTTACCTTATAAACAGGGCCAAAACCACCCTGCCCAAGCTTATTTGCTGGAGAGAAGTTATCTGTCGCAGCTACTATACTTGCAAAACTGTATAGCGGCAACTCCAGACCCTTCCTTCCACCTTCTCTGAGCCTATTTGCATTGATGAGTTCCCTGTCATCTGACCCATCATCTCCTAACTTGCGCAATAATACTTCTTGGCTTGTTTCCCGTTTCCCTGGTTGGTAGCAAAACAGTTGCTTCACTTGATGAATCAAAATGTCAATTGCATAGTTCATGACTAAGAGAATTTTTACCTTTATGCATTAGCTTTCGCATACAGAAACAACACATAAAGGAGCCCAGTAGAAGTATGGACAGAGAGATTGTTAGTGCACTGATTACTTGTTTCCTCTTCTTCTTTCCTCTGTCTGAACTTGTATTGTTTTCTGTATTTGAACATGTATTGATTAGTACAAAAAAGAATGCATGGTTGAAAGCCATTGCGGTTCACAGCACAAACATAACATATATAGAATCAGTCTAACTGAGATAAAGTTCCAGTTTCCTACTTTTACAGGCATAAGAAAACAAACAAATACACAATTAAAAATGATAAGCGGAAACAGGAAAAAGAAAATGATGTTGAAACGATAAAATCTACCGACACGAATGACTTGTTGTCAAGAGTTAGTAGGCATACCAAACTCTGAAGCAGAGAGACGAACATAAAGATCAGGGACATTACTGGAGGTCTCACGAATATTCAACAACTCTCCATCCAACAAGGAACATCCGGTTCTGTTGTCATGAGCGGAAGCATAAGCAATACAAGAGCAGTTTCTCCTGCATTCAAATTCGCAATCTTCTAGGCTGAGACTTGAATTTTTTAGAACTCGAGGGTTACCAGAAAACATCATGCCACTCAACCGCAAGAACCCATCTTGATTCCCACACTTCAGTTCTGTTCGCCTCACGCACCCCTTTGATCTATGACCTGAATCCCAATCTCTTTGAGAGTAAGGCTCAAACCCGTGCAAGCACTTGCACAAGGACGTACTATCATCGCAGATACCATATGCCCCACAAGCAGCATAAACATCACATGCCGCTCTTGGTTGAGACCAAAACAAATTCCAAGATTGGCTGTTCTCCAGCCATGTCAATTGCATGATTTGCCCAGACACGCCCATCACCAATCTTGAAACTGTAGTATTATCATAAAGTGAATAAGTAAAATATGTCTCATCCTCAATCGATGTGTAGCTGTAATTGAAGATATAACTTATTCTCATTTCAGGAACAAGGGTGAAAATCTGCCCGTTCCATGGGCCACTAGTCCAGTAGATTTGTCGTTCTCTCTGTATAAGAAACTGACCCAATCCATCAGAATCCATTCCCAAAGTGAAGTCCCCAGGAGCAGGGTCTTCTTCACTTGTCCATGAAGAGAGGAACCAGCTGTTTTGCGGACTTTTTCTATTCAACCCCAGTTTCATGCCAGGGAGATACGTATCTGTAGGATAATCAAAGCTTTGCCATATGATCCGGCCTTCATCATTAGTTGAATTACCTTCTATCAGTATGAGGTTTCCAGTATCCAATAGCCGAACACTTGTGTGATTGGCAGCAGAATCAGATGTCACCATGATGTTGCCTCCAATCTCACCCAAGATCATCAGATTCCCATTGTTGCTGTTGATTGTAAGGACACCGGATGAATGCGAGAGCGGGGTTCTCCTATTGGCAACCCATACAACCGTTTGTTTTGTGACTTTCTTGTACCATATTCCCACATAACGATTCTTGGACTTGCCGGGACTGAAGAAGCCCAGCTCGAAAACCTCACCAGCAGAAATCAAGGTCTTCCCGTCAGGAAGCGGTTGGTCTTGTGTGATGGTATCCGCCGCGTGGGAAAATCGAATGCAGAGGCAGTAGAATATGAAGAAGCTGAGAAGAATAAACAGTTTGCCGGATTTGCTTTCCATCATCGAATGAGTAACGAGCTTGCAATTCGCCAGCAATGGAAGGTGATTGAATAGCACCTATGACTGATGAGTTAAGGAAAAATAATACTGAAAACTTATGACCACTTCTATAGCCAGTCTGGAAGATGGTCAAAATACTCGGCTACTTGAATTGACTGATCCAACCCATAAGCGAGTTGGGGTTGAATGGGCACAACTCACCTGAGTCACTTAAAATGGTCTCCTTGGAATGGACAAAAGTCTAACAATCATATTACTATATTCTAACTGGTGCATTTTTCTCCACCGGGTCATGCATCATGTGTTCACTAAATAGGATCTCAAGAAGATTGATTTTTGTATTGTTTTTTCTGCAACTTCTTCCGAATAATTTTTCACATGCGCCTAATTAACTTTGACAATGAAATTGGAAATTGCAACGAGGAGAGGATTGCTGATTCTACATGCAGGACAGGGGCTTGTTTTGTTACTATTGTAATTACTCTTTATGTAATGGAAACAGAGGCTTGGATGATTACGAACATTCAGCTTGTGGACCCCACCGAGCGATGTCAGGTGGCAAATGAACTCCCAATTTATCAAATGGTGTCAGAGCCATTACGGGTCAAGTATGATGGGGCCCACCAGATAGAAGCTTAAGCCTAACGATTAGCTCCGATGGAAGAGAGAGATGGGGAGCATGTAACATAAGTGAGGATTTTTACATACTATGTATTACAAAATACCCTCTGAAACCTTAATGGGCTCAGTGGGCCTGACGTGCTTTTGTAAATGGTCCAAATCTGCCTGAGAAGCAGGCCATAATTTTAAGGCCGAACCCGTCCTGTAGGCACATACTCCATCCCAAGCCAGGTTGAGGCAGGCCAGCCCGAAAGCTCAACCAATCAGCCTGGCCCATTGACAACCCTACATCTAAGTGGGTACCCGATGCTTTGATATAATTATACGTATGCCACATGCAATTTTAATTTATAAGTGGGTGCATATTCATCAGACTATCAAAGTATCAAATTTTTTTCTCTTTCATCTTTCAAGAAGTAGAAATTTTCAATGGTGTAAGTTGACTGATCACATCTTCTATTCACTGATGTTATTTGTCTATTGGATTAGATTCAATGATTTTCCGTTCATTGTCTTGCATCATCATTCATATCTTCTCCATCTACGTCACTGCACATCCACTAATCTAATCACCATACCAGATCTGTCCTAGCTGTAACTGCCAGCTATAATCTAGGGTCCCAGCACAGCAGTCTTAAGCCCAAGCTTAAAATAATGTTTGGGCCCAATGTCAACCAAGCCCACCTTAAAAATTGATCAAATCATTCTCTGAAGATAGTTTTCCCCAATCCATCCAATGATCAAGTGGGCTGAAAATGCAAAAGAAATATACATTTTAAACCAACTGGTTGTTTATAAGCGGCCAGGATCATCCAATAGATATAATTTTGAATAAATGGGTTAAAAATCATATTTGATAAGAACCTTCAAAAAAAGATGTGTGTGCATGATTCCTTTCAGAGAAATTACTTGGAAGAGGTTGCTAGAAAAAAAAAACATTATAGGAATCAACGCAGAGCTTATATGTGGTGGGCCCATCATACTTGACCAAGAAGATAAAAACGCGCCAGTTAGAATTCAGGCTGAAAGTCGGGCGGGTTGGTGCTGTCAACCCTAACCCAACCCAAGGCTCCTATACCTCGACCCTAACCCAACCCAACCCAACCTCAAGCCAGGTTGAGGAATTTCAACCAATCAGCCTGGCTCAACCTAAGCTAAGTGGGCTCGGTGGGTTGATCGGGTTGGTCACATGAAATTTTAATCATAAGTGGGTGGTCGGATATAACGTATCAATATTTTCGTTATTACATTAGTTTATTATATTTCAATATAGGACTTATTTTTTGTATCTATGATTTTATTAATTATATATGTAATTATTCGTCATAAAGAACTTCATTTTTTTTCTTTTAAAAAACAAGCTAAAATATAGGACAACTACTCCTTTAAAAGTCGTGTAGCATAGCGCGAAATCTATTTGGGAGAGAGAAATCCGGCATGTCTTGTTAACTTGAGTCCTTGGAAATGACGTGGACAAATGAGACCTGACATCACTAGTGTGCCTTCGACACAAACGATCCACACTCAATTATAATTTGTAAGTAACTTATATATTGATCGGGTTCGGGTTGGGTTACAGCCATTCAGGCAACCCGAGACCTCAACTCCGAGCCCAACCCAAGTTTTATCTCAAAAGCTTGGTGTTTGTATAGCCCAAGCTTGAGATCGGACCCGATATATCTCGCCATATTTGAGCCCAACCCAAAGAAAAAAAAGTGTCGGGTTCGGTCATGTGTTATAGGAATGAACCCGCCCAACTTTCAGCTCTAGTTAGAATATCCGGTCATTTGATTGTTAGACTTTTCTCCTGCCAGCACAAGTCGGAAGTGGATTGAGCCCCGGGACAATAAGCGGTCCAACCATAGCTCCTGTGGGGTCCTCCGTGATGTATATGTTTATCTATTGCGTCCATCAAATTTTTTAGATCACTTTAAAGAGTGAGCCCAAAACTGAAGCAGATCTAATGTCGGAGGAGACCACAAAATTGTGAGCTTAGGTCACAATAAATGCACAAAGCATTAAATGCAAGAGTCATCTATGATACGGTCAGTTTGAGCGTCGATGTCATCGTATAGCCTTCGATGGCATCAAACCTCTTTCGATGGTATTCAGCATAACACCTAAAGTGTCTAGCAATCAACATAAGAAATTTTGAATTTTTAGGATGGCATCGAAAAGGATTTTGATGGTATTTAAGTCTACTCGATGGCATTGAACTATCATTGACAGACCTGTTGATTCATAGATTTAAGACATCAATCAACAGGTGACTGGTTCTGATCACCATGGGTTGCACGATAGCGGTTGAAACCTCCCCAAGGCCCACCATGATTTTTATATTCCATCAATACTATTCATATGGTAATTCCTACGACAATAAATTGAAAACACAAAATATTAGCCTGATCCAAAACATCTATGGCCCCAAGAATGTTTCATGCGTAGATGCTCGATTCTCACCGTTTCCTATCATGCAGGCCACTTGCATTTTGGATCAGCCTCATTTTTTGGCCCATGTCCTAATATGATTCGAAGAAAAAAGATGAACATAGTAGATTTCTCACAAGCATAATGGAGGGCCCCCTAGCTTCTGGTCTCTAAAAGTTCATGCAAATCCATGTTCTTGTGGATTGGATGACATGACCCACCTAAGTTTCCTTGGCAAGCAAGTGGTATGGCCCACCTGAGTTTTTGCAATGCTTTTCTTTTGGGGGTGTTAATTCATTTAGGTGGTGTCATCTTATCGGTAGATTGGGTGACATGACGATGTAGAGCTGGTTGCAGACACTTTCATGTCCAAGATGGACCAGAGAAGGCCCGATTAGAGGTAGAAGTCATAAAGACCATTAGAACCTTAAAACATGCATATCTTACAAATCGGAATGAGTTACTCGACGTACCATATATTATTTTGGGGTTGGATGAGCTACTTTAGCCAAACAACCTGCCCTTTCCAGGTTACCCACACCGAATTTGTGAGATTTCATCAGATCGACGGTTGAATTCCATGTTTATTTCCGTTTTTACTATTTTTAGTAAGTTTTGGTTTGATTGTAACTTTTCATCTGTTGGAGCTTTAGGAGTTGTGTCCAACATAAAAAGTGTTTAGAAAAATTAGGATAATAACGTGGTTAAGCCACATAGGACGCTTACTATAAATAGTAAATTTACTATATATAGCAAGTTACAAATTTTATGGAGTTTTAGTTGTAGTTTAAGCAATAACGTCGTTAAGCCACATAGGACATTTTCTTTGCTTTCTTGGCTGGCTATGGTATGGGGTTCTAATAATCGTGCCGAGATCCGACCGAATCATGACAGTCTCGCTATGTGCCTGAACATGGGGCTGAGGAACATTGAGGTGGAATCTGATTCTAAGGCGGCAATTAACCTCATCTTAGGCAGATCTACCATCTATTAGCTCTGGAAACCTTGCATTGCTAAGATTTCTAAGCTAAGGGAGAGGGGATCTTTCTCTTTTAGGTAGATCAAGAGAGAAGGCAACGGCCCAGCAGACGGGGCTTCTTGCCATGAGGATTTGGCCCCATGTGGGTGCTTGTCTTGGGATTACCTTCATGCCAAATCAATCAGTGATGGACAGGGTCAGACAATGGTGGATTGCCTCGGCGAATGGGCGAGTGCTGCACATCATCCGTAAATCCCTCCTCAATCTGATCTTTTGGGAGATCTGGCGAGCTAGAACGTCCGCCTATTATGATGATAAGAAAGTCAGTTTCAGCACGTGCTTGGCCCATATTCAGTGGTGGGTGAAGGAAACTATCTGCGGCTGAGAACTGTTGGGGGCCTAGCACAAAACCAAACCAGAATTATGAAATAACAATGTAATGAACTAAATCAAAACATAAACCACACCACACCAGGGATTTTTACGTGGAAAACCCTTAAAGAGGTAAAAACCACGGGACCTCGTCTAGATCAACAATCCACTATAAAGCAGAACGTTACAACCGATCACAAGCACACACCGCTTGGATCAAATATTCTTCACTCACGCAGGAGTGGATAAATAATAAGAGAAACAAAGAAGACAGAGAGATCTCATCGATTACGAGGACGTGGAAGTGCTGAGATATGGTAGATCACCTTTACGAGCATAGCCTCCCTTTCACAAGCTCTCTCTCTCTCTCTCTCTCTCTCTCTCTCTCACACACACACACACACACACACCTTTGATAACCCTAAGCCCTTTAGCAAACCCTTGCAAAGCTTTAGAAAACCCTAGAATCCCCGGAATACACTCCAATCCCGCATACACCCCTTTATATAAGAATAGAAAGAGGTAGAATCAAAATAGGAAACAAAATCCATAAAATCTGCATTTTCGCAATTGCATCTACGGAACTCTTTGATGATATCGAAGGTCTCTCGATGACAACTTCGATATCATCGACGGTCCTTCAATGATATCGAAACATGACCAAAATTGTCCAGCGACCAGGGGTGAAAATTTCGTCAATTATCGATGTCATCGAACCACTATCGATTACAGCCTCGATATCATCTAAAGTTCATCGATGATATCGGAATAGGACAAAACTATCCAGCAACCAGCGATGAAAAATCTAACAATTATCGATGATATCGAAACTACTTCGATTTCATCGAAACCAGCAATGAGGAGAAAATTTTCATTAAATCTCCCCCTTTTCGACTCAGGAGGAATCCAACGTCTTCAAGCTAGCCCGGTTTCTGCAAACTTCAAACTTTCCCTTGAGCAAAGCCTTGGTCATCATATCTGACCCATTATCGTCCGTGTGGACCTTCTCAAGCTGTAACACCTTCTGTTCCAAAGTATATCTGATCTAGTGATACCGAATCTCTATGTGCTTCGACTTGGAATGTTGACTTGGATTCTTGCTCAAGTGTATACCACTTTGGCTATCTCAATAGACCACGTGCTACTCCTGCTTCAGGCTAAGTTCATGTAGGAACCTCTTCATTCAAAGCATATCTTTACATGCCTCTGTGACTGCAATGTACTCGGCCTCTGTAGTCGACAATGCTACAACCTTCTGTAGCTTACTCTGCCAAGAAACCGCTCCCCCTGCAAATGTGAATATGAACCCCTATGTAGAATTCCTGGAGTCTATGTCACCTGCCATATCTGCATTTGTGTAGCCCTCTAACATAGGTTTTCTTTCACTATAGCTTAGGCTAAACCTGGATGAGCCTCTTAGATTCCGCAGTATCCACTTCGTCGCTGCCCAATGCTCTTTGCAAGGATTGGCAAGATACCGGCTGACAACACCAACTGCATATGCTATGTCTAGGCATGTACATCATAACATACATCAAACTTCCTATAGTTGACGCGTAGAGTATCTTCTGCATCTTTTCCACCTCTGCCTTCGTCTTGGGACACTGTCTGTCACTCAATTTGAAGTAACCATCTAGTGGAGTACTGACCGGCTTTGCTGCATTCATATTGAACCGCTTTAGGACTTTCTCAATATATCACTCTTGTGATAGTCAAAGCTTCCTGATACTTCTGTCACGGGTTATCTTCATTCCTAGGATCTGTTTAGCTAGGCCCAAGTCTTTCATCGCAAATGACTTGCCCAACTTCTATTTCAGCCTGTCGATCTTCTTGATGTCTTTTTTCATGATGAGCATGTCATCAACGTATAACAACAGAACTAAGAAATCACCATCTGAGAACTTGCGCGTGAACACACAGTGGTCCGACTCCGTTCTGTCATATCCATGCTTCAACATAAACGAGTCGAACTTCTTATACCATTGTCGTGGAGCTTGTTTCTGCCCATACAAGCTCTTCCTCAGCCTACACTCCATATGCTCCTTGCCCTTGACTTCGAGCCCCTCTAGTTGGTGCATGTAGATATTTTCTTCCAGGTCACCATGGAGAAAGATAATTTTAACATCTAACTACTCTATCTCTAGATCCATGTTTGCCGCCAACACAAGCAATACCCGTATGGATGTCATCTTCACCACTGGTGAGAATATCTCTTCGAAGTTTATACCTTTCCTCTGACCAAACCCTTTCACTACAAGTCTGGCCTTGAACCTCGTCTGTAAATTCTTCTACTCAACTTTCTTTCTGAACACCCACTCGTTGCTCAAAGCTTTCTTTCCCTTAGGTAGTTTTACTATGTCATAGGTGTGGTTCTTATGTAAGAATTTCATCTCCTCTTGCATAGCTTTCAACCACTCTCCCTTATGCTGGTCGGCTATGGCCTCAGAATAATCTTCTGGCTCTCCTCCATCGATCAACATAATGTACTCATGCGGCGAGTACCTCTTGGACAGTTGTCTATCCCTAGATGACCTCCTCATCTGTGGCTCAACAGGTGGATCAAGTGGGGGCTGCTCTCCTGGTACATCTTTTGAAGGAACTCCCTCGTCCTCTGCACCTTGCTTTACTCCCCCATCATCAGGCACCACAGGAGGAATAATCGGATTAATGTCCTCTAGCTCACCTGAACTAGGCTGGTTCTTCTCTAGCTTACCAATGTCTTCTATACACTGATCTTCAAAGAAAACTACATCTCTGCTCCTGACAAGCTTCCTCTCGATCAGATCCCACAATCGGTAACCAAATCTTTCATCACCATACCCCAAAAACACGCACTGCCTGATCTTCATATCGAGCTTGGACCTTTCGTCTTTTGGTATGTGAATGGATGCCCTACATCCAACACCCTGTGATGACTCTAAGAGGATCCTGTCCAATCCACACCTTCTCAGGTACTTCTCCATTCAATGAGGCTGATGGAGACCTGTTTATCAAATACATTGCCGTGTGCATTGCTTCTCCCCAAAACACTTGGACAACTTCGCATGGGATAACATGCATCTGATTCTCTCTACAATGGTGCAATTCATTCACTCAGCTATACCATTATGCTAGGGGGTCTTGGGAACCGTCTGTTCATACCATTTACCCAGGGACTTGCAGTACTCATGAAAGTCGTCAATGTATTCACCACCATTGTTAGTGTGGATGCATTTCAATGATATTCCCGTCTCTCTCTCGACCATAGCATGAAACAATTTAAACACACCAAAGACCTCATCCTTGGATTTCAAAGCATAAACTCAAACCCTCTTAGATGGATCATCTATAAAAGTAACAAAATACAATGCCCCACCCAAGGTTTTTGTCCTCATAGGATCACAAACATCAGAATAAACCAAATCTAATGCATGCACTTTATTAACATGAGAAGCAAATTTAACAAATGAAACTCTATGCTGTTTCCCTGATAAACAATCAAGACAGGTTTTGAGAGGTGTACCTATCATGTTTGGAAGAATCCTCTTCCTCGCTAGTAGTTGAAGCCTTTTTACACTCATGTGACCTAGACGCCTGTGCCACTGTCAATAGCTGAATCTTCCTCTGCGTTCAACCCACCCTTTCACATACTGACACTTGCCTTGTAAAGGGTGTAACACTTCTTTCCTCTGGCCACGATCAATGAACCCTTGATGATCTTCCATCGTCCACCAACAAACTGACTTTCATAGCTATCATCATCTAACCTTCCCGTCGGTATCAAGTTGAGGCGAAGGTCTGGGATATGCCTCACATCCCTAAGAACTAATGTGCAACCCACATCAGTCTTCACACAAATATCACTGACTCCTACGATTTTTAATATGCAAGAATTTTCCATCTTCACGGTCCCATAGTCACCTGACTTGTAGCTTGTGAAGAAGTCCCTACGTGGAGTCGTATGAAAAGAAGCTCCCGAGTCTATCACCCAATCGGTGTCTTGACTCGTAGCCGTGAGACATACATCATGATCTGCAGAAAGAATAACTATAACATCGCCATCTGAAGCGACCATAATGGAATCTGATTCATCTTCCTTCTCCTTTCCTTTTCCTTTCTTATCGTTCTTAGCCTTACGACATTCATGCTTGTAGTGGCCCTTCTTACCACAATTCTAGCATTCAACATCTTTCCTGGTACTTGACTTGCCTCTTGATTTATCTCGAGCCTTCTCGCCCTTCCTGTTCTTTTCTCTCCCCCGTTCCTGTGTCACAAGGGCCTCTTACTGAGTAGACCCCTGAGACTTCCTCCTTGTCTCCTCATTGAAGAGACAACTGGTTACCTGTTCCATGGATATCTTTCCGTCTGGCGCAGAGTTACTTAGAGACACCATCAATGTCTCCCAACTGTTAGGCAATAAACTAAGCAATAGTAAAGCCTGCAATTCATCATCCAGGACCATTTCATAGAGGAGAGTTGGTTCACTATATTGCTGACCTCATTCATATGCTCAGCCATAGAACCACCATCTTTGAACTTGAGATTCATAAGTGTTCGTATCAGGAAGATTTTATTATTGGCTATCTTCCTCTCATACAGCCCTTCTAATTTCAGCCATAGGCTAGCGGCTGAGGTCTCTGTAGACACATGGTGGAATACGGAATCGTCCAATTGTTGTTTAATAAACCCCTCCACCTTTCTGTCCATCTTCTTCCAATCATCATCCACATATCCTTAGATTTTGCTGATATGCCTAAAATTGGAGAATATAGGTCATTGCAATAAAGCAAGTCCTCTATATTAGCCTTCCATATGGTCCAGTTAGAACAATTGAGGCCGATCATCCTTGATGAGCCACCTTCCATAATTCAAAATTGATCCTACCCATTCAATGAACCTGGCTCTGATACCACTTTGTTGGGGGCCTTACACAAAACCTTAGGATTTAGCCTCCCAAAACAAACCAAAATTATGGAATAATGATAATTAAAACATAAACCATACCACACCAGGGATTTTTACATGGAAAACCCTTAAAGAGGTAAAAACCACAAGACCTCGTCCAGATCAACAGTCCACTATAAAGCATAACATTACAACTGATCACAAGCACACACCACTTAGATCAAACCTTCTTCACTCATGCAGGAGTGGATAAAAAATAAGAGAAACAAAGAAGACAGAGAGATCTCACTTATTAGGAGAATGTGGAAGCGTTGAGATATGGTAGATCACCTCTATGATCATAGCCTCCCTTCCACAAGCTTCCTCTCTTTCTCTCTCTCTCTCACCTTTAATAACCCTAAGTCCTTTAGCACCTTGCAAAGCTTTAGAAAACCCTAAAATCCCTGGAATACACCCCAATCCCGCATACACCCCTTTATATAAGAATAGAAAGAGGTAAAATCAAAATAAGAAACAAAATCCCCAAAATCTGCGTTTCCACAATCGCATCTGCGGAACTCTTCGATGATATCGAAGGTCTCTCGATGACAATTTCGATATCATCAACGATCCTTCGATGATATCGAAACAGGACCAAAACTGTCCAGCGATCAGGGGTGAAAATTCTGTCAATTATCGATGTCATCGAACCACTCTCAATGACAGCCTCGATATCAGTTAAAGTCCATCGATGATATCGGAACAGGACAAAAACTGTCCAGCAACTAGCGGTGAAAAATCTAGCAATTATCGATGATATCGAAACTGCTTCGATTTCATAGAAACCAATAATGAGGAGAAAATCTCCATCAAGAATAAGGGTAAGGCAGGGCCCTACGGGCGGCATCAAGCTTAGGAGATCTTTGGTCTGCCTGCTCCCCCTCCAAATAATGGCAACTCCAGACCCTTCATCCTGCCTTCGCTAAGCATGTTTTCATTTATTGATTCCTTGTCATCTGACCCATTATTTCCTAATTCATGCAATGATACTTCTTGGCTTCTTTCCTGCTTCCCTGGTTGTCAGCAAAAGGCTCACTTCACTTCATGAATCAAAATGTCCATTGCCCAGTTCATGGTTAAGAGAATTTTTACCTTTTAGGCATGAGCTTTCTGTTGGACGTAGGCTAGTGAAGCCCACTGGTGAGCAATCACTAGTAGGTGGGTCCCACATGTTTTGGCTTCTTCCGGCCTTTTCCATTCAATTGAGATTTCAAATTTGAATTTGATATTGGATAGAAGATAGGGAGAAGACTGGATCATCCGGTCTCATCCTATCTCCTTCCTTTCCTATAACAAGGGATGAACTTCTCTCGTAAATCAATCATCAGAAATACCGAGGGTATACGGAGAGAGATAGTGTGCACCAGAGTCTGTCCATTTTGGCTAGTCCTTAGGACGATCTAATCCATATATCGTGATCCAGGGCCACTTATACCGTAGGATCATATGTGTGAATAGATCCATCTGCTCCAGTAGTAGATAGGCGGGTCGTTGGAGCGTCAATCTTTTACTTTGTGAGGGTTTCAAAACTCGTGTAGACCGTCAGATCTTGAGGGCTCACTTTCTGCGCTTCCCAACACTTTCGCCTACTGAAATAACACGTAAGGGAGCCCAATAAAAGGATGGACATAGTGATTGTTACTGTAATGATTACTTGCTGCCTCTTCTTCTTTCCTGTGTCTGAACTTGTATTGATTAGTAGAAAACAGAACGCACATTTGAAAACCTTTGCAGCTCACAGCACATGCATAACATACATATAGAATTAGTCTGACTGAGATAGAGTTGCAGTTTTCCTACTTCTACCGACATAAGAAAACAAACAAAAGATTCGCTACTGAAGTGACGTCACCATGTTCTGTGGGCCCATTATGTTGTATGTGGGCCCACTGTGATGTATGTGCTTTATCTATACCGTCCATCTATTTGGAGATTAATTTTAGGGCATGAGTTAAAGAATGAGGCAGATCCAAATATGTAGTTGACCCCACCCCAAGAAACAGTGGGGAGATTGATGCCAACAGTTGAAACCTTCCTATTTAAGTTTTGAATGGTGGGCGTCACTCTACCCACTGTTTTCTTTGGTGAGGTCCACTAGAGCCTGGATTTTACTCGGATCTTTACCTAAAACTATATTTCCAAATGGATGGATAGTGTGGATACAAAACAAATATCATGATGGCGTCCACATAACTGGGAGATGTCACTTCAGTAGTAGCGAGACTACTCAACCTCTCAGTATCCCATCCGCGTCTGCGGAAACAGATTGGCTACTTGGGCTGGTGGTCGGTGCTATGTGGGCCCCACCATGATGTATGTGTTTCATCCATGCCATCCATCTATGTTTCTAAATCATTTTAAGGTATGAGACAAAAAAGAGGTATATCCCACTCTCAAGTGGACCACATTACAGGGAAACAGTGTTGAATGAACATCGACCATTAAAAACTTTTTCGAGGCCATAAAAGTTTTGGATCAAGCTGATATTTGTTTTTTCCATTCATCTAGGTCTATATGACCTAATCAACCGATTGGATGTCAAATAAATAGTACATTGGGACTTAGGAGAATTTTAACGGTGGATATCCAATCACTATTGTTTCCCTGTGGTGTGGTCCATCTGAGATTTATATTCCTCTCATTTTTTGTATCGAGCCCTAAAATGATCTTTAAAAACGATTCTTCAACTTGCTGGGGCAAAAGAAGCCCAGCTCGAAGACCTCGCCGTCAGAAATCAAGGTGTTCCCGTCAATGAGCGGTTGGTCTTATGTGATGGTATCCCTGCATGGAAAAATCGAATGCAGAGGCAGTAGAATATGAAGAAACTGAGAAGAATAAATAGTTTGCCGGATTTTCTTTCCATCATGGAAATGAGTAACAAGCTTGCAATTCACCAACAATGGAAGGTGATTGAATGGCGCCTGTTGGGAGAAAATATGACAAGTCCGGAGACTCGGTTATGGAATGGACCAACTCTGCTGACACTGCCCGAGGCAACAAGTCCAACCGAGGCAAGACAGTAAAGCCTAAATGAGAGACTTAACTCGGATTGCGAGAAGTAAATTTCACCTGAGCAACGTAAAAGTCAGGAGTCATAGGCTTAAGACGTAAGACACATAAAGTTGGCTTGGTTAACGAGGTAGCATTGTCTAAAGGGACCGATTAAGCTCCAAATGCTAGAAGCCCCTTGTCCGACCGTAAAACCGATCCACATAAGGTCGGTTACCAGGTCGGCTATCGGATTAAAGAAAGATATCGATCCAAAACCGATCCCGTCTCATCCGACAGAAGGCCAAATAGCCCTGTCCTTGCAGCCAGCCGAGACTCATATTATTAGGGTTAGCTAAGGTCAAGCCGAGTAAGGAAGAGACGGTGTAAACAAAAATGCCGCTCAGAGAATCCAGTAGAAGGATCTCCAGTCCCGAAGATCTCGGGATTGGATGGAGTCCAAAAGCATATCAAAATCAAATCTCCAAAAGATCAGGAGAAGAATTCCTGTGCGTCGGGATCCTCCCATTCCTATAAATACAGGAGACCTCTATGATGAAAGGTACGCAAAAATTACCTCTAAAAATCTTCTTCCCATTCCTAGTTACTGATTAAAGCATCGGAGGTTCCCTGGCCTTAGCCAGGGTCCCCTTTTCATCTTCCTTGTGCAGGTGATAGGCGAAGGAGGTGTGTCAAAAATCTGGATTAACAGTTTGGCGCCGTCTGTGGGAAACGATACAAAAAGTCATTTTCCAAGATCTATCCAAAAGTTTCAAGTGAGCACTAATGGCGAGAATCAGAAAAACTGGTCCTAGTGAACCCAATGAGGCTAATAACACCGGACCATCAGGTCCAGATGGGGCACAGGGAGCTCAAAACCAACCTGATGATCAACAAGGTTTCGCAGTTTGTCTAGCAGTATCTGCTGCAACTAGGAATACCCAGCGGAATCGAGGAAATGGACGGTTGGATCAGGAAGTCCAGGAGCTCAGAGCTGATATAAATGTTATGAAACAAATGTTGGAGCAGATGCATCATCAATAAACTCAGCAGCTTCAACAAGGATAAGTGATGAACGTTCCGCAACAAGTTGCCGACCCTCAGCCCACTGCCCCGCAGTCGCCAACACAGCCGAGTAAGCATCATGGGCCGTCCGAGCCAACGCCATGGGCCGTCGTGCTACCTCCCTCTGACCTCCGACACGAGATAGATCGGAGAAGGAGCAACCGGCCTCCGGTTGAAGGTGTGGCAGAAAGCAACGAACCTTGGAAAGCTGACCTTCAGGACTTAAAAAAAGAAGTACTAGAAGAAATGGTGGACATGAGGCATAGTCGGGATACACATCCAACCAGGACCAAAACAAAAGCATCTCCGTTCGTTGAGGAAGTAATGCAAGCTCGACTGCCAGAAGGTTCCGCCTTCTACAGATTACGCCTTTTACAGGAAAAACCGATCCAATGGAGCACATCGAATGCTTCCGAATGTATATGAAACTACATGATGCTTCGGATGTCGTAATGTGCCGAACTTTCTCTCTCACCTTAGGCAACGTAGCCCGACTTTGGTTCAAGCAGTTGAAACCGAAGTCCATCAGCACGTTCGCAGAACTCAGCGATGCCTTCCTCACCAATTTCATTGGCAGAAAGAAGAAACTGAAGCCCCCGGCAGATCTGAACAACATAGTTCAGAAGGAGGGAGAACTGCTGAAAGACTACATCAAATCCTTCAATTTTGAGTTGCTCTAAGTCTGGAAGCATTCGGAAGAAACAACATTCAACTCTATCATGCAGGGTGTTAGGGACAAGTCGTTTCTGGCGTCCTTGGATAAGAATCCACCTGAGACTTTGGCTAAATTCATGACTCGGTCGGATAAGTACGCGGACGCCGAGGAAACAAGGAATTTGCCTGAGGCCGCTTAAAATGCAAAAGCCCCAGCTAAAGAGTCAGCCAAAAAGGAAGTTGACTTGGCCAGAGCAAAAAAGTATAAGGACGACTGAACGCGCGATGAACGAAAGTCGGGGAAACGGCCCGAGTTTTTAACCTATACCCCACTCAACAAACCTCATGAGCAAGTGTTGATGGAAATCAAGGGGGAAGGATTTGTCAATTGGCCAAATAAGCTCCGAAGTAATTTGAATCGCTGGAATAAAGATAAATATTGCCACTACCATCGCGATCATGACCATAGTACGAGTGACTATTTTCATCTAAAGGAAGAGATTGAAAGACTCATTAGAGATGGCCGACTCAGAGAGCACGTCGAAAGAACCAGGACAACTGAAGAACGTCCAGGTGACAACCTACCCATGGAGGAAATCTGAACTATCGTCGGTGGTCCCCGAGGCGGGGGTGATTCGAACAATGCTTGGAAAAATCACGCCAAAAGCATCAATCGAACCGAGTCCGAAATCCTAATCGTAGCTCGGCCTCCAAAAGAAAGGAAGAGAGAAAAATATTGTATCTCTTTCACCGATGAAGACGCTCGAGGCATTTACCATCCCCATGGCGATGCATTAGTCATCACTCTCACCATTGTTAATCGAAGGGTGTTCTGCATACTTGTTGACACAGGATCATCTGCCGACGTGTTGTTCGTCCAAGCGTTTGATAAAATGGGTGTTGAACGATCGGCATTACTGCCGGTTCGTACCCCGTTGATCGGATTCTCAGGAAGACAAATACTCCCAGAAGGAGTTATCTCGCTGCCATTTACTGCTGGAAACCCTCCATATCAGGTAACAATGATGATTAACTTTCTGATAGTCGACCAGTCGTCTCTCTACAACGCTATACTCGGTTGACCTTCTCTTAGTCTCCTTCAGGCCATTGTATCCACAATCACCTTTCCATGAAATTTTCGACAGAGTCGAGAGTAGGAGTCGTTAAAGGAGATCATCAAGATTCAAGACGTTGCTACCCGATCACTGTAAAAGTTCCAGCCGAGGTATCTATGATTGAATCACTAGATTCTCGTGTCGAAACTCACGAACGAGGACAGTCGGTGGAATACCTGGTCTTGGTACCTTTGGTCGAGACAGATGAATCTAAAACGATACAAATTAGCTTATCCTTACAGTCTCCTTTAAAAGACAATCTGATAGCCTTACTCTGACGATACGCTGATGTGTTCGTATGGAGTCATGAAGACATGCCGGGAATCAATCCATCAGTAATCACTCACCGACTCAATATCGATCCGACATACAGGCCGATCCGACAGAAGCGACGTCCCATCGGCCCTAAAAGGTACGCTATCATTGAAGAAGAGGTCAGCAAGCTCCTCCAGGCTAAATTCATATAAGAGATATACTACCCGGAATGGGTAGCCAATGTCATACTTGTGAAGAAAGTCAATGAGAAGTTGTGTGTCTGTATTGACTATACCGACCTAAATAAAGTCTGCCCAAAGGATAGCTTTCCTCTTCCGAGGATCGATCAGTTGGTGGATAACACTGCGGGGCATGAACTTCTTAGTTTTATAAATGCTTATTCAGGGTATAATCAAATTGTAATGCATTAGACTGATAAATCTAAAACCACCTTTGTCACTGACAAAGGTCTTTATTGTTACCGAGCGATGCCGTTTGGTTTGAAAAATGCTGGAGCAACTTATCAAAGATTAGTGAACAAAATCTTTGCTCGGCTGATCAACCGAACCATGGAAGTGTATATTGACGACATGCTCGTTAAAAGTGTACACCCGACCGACCATATAGCCGATCCAGAAGAAATGTTCCTGATCTTGCGCAAGTTCTAAATGAAATTGAACCCGAGTAAGTGTGCCTTTGCTGTAAGCTCAGAAAAGTTCCTCGGATTCCTAGTCAACCAGCGGGGAATTGAGGCGAACCTAGATAAAATTAAGGCGTTGCTCGACATGGAGTCTCTGAAAACTATAAAAGATATACAAAGATTGACTGGATGAGTAATAACCCTCAACCGTTTCCTCTCCCGAGCCACCGATAAGTGTCTCCCGTTCTTTAAGCAATTAAAGGGATGACAAACAGTGGATTGGACGGAAGAGTGTGAAGCAGCGTTCCAACAATTGAAGTCTTATCTCGGATCTTCGCCTCTCTTATCGAAACCCGAGTCAAGTGAAGCCCTGTTGTTGTATCTTACAGTATCTGAGGCAGCGGTTCGCTCGGCCCTAATACGAGGGAAAGTAACTGTCAATTTACTACATTAGCAAAGCACTGCTACCGGTAGAGACAAGATACCCGCTTCTAGAGAAAGTGGCCCTAGTTTTGGTAGTCTCCTCACGACGACTTCGGCCATATTTTCAAGCTCATACCATTATTGTCATGACCGGTCCCCATTGCGTCAAATTCTACAAAAACCGAAAGCATCTAGCTGACTTACAAAGTGGGCAATCGAACTCAGCGAATTCGACATTCAGTATAAGCCGAGAGCAGCGATCAAAGGGCAAGCCGTGGCTGGACACCGAAAGCCGATTTAACGATAGAGCATGTTACCGAATAATCAACGACCGCTTCACCCGAGTCAACACCCGCCCCTATCCCTTGAAAGCTTCATATCGATGGTTCCTCCAACTCTAAGGCAAGCGGGGCAGGAGTAGTACTAAAACTCCTGATCAAACTTACATGCAATCTATCTTAAGACTCGGATTTCAAGCCTCGAACAATACAGCAGAGTATGAAGCCTTATTACTCGGCCTCCGACTCGCAGCTAGTTTAGGTGTCACGCACCTCAACGTGTTCAGCGATTCACAGCTAGTCGTCAATCAAGTCACCAGCGTGTATCAAACACGAAAAGAACAATTGAAAGTGTATATGGAGAAAGTTAAGGAACTGATCCATGGCTTTCAGCTTTGTGTCATCACCTGGATCCCTCGAACAGAAAATGTCAAAGCCAATCTATTAGCGAGACTCGCCTCTGCCGACGAAGACGATATACCCAGGTCCGTTCAATCGAGTATGTCGCTAAGCTGAGTATCAATGGACCACTTAGCTTGACCGTACTTATGATTGATTCAGAACCTTCTTGGTTTGAACCGATCGTCCGATACCTCAACAAGGGAGAATTGCCCGACGAACATGCTGAGCTCGGCGGCTCAAGATCTACGCTTCTCGTTTCACCATGCTCAACGAGGTGCTTTATAAGAAAAGCTACTATGCTCCCTTCTTACGATGCCTGAATTCCAGCAAAGCCAATTACATGCTGTGGGAAATACATTAAGGTATCTGTGGAAATCATTCAGGAGGACGGTCACTCGCGCACAAAGCTCTGCGATAGGGATATTACTGGTCGACTATCTAGCACGACGCTTATAAGCTCGTTCAAAGATGTGACAAGTGTCATAGATTCACGACTATCCCGAGACAACCTCCCGAGGAACTAACTCCTATGACCGGCCTTTAGCCCTTCGCACAGTGGGGAATCGACATCTTAGGGCCACTCCTTATGGGGAAAGGCCAAACTAAGTTTGCTGTCGTGGCAATGGATTACTTTACAAAGTGGGTCATGACAGGGCCATTGGTAAAGATAACTGAACAAAAGATTACGGATTTTGTATGAAAAAATATTGTTTGTCGGTTCGGTATTCCCCTAACTATTATTTCTGATAATGGGAAGCAGTTCGACAACAGGAGCTTTCGAGAGATGTACGACAATCTCAAAATCAGAAATGAATACTCAGCGCCTCACCATCCTCAGATGAATGGACAAGTTGAGGTGGTTAATAAGATCATCAAACAGCATCTTTGAACAAAGCTCGACCGAGCCAATGGAGCTTGGGCTAAAGAACTCTTGAAGATATTGTGGGCATACCGAACCACGGCTCGAACCGCCACAGGAGAGATTCCCTTCTCCCTTGCTTATGGCTCGGAAGCCGTTACCCCAGTCGAGATCGGATTGCCTTCAACTCAGGTCAGTTCATTCAACGAAGAAGATAACGGAGAACTCTTAGCCCTCGGACTCGATCTTGTGGACGAACAAAGAGAAAAAGCTCGATTACGAATGATGGCTCGACAACAACAAGTAACTCGGTTTTATAATACCCGAGTCAAGGTCAGGCGATTTCGAGTCAGGGACATGGTTCTCCGAAAAATATTCTTAAATACAAAGGAAGTTGGTGCAGGCACATTAAGACCCAATTGGGAAGGACCCTATATCGTTTCAAGCATCATCTGACCAGGAACGTACTGATTGGAAGACCAAACTAGACAGTTGCTACCTCATTCGTGGAATGTAGAGCATCTAAATATCTACTATCCTTATGTCAACCTAGCAGAGCGCTAAATTAAAAAAAATGATGACGAGCATGAAAACTGAGTCAAGCTGAATAAAAGAAAAAAAAGGTTGGCCGTAATAGATGAGCTTCTTCCTCGGCTGAGGATACTCTCGAGTCTGCCCCAGATCTCGGTCTGCTTGAAGAGCTGGTGTGAGTGCTAAAAATGGAGCTGATAATGATACCAAAACTTCCTCGGCTGAAGATACTCTCGAGTCTGCCCCGGAGCTCGGTCTGCTTGAAGAGCTGGTGTGATTGCCAAAAATGGAGCTAATGATGGTACCAAAAATCCAGCTCTAAGGTTCACCAGGTGCTGAGTAGTTTAGACTTGGCTACCATCACTTGAAGCAATCTCAGCAACCTCAGGAGCTGCCTCCACCTCAACATGAGCCGCAACATCAGCAGACTCGGCGACCTCAACCTCCGGCCCTTCGGATCCAGAGGCATCTTCATTAAATCCCGAAAGATCAAGGTCGGAAAAAGATTGTTTCATCAGATTAATGCAATCTGTATACCTACTCTGATACAAGCGATCCCTCTCTACCTCAAACTCTGAGGATTCGAGAAAGGCCTGTACGACCCGATCCTTGGCCACTTTGGCCTCGTTGGTGGCCCTTTGAATAGTCGCCTCAACCTTAGCCTTAACTCGGGCTAACTTATCACCACAAGAGGCATGAGCTTGGGTCGCTCGCCGGCTCTCCTCTTGAGCCTCCTTCAATAGCGAAGCCACACGAGCACACTCAGCCTTGACGTCTCCAGTCGCTTTCCGGGCAAGCCCTAGCTCGCCAGTCAGTCGGCTAACCTAAAGCGTTGTGATTTCTAGTTAAGCTTCTGCCTCTGCTGCTCGTTTTTGAACTACTTCGACGTCCACCGCACTTCTCTGGGCTTCGGCCAAGTCTGCGTTGGCCCTCAGCAGACGTGATACCCGACTCGAATTCTGTCCAAATCCACTTCAGTTAAAATCGAAAGGACTGGACCCCTCTGATCGTCTCATTCTCCTCCCTCAGCAGCTTCTCCCTCTTCTTCTGCCGATTCGATGGTCTTAGCCAACCTTCTAAGAGGAACCGATTCAGTGGGTTCCTCAAACTCCTCATCCTCTTCTTCGAGGTCATCCCCAAGAAAATGAGGGGCAGGCCTGCCAGGGGCAGTAACTAGACCAGAAGGACCCGCTTGTACAGGACGCTCTGCTGAAGCCTCGGATACTTGTTCAGAGAACTAAAATGCTTCATTGGCGCTAATCGCCATCTCCGTTAGCAATGTGGCCGATTCCGAGACATCCCAGAAATGTCTCGTTTTGTCCTCATCATAAAAAATCCCTTCTCGAGGACTTGAAGAATGCATTGCAATTAAAGGGTTAAAAGGAAAGGGAGGGAGAGAACTCACCGGAGAGGCGAAAAGCGCACTGACGGGGAAGAAAAAGGAGGAAAGAAGGATGAAAATGGCGAGAAAAATGGCAACAGCAAGGGAGAAAAAATCGCACAGACAAAAAGGAAGAGGAGATAAAGTGGGAAAAAATGGGGAAGAGGCGTCCGTTCCTCCTTTCATAGCCATGCCACGTGGTAGAGGCATTTAAGGAGGAGTTGAATCGATGCCCATTTCAACTCTCCCGCCCGACACGTGGTGCACGCCGACTGACACAGGTAACGCTCTTGCCACACGTCCGACGCTCATAAGTGGACAAAACGTCCCGACGGCTGTCCACTCGTGCGACCTCGAACATCGAATTGATGCCCATTAAAGACAACATAAGGAGCATTAAATGATCTATCATAACCCCGGTCTCCAGTGTAAACCAACTCAGAGATTCATTACTCCTCAACGTCAACGCGGTCGACACAAGGAGTAAGGGGGCTTACTGTTGGGGAAAAATATGACAAGTCTGGAGACTCGGTTATGGAATGGACCAACTCTGCTGACACTGCCCAAGGCAACAAGTCCAACCAAGGCAAGACAACGAAGCCTAAAGGAGAGACTTAACTCGGATTGCAAGAAGTAAATTCCGCCCGAGCAACGTAAAAGTCAGGAGCCATAGGCTAAAGACGTAAGACACATAAAGTTGGCTCGGTTAATGAGGCAGCATTGTCTAAAGGGACCGATTAAGGTCTGAATGCTAGAAGCCCCTTGTCCGACCGTAAAACCAATCCACGTAAGGTCAGTTACCAGGTCGGCTATCGGATTAAAGAAAGATATCGGTCCAAAACCGATCCCGTCTCATCCGACAGAAGGCCAAATAGCCCTGTCCTTGCAGCCAGCCGAGACTCATATTATTAGGGTCAGCTAAGGTCGAGCCGAGCAAGGAAGATATGGTGTAAACAAAAATGCCGCTCCGAGAATCCAGTAGAAAGATCCCCAGTCCGGAAGATCTCGGGATTGGATGGAGTCCAAAACCAAAAGATCAGGAGAAGAATCCCTGTACGCCGGGTCCTCTCATTCCTATAAATATAGGAGACCTCCATGGTGAAAGGTATGCAGAAATTACCTTTAAAAACCTTCTTCTCCACCCAATTACTGATTAAAGCATCGGAGGTTCCCCGGCCTTAGCCGGGGTCCCCTTTTCGTCTTCCTTGTGCAGGTGACGGACGGAGGTGTGTCAAAAATCTGCATCAACAGTGCCTATGACCGATGAGTTAAGGAAAAATAATTCAATGGCCCTGATTACCCAACCATACAGTCAAGTGTTCAGTGGTGAATACTGAAAGCTTATGACCACTTCTATAGCCAGTCTGGAAGATGGTCAAAATACTCGGCTACTTGAATTGACTCGTCCAACCCAGATCCGACACTGCAACAAAAATGAGTAAAACCGGCAGTCTGTTTGCATCTTGCACCGGCGCTATGAAAAAAAGGACCGACGGATGTTGTAATATATATATAATAAAAAACCGTACCCTCATTTCGTTCCCAGCCGACGCGCGACACTCACCATCTTCCTGGCCCCGACTCTCTCTCTCTCGCCAACTCCACGATCCCAACTCTCTGTCGATCTCTTCCCCATTTCCATCCATCGCCAAAACGATGAGCCGATTGAAGAGAGTCGATCATCTCGAACCTTCTTCGTCTCTGTTCTACAGAGAAGCCTCTTTCTTCAGATCCCAATCCCCTTTCCTACTCCCTTTTTCTCCGTTCTTCGTTGAAGACGAAGAGCTTGCTTTTACTCTCGATCTCCTAAACCCTAAAATTCCAGCCTCTTCGATCTCTCTGCCTAATGCTTCATTTCTCCTCCTTATGCCCCTCCATTGCCTTTCGATCTGTTCGAAACCACGACGGATCTTATCCAGATCGAGAGTACCCTCTTCTCGTCCTCCATCCGGAGGTTCTAGGAGCGAAAGCACACATCTTTTTATCTGAAGAATCTTGCTGACCGGGTCTCCGCCCTCAAGCTCGGGTTCGATCGGGTGCTCAATGGAAGGACCAACGGTGGAGAACGGAAGTTCAAATGGACAGCTGAGATTAAGGCGCCGGAGAAGAAGAACGGCGTCGATCGGAAGTATACATGGACGACGGAGATAAAGGGTGAGGGGCGTGAGTTGGAGAAGAACTGCAAATGGATGGCTGAGTATAAGGGCAAAGGGAAGGACTCTCCAGTCTCGCACACGTACATTTTCAAGGCGTCCACGGCTCCTCCTGCTGGGTCCACCAAAGCTAGTAAGAAGGTTGCGAGTATGTTCAATGTTGAAACCTTAATTAGGATTTTACAATGGTGAATTCCTAATTAGGGATTTACAATGTTGAAACAAGATTTTGAGTCATAAGCAAACGAATTCACTGTCTCTGGCTGTTGAGGCTTTGCTTTGTTGAATTTTTGCAGATGAGAATTTGACAGTATATATGCTTAGCTTTTAGTTAGCTTGAATCTCTTCTTCTTTTTCATTGATGAAAATTTTGAGGATCTACCAATTGGTGTCTGTATTAAAACTTTAACAGTCGTTATAATAGTCTTTCATTGAAGTCTGGATAGGTTTAATCCATATATGAGTTCGAAAAGCCTCTAATCAGTTGAATTTCAGTAATTATTCCTAATGTAAGTGTGAAATTTGAATAATTTCCTTTAATTCATGAATCGGGATTGGATTGGAATTGTATGGCAGTGATGTATGTCTCTGGTTTCTTTTTATTTAAGTTTAGGTCATGGTGATTATTAATTTCCATTTTGGCATGAGAAGTGTGCCTGAGCTAAATTTATACAAGTTTATATGAGAGAACAGTGATATCAAAAGCTGAGTATTCTTATATGGATGTGATTTGCTAAAGATTATCTATCAACAAATAAATATCAATTTTCTGTATTATGAAAGGTTTCGTACAAATAATGTTATGGTTTCAGTTCAATAGGCTTGCTATTGTTTTTGTACTTACATCATTTGGTTGGTAAGAAAATTATAGTCCAGTAATTGTGATTAGTGCATAATAGAGGACTCAAATCTACTTTTTTATTTTATTTTTCCTTAGGTGCTTGACAAACAGGATCGTGAAACTGTGCATATCCTAGCCAAGTGGCACAAGGCTTAGCAACTGCAACTGTTCTTGCCACTGCAGCAGATGAATGGATTGGCATTAATCATGTATTTTATTTTATGTGAGAGCAAAGATTTTCTTAGGTTCATGCATCGGATAGGTGTAGCTGCAGGAAGGAGTTGGAATGTTATAACATAGCATTGGCCATTGTTTGTCTGGGCTTTGTGAAACTGAGATTGTGAATTAGTCAGCATGGCTCCTGGGACTAGGAGTAGCGTTTGTTGTCTGCTATTAGACGCTTCTGGGCTTCGGGTTTTGGAATACTGAAAAACTGTGTTTGGAGTCTTAAAAGCATCGGTTTAACTGAATTGCAGACATAAATGTGTTGCCTTCAGTTTCATATGTTTATCTCATAGTTTACAATACCCTGTTTTTCACCAACATTCATTTACCATGTGTGTTTTCCTTATTTCAAATGCTTCTATTGCTTCATTTTTCTTGTATTCTGCCTTTTGGTTTTCCACTTGGGGTTGATCCTGTTCTGCACGTGAGTGTATAACAATGCACCCCAAATGCAATTAACTATAGTATGATGTGAATGCAATTGACTCTAGTCCAATTTTTTTCCCATTTCCATTAATGACAATTTGAATGCATTTAAAATGGCAGGAGAACCAGTATGCTATAGTAGATGCTTGCTACCCTCAATCAAGTATGTTACCATTGCACTCACTTTTGAGTGTTACAAAGTTATGTTGTTTTCATAATTAAAGATAGCATCCACTTTTTTTTTTTTTTTTTTTTCTTTCTTTAGTTGTATTCAAGATTTTGATATGTGAATTTTCCCTGAATTGGCTTCTATAGGGATGGAGATATATTTAGTTTTGTGCTTGTAAATCTAATGGTTCATAGCCATTGTAATTAGAATGCTTTTGACATTATGGCTGCATTTGGACGTCTCAACTTTGTTGGACTTGTTGGATGCTATTCCACCCAAATCTATATTGGCTACATGTCAGGTCTGACATGAAACTTCCCTGATTTCGGGTGGAAAAGGTGGAAAAAAATGGGAACTCAGTGTAATGCGATTCTAAAAATCCATGCTTTTGAGATCCCCAACATAGTGAAAAGGATAACAATTCATTCTGTTGAACTATCTGATAGTTCTGATTTGGAAACATCCAAAATCCAAATGCACCCATCATTGACATTCTTGAGATTGATGAGTTAGCGTTACTTGAGAAGCTTGCTTCATCTAATTAGAGGTTATCCAAATGCACCCATCATTGACACTGGTTTTTAGTACTTTGCCACATCATTCTAACGAGCTACTTTTTGGATTTTTTTGGCTGATTACGAAATTGATCTCATGTGCAGGGTCACGAACCATTTGTTTCATATGAAGGTTTGGAGCATCTTCATCAGTTCATCTTTGTTATGGCAATAACACATGTATCTTATAGTCAGGATGCTTAACAATGTCTTGCAATTGTAAAGGTGAGGAACTTGTAATAGAAGTAAGTTACACAATCTTTACTTTGTGTGAATAACACGTGTATCTTTGTCATCGCCGTCTTTTCCTTTTTCCTTTTTCTTTTTTTTTTTTTTTTTTTTAAAAACAGTAAAGTGACTGATGTTTTTCACGATGTCATATCATAAAATTATTGCATAAGGATGACAAAATTTAGTATTGTTTAGTAGTTTTGACTAAATCAATTCATGTGCATGCATGTGCATCATATCAAGAGAATATCCTACTAAAGATTGGAAGAGTCAGTATCAGATATTAGTATATCAGTAACTAGGTATACCAAATCCTTTTGATGTTGATGCAGATTGGCTTGTAGCAATCTGCTCCAACTACAACTTATATTGTTATATATCTTGTTCTAATCATGATGGAGACAATTCTATTTTTATCCAAACTACTTGTAAAGAGGAATTTGATTTCTACTTACTCCCAACCCAGTCCTTAAATGATGGGACCCAGTTCTTAAAACGCATTGTGTCCTAAATCTGAAACGGGTGGTTTTAATTGTTTTGTCAGTCCTCAATTCTTCAACGTAGTATTTTTGTTACATTGCATTGCTATTTATCATTTTCGTATGTATGTTACCCATGTTAAAATCTGAAACTTTCAGATCATATGACTGAATTGTTGAAATTTTATACGGACATCAGGACTATCAAACGTTGCCCAAATGACGAGGGGAATGTCGTGAGACTAGTGATCACATTAGGAATTTGGGAGAGATTTTATCATTTTACTTGGATGGTTTGTTATTATTTGGATGTGAATGCTTGGATGTGTTGTCAAAACAAATTGCAATTATTTGTACTTATAAACTGAAATGACCAAATTGCAATTATTTGTATACATGATGCAGATCCAAATGCTCAAGTGGGCCACACCACAGGAAACAGCGGGGATATAGACCCACCCTCGGTCCGTTGGGCCCCACAGACATGCTGAGATAGGTCACATGGTCGAACCGTTTACCCTGGATGAGCTGTGTTGCAATAATCACTCTTTAAAGATGATCCTGACCTTTGATTTCTGGAATTGAATGTGAGCATGTGGGACCCAGTGGGGGCGATACATGCTAGAGACCCTGAGTCGGCAAAAATGAAGTCACCGTCGATAAGGCTATCAACGGGTCAGTTTCGGGTCAAGTCCCGTAGTTCTCTTTCTCGGGCTAACAAGGTTTGGGTCTTGCTGGGTCCGGGTCTAGTTCTTGAAGACCTGTATCCAGATCTGATCGGACACAGGTAGCCATTTGGTGTTTGGATCTACTTTCCAGTTGGGTTGGGATAAATAAGAGCATTCACATGACTGGACCCACCAGATAGAGATGTATTAGATCACACACCCGTGTCACTTCAACACGTACAAGGTGGAAAAAGGCTCTACCTCATTCCTTTTGTAAATGGACATGAACTAGATCCAAATAGACCCGACCAAACCTTAACCAGGTCCATCACATGCATCGGACCTTAACCCAACTAGACCCAATTTCAAACCAGGTCTCAAACGTGGACCCGAACCCGAAACCAACCCAATTTCCTAACCAGTCCGATAAATGGGACCTGGAGCCATTAAAATCAGATCGGGTGCATTGGATACACACAGATCTAGGTACGCATTGACAGCCCTATCAGCCGATGATCGCTAGTGCTCTCATCTTCCGGGAGAGGACGGTATCCTGTGATCTTTTTTACTTGATAAAATTTCTATTTATCCCCAAAAAATTGTTTGGTTTGGGTTGAGCTTGACCCAAGTGGGGCTGAAATGAGTCAGACCAGTCTGACTCATTGACCATTCGTTGGACTGGACTGCCCCATAAAAAATGGGCTGAATCCTGGTCCTGCTTTTAAAGCACTGCTTTATGTGGTCATTATCATCATTATTGTTGTTGCTGTTGCAGAAGGATTTCCTTTTCTTTTCTTATTTTATTTTATTTCTATTTCTGCGAACTGGCTCTATGACAGATCTTTGTTTTTAGCTGATTGTTCTCATGGTTTCTTAATTATGCAGGTCAACAACCTTCTCATGTTTTTTTGTTCCTGCTTTTCCTTCTGAATGGGTGAGGTTCAGTTTCCCTCAGATTCTTTTTTTCCTGGTATCAGCCTTAACAGATTGAAGCCGTGAAGTTGGACACTGAAACCCAGTTGAGATAAACCAAAATGCTTGCACATGCAAGCAAGGAATCTGTGGGACCCTTCTCAAACGATGTCATTAATGTCAGGGAACCATGAAGTATTGCTGCAGAAGCTGTTTGCATTATTTTTAAGTATGCTTGTTTCTTATGAAAAAACTTTTAATTTCAACAGATTTTGCTTTGACATCTACTTCAGAGGTGTATGGTGATCCTCTTAAACATCCCCAAAAGGAGGAGTATTGGGCAAATGTTAACCCAATTGGTATCTTTACTCTTCTTTCTAGCAATCAATTTTCTGGTTTTTTTTTTTTTTTTTTCGTGTGGATGCCTTTCCTTGTTGATTCTTTAATGATTAATTATTAGAATTTGGGATGTAACACTCTCGTGTTGAATGATGTTGCATGTATTGCAGGAGTTAGGAGTTGCTATGATGAAGGGAAGCGTGTAGCAGAGACTCTGATGTTTGATTATCACAGGCAACATGGCATAGGTAAAAGATATCACTGTTCCTTGTGTTTCTGCGAAAAAATCTCTGATGCTTCTGTTAAGTTGTTTGTGAAATGATATTTCTCTGTTGATATATAAACAAATGTATTGGTTATGTGAAGAATGTGACCTTAATCCTCATGTATGCCCTTGATGTTTGGGTTTGTTCTCAGAAAATCCGCATTGCTAGGATTTTCAATACTTATGGGCCACGCATGAATATTGATGATGGGTGAGTTGTTAGCAATTTCATAGCTCAAGCACTTCGGTATTCCTAATTCTTTCTTTTTTTCCTTGAGATACATCATTCAATGCATCCACCAAGCCATTACAATAATTAATTGGTCTGGAGAGGGTTTTGCATGTGTAAGGGCCTTAATAACAAGTATGAAAAGCCCCATCCAACCTTGTTAACATTGTTGAGCCAGATATTTTGCTGGTGGGTCTAGCCCAAAGTGAGCCTGATCCTTAGCTTATGGGTGGGTTGGCCTAGACCCATGTCTTTTGCTCATGGGCAGGATTCTAACATGCATTCAAGCATATACTTGGCCCATCTGCAACCTTAATTGTTCTTGTTTTCACAACTTTGAGAAAAATCAAAACATGGGTTTTGTAACACAACCAGCTTAGTATCTGAGTTCGTGCGCTGTTCTCCTAGCAGAGAGCTAGACCAAGCATATTACCAACAAATTCGGGTGTGGGAGTGGGAAAGTATATGTTTCAAAATGGTTTCAAATATAAACTAGTGGGATGCAGAAGCGTGACTCAAAACAGGAGAGGCGCCTAGTTGGAAGGATGGTGCACCTAAGGTCTTACCATCAGGCGAGGCTCTAGCCCCGACCCTTTAAAAAAATTAAAAAGAAAAAAAGAAAAAGACCATGGGTTTTGTTTGTTTATCAATCTCCTCAAATCTGGATATATGTTTTGGGCCATCAAAACATGGTTCTGTGATCTCTTCCTTTGAACTCAAAATGGGTTTTTTAGTAAACCCCAAACAAACATAATTAAAGTCTCCTTTCTTCCTTTTTTATTTTTTTTATATAAATCTTTTTTGCTTTAAAATTTCAATTGGGTGTTCGTGGTTTTGACTAAAGGATTTGCATATATATATATATATATATATATATATATATACACACACACACACACACACACACACACACACACACACACATACTAACCAGGTAAAGCAATAAAGGCATCAGATTGTCTAGCCATCTCTGCCTTCCTTTCGTGCATATCTGCTACTGCCTTCTCTTTTCTTACTGTCTCACCAGTTATCTGCATGATGGTTGCAATAAAAAAAATATAAAATATGAGAGAGAGAGAGAGAGCACAATGATAACAAGTGAGCACAATGATAACAAGTGCTGCAACATGTATGGCTTAATCCAGTTAATTGGGACAGGTAATTTCATAGCGACAAGATGGAATCTATTTATTTATATAAGTTATCAATCTCTAAGAGCCCATGCCTTTAATTCCTAGTTTGTCTTTTCATGTCTTTCCATTATGTTATTGCTTTACTGCATTATTCGTAATCTCGTGGAATGGAGGAGTCATTTGGTATTCATTTGCACATACATCTAATTTAATTTATCATTTGGCTCAGACTTTATGCAGGGGTGAATCCTTGATTATCCAAGCTCCAGCAACATAAACCTGAAGTTTCGCTATGTTTCGACATGGTATGTTGTAGATGTTTTCTTTGTCACAAAGAGGAATGAGAGCACTAATCACTTGATAGTTTTTTGACTTTTTAAGGACAAAGGATCAAAGGATTGATTGTTTTCCATGCATCAATTTGTTGAATGCTACTTTTGACTCTTTTTTTTTTTTTTTTTTGTCATATGTGCAGGTGCTAGGAGTATACCATATAGAGGATTTGTTTGTTTATTTATTTATAATTCAAGACCAATTTCAAGTTATTGTAATAAATATTATATTTTTTTTTTATCATATAGTAATATAAAATTTGTGTAATATTCAGTTTTAATTATATTACAACATTTTTTGTTCAAATATTTAAAAAAAAAAATGCAGGTTTCAATAGAATTATATATAATAATATAAAAAAATTATTGGGCCCTCTTAAATCTAAACAAAGAATTTAGCAGCGCTTGCATCATGTTTTCGCAGCGCTTTAATCACATTTAGCGGCGCTTCTTATAGAAATTGCAGTCCTCAGCACAAGCGTCGCTGAAACTAGAGAGCGCGCCGCTAAATGTTAGGTATTCCGCAGCGCTCGTACAAGCGCCGCAATTACCTAGCGCCGCTATAAGATTTAGCGACATACCCTTCCGGCGGCGCTTGACTAGCGCCGCTTTGGCAGCGGTTTTGCTGGTTTTAGCGGCGGTTTTGGCCGCCGGCAAAAGCATATTGTCTTATAGTGCGAGTTGGGGCTGAATGGCACAACTCACCTGAGTCAGGGGTTACTCGTGTTCTTTAACTGGTTCGGACACAACAAAATCTGAGTTAACTCGAGCTAGTTTTTTTTTAATTAGCTTGTTAGTACACCCCACTGTCAGTTCACACGTCACTGTTAGCCACCCCCACTAGGGATCGATACCAAGACCTTAGTGTTGAAAGGAGGTATCTTTCGCTCCGTCTACCACTTGAGCTATGGATCAGGGTGTTATCCCGGACTCGTACGATTCTTAAAACAGAAGTCGTGAATAGTAAGTGAAGACGAATTACAGGACACACGAACCGAGTCTTTACACCAGATACACAGGTACTCAATTCGGAAGCGGATTGCCTGTGATCTAGGCACAGAGAGAGATACATATACGGGGCTGTGTGGGGCTCACAGAGATGTTGGTGAATAATCCACTCCATCCATTTATTTTGAAAAACAATTAAAGGACAGGTTTTTTTAAAAAAAATCAGGCAGGTCAAATACTAGGGTGGGCCACACCAAACTAAACAGTGGAAACAGAAATGCCCACGGTTGAAAAGTTCCTGAAGTTGACCATGATGTTTAAATGCCATCCAGACCGTTCATTGGGTTATTACCACTTAGATAAACTGTAGAAACAAATATCATCCTGATACAAAACTTCTTTCACCCCAGGCATTCAATCCCAACTATTTTGTGTGGTATGCCCACATTAGTTTTGGATCTTCATGATGTTTAAATTCACGTCATATTGTGGTCTTGAAAAACAGATGGATGGAGTGGATTTCTCCGTGACATCTTTGTGGGCCTTACACAACCCGAAGTACAGGAGTATATGTGCGCCCGAGTTCACAGGTAATCCAATTCCCGCGACAATGTCAAGTGGGCCCATCGATTCCGCAGTCCAGATCATTATTTCGTTGTTTCGTGTCATGATAGACTAGTTCTGGAGTAGTCTTTGGTATGGTGATTGCAGCCTTTCCGTCGGTAGCCTACCAATGAATGGTCAAGAAAAGATTTGAAGTGAAAAGTCTAAGGAGGCACGAGGGTTAAGAAAAGATCTAAAGAAGGCAGAGGTGGGAAACGAGACAGCAATGTCCTTATCTCCTATCCTCATTTTGTCAAGTCAGAGGTGGGAAACGAGACAACAATATCCTGATCTCCTAGCCTCATTTGTCAAGATTGACAAGGGACGTGAATTTCCCAAAAGATTAGGGGGAGACGGTTGATGTAGAAAACTGGTTAACTTTATCTGGACCTCCCCGTACCTACATGAATAACACACAAAGGATACATAGGCTCAATCAAGTAAGGTAGGAAATCCAGGTCCAATCAAGTAATAGATTTTAGGTTAAGGATTATGTCTACCTTTCACCATCAGAGATGCTCCTATTTATAGTTGAAGAGAGACGATGACGCGGAGAAGATCTCCCTCTTTGGCATGGGTGAGTCATAGTAGGATTCAGATTCTGAATGCAGTAAATCCTCCAGGATCCCTGGCGAAGATCTCAGGATCTCGAGCGTATTACGGACACCCCCCGAGAAGATCTTGGGCAGACCTCTCTCAGATAAGATCTGATCATTCAGGGTTGGAGGAGATATATAGTAGGATGTCGAGCTGGCCTTGGTCGACCTATCCTAGGAGTAGCATGCCGACCTGACATAGGGGCAATCCGCCGTCCTGACCTAGGGGTACTTTGCCAACCTGACCTGATTCTTTTGGCATGTGTTTGGGCTTCCTTAGATGTTGTGCAGGTTGCCATGTTTTCTGTCCTGCTGGCGAGAGGCCGAGCTTTAACCTAGTTGTTGCATGGTCTGGCATTGAGTGACAGGTTTCTCATGTGGGTTCGTTGTCGTCCGACTCAGCTACATGTACGATAGTCTGACCTGACCTTTAAATTTTGGTCGGCCCATTTTCCCCACAACAGTAACCCCCCAACTTCCGAGTTTGTAAAGCAGGCTTGAGAAGTAACTTGGGCTTGTCGAACCATAGTTTTCCGAGGTACTGGGTCGGTGTGTCATTAATATCAAGTTAGGCGGCAGGCACGTGAATCTGAGCATATCTACAATCATGATACATAGCACTCGAGAAGGCGTGTTCGTGGCCCGAGGCTATGTGTTCTGTCAAGGCGCCTTTTCGGCATTCGGCAAAGGGGACGACGACGCGTGGCATGTTCTCAGCTGTGGAGTCATTTAGCAAACGATAGAGTTTCACATGTCCGAGCACGGGCGTCGAGGAGCCTCTCTGGCTATCGCATTGAATGCGCGCATTAAATGTCGTGTATATGGCATTGTTATAAAAGGGGATGCCCTAACGTGGGGCAGGGTTATTTGCCCCTTTGCCTTTGTTGTGCTTTTTCTTATTCGACTCTAGGCGATTCCCGGCGAGCGATCTTCTAACGTCTTCTTAGGTGAGCTTTCTTCCTTCGTTAGCTTCGTTTATGCATCCCTATTCCCCTCCCTTCATACTTTTCTTCTTTTCTTTAAGTTTCTGTTAACCTTCGGGCCCATGATCATGTCGGGAACATCTATTTAGGGGGAGGGGGCATCTTGTTGTGATGGTGGAGCGGACGATCTTCGCCTAATGTCGAACCCACCATCATCGTTGATGATGATGAACGACTGGGATTTTCGAGCTTCCCATGAGTCGCGAATGGCTGAACGGTCCCCCAGCAGAGTGGCCAGAGGTGTGGAGGAGGCTGTCCTGGCAATGGAGGAGACCAGTGGGTCCTCGTTGGAGTCTGAGGAGAGGGGGCCAATTAGATCTGTACTAACGGAGTCCGACCTGGTGAAGATCAGGTCGGGGTATCACATTCTAGACTTAGTGATACTCCGAGCTCCGTCACCAAGTGAACTCCTGAACAGTCTTCCTGAGGGTGAGGTAGCTATTTTCCAGGTTAACCTTCGGTGCGGTATGAGGCTCCCCCTTCAGAGGATAGTGAGGCAGATTCTCGCGTACCTGGGGTTAGCCCCTGGGCAGTTGATCCCCAACGCCTGGAGGTCATTGGTTGGGTTATTCATTCTCTGGTCTGAGCTTGATTAGCCTGAGCCAACCGTGAATGAGTTTCTACACTTGTACATGAGGGTTGGTATTACTTTGCCTCTTGGCGGGGGATTAGCAAAGCCTTAATCAGGGACGTCTCGACCTCAAACAAGAACTGGAAGAACAAGTGGTTCTGCGGGTTAGGGGACTAGGAGACACCAAGGGTTTCCGGTTTGAGCTCTTGGGTTCCGACCTTCGTAGTTACTCCAGGTTGGTATGTCTGCACCGTTATTCTATATCTATAGTTATTCATGGCAATTCTGCATAAGTACCCTGCTGGAGTGGGCGTGGAAGAACGAGCTTGGATTGTTGAGGTGAGGTCGGTGGCCACCGAGCTGAGGTCTTGAAAGTGCTTGATCACGCCCAAACTGCTGCTCAAATCAGGTCTTGACTTATTTTTTACAGGTATATATTTTAGGGGTTTAATTGTAGGTTTCCTTTTCACCTATGTGTTTGCTGACCTATGTTTTTTTTTTTTTTTTTTTTTTTGTAGAAATGCTTGAATCGAGGGGCTACAAGCGTAAAGCGCCCTCCCTAACTGAGGTGGCTCGAAAATAGAAGAAGACGACCTCGAAGAAGAAGGGAACAGTTGGGTCTTCATCTTCCGTGGGTCGGGAGGCCTCGAATACAGTGCCAGTCATGACTTCCATTGTCATTATCTCCAAGGCAGTCGAGGTTGTTGTGGGGCCAGCTCCTGTTGCTGAGGCCCGGGCTACTGCGACCCAGAGGTTTGTAGAGATTGAGGCCTATACTCTCGTGCCTCGAGTGGAGGGCCCAGTGGGTGGTTAAGTTGACGAGGCCCAGGTGTCCCTTAGGTCGGCTCGTGCCTCGATGGAGGCCCTTCTGCCCTGGAATGAGCGTCACGTTACCGATGTCGAATTCACCAGGACGATAGACATGCCTCCAGACAAGGTCATGGGGTAGTTGGCGAAGCTCCTTGTTAGGGTAGGGTTTTCTTTCAAAATTTTCTTCGATTACTTAGTTGCTTTTGCATTTTCTAATGTGAGTTTTGTTTCGATTCATTCCTTCTCTCCTGAACACTCACCGCGAAATATTATGCAGTAAGGTAGAGTACAAAGAGGTTGAGCCGCATTGTTGCAAAAGGGTGTTGAAGCCAAGTAACTCCGTTATGAAAACGTAACTCTGAGGGCTTAGGTGGAGGGGGCGAACGCGACCCTGAAGGCTCAAGTTGAGGCAGCGAGCGTGACCCTAAAGGCTCAGGTGTAGGCGGCGCTAACAGAGCTGGAGGCATCTAAGAGGCTTCTCGCCGAAGCTATGGAGAGGAGCGCTACGTGGAAGTCTGACCTGGGCGAGCTAAAGCGCGAATATATCGTGAAGATGAAGGAAGCCTAGGCGGCCATCCCCGTGGCTTAGCCGGCTGATGTGGAGGAGTATAAGGCCTCCAAGAGTTACGAGGAGGATAGGGACACCCTGTATGGCCTTAGGTACGAGATGTGCCTCAAAGACGTTAAAGGGACGTATCCTGAGCTTGACCTCTCAGCTTTTAAGGTCAACTCCACTGAAGATTCCGAGATGCCTCCTGAGGATTTGCCTTTCGAGCAGCCCCTTTCGGCATCGTGATTTTCTTTTCTCCCTTGTTTTTGTAATGTACTTTTCAAGCTGTTATTAATGAAAGAGTTTTGTTGCAATAGTTGTCTTGTGTGGACTTTCTAAGTAGATTATTCGATCTTCTGATGGGAAGGTCGGAACTTTTGGGTTGTTCCGAGGTTGGTCCCTTAGCCATTTATTTTACGAATTGTGATTCTTAGTAGAATACTTTTGTAAGTCGAATACTTTTGAGTTTCAAAAGTGTTGTTCCTATCTCTAATTGTGCTGTTTATGTAGTAGCGATAGTTCATTGCCCGACCTCTTCTTTAAGGGTCAATCCATTAATGAGTTGTTCTTTCCTTGTATTATAGGACGTTCTTAGTAGATTTTTCGTAGGTGGAATGTTTATAGACAAGAAAGTAGAGGGCGAAGTTTTCCCAGGCTCGGGATCTTTATTATAGTTTTCTTAGATTCCGACGTTGTAGATTAAAAACAGCAGAAAAGTAGATTTTGTGCTTAGGCCATGTTAGCCCCTATGCATAGTAGATTTTTAGATGCTCAGCGTTCCACGGATGCGGAAAGAGCCATCCCTCTATGTCTTCGAGCTGATACGTCCCCAGTCGGTTCATACTTGTTATTATGTAGGGTCCTTTCCAGTTTCGTCCTAGGGTTCCTAAGTCAAGTTCCTTGGTATTCTGGAAGGCTTTGCGGAGGACCAGGTCTTGGCACGGAACCTTATTGTCCTCACTCTAGAAATATAGAAATGGGTGACCTGCTGCTGTCGAGCCGCAAATCTGATTTGGACTTGCTCCATTCTTTCTTCGATCAGGTCAAGATTCAATGTTATCTGCTCGGTGTTCAGATGCTCGTCGTAAGAGCAGATCTAAGCAGTCGGGAGTTTGTTCTTGACTGGGACAATGGCTTCAGCACCGAAGGCCAAAGAAAAGGGGGTCTCTCCTGTGGCCATACTAGTAATAGTTCAGTAAGCCCAGAGAACGTGGGGAAGCTCTTTTGCCCAAGTTCCTTTACTTTTCTCTAGTTTGGTTCGGAGGTGGTTCTTGATGATCTTGTTGATCGCTTCGACTTGTCTGTTAGCCTGAGGGTGTCGAGGTGAATAGTAGACGTTCTGAATCTCGAGTTTTTCGCACATGTCTCGGAATTGATTGTTGTCGAACTGCTTCCTGTTGTCTGAAATGATCATGTGGGGGATCCCATACCGTCATACAATGCTTTTCCAGACGAAGTCGGTAATCTTTTGCTCAGTAATTTTGGCTAGGGGCTGGGACTTGGCCCACTGTGAAATAGTCGACCGCGACAACTGCGAATTATTTTACCCCTTTCCATACAGTAAGGGGTAGATCGTATCGATCCCCCATTGGGTGAAAGGCCATGGTCCAGTCATGGTGGTCAGTTTCTTGGGCGGCTGACGGGGTATTGACGCGAATTGCTAACCCTTATCACATTTTCGAGTGTACTGTCTGACGTCTGTCTAGATGGTCAACCAAAAATATCCCTCTCAAATGACGTTGTGAGCGAGGGCTCAACGTCATAGTGGTTCCCACAAATGCCTTCATGAATTTCTTTCAGGAGGTACTCAGCTTCGTCAGGTCGAAGGCACCTGAGGTAAGGGAGAGAGAATCTTCTTTTTTTTTTGTAAAGGGTGTCTTCGACCATGGTGTAGCAAGCCGCCCTAGATCAGAGTCTACGTGCATCTAGTCTATAAGACCCATATCATAGTCTGTACTGTTCCGTCGACTCCCGCGATCCTTTCCATCGAATTTCAGCAATCTGCGACCTATGATCGACGTTTGCGCACGACCCTAAATAATATCCCGTAAATCTGAGTTAGCTTAATCCGAGACTTATATCATTATGACCGCACCGTCGCCATGGTTCCAACACCGCGACTCACACACCAATCCGATACCCTGACCAGGAGATGTGGGCTAATGTTTATTTCGAAGAAATGCCGCACTTTTATGAACCCAAGAGAATCTCTACGACCCATCCCATCAATCAATCAATCAATCAAAGTACACACCCATACTTTCTTTCTCCCAAGTCAAGCAACCACCAAGTCAACTCTCAAGTTAAGTACACTATCACCTCACATCCATCACTCACATCCATCACCTCTCCCTTACAACCACCATTCTCTCTCTCTTTCTCAACACATTTTCCAAGCCATTCCAAGAGAGAAAAGAGCGAACGTCCAAGCAATCCTAAGAGAGAAAGTGAGTTGTGTGTGGCCCACTTCCCATCCCAAAATCCTTCATCCTAGCCATTCACTTCTCATCATCTTCCATCAGAGTAAGACACAAGGAGATCGGTGTTCTATTGGACCAAGAAGATCGAACGGTGGGTGTTTCTATAGGCCTAGATTTCATATTTTTATGATGGGTCAAGCGAGGCCTATCGATTGATGTTATGGATCTCACTTTGAACCCTAGGTGTGGTCGATGGCCCACCTTGATTCTCATGATCATTTCATAATGGGGCCATTCTCTATGAACCCTATCATGATGTTTATTTTCCTTACATGGTTAAGGTCATCTAGACCTTACATTTCGGTGGAAAAAGGACCTCCACCGTTGATTTTGATCGGTGGGCCCATATGTAATAGGACCCACTTGATGTATGTTGTAAATCATGTAAGGGAGGGCCCATAGTGTTGGGGTCCCTCCATCACACGTGCCCCTTTTTCTCTCTCTTCCTCTCTTTTCCGTTTCTTTTTTGGGTGATGATGTGGCTATGTGGCCCATCCGGATGTACCCCACCTTGATGTATGTCTTATCCAAACCATCCAAGCCATGTGAGCCCTACCTTTATGGAAAAGGGAGAAACATAAATATCAGATTGATCTAGGTGGGCCACGTCCACGTGGGGCCCACCTTAGATATGTGTTAACCAAACCGTCCAGCGTCCAGGGACGCTGGACATGGCCACACAGTGAAGTGTGAACGGACAGGGTGGTGTACTGACGGATGAAGACAAAAATATTAGCTTGGTTCAATGTTTTGGGGGTGGGCCGCTCATACAGGCCCCACCTTGATGTATAAGTCTAATTCACGCTGTTCATTCCATTCCCCGACTCATTTTAGGCGTTGAGCCGAAAAATGAAGCTAATCTGATAATCAAGCGGGCCATACCATAGAAAACAACGATACTGACCATTAAAGGCTGTTAGGACCCACTTTGATGCTTCTATGCACCGAAACACGTTGAATATTGGGCTCATTTACACTGTCTTGAGTCGTAGAATACAATGGTTGGGCTGGATTCTCCCGATGCGGGCCCCACCTATGAAAAACCATGGAAATCTATTTTTCAAAAAATAAAATAAAATACTTAAGGCAGCAGGTGCTGCTGACGTTGCAGCAGCGTCCTGCTGCGCCAAGGATGTGAAGGACGGGCAGGGACATGGGTCCCTGCCGTGGGCCCCACCGTGATGTTTGTTGACATCAACACCGTGCATTTGGTAGGCCCCCTTTGAACAGTGGGCCACCCCAAAAATCACCTGTCTGTTGAGCTCAGGTGGCCCACGTCACAGGGAATAATGTGATTGAACATCTGCCATTGAAACCCTTTTTGGGTGGACAGAAGTTTTGGATCACTATGAAATTTGTTTTTCCTCTTCATACGGGTCTGTGTGACCTTATTTACATATTGGATGGAAAGTAAACGGGTGGGCCCCACGTGGGACCCACTTGCAAGTGGATTGGCTGGTGCACACATACAGCAGCATAATAGCTATTGTATTGGCGTCCCCAGGCCATGTGGGCCCCATGCACAAGGTATGTGCCATATCAATACCGTCCACCCATGCGGACCCTACCATGATGTGTGTTTTAGCCACACCATCCAGACCTTGGACGGTGGGACCCACCATGATGCATGTGTTGTATTTGTATCGCCCAACCATTTTGGGAGATCATTTTATGGTATGAGAAAAAAAATGAGACAGATCTATAGTTCAAGTAGACTCCACCATTTAAAATAGTGGGGACAGTGACATTCAGCATTCAAAACTTCTTAAGGGCCACGGTAGTTCTAATCAAGCTGATGTTTTTGCTTTCACTTCATCTATCTCTATGTTAACTTATGAATAGGTTGGATCTCAAATACATCATGGTGGGCCACACCATGATGTATCCAGTCCTTTGATCAGGTGGACCACACCACAGCAATAGTGGAAGATTGAACGTCTATCATTGAAACCCATTTGGGTCACGGAAGTTCTGAATCAATGAGGAATTGTTCTCCCTCTTAATCCAGGTCTTTATGACCTTATGATTAGATTGGTTGGAAAATAAATTTTATAGTGGGCCCTGTGAATTGTTTAAACAGTGAAAATTATGATCTCCATTATCACTTGGGGTATGGTCCAAATGACCCTTTTATATGACTCAATTTTTTGAATTTTACGAGGCCCATGTGATTAGGCCCATCTTGATGCATTTGTGGCCATCCATTGAGGCCCACCTTGGTATATATATGAGGCCCATATGATTAGGCCCATCTTGATGTAGTTGTGGCCCATCCGTTGAGGCCCACCTTGATATATATGAGACCCATGTTATGAGGCCCATTCGATGTATTGAAGGCCCATGGGTTGAGGCCCAATGGGATGTACACAAGTCCATTCACTACCAAAAAAATGACCAAAGGATACGGACTATAGAGGTTTATAGCTACGGATTTAGTCCGTAGCTAATTAGCTACGGATATAATCCGTAGCTAAAACTTACTTAAATCTGTAGCTAAAACATACCTCCCAATAGGGCTTTATTAGAGAATGATGATGCTTAAGGGGCTCTATGGGGCCCATTGCAATATATATTTTTTTATCTAATCGGTCCATAAATTTTGAAATATTATTTAAGTGCATGAGCCAAATAATTAGAAAGATCAAAAGTTTGGGTGGACCACACCATGAGAAAGAAGGAAAACATAAATTTATATCGTTAATATGTGGTGTGGTCCACCTAAATCTTTGATCTAACTCATTTTTCGGATTTATCCTAAAAACGAGCCGTTAAAGTGAATGGACGGAGTGGATAATTAACATACACAATGGTGGGCCCCACAAGTCCTAAAATAAATCTTTCCTCAAATTAGTCATTCACCTCTCCTCGCGCACCCCATTTCACAAAAGGAAATTCTCTCTCTCTCTCTCTCTCTCTCTCTCTCTCTCTCTCTCGCCGCGCGACTCCCCTCCCTCGCATTCTCTCTCTCTCTCTCTCTCCCTCGCTTTTCAGACCCTCTCTCGATCTCTCACGCTGCCTCACCCTCTCTCTATCTCTCAGCCTCATTTCCCTCTCTCTGTTTCCCAACCTCTCTGTCTCTCTCGCTAGGGTTTTCAAAACCCCCTTTTGCTGCAAGAAGGAGAAGAAGGAGAAGAAGAACGGTTAGTCTCTCTCTCTCTCTCTCTCTCTGTGAACCATTTTTATGCATTCACCGCCGCACAAAGGACAGTGCGCCGCATGTTGTTATCCAACTGTTTTTATGAAATGGTTTTTCGTGGAAAGTTGTTTGGATGGCATGTTTTATATAAGAAAATTGAGGATTTCAAATCCCCTGGAATGCTTGGCACGGTAAAGTTGTTTGGATGGCATTTATTATATAAGAAAAATGAGGATTTCAAAATGAGGGCTTCAAATCCCCTCAAACAGGGGGTTTGTTGGCTGAGGATTTCAAATCCTCACTTGGATGAGGATTCACACCAAATTTCAGGCCATTCCCAAACTCTGCCCAACTGCAAATTTCTTGACAACTCTAGAAGAACTTGTAGCATTGTTGGCGAGCTCATCTGAAATACAACTCTGAAGAATAGTTCTAGAAAATACTGCATCATTACCAAGTTGTTCTTTACAGTCAGCTATCGGGCCCAAATGTAGGGAAAATGGGAAATGGGTTTTGGATGGTGAGGATTGAATTTGATGGTTCTGAGGTTTGATTCTTTTTAATTTGATTGATTTTGGGAGTTTTTAGTGTGAGTTGATGTTGGTGTGAAATGAGTTTTTTCTTGGGTTGAATTTAGGTTTGGAATTTGAATTGAGGCATGTTGATGTAGAAAATAAGTGGAGAATGTGAGATGGATTTGAGTGGTGTGTTATGGTGGATTTGAGGGAAGCTGAGATTAGTGGTGTGGTTGAGGTTTGGGATTTATCGATGGGTTTGAAAGGAAATTATGAGAAAATAGGATATGGGTTTTGGATTTTCGACTTTGGATTTGATGGATGTGGGGTTTGATATGAATTTGGAGTGTTTGGGGGATTGGCTTGGCAGGGAACTAATTTTTTCTTTTTCATTTTTTTTTTTTTTTAATTGGGTTAGTAAGTTTGACTTGGGTTTTATTGAGGGGTTTGGAGGAAATTATAGGAGGATGGACCATGGCTTGTTTGGATTTGGTTGGTTTGGGGTTTTTGTGGTGTGTTTGGATTTAGTTGATTTGGAGTTTTTGATAGTGTGTTTGGATTTGATTGAATTGGGATGTTGCATTCTGGAGTAGTTGATTTGATTTTTGATTTGATTTTTTTTTTTTTTTCCAGAGTGTTTTGATTTTAAAATGCAATTAGTTGATGTTGTAAGGAGGTGTCCATGTTGTTTTCTTCTTCATTTGTGAATGGCTATTGAATTGAATTGAAGTTTTTCCTTTGCATCAAAAGAGTGGAGATGTTGTTGGTGTTTTTGGCTCATTCACTAGATTATATTGTTTTTCAATAGGAATGAAACTCTAGTGATTGTGAAAAAAAAAAAAAAAAAAAGCTATCGGGCACAAATTATCATCACCTATTAAATGTTCAGATACACTCAATACCAAATGTCCTCGTTTACAAAAAAAGAATAAACAAAGGCATATTCAAAACTACAAAAGAAAATTAAAAAGAAAGAAAGAAAGAAAGAAAGAAAGAAAACTATTCAAAATTTGAATATCTATGTTAAATAACATTTGTATTTTATACTACTCATATAGATCTTAACTATGTTAAATATCTATTCCTATCCATAAATTTTCAAATTATTAAATATAGAGTTAGTCAAGTCGAATTTTTGAGTCAACCCAACCCTGCTGGATATCTAGTGAGTTGAGTTAAATCATCATAACATCTTCTCATCAGCGGCTGTTATAATTCCTTCCAACTATCTGGAAATTCCCTGCAACCCCAGAATCAGATTCTTCCTTTGGTGGACATGTCTCCTGGTAGAATCCTCACCAACGACAGATCCATAAGTATATCCAAGTAGACCCTTATTTCCTGCACTGTAATTCAGCATTGGAATTGAAATGATTGAACACAAAAAGATTTAGCAATGTTGGGAGTGAGAATTCAAATAGACCCAATTGGTAGAAATTCATTCTTCAGCTCTTTTTGGCTGGCCATAGATGAACATAGTAAAATGCGCTAGAGCGGTGTAGGTGATTCCTCAATCATTTGAATAGTATATTGGTGGGAGTGGTAGTGGAGCTGATCTAATTAGAGATCATCACAAACAATTAATACATTGTTGGGTATTTCAAGTTCGATGAACAAAGTAAAATGCATTTCTGCACCAGCAATTGGGTGATTCTCTTCTAAATTAAGCCAAATTCAATGATTGCATCGTGTTGTTGAATTGCAAATTTCCACTCCAAAGCATTCCTAAGTCTGACTTGTGGGCACATGTTCAGAGAAGCAAATGCAGCAGAAGATATTTTAGCCATTCTTTCGGCATCTCAGTATCAAAAATAGAGAGAACAAGCAGGTGAGCCACATACATTTGAAAAATTACGGATAGTAATAGATATTTAACATAGTTAAGATCTGTATAAGTAGTATAAAATACAAATGTTAGCTGGTACAGTCCACTTTGAAAATTCCCTAACACATGAAGCAGTCAGGTCTAGTAATCAGGTGAGCCACATACATTTCTTTGAGCAGTGTTTATTTTAGTGTTATATTAGTGTTATGTAAATGGATGGTGAAGGAATATGACTAGTTTTGTTGGGGAAGAGAGGTCTACTTTACTGTCCTCGGCTTTTCTACGAGTTGACAGTTCTACTTATGTTGAGCCATACTTTGAAAATGGGCCATTTTATTAGCTGTCCATTGACACGCCAATATACATGCTGCTAATGATGAATTTACTATCCCTGTCATCAGGATTATGGGCTGCATGTGATTAATGGCCCAGGTCCCACGCATGCTACGTGTCATGGTTTCTGGAGTTTATCAGTTTGAACAAATGAGGCTCATATCATGGTAGTAAAAAAAGGGTACATAGTAGCTGTAATGGTTGTTATGTAATGGTAATGGTGAGATACCTTATGTGATATGGGTTTGTAATGTCCATTCTTAAAAAATGGCCCATAATAGGCCTGTAAGTTGTAACAGCCGTAACAGTTGTATGGGCCCATTACAGGCCAATATGAGCCTATAATGGTCCCATATTAGGTTGATACATTTTCTTTGAAATTTTTTTTTTTTTGACTGTAACAGGGCTGTAATGGCTATTTCAGGGGTTGATAAGGAGGTTTCTGTCCATATTTCTCACCTTCATAGGTATTCTAAATGGCTCGATTGTCCCCTGATTTAAATGGGTTGTTGCATGGCCTATGCATCTTAATGTATCTATCTTGTATATGTTTAGTAAGCACCATGTACTGGGCTGTTCTGCAAACTACCTCTATTCTAACCTTTTTCTTTTTTTTTTTTAAAGATACCAGGCACATCTGGCGCATGTGTGCATTGGCACGTTGACACAAGAAAGATGAAGATAAGCCACCAAGCGAGGGCGAAAAGTGATGGTGCTCTGTAAGCTGTCCATGCCTCCACATGCTCTCCAAAGGTCAGGTTTGTGATATACATATAAAAGGCTCCTAGGAAAGTTTGTGAGAAGTAGACGTCTCTTTTCAACCATGAATGAATTTGATTTAAACAGTTTCAATGTTTCCAAATTATGATGACTTGAAGTGAGGCTCTTGTGGTGCAAGTTTGTTCTTGTTTGGGACTTTGATGGTGGCAGCAGTAGAGAGGGAGGTTATTTGTGCATTCAATTAGAGGCCTTGGTAAATTCCTCCTAGTTTGAATTAATCAAACAACCACCTATTGTAGGTTATTTATTTCCAAAGCACTGGTTTAAAATGGATGCATGCCTGTCATCGAATTCTTTGACACGGACCATGCAAACACGCCATCAAATTCTGAGGTTTTGCACAGTGAATTTGAACATTAATCTAGTTTGAACAGTGAATTTGAACAGTGATTGGCATTGGTATCATCATATCATGATCCTGGTATGAGCACTGCATGAATAATGTTGTGTTCAGTTCATTGCTATCTGAATCTGGGTTCCGTTTTTCATGAAACCAAAAATGGCAAAAAAGAAAAAAGAAAAGAAAAGAAAAGGACATGGCACCAATCTCTGCATCAGTGTTTGTAAACAAATCTGTCATAGCCTATAAACTTGAAATTCTATGGAATGTGTAGCTACCTGATTGAGAACTTGTCACTAATGATGGCTTATATATATTTGCAGCAAAACTAAGGACGTTTGTTGGATCGGTTTTCAGCCAAATGCTTTCAGGTTAGAGGTTTCAACTACTTTTGGACTGAAATCATTATCATTAAAATCACATGTATCACCGATTCCTCTTTTATAAATTATACATGAATGTATCACCGGTTCCTCTTTTATAAATTATACATGAACTGAGTGCGAGAAACGAGTCATGAGTTGGAAATGGCCAAACAGAGTAGAATCACAGTACTGTTATATTGGAGTTATTTGATACTCTGTCGATTAATACTGATACTTGATACGCCAAAGACTTAGAATTAAACCCGACTAATTTGTGAAATCCCACTTTGTCAATGAGCCAAGATCCCAAAATCGGACTGGTCGAACAATACTAACCTCTGATGCATGGCTACTCGTTTGTTGAAATAGGACCATTAGATTTTTTATTTTTTATTTTTCCATTTACAACCATCCAATAAATGTCCCCTTATCTAATATAATCAAATAACTTAATAAGCGCAATTTTTGGTTCATGACACATCTAAATTGGGAACCATCATTTGGGACATTTAATTCAAATTACTTGTATACCACGTATACAATTTCCAAGTGCCTGCATATCATCCATCACACTCTGCCAGAGCATAAAAAATTGCGGTGGAACATATCTGACAGGGAATAAAAATAGGTGCAACCTTATTGGGTGTGGATAAGCCCACATACACTTAAAAGGTGTGTGTTCTTCTACATAACCCAAAAAGATGTGTATGGGTCCCACTGTACATACCATGGTTTTTAGTCTTGATGACTGGGATCAACTCATTCGGTCTCGAGTCGAGTCAACTCACTCAAGTTAGGTAGTGTAACGGCTTGACTTGTGGTATGTAGTACTGAATCCAAGTCGACTCGGGTGAGTTGTAATGGATCATCCAAGTTCTAAATCCATGGAACATAACCAATCAAGGGTCTAAATTTTCAATTTTGGCCAGACACATGTGACCGAATCAATCCTTCGATCCAACACGACTATATATGATAGGCAATGCATCGATAAAATGCATGTTTTCACGTGGTGCATTTTATCACAAACACAGCACATTGTTATTCTACATGTATGTAGTGATCAGTTAAGCAGTAGAAATGTCATCCTCAAATCCTACCAGCTATTCGCGGGCACCGCTAGTTCATCATTTCGAACTTGGGGAGGGAATTCAGCTGCAGGTAGATATGGTATATGTTTAGTTCAATCCTTATAATTCTATTGTTTCAATCAATGTTCCGACGTATGTCGATAGAGATGGAAGTTTGAATGAGTAACGTATGTTTGTTTTTCATAGGTTAGTGTGTCTGGATCTTCAAATGGGTTCTACGCAAAAATCGATTTTCAACTTAAAAACTGCTCAAGGCAGTTGATCATGCACCTGCAGGTGGCATTTACCAAGGACGAGCGTGAGTTAGAAGTCGCATTTTTCTTTTCTTTTCTTGTTATTAGTCGTTTCTTGTTTTGAAGGAGATTTTAACCATAGATTTTTCATATAGGAAGTGGATCCTTTTGGCTGATTGTCCTCCTGGGACGAGCACCTACAAACAAAGCGCATTGCAGACGCCGTTTGTGAAGGTTTGTTAGTTTTGCTTTCTAAAGTTGGGTTGGGTTTGGATGTTTAATTGACCTAAATTGCAATTCAACTAGGGGTCGTTTGGATGCCTGTAAATGGTTGATTTACAGGTGTAAGTCATTCAGTCTGTCCTGTTTGGCTGTAAGCTATTAATGATCGTCTGTGTATAGAGGCCTGTAAATTGTTTAAGTCTTGTAAATGGAGAGCCAATCTTTGAAAATGTAGCCATTAGGCTGTAAATGGAGGGCCTGTAGATGAAATCACAGCTTTTTTCCTGTAAATTAAATGGGCCTAAAAGCTGCAAATGATTAACATGCATTGTTCAGCATCCAAACACAGACTGTAAACCATTTACCTGTAAATAATTTACAGCTAGCTTCATTGACAGGCATTCAAACGACGTCCTGAGTGGAACTAGCCCCTGCATTGAACTTACTATCGTCTCAAATACAACTTGAAGTGAATGGAATTGCAATTAGGAGTTTGGTTGTCATTATATACTGGGCATGCAAACAGCCCTGATTTGCTGTATATTTTGATTTAGATCTTCGGAAACATCAAAGAATTTTGGCAAAACAAAATACCAAACAGTTCTCCCTTAAGCTGCAAGAAATTGCAACCTGGGCTCTTTTAAATTTTGTCCAATACCTCAGATTGGTTGGTACTCAATGGACAGTTAAAACTGAAAAATATCCAATGGTTCTATTTCAACAAAAAAGTGTCCACAAATCAGTTTTGGATCGTTCAAACACTTTGACTTTGGGCCTATGACTTAATGGCAGTAGGTTCCACAATCTAGACAGTTTAATTTGAGTTAATGTATGCCTCATGTAATGAGGGCTTGCATATTGGGTGTCATAAGCTGCTTGAGTATCATATAACTCCCTTTAATGCTTTTCACTACTACTTTTAAGGGCCTGTTGGAAGCACCATGAAAAGCAGATTGGTTCAGTTGGCTTTATTTGACTTAAATGTATGCCACATGTACAATCTCTGAGTGCACATATCAGACATCATAAGTTGCTTGAGTATTATATAAATCTCCTCAATGCTTTTCATTACTACTTGAAAGGCTTGTTAGAACTTAGAAGCACCGTGAAAAACGGATTGGTTCTGTAACTTGAGTGGAACCCCTCTTCTTTGCATTTGGGTGGTGTGGAAAATGGAAAATTGCATTGCCTATTAAAAAAAAGTGAACTGTGTTATTTGGGATTTTGGTTTGTTCCTTTTTCGCTTCAATTGGCAACTGGATAAGAATGGGTTCACTTGATGTTGGATGGTGTGCATTCCACTCACATTGCTTCCTTTTTTTTTTTTTTTCAAAAAAGAAAGAAAGAAAGAAGAGAATGGCCATTGGCCCAAATGATCATTTTGCTTGTTTCTTCTAATCAAGGAACCCAACTCGCCATTTGGAACTGTTTTTGGTGAACTTTCTCCATTCAACTCAATACTGATTGAGTTTCCACCTTTCCAAAAAAGAAAAAGAAAAAAAAAAAAAAAAAGTAAAAAACTTCTTGGAGGAGGTCTTCATAACTGTTCAATTGTTCGTGGCATGGTCTTGAAAACCGATGTTGTTGGAAGTATAAAACAAGTGGAAAATGCAAAGGTGTGCCTTTGGAAAACTAACTTTGGGTTCTTATACCAATACAATATGCTTATACTATATTTGCTTCCTCACTTATTTTCTGGTTGTAAATATAATGGAGTAGACATACATTCCTCCCATATAATAGATTTAAGGATCTTTTGCGTTCTTAAATCTCTCTCTCTCTCTCTCTCTCTGGTTTTTTGGGTGATGCCTTGTATTGGATGCCTTTGTCTGATTTGGATTTGGATGTTTGATGGAGCACATTTACTTGCCATTTAGTATGGAGTGGTTTTTTGGAAGGCTTAATGTTGCTGAAAATGAAAAAATTAGTTTTCTACTCCCTAGGAGTATTTTCATGCCATTTGGCATTGGGTAATTTTGCACATTGGAAGGCTTACTGTTGTTTCCTTCTTAGCCAATTTGGTATTAGGAGCCAGGGACATGCTTGGGTATTGCATCATTTTGAATGAAATTCTCACCAAATGCTTTAGTTAATTAGTTCTATCATGACTAAAATTCAGTCCTCATGCATCAATCAAAATGAACTATTCTGGGATCTAAATGTATTTTTATTTCTTTTCCTGTTATCTTGTGTCACTATTATGCTCTTTATATCTTTAAAAAAAGCTCTTCAACTGATTTGATGCATGCCTTTATTTTAGTACATTTTCCCAATTTATGCTACTATGAGCTAATACAATATATAGTTAGTAAAGAAAATACGAGCAAAGATCCACATTAGTAAAGAAAATACAGCAAGACAGAGTCAATCCTGTTTCTTCTGTACCATGAAATACAAAGAAGAGATCCACATTAGTAAAGAAAATACATCAATGGAACCGATCTCACATTTATTTCAGATATTTTAGAAGTCATGATGTACATATAAAATTGATGGACTGGACTACAATAAACTGCTGATGGAACCATCTCATCAGCATGTCGATCCCAATTTGGACGTACTGCACCACATGTATGCCACATGGACCACATGTATGCAACGTGGACATCCATGGTGAACTGACATGATGGAATTTGATAGGGACAAGTTTCCGTGTTGACATGGGTCGGAATATATGTATTTTACTCCCATCAGAATCCCTTGCTTGCCACCTACAAGAATTTCTTATTTTCCTACATTGTGATTAGTATATATCACTAATAATGTTATCAGTGCTTCTGCATTAGATGCGGGGTGTGATAATGTCTCCTAATCACGTTATAATAAACAGAAAATTTTCATTTGTGACAAGTAGAAGATCCAAACCTACTTTATCAGAATTCCCAATACTTATTTGTGATAAATAGAGACATTATTCTTCTTGGTGATAAGAGACTTTCACATTTGTGTCACATTGCAAAAAATGTGCAAGATATCGGATATTATGCAGATTATGTAGGTGAGCATATTTGATAGAGCAACACATTAGATTTTATGGTTGACAATATGATGAAAATAAAATCTTTTTTTCTTTTCTTGAAGGATCTGCTTACATGGTGGGAAGAGCTTTAACTTCTGTCTTTTGGGGAGTAGTAGCGGATCGATATGGACGAAAACCCGTTATAATAATTGGCACCGTTTCAGCGTTAGTGCTATTTGATATTTCTTACATACATGATTCAAACTTCTGCTTGAATTTAATTTCGTGCAGGATTTAATTATTTGATGTAACTAAATACACCCTTATTCATTTTAAATATTTTGAAATTTCACATTTTAGTATGTCTCCAAGCATATGCTATTGAAGTCTGCAGTGAAGAATATCATTCTTTGGCATTATCACTTGTAAGAAGCTTTTCTCCCTTTGTATATCATTTATATATCTTAGAGATTTTCGAGCATTGCTCGCCCCTTTTGCCTTGTCATTTGTCTAGTAGATTACTCTAGTGAAAGGGATACATGGTGAAACCCTTACCTCTTCAATATCATAAGCATACATACAAAGGACAGTTATAAACCATGATATGCATATCAATGCATTTGAACAAATGGGAAAAAAACAATTTAAATATTTCCATAGGTCCCATTCACAAGAGGCCTACTAGATGAACAGTCTGAATGCTTTTCATCTCTCTTCTCCTTGATTGTCATACACTTTATATTTTCTTCTTCTTTTCTGAATGCTTTTGACTCAAGAAGGCCTGAGATTTTCTTGAAATAAATGAAAACTCTAAAAACCTCAGTATAATTGACTCTTGATTGAGACTGTGTCAACTCAAGTCGAAAGTAGAATAATCTCTCAAGTTTCTAAACCTTTTGTTTTTTTTTTTCCTTTTAAACTTTGCTTCATGTTACGGCGTGCAAGTGTTAGTGTCATGTTCAATTGCAGTGGAATATGGAGCAACTTTTTCATATTCAGTCCATGTTTCTATTCTATGAGTATCCAATCGACTCAAGGTCAATTTAAATACAGTTTACATCAGGGGAGTTTTATATTTTCCTTGCATTTAGTTTTCATCACTCCTTACTTGTAGATTTCTGTATTGATTACTCAAGCATGACAGTTATGCGCATTCTTTCAGGTGGATGTTGCATGTGGGAGGATTGGAGCTGCATATTTCAGACTCAAGTATCTGGTACGTCTCTTGTCAAGAATGCACATGATTGGAGTGGCCTGGCCATCTGGACAGGCCGTATTTATGTATATTTGCTCAAAATTGATGGAGCAGACCCGGATGTGCGTCGGAGCTATTCGGAAGAGCGGGGGTCCCTGGAAGGTGGGAACCGCTGTTATGACCATGATGAAGCTGTCCATTTCCTATGGACAACATTGGAGGGGCCTGACCATTTGGACAGGCCGTGTTTGTGTATTTGCTCGAAATTAATGGAGTAGACCTGGATGTGCGTCGGAGCTATCCGGATGAGCGGAGGTCCCTGGAAGGTGGGAACCGCTGTTATGACCATGATGAAGCTGTCCATTTCCTATGGACGGCATTGAAGGGCCTGGCCATTTGGACAGACCATGTTTATATTTGTATTTGCAGGGACCACACCCTTAACCTAAACCTGAACCCATTCTCAAATCCCAAAACCTATAACCTAAACCTAAACATATACCTTAACCTAAACCTAAACCAAAACCAAAACCAAAACCAAAACCTATAACCTAAACCCGAACCCATTCTCAAATCCAAAACCTATAACCTAAACCAAAACCAAAACCAAAACCATAACCTATAACCTAAACCCGAACCCATTCTCAAATCCCAAAACCTATAACCTAAACCGAAACCAAAACCTATAACCTAAACCCGAACCCATTCTCAAATCCAAAAACTTATAACGAAACTTAAACCTTAACCTAAACCTATAACCTATAACCTAAATCAAACCAAAACCAAAACCTATAACCTATAACCTAAATCAAAACCAAAACCAAAACCTATAACCTATAACCTAAATCAAAACCTATAACCTAAACCTAAACCTAAACCTTAACCTAAACCTATAACCTAAATCAAAACCTAAACCTAAACCTAAAACCTATAACCTAAACCAAAACCTATAACCTAAACCAAAACCAAAACCTATAGCCTAAACCCGAACTCATTCTCAAATCCAAAAACCTATAACTTAAACCTAAACCTTAACCTAAATCATTAACCTATAACCTAAATCAAATCCTATAACCTAAACCAAAACCAAAACCTATAACCTAAACCCGAACCCATTATCAAATCCCAAAACCTAACCTAAACCCGAACCCATTATCAAATCCCAAAACCTATAACTTAAACCCGAACCCATTCTCAAATCCAAAAACCTATAACCTAAACCTAAACCTTAACCTAAACCGTTAACCTATAACCTAAATCAAAACCTATAACCTAAACCCGAACCCATTCTCAAATCCCAAAACCTATAACCTATACCGAAACCTTAACCTAAACCTATAACCTATAACCTAAACCAAAACCTATAACCAAAACCAAAACCTATAACCTAAACCGAACCCATTCTCAAATCCCAAAACCTATAACTTAAATCGAAACCTAAACCTTAACCTAAACCTATAACCTATAACCTAAACCAAAACCAAAACCTATAACCTAAACCCGAACCCATTCTCAAATCCTAGAACCTAAAACCTAAACCAAAACCAAAACCTATAACCTAAACCCAAACCCATTCCCAAATCCCAAAACTTGTAACGTAAACCAAAACCTATAACCTAAACCAAAACCAAAACCTATAATCTAAACCCGAACCCATTCTCAAATCCTATAACCTAAACCTATAACCTATATCCTAAACCAAAACCTATAACCTAGACCAAAACCAAAACCTATAGCCTAAACCTAAATCAAAACCTATAACCTAAACCTAAACCTTAACCTAAACCTATAACCTATAACCTAAACCAAAACCAAAACCTATAGCCTAAACCCGAACCCATTCTCAAATCCCAAGACCTATAACTTAAACCAAAACCAAAACCTATAACCTAAACCCGAACCCATTCTCAAATTCCAAAACCTATAACCTAAACCGAAACCTTAACCTAAACCTATAACCTAAACAAAAACCTATAACCTAAACCAAAACCAAAACGTATAACCTAAACCAAAACCCGAACCCATTCTCAAATTCTATAAACCTATAACCTATAACCTATAACCTAAACCAAAACCTATAACCTAAACGAAAACCTAAACCAAAACCTATAGCCTAAACCTAAATCAAAACCTATAACCTAAACCTAAACCTTAACCTAAACCTATAACCTATAACCTAATTCAAAACCTAAACCTAAACCTATAACCTAAACCAAAACCAAAACCTATACCCTAAACCCGAATCCATTCTCATATCCAAAACCTATAACCAAAGCCTTCAAACCTTAACCTAAACTTGAAAACCCAAACTTAAACCTAAACTTGAAAACCCAACCTAATCTCAACTCCCTAACCAAAACCTAAACCTAAACTTGAAAACCTAATCTAAAACCCAATCCCGAACACGAACCCGATTTCTATAACCTAAACCATAACTCATTCTCAAATCCTATAACCTAAACCTATAACCTATATCCAAAACCAAAACCTATAACCTAAACCAAAACCAAAACCTATAGCCTAAACCTAAATCAAAACCTATAACATAAACCTAAACATTAACCTAAACACCGTAACCTATAACCTAAATCAAAACCTAAACCTAAACCTATAACCTATAACCTAAACCAAAACTTATAACTTAAACCAAAACCTAAACCTATAGCCTAAACCCGAACCTAAACCTAAACCTTAACCTAAATGTATTCTCAAATCCTAAACCTAAACCTACACCTAATCCTAATCTCAACTCTCTAACCTAAACCTAAACCTAAACTTGAAAACCCAAACCTAAGCCCGATCTTGAACCCGAACCCGATTTCCTAAACCTAAACCTTAACCTATTCTCAATTCCTTAAACCTTAACCTAAATGTATTCTCAAATCCCTAAACCAAAACCTACACCTAATCCTAATCTCAACTCCCTAACATAAACCTAAACCTAAACTTGAAAACCCAAACCTAAACCCAATCCCGAATTCGAACCCGATTTCTTAAACCTAAACGTTAACCTATTCTCAATTTCCTAAACCTTAACCTAAATGTATTCTCAAATCCCTAAACCTAAACCTACACCTAATCCTAATCTCAACTCTCTAATCTAAACCTAAACCTAAACTTGAAAACCCAAACCTAAACCCGATCTTGAACCCGAACCCGATTTCCTAAACCTAAACCTTAACCTATTCTCAATTCCCTAAACCTTAACCTAAATGTATTCTCAATTCCCTAAACCTAAACCTACACCTAATCCTAATCTCAACTCCCTAATCTAAACCTAAACCTAAACGTACACCTAATCCTAATCTCAACTCCCTAATCTAAACCTAAACCTAAACTTGAAAACCCAAACCTAAACCCGATCCAGAACCCGAATCCGATTTCCTAAACCTAAACCTTAACCTATTCTCAATTCCTAAACCTTAACCTAAATGTATTCTCAAACCCCTAAACCTAAACCTACACCTAATCCTAATCTCAACTCTCTAACCTAAACCTAAACCTAAACCGAAAACCCAAACCTAAACCCGATCTTGAACCCGAACCCGATTTCCTAAACCTAAACCTTAACCTATTCTCAATTCCCTAAACCTTAACCTAAATGTATTCTCAATTCCCTAAACCTAAACCTACACTTAATCCTAATCTCAACTCCCTAATCTAAACCTAAACCTAAACTTGAAAACCCAAACCTAAACCCGATCCCGAACCCGAATCCGATTTCCTAAACCTAAACCTTAACCTATTCTCAATTCCCTAAACCTTAACCTAAATGTATTCTCAAATCCCTAAACCTAAACCTACATCTAATCCTAATCTCAACTCCTTAACCTAAACCTAAACCTAAACTTGAAAACCCAAACCTAAACCCGATCCTGAACCCGAATCCGATTTCCTAAACCTATAAACTAAACCTTAACCTATAACTTATAACCTAAACTTATAACCGATAACCTAACCTATGGATTTTGCTATAGTTTAGAAAATTTGTAGGTACATTTTTTATTTCTTTATATATGATTATTTTTTTCCAGCTCTTTTTTTTTTTAGTCTTTCTTCCTTTTGAGATGTGTACAAAGGCATGCTTGTTTGATTGTGTTTACAATTATTGTTTTATACAGGCTGACAAGCTAAAGAAGTCAGTGGATGATCAAATTCATTTCCTCAAGGGAAGGGTTTTAAAACTTGAAAGTGATCTTGTGTCGAAGTCTACAGAAGTTACATATGCAGTTTCAAGGAAAGAAGAAGCTCTATCTTCTGTGTTTGCTGAACTTGACTGTCTGAAGAAAGAAAATTCTGCATGAGGGCACGCCTTAGTTGTAATTCTTTTGATAGGTTGAGCAAAGCGAAGTATTGTTTATTTAGAAATGTGAATGTAAGATACATTGTAGATTTGATTGCTATTGTAATAAATGCATCAATTTTTTTTTCTCTGATTGCACTAAGCTTAGATGAGTTATCAATATAGCAGGTTCTTGCAATGGAAACAGGGAAAATAGCTACGAAATATAATCCGTAGCAAAGTTACAGCTTTTTGCCGTAGCTATTGCTATCTATTGCTACGGATTATATCCGTAGCTATTTGCATCTATTGTTACGGATTATATCCGTAGCTATTGGTATCTATAGCTACGGATCATATCCGTAGCTATCCTTATGTAAGGCTGGAAATACCGTAGATATCGGTATCTATTGCTACGGATATAATCCGTAGGGAATATTACTACGGATATAATCCGTAGCTATGGGTATCTATTGCTATGGGTATAATCCGTAGCTATTGGTGTTTATTGCTACGGATATGATCCGTAGCTAATAGTCTCTATTGCTACGGAAAACATCCGTAGCTAATGGTATCTATTGCTACGGATATGATCCGTAGCTAGACCTTTAGCTACCCCACCAATTGCGACGGGCGTGAGACGGACTAGATCCGTAGCAAAAGGGTTTTTGCTACGGATCTAGTCCGTAGCCTTTGCCCATTTTTCTTGTAGTGATTGGAATGTGTGATTCTACCATGGTTTTTGTAATGATGTTTATGGCGGGCTATGCCTTGGGAGCAATGATGGTTTGACACCCACATTGTAAGGATAATGTTGGTTAAATGTCTGCATTGTATCTCTCCCTAGGGCCCACTGATAGGCCCATACTTGTTATGTGTAGGCCATCTAAGCCCATCTTCGTTGTGAGGATAGTTCATCACCTTATAACATGCTTAATGTAACTCCATGACTCATGCCCATATGTATCATATGTATGCTTGATATGAGTAGTGACTGATCATTGCATATGCCATTGGACAGATCATTTATGGGACTCACTGATAGGAGTTACCCACATGAGCATGTGGTATGCGCAGGATTGTTGCATAACTGACAGTGTTACTCATGCATTTCGCATATGTGTAACATGATCATTGTACGCCCTAGCGACATGAGGGTTGTGGCTCCACAGGCACATCGTGGATGGCCATATCGGATACTAGAAATACTTGGTTCTAGCACTGTGGGTACTTAGGATGTCCTTGGGTGAGAGTCCCAGAACCTTTTTAGTACCAGGAGATGTTACAACGTTTAGACTAAGTAGATACACAAGCACAAAAGTGCCGAATACCGGTAGGCTGTGTCTCCCACTGTGTCGTGGTTGGTTGGAAATGGGTGTGGCCTTATCCGTCCGAGTGAGGGGGTTGTAAGCTAGGCTGAGTTTGACCAGCTTGTAAACGATTCCGCTATCAACAAGCCGAGTAGGTATTGGCAGACTACTGGTCAGGCAGATAGTGAGGTCTCTTCCACTCGCTGGGCTGTGCAGCTAGGGAGTCAGCAGTTAGTATGGAGTGTACTAGACCCCGGTGATATTTCAGAGAGGAACTATACTGATATATGTACTTGATGAAGACTGGCATGCTTGCTTTGCATCTCGCATATGACATTTTGGCTACATAGGCCTCACATCGCATGGTCTTGGTATGACCGATAGCATTTATGTCTTGCATCATATAGCTTTGGTACAGCTGATAGCATTCATGGACTTACCCGTATACTTTTGTATTACTCTGATATTGTACATTTGGCACTTGCCTTGCGCACACACTTACACTACCCTCTAAGCTTTTATAAGATATTGCACGACCATTGTGTGCAAGTGTCGTTGGATCACAGCAGTGTTGAGGCAGGAGCGCGTATCAAATCATTTTGGAGCTTTTTGATCACCTTGTATTTCCCTTTCTGCATTGTACTTGAAGTTTTTGATATAGTGGATATGTGATGATGTTGTTTTGTGACTTGGTTATGCTTGTAGTTATGCTTCATTACAAAAAAAAATCATACTGAAAATTCTCCTTGTAGGATCTCAGGATCGGAATCTGGTATATGAGTGCCGAGATCCGAGAATGGGGCACTACAGAGGCTGTCGACGCCGGATTCGACAATCAAAAATTTTGTGAGCTCATTTTTCGAGTTTGAGGCGTGACATAGTCAGTCTTTGGGAAGCTCTCCTTCCTTTAGGTAGTTGACTATTAGGTCCATCCAGGTTAGTTCTAAATCTATGACCGTACCTGAATTGGGTTCGCTGATGCTCGGTTCGATTAAGAACTCAATCGAGATCGGTTTCGGGATATCATCTTCAACTGTTGTGGCTAAATTTGCCAGCATGTCCACTTTAGAGTTTTTTACCCTGGGGATCAGGTTGATGTTGCATTTTGTGAATTTGCCTATCAGCTCGCGGGCCTTTCGTAAGTAGGCCTTAATTCTCTCCCTTTTTTTTAGCCTGGTATTCGCTAGCTATTTGGTTGATGATGAGTTGTGAGTTGCTGTGGACCTCCAAATGTTTGGCTCCCATGACTACTGTCAGTCTGAGCCTAGCCAATAGTGCTTCGTATTCAGCCGCATTGTTTGATGTTTGGAATCTGAATATTAAGGCATATTGTGTATAGGTTTGGTCAGGAGCTTTAAGGACTATTCCTGCGACACTGCCTTTAGAATTAGATGAGTCGTCAACGTAGAACATCCACGTCTGCCGATCTGGGTCGGCTGTTCGACATCCAGGCCGCTCATTCTGGATGTCGGAGCTAGTTCCCAGGTTCGCCTCAAGCATGACTTCGACAATGAAGTCAGCCACTACTTGACCTTTGATGGCTATTCGGGGTAATATCTTATGTCAAACTCACTAAGCTCGATTGCCCACTTCGTAAGTCTTCCTGATACCTCGGGTTTCTGAAGTACATAGTGAAGGGGTAGGTTAGTCGGAACGACGATGGTATGAGCCTGCAAGTAAGGTCGTATGTGTTGTGATGAGATGATAAGGGCTAGGCCTAGCTTTTCGATATTTGGGTACCTGGTCTCAGCGGGGACTAGAGCTTTGCTGACGTAGTATACCGACAGTTGTTTCCCTTCTTGTTCTCGGACAAGGGCCAAGCTGATTGCTATCGTCAAAACTGCCAAGTATAGTAGCAATGGTTCTCCTTGCTCGGGCTTTGAGAGCAACGACGATGACCCCAAGGTAATTCCCAACAGTTAGGTTTGTGTCAGGGCATGTAGGGCTAGGATAGTTGGATTGGTATCATACACATGTACATATTAAGTAAGTTTCTCGGTAACGCTTAAGAACTTTCAATACTCGGGTATTGAAATGTTCGGGGCATTACAAATATAAAGCCCCCATCTTCACCTCTACAAATGCTTCCTCCACCTAACCAACTGGGGTTGCCCTTTGCAATTCCATCTACGTTCAATTTGGCCCACCCCTTCTTCGGTTGCTTCCATTTCACCAAAACCGCTGACAGAGAAAACTGTGGAGAGACCTAGATATTCAACTCCCTTAGCGTCGACTGAGAGGATAGGGATAGTACCTTGGAGGAAAGAAAGCCCTTAGCAAGCGTACAGATCCTCCACTTCACCCTAGCAATCGTGTCGGGGGCTGAGACCGGCTTTTTGTCGAATTTTGTGGCGTTTCTAGAGATCCAAATCTCCTAGAATATAATATTGGGTAACAGGCCTTGAAGGATCATTAAGCTGCTTCTTGGGTCGGAAGTGGACCACCATGTAACACCCCGTACTTTTAGTACTCGGGTGTTAGCATGGAGACCTCACCAAGAATAAACATAAACTTGATTAGTGTGAACATTCACATCATGTAGCCTAAGTCTGACCCTTGGGAGTGATTTAGGACCACGTATCAATGCATCCATCCGTTGGTTTTCAAGATGGACCGTCACACCACAAGAGGATTATTTTAAAGTTTTAACATCCTCGATAAGCAGGCTAGACCATCCATTATCAACGTTAAACTTCGGATCATAAGATTCACTGTTTATTATATTCTTAACACCTTGATGATCAAACCATACAAACTAACTAATCAATGCCTAACCAACTATTAAATTCTCTCTAGATTGATTAGGAATCCATAATAAACCTTAATTTCATATCTAGAGATGATCTGACCGTCTAATCGACATAAATCCATAACAAAATCCAAAAAGGGCAAACATTGTGTGGCTCATACATGTAAGATGATACTAATATAAATGGGTAGTGGAGCTAATTGACTCACTAGTTGGATGAATGGCTCTGATGGTGGGATTGGACCACAGATCATCATTGGATTGACAATATTGGCACTCAAAGGCCATCTGTCATCTGATATGGCCCACTTAAGACTTGGATCTGCCTCATTCTTTGGACTGGGCCCTAATTAGGGTGACAAAACAAATGAACGGAGTGGATCAAACCACAAACATCACTGTGGACCCCACATTTAATGCGTATGTACAACAAGTACGTGCACCTGTTGTGCACCGAACCAAGGGGACTGATCAAGCTTGGTTGACCCAAGCTAAAGAAGGAAAATTCTTTCCTTCTTTTGAAAATTCCTCCCGCTCGCTATAGACGAACGGACAACGTCCGTTTTCCTCCGCTCATGGCCCACCACACTCATCCGTTGCGATGATCCAATCCGTCCATCTTGTAAAGGGCGCGAATTTGACCATAACCCTGCTGGTCAATCACCTTGAAGCTCCCATACATGGTTACAATCTCTGGCACAAAGAGCGTTGTCTGCAATTGGTTTTTCTGAAAACGGAAAGCCCTGTTTTTCCTCCATGCTGGCAATCCGTGTGAAGTTGAATCTACACAATCTTAGCCATTGGAATAAGCTCCTCCCAACCATTCATTTTTCTCTGGTTTAGGGCTTCCTTACCAAGCTGAAAACCACACCTAGTTTTGGTTTTACCGGCCGTATTTGAAGGTTGTTGCAAACCGTGTGCAATTCGGGCCATCCATCCCTCATCCAATGGCTCTAGAGAGCTAGAGCGAGGAGGGATCGGACTTCACTCCATTGCCTCCATTTCTTTCAAAAACCCTAGAAAATAACCACAACCTTCAAGTTTCAAACCCACCAGAAAAGCCACCTTTAAGCTTTTATCTAAGCATTCTCCGAGCTCCCTTGGCCTCATCCACACCCTCCATAACAACCAGGTCAAAGGAAAACCTAATGATATTGAATATGCCATGATCATCCTTCTTCTTCCTCACTTGAAGATCGAGTCTGTGCGATCAATGGTGGGCCCCATTCCACGATTAGAGAAGTTCATTAGATGGCTCGTTTGATCAACATTCCATCCTTGAACCAAACCTGTATCCATCCCATGTGTGCAAGGCTGAAACTTAATGAGATAAGTGCATGAAGGTTGTGTGCACGCTGCCTGCACCTTCGACTGTGATGTTGTTGAGTTAGGTTGAGTTCACTCGAGCTCGGGATCTGTTCATGTCTGGCTTTCTTGCTGATTAAGCCTAAGAAGGAAGAAGGGAGAAAAGAGAGGAAGGACGAGGAAGAAAGAAAGAGAAAATGAGAAGGAGAGGGGTGGTTATTGTACCAACTCGACCCAGTCGGGTCAAGCGGGATCAGGCGTTGACTAGTCCAGGTTGTGGATGGTGTAGTGGAGAGAAGGAGAGAGAGAAGAAAGCAAGAGAGAGAGAGAGAGAGTGTGTGTGTGCGCGTGTGTGTAAGGATGTTGTCCTCATTCTTCTTCCTATCAGCTGCCACACCAGGCCACTGCCGGGTCTGGACTGAGTTTGGACTGATTTGGGTGCGGTCTGGTCAAGCTTAGACTTTGTCTGGTCCAGCAGTAGAAGAGAAGGAGAAGAGAGAGGGAGAATGTAACAAGAGAGAATGGTGGGGCTGATGTTCGGTCGAGACCGAGTTTGACTGGGTTGAGTTGGACTTGGGCCTGATCCAGGCCTAGCTTGATATTACAGCAAAAGGTGAGGGTGAGGGAGTAAAAGAAAGAATAAAAGAAAGAAAAGAAGGAAGGAAGGAAAGTTCTGAGTTGACTCAGTTTAAAACTGAGTCAAGCATGAACCAAGCTTGTAAGGAAAAATTAGCTCTCAAGTAGGAATTAGAAGCTTTCTAACACCTATTGGCTTTTGAAAATTGGCCAAGTCGAGTTAGAACCAAATCATTCGAGGTATGTGTCTCTCAAAACTTCCATCATTATCCTAATTAAAATTTAATTATTTTCTTTAATATTTTTGTTTAAATATAGGGGTTCGCTCTACCCAATTCCACTTTTAATCTTGTCTTGAATCTACACTAGATCGAGTGTCGGTGATTCATAAGGTGAGGACTCACCCTTTGAGCTTCCCACTTAAATTCATTAATCTAATCATAGATGATGCTTTAATCCCTCCAATTTAGTATCTTCTAAGTTATTTGATTGAGTTACTTAACTTATTATGTGAATATGTAAATATGTTAATATGTCGCGCACTTGATTCCTGTGTTAAATAATGAACATGTCTCTTTAAGTATAGCAAGCATAAATGATTTGATGATAACATGCTATCTTTAGTTGTGCATCTGTTAATTAACTGTATGATTGTCATTTACGATTATTTGATGGATTGAATGAAACTTGTCTTGGTCTTACAATCTTGTGATCCATATTTGACTTATGCGGCTTGGATTGCACATCTGCCATACATGGCTTAGATCGCACATTTTCCTTACACGGTTTGGACTGCATATTTTCCCTTGTGGTTATGATAGATTATTGGTTCCCTTTTGTGGCTTGTTGGTTATATTCACATATCTTGTTGTTTTCTAGCCATTATGCGGTATTCACATACGATATGATTTCCGAGTGGTCTAGAGTCTGTATGTTGATTTCTCTTAATCTTACGGTGTTCAATCATATGGTGATTTCCGGGTGGAGCTAAAGTTCGCTTGTCAATTTTCTAGCCATCTTACGGTGTTCACGTACGATATGATTTTTGAGTGAAGTAGAGTTTTGTATGTTGGTTTTCTAGCCATCTTGCGATGTTCAGTCGTACAGTGATTTCTGGGTGGAGCGGGAGTTCGCTGATTGATTTTCTAGCCATCTTGCGGTATTCATGTACGATATGATTTTCAGGTGGTCTAGAGTTTGTATGTTAATTGTCTCTTTATCTTGCGGTGTTCAGTCGTACTATGATTTTCGGGTAGAGCGGGAGTTCGCTTATTAATTTTTTAGCCATCTTGCAGTGTTCATGTACGATATGATTAGTAGATGTATGTATGTTCTCTTCATCTCACTGTGTTCAGTCGTACTGTGATTTTCAAGTAGAGCGGGAGTTCGCTTATCGATTTTCTAGCCATCTTGCGGTGTTCACGTACAATATGATTTTCGAGTGAAGTAAAGGTTTAAAGCTTAATTTTCTAGCCATTTTGTGGAGTTTGTATGATTGATTATTTGACTATCTGGACACGTCCACTTACATTACGATTTCTATTACATTTCCTTAATGTTGAAATTATGTTGACTAGCTTATTTCTGAGTATATGATCATGATTTTAAATTGTATTGTTTAATGTCTCTTCTCATATATTATGATTTATGCTGGATTATGAATGATGAATGTCCAATCTTAGAGGGTACTCTTCACTGTGATAGCCATTGACACTATCAAAACCGTAACAGTTGATGCAGGTGTAGAGCGAGCCGATGTCATTCATTGGGTCGCTAGAGGAGATCAGGTAACTGAGGAGCTAGATAGGGTCCCTACAGCCCATGTTGAGTTCCATCATTAGACGATAGATTTCTATCTTTATTTAATAAACTTTGTTATTTAGGATTATATAAGTCCTGTATGGGCATTACATTTGGATATTTATGATGATTGAAATGTTTTTATACAATGCATGGTTTATTCCACCAACATTTGCTATTAAATCTAATTAATGATAAGTGGTTCAAATTTATACTAAATTTTAAAGGCTAACACTCGGGTTTTTGGAAACCGAGTTGTATACTTGGGTTTCAAAAATCGGGGCGTTACACACCATTGGCACGTTCTGCCATTCACAGAAGAAATTCCCGCCGTAGATAGACTAAACACAGCCCCAAAATAGCTCCATACCGAGGCTGCTAGCTTGCCGGAGAGGAAAAGGTGGGATATAAATTCTACTGATGGACAATGATCCTGCCCTTCTTCGCAACAGACACATCTGGAAGCAAGCTGAATACCACGAGATTGGTTGGAGCTCACTTTTTCTAAGCCTCCACATAAAAATAGAGAGCTTTGGGGGTAATATAGAGTACCACACCCATTTTGACCAGCTCCCCTGCAGCCTATGGTCTCTAAGAAAATCCCAAGCTGATTTAACTGTGAATCTACTCAAAGAATCTAAAGGTCGGATCCAGGAGTCTGGCTAATATGATAAACAACACCCACTTTGAAAAATAATGTCGATAACATCTTGGGGAAGGAAGCAAAAAAACTGATGAAGGAGGAAGAGGACCATTTAGGCCCAGGAAGTCACGAACCTGCAACAAACGGATCGACTCTAGGATTGGCGAATTCACCATATTGGCCAAAGGCCCCTGACCTTACTAGTTTTCCTGCCATAGGCTGCAGGAACTAAGGCCAATCAGCCGCTGAGCTTTGTCCTCTAATACAGGAAACAACACTCTTATGTTTTCCATATCGGGGAGGCAGAAGTAGAGGAGTGACCCGACCCTGACAAGGAGATATCTACTCTATATTTGGCTTTAGCGAAAGACGTCCACAAACTGTCTTCATTACCGTATTTAGCTACCCAGGCCATCTTAGCACAAAGAGCTTTTATTGCCTCTTTCAAGCTACGAATCCCCAGACCACCTTATGACTTAGTCCTAGCTTTTTCTTTTTGTCCGCCCAGCCCCACAGGAAATTTACGAAATGCTTCTCCAAGTCTCCCAGGACGAGGACTGGAATTTGGCAGGCAACCATGGAATGCACTGGGATGCTCCCCAAGACATGTTGTACCAGGATCGATCTACCTGCCTGAGATAGAAACCTAGCCTTCCAACCGCCGATCCTCGCTTCGATTTTATTCACCAAAGGCTAAAAATGAGCTCTAGTAATCCTGCCCTGAATCAGCGGGACCCCCGAGTAAATGGGCCCGCTACTGCCCCTGGATATACCCAGAGTCCTTTTTATGGCCCTAACCCTAGAAAGGGGCGAATTTTTGGAGCAAAGGAAGGACTTTTATGGAGGTTGACCTTTGGCCTTGATATATCTTTGTAGGCTGAGAGGAAGGACCTCACCACACGAAGAGAAGCACAACCCCCATTGAGGAGCAAAAGTGTGTCATCTGCATACAGGAGGTGAGATATCATCGGGCAACCCTAGATCAGTTTGAAGGGGTTGTAGAAACCCCTAATGACAAGCTGAGAGAACCCTCTACTAAGAACTTCCGCCGCCAGAAGGAATAAGCTAGGGGAGAGGGAATCTCCCTGGTGTAGACCTCTGGAGGATTTGAAAAAATTGGCCGCTTCTCCATTGATTAGAACTAAAACCAACAATTCTTCCAGTACTTCTTGACCAAAGAAATCCAAGACTCGCTGAACCCAAATTGGCTAAGAACACGCTTTATGAAGCCCCAGTCTACCCTATCATAAGCCTTCTCCATATCAAGCTTAAGGACGATATTCCTACCTCTAATCTTTTTGTTAATTTCCCTGAGCACTTCCTGGGCTATAGCGATATTTTCTGCAATGTGGTGGCCCTGCACAAAAGTCCCTTTGTCGGAGAAATAATTTTGTGTAACACCTGTCTTAATCTAGATGCCAGGAGCTTTGAAAATATTTTATAAATACAATTGCAAGACTAATAGGGTGGTAGTCTGGTTTTTTTTTTTTTTTTTTTTTTTTTTTTTTTTTGGGAGTGGGGGACTTTGGCACAAGGCATATAAGGGAAGTGGTAAAGGCCCTAGGGAAATTACCTCCCTGAAATAGATATACCGCTGTTTTATGGATGTCTGATCCCACAACATGTCAACACACCCCAAAGAAAGCACCAGAAAAACCATCTGGGCTGGGCACCCCATCTTTTGAAAGGGATTTCACCGCTAAGAGGACCTCTTGAATGGATGGACAGGCTATCAGCCAATCATTGTCCTCCTGAGATACAAGCGAGGGGATGGCCGAGAGAAGATCTGGATCTTAGGAAATATTTTCCACCTTAAGTAAGGATTCATAGAAAGAGATAGTTGCGTCTTTGATGGATGATTGATCCTCGATCCTATCGCCTGAGTCCAGCTCGATCGCTTTAATAACCGCCTTTCTTTGCCTTTCGGATGCAGAGGTGTGGAAGAACTTGGTGTTTCTATCCCCCTCGTCTAGCCAGCTATTTCTGGACTTCTGTTTCCAGAAAATCTCTTCTCTAAGTTCCATATGGGCAAGGCAACTCTTAGCCTCAGCTAACTCTTGTTGGGTCCTGGAACGATATCTGAGACTGAATTTTGCAATATGAGTTCTATCTCTTGAAGAGACATAGCTGACCTGCTGAAACACATTATCGAACTCTTCCTTATTCCAGATCTTGAGGGTTGTCTTGACATTTCGAAGCTTCAGCTGCAATTTGAACATAGGATTCAGAGCTGAATCATGCTCCCAAGCAAATTTTACAACATGCTGGAAGGAGTCATGAAGCTTCCACATCCGCTGAAATCTGAATGGCTTTGCAGAGGAAGGGGGTTGATCGGGGAATGTCATGAGGATAGGGGCATGGTCTGAGCTGGCGTGAGGAAGATGATCTACCTAGAAAAGCGAAAATGCATTCAACCAACCTGCGTTGTTAAGGACTCTATCCAGTCTGGCCCGTATCCGCGCGCTGCCCTCTTGGTTGTTACTCTAGGTAAACCTGTTTCCCGAGAAACCCGCATCTATTAGCCCAGCGTTATTGATAGCATCAGCAAACTTGACAAAACTAGCAATGTCAGGAGACCTGTTGCTTCTTCTTTTGGCAATGGCAGCTACCACGTTGAAATCTCCACACACAGCCCATGGATCTTGAGAACTTCTGGAGATGGCAGCCAAATCATCCCATAGCTCTCTTCTTCTGCTTTTGACATAGCTTGCATATACAAAGGTGAGGCAGAGGGGAACCTGAGAATTAAGCATGCTAACTTTGATAGATAACATTTGGTTAGACAAATCTAAAATAGAAGCATTAATCAAGTTATTGAAAAACACCCGGATCTTACCTCCCAATTTACCGTTGGAGTAGGAGGAATGAAAACCTAGTTTCAAACCAGTACCAACTCTCCTCTTCCCTCAACATAGGCTCCAGGATTACCAGGATTGACAGACTGTGACTTCTAATAATTTGCTTGGCTGTCCTGATGGTCGACGAGTTGTCAATGTCACTAGCATTCCACACAAGGATCTTATCCATCTGTGACACATCCTGACTTCACAGCCCGTCTTCTTAATCTTTTCAACCTTGACTCCCATACTTCCCCAGCTAGGTTACCCCCCGACTTCTGAGGGAAATGAATAGGACCTTTCCTTCGCGGGTTTTCATAATGAGATGTAGCTAGGGGGTCCCCAAAGTGAGCATGATGAAGGATGGGGTAGGCTTCAATCTATGTATCTTCAAGGGAGTTCTCCCTGAAAGTTTGCTTGGGCTCCCTCGACCACTCCTTCTGCCCCTGCAGCTAACTCTTCAACTAGTCTTCAGCTCTATCCAAAGACTTTGGCTTGAAAGGAGGAACGTCTGTGAAGTAGGGGGAGAAATCCACTTCAAGGTCCAGCCTCCTGTCTACCGCGTGGTGCTGTTTTGATGTAGGGGACCATCTATCTTCTGAATTTTGGTCCTGGGATAAGGGATAATTCCATAGGGGCTATTCTCCCTACCACTAGTATTTCTGTCTATGGGAAGGCCATCAGCTGATCTGGACAGCCCAATTAGGTGTCCTCTACCGCCAGGCGGATGAGGTCTCTGCACGTCTACATTAATATGAGGCATTGAAATGGAGGAGATGATGTTGGTATCACCCAACTAAGCACCCTTGGAAGCCGCTGAACTACTATGTGGCAGGGATGGGAGGCCGTTTTCCTTATATGTTCAATCAGATAGCTGGATGATTGGCGAGGGCCTTTTTCGGCTTGTTCCACCACCATTATAGATTTCAGCCTGTTCCGTGAATAGCTGTGATGCTGATTCTGGTTCGCAATGTATAGAGAGGCGACATTCGGGAGGAATTGAAGATCCTCCTCATCAACATTTTGGTGCCTTGAAGGCCAACCTTCCTCATTCTCGTTAGGGACATTCCGTCGAACAGTTGCAAGACGCTCTCTGTATTCCTCAAAGGCCAAATGACAAACACCTAGCCGACAACTCTTGTTGACCTCGTTTCATTTATGAAAGTAGACTCTACCCAGGCTCTGATGCTGACTTCTGCTTCCCTAGATTTGTTGTGGTGAATGGGGATGGAGGGTCTAGGCAATACTTGCTTGGACGATTCTATCTCATTAATGACCTGGTAGGACTTGTGAGCTACAATCAGATTGAGCACCTTCTTCAGATCCACCCTTGGACGAAGATGAACTTTCACCCTAGCGAATACTTGGAAAATCCCAAATCTGCTATTGGTGTCGATCTGGACCACTTTCCTAAAGAAATTCCCCAAATCAAGGATCAGCACTTCCATCCACAAATGGAGGAATGCCATAGAGGCGGATCCATGACCCTTCCCCACCAAGGAGAGAGTCTGGGGACCAAGGGTATACATCAACCAGCCCCATACGTTGATGTAATTGGGGATCCCCTAAGAAATTGGAGAAATCTACCTTTGATTTCAGAACTATAAGGAAATGAAAATGGGATTATCTAGCCACATCCACCACTGAGGCCGCAAACTTGGATTCTCTAATGGCTTCCATTAATTTAATAATGGAGGTTTTGGCCCCTGCAGTTTGCCCCACCAGCCCCAATTTGAGCTCCTGGAGTCTAATCACGATCGTTGCCGGGTCCACTACCGTTGTTCCCTCATCTACTACCGTCTGAGGGCTCAAGTTGAGAGGAGAACGCTTAACCACACCTGCATACATTTTTCCCTTTGGGATAGGCGATAATATCTCAGCCTCTGCAACTTGAGCGATTTTGCTAGCCGGGATGGACCTAGGTCTTGCTTCCTTAATAGAAACAATCCTGCCATCTATTATCTCTCCATCCAAGACTCCCATGGCTGCCCTAGCTTCATGTTCATACGAGAAGCGGACAAAGGCATATCCTTGTAGCTGCTTGGAATCTGAAAAACAGGGGATGAATGTGTCAAGTACTTTCCATATCTACTAAAAATTTCCTTAAGGTCTTCAATGGTGCAATCGAAGGGGATATTCCCCACGAAGAGGATGTAGCCACTCCTTCCTCTGTGGGTAGGAATCCCTGAGGAGATGTGAAGACTCCCCGTAGATCTTCCTCTCTTTCCTCAATTTTTGTTGCGTGTACTGAGGTTTCTCTTGAAGGAGCCCAATCCTGCCGTCTCCTTCTGCCCCGCATGATGCGGGGCAATCGACTTAAACAGAAAAGAGGAGCTAGCCATAAATCTCAGCAAGGCTCTCCCCAATGGCGAGGTGTTTTCAAAAACCCAAAAATCTATCTTTTCTTCTCCTTACAGCTTCAGCCTTATGATCAGAAAGAAAGGTTATCTGCTCACCCACTAGTACCTTCATCAGACACGACAGTGTTGGCCTCCTTGGAAGAATCCTCTCAAGTTCTTTTTTCTTGCCTTAGGATTCTTACAATTCTTCTTCATGTGCTTAGACATCCCACAGTTCCAATTCTTCAACTTACCTTTGTCATTGCCATCAAATTTAGACCTTGATTAAGGAGATCCATTTTCCTCGCTACCAAAAAAATAGGGCAACGCTGATGGCTAAAAACCGTCGGCAATGACCTTTCCCGACGGCTCTTAGCTGTTGGGCGGTCCGTCAGGAAACGCTGACGTATTTAAACCGTTGGCGTTTTCAACGGAAAAAACCGTCACCATTTCAGAAAATCAAGTCTGACGGCCAGTCACCTTATAAATTTTTAGATATATCGATAATAAAAATTAATTGCCTAATCAACACACATCCAAAACTAGACATACCCATTACTCTAACACCATAAACCAACCAACCAACCTATTTGCAAAGGTAAGTCTACACGAAGGGAAATCAAAATCAAATATATCATCCAAATTCCAAACATAAAAAATTTTACTTCCATAAAACACCATTGTATATGCATTCGCCATAAACAAACGAATCTAAAAGACATTCAAATCATGTTTATGAGAGCAATGCACTATCAAAAACAAAATCAAACTGACTAATTCATGATTTGAGCAATGCATTTTTAAACTAAAACGCTTCACTAATTGAACAATCAAAGATTTTTTTTCTTTTTTGAATGTACAATGGTTAGAGGAATCCTCAAGGTTAGTGTCTTGAATGGGTTTTGATGCTTCCATTCCTTTTCCCCAAGTATCTTCCACATTTCCTTTAGCATGTGCAACTCCATTGGTATCTTCCCCATTTCCTTCAGACTGCGCTCATTTTTCGTTGGTATCTTCCACATTTCCTTCAACCTGCAGCAGACAATATTCAGGACTCTCAATTAGGATACGCAGGACCCCCAGGATGTGCTAGTAGAATAGCACAGTTAAAACAAGAATGTTCACATCTCAACTATGTTTTCCAATAGAATATGCTAGATTGCTTGGCATGAGTAGCATTTCCCATGCTCCTTCAAAATCCCAAGGTCATTATGCGGGCCTTGGAAGAAGCCAACCATGAGGTACATACAAACTCTTACCTTAATTTTCCTTTTAAGGAGTCGATCAGGACTATCTCACCTTAGATATTACCATTTCAGCCTCACGGCATTCTTTCAACTCACTTTCGTTTTTCTAGGAAGGATCGTGTGGGTGGTATGGTAACTTTTGGCGTCTACCGAAATTTCAATCCTCCAATTCAGCCTTCTCCACCATGCATCAATACTCGACCGAGTCGGATGTGACTCGTCCAAGTCGACTCGACTCAGTTTCAGCTCCAGTTCAACACCAGGAGTCGAACTGAAAATAGAAGTGACTCGGCCCAACTCTTCTGAACCACACCTAGACACATGTGAATCACAACTTCACTCGGGACTGAATGAGTCAGTCCGAGTGCTGGAGTCTTGAAACCTTGCTCTCCACCATTTGGAATTTATTTAAATAAAATCAAGCGCAAAAGTGTACCTTATGAGATTGATCAGTTGGCATGCGCATGCTAGCAGCATCGGCTGCAAGCATCATGGTTTTACAAGTATCAAGATCTTTTTGTCCCAAAAACAAGAAAATACAACAGCAGATATGTGGTCGCAGTACCTCATCTCGTTTACCAAATATAACTGAGACATTGAAAGTTGGATTGATTGACATGCCTTCCTCCTTCCTAGCACATGAAAATGGTAAGTTCACATTCAAAGAGTTGAAAAGGACTCGGAATTATAGATTTTGATGAGACAGGATTCTGAACATCAAGGACTGATTTTTATCATTACGAACTCCTTGATCTGATAGGAACTGCAATGGATGAAGGATGACCTAGAATTCTTCCAGATTACGAGTTCCTAACCTTTCAATCACAGGCTCACACATTGATAGTTAAGGTGAAGAAAACGACCCAAACTCAATGACTAAAAAAGCAAAAAAGAGTATGGAGTCAGATACTTGTAACATGGTCATACTTGTAAGTTTGTTTAATTACCAATCTTTTTTGTGATTGTCTCCTGAGAATTTGCATTTGATTTTTGAGGATCTGCCGAACTGATCCTTGTAATACTTGACACCCATATGCATACTCGGCTAACATAGGAAAATAGTCTAACAATCAGATTGACTGGATCATCCAAGAGTAGGATCCCACCTGTATTGCAGGGTTGAACACATGACATTTCTTCCATACAAACACAACCTTTTTTTTTTCAAAAGGTCAATCAAACACTACCATATATAGCTCGCTGTAAAATCACCCTTCATCACACTGAAGCTGATGAGTATTGATTGGTTGGACTCCCATGTACTAGAAGTTTTCATTAATTTACATAATAATGTATGCATGCCTAATGAGTTTTGATTCTTTATCTTATAGGAGCTCTCGACTCTTGAGAATCCCATAAATTAAGAACTCCCATCTCTCTTAAAGTTGCCATGTGAAATTCATAGCCTTTTCCACTGTGGTCCATCACTTACGAATAGCACAATGTTGTCAAAATCGCTACCGTACCACAAATTGTAAGATTTTCTGATTTTCTTAAACTATCAAAAAATCTGAAAATATATATAAATGGAAAATTAAAAGCTCATCAATCATCCATTTCCCATCAACATGCACCTATAAGGTAATACATGTCATGATATTGGTAATTGAGAATATGTATATGGATGCAAATCATGACAGTGTATAGAAGGCATTGTAGTCTTTCTGAACTGAGACAGGATATTCATGAAGGAATTGCTCAACTTTTGTTTAACATGAATCTCTTAACAAACGAAAGGAGAAGAGATAACTATTAGGTGAAATCAAGTGACCCATGTACCAAAAACTGCAAGAAATGCAAGCACACACAAGGAAAGGAATCAAATCTAAGTTTGGGAACACATTCTCAAATTACATTCAACATAACATTGACCATCAACGTTTATAACATTCCTCCATATCAAAGACCGGTTAGACTTTCAATGATGGCAACTTCAACCATTTGTACTTTGCGAGTATTATGATTTCTATAAATGCATCCAGTACAATTTTTTGAACTTTCTGAATATAATTAAGCAAGACCAAGCAAGAGTATCTTTTCATAGACTGGTGGCATGGCGGAAATATGGTTGCACGAAGCGTGAGGCAAGCAAGTCAACAGATTCAGATGTAGGAGTAGGGAAGCGTCTGACCGCTAATGTTATCAAGTGTAGATGTCTAGGAAGTGGGACATGAACGCGAGTCTGAAGCATGATTCGAAGCGGGAGTGGCACCTATTACAAGGATCCTGCAACTAAGGTTGAAGAAGGGCGGGGTTTGGAATCTTGGTTGGTTTCAATAACCTGAATTTGAAAGGGAGTTTTTTAAGTAATAAACTGAGCAGGCAGGTACTAGCATCATAGAAAAAAAAAATAGAGAATCAAATGTTGAGACAAATGAAAAGCAAGGCTGGAATGGCATGCACTAGCATCACAGACATTAAAAAAAAAAAAAAAAAAAAAAAAAAAAAAAAAAAGAGAGAGAGATTAAATGATCAGTGTTTCAAATAGCGCCCGTAGTGTAGCGTGGCCGTAGTGCTACGTAGCGTCCCAAATAGCGTAAATCTCCTGTAGCGTACGCTACAGGGGTCGTAGCGTAAGCTACAATGTATTTTTTTACTATTTTAGTTTTATATTATTTTTTCAAATTTTCTTTGTTTCTAATGTTGAGAAATGTGACACTTGTATTGTACTTGATACTTTTTAACCTATGAGATTTTTATTTTTTTTCATAATTGTGACTTGTGGTTTCAATTAGACATTATTAATTAAAGTAGTTTGCTTAGAAAGTTGTTGATGTGATAATTATTTGATTTGGCTTATATGATTGTCTTTTGATAAATGATAACTAATAACTTTTTTGAACATACTTATAATTGATAAAATAAATCATCTTTTAGGCATTTTTATTTTTTTTTTCCTTTTTTTTTCACTATTTATTATATTTGTCCTATTTTTAAATTAAAAAATAGAAGTATATAAAATGAATCATCTTTTAGGCATTTTTATATTTTTTTTTCCCTTTTTTTTTCACTATTTATTATATTTGTCCTATTTTTAAATTAAAAAATAGAAGTATCGTGTAGCTTACGCTACACGCTACGTATTTACGCTGCACGCTATAGAGGGTTGAGCGCTACGCATCACGCTACCGCAATTTAAAACACCGTAAAGGATTAAGCACTCAAGATATGATTATTAACTCAGGATAGTAATAAGGAAAGATGGAATGGTCTTAAAAAGAAAAAAGAAAGAAAACACCAAATGCAATGAAAGATAATAAATGGGTTGGAACATATATACCGAAGCCAATTCATAAACATGAATGTATTAAACAAAACTCAAGGGTGAGATGCCAGACCTGTCAAAAGGTTTCAGCCTAGTTAAGAGCTCCAGCAGCAAAACTCCAAACCCATAGGCATCGCTCTGTCTCTATCATTCAAAAGGCAGGCTACAAAGAAAGAATGATGAGTATGTTTTGTTATCAATTTGTGTGTACACAAGAGAGAGAGAGAGAGAGAGAGAGAGAGAGAGAGAGAGAGAGAGAGAGAGAGAGAGAGAGAATGATGAGTATGTTTTGTTATCAGTTTGTGTGTACAAGAGGTTAATCCCACCTTCTAACAAGAGCAACATCGGGATGGAGAAGTGAGAGAACTTGTATTTGATTCCCAACTCTTTTAACTCGCACAATCATTAGTTGAATATCCTTTCTTCTTAAGAAACAGTCAAACATCAATCTTTTCATTGAGCAAAAAGGAACTTCCAATGTTAAGGAATGGAGGGAGAGATGCATCCACAAAGTACTAGATGGTGGATAAAGGCATGTCAATGGGGCCTGATATGAGAACTTATCACTTCCACCACCACTATAAATTAAACAAGACTCACTCATCATGGCATGAAGGTATGAGAATTCCCCTCCATGAGATTCAGTCTAGTAGCCCAAATCCATGTGCTGTGAAGAACCAAGCCTTCCTTAATGCAGAATTCCACAATTTCACGCTGGTTGTCCTCTGCAAGAACCTGAAGGCATTGAATTGCACAAAGCATTTAGAAATCAGATAAAAGACTTAACTTGTCAGCTTCCTAAAACTGAAATACCAGGCACCTAAAGCATTGCCCGTTCTTTCACAAACCCATCTGATTGAGCCTACACACATAAAGACACAATATGGTAGGCACAGCAACCTTCGCAACCAAATATCTGTCATATGCATATAGTTATACAGTAATGCAAAAAGGTTTAGTAATGTATTGATACCAGGGTTTTAAATATTGTCCAGAATGACTTGGTATCATCTGAGTTATATGGGTTTCATTCCACAATAAATTGAGTCACCGATCAGTACAAGACTGACAAGACAGAAAAAAACCCATACAGGCAAGTCATACGGGTTTCAGTCCCCAGGTAAGATGCACTCAGAAATTCTGATTTAAATCCTTGAGTTTACATGAGTGCATAAAAGCGGAATGATCACCTACAACCAAATGCATGTGAACTTCATGTGTAACCCAGCTCACATGCCTACATATCATACATATATAGCATAGATCTGAGCTATGCATAAAGCAGGCCCTACCATACGTATCGGCTGGAGCTAAAAACAGGTTAGTACCGCTGTGCACATCCAATCAGGGTGTTGGAAGGACTGGTTTAAACCACCAGTTGTCTTCTTACACATGTCGGCCCACTATCAGGGTGTTGGTAGGACTGGTTTAAACCACCAGTTGTCTTCTTACACATGTCGGCCCACCCAATGAGTGGAGAGTGGCCAAGTTGGGGAGCTTCTAAGGCTTCCGTTTAGTAGATTTGTTCCAGCTGCTCAAGTAGGCTTACAATAGTGAAAATTGGCAACAACACTAAACCAACAACCAATCAGTATTTGCCATTTATATCAATGGATCAAACGTATCCTAAGATATTCAGAGGTCCCATAATGAAAATGACAAACATGATCCATTTCATTCCACAAAGAAAAACCATTTTCTCATTTTAATCTTCTGAAATGCAGACCGTATCTCTAGATCTAGCAAATCTCAATGAAAAAGGGAAAAAATATCCATAGAAACGAATTGAAACGCCTTTGGAACCACTGAAACAGATCTCAAGCCCTAAAACAATACAAAATCAAGAAAACTGCAATGAATCGAAGAACAAAAACAACATATCTTAAGCCCTAAACAGTACAACTACCAAATACTGAAATCTTCTGAGAAGCAGAAACTATATCACATGAATGCAAAGAAAAATGGAAAAAGAAAAGGCACCTTCTCACTTCAATCTTCTGAAAAACAAACCCTAGCTCTAGATCTAGTAAATCCCCACTAAAAAAAAAACCTCGCAAAGCGTAGAGATCGAGATACCTGATGGGTTATTGAGTTGCTGCGGCTGGAGAGAGCCCAAGGCAGCCGTGAGAGAGTGAGAGAGAGAGCAGAAAGAGAGAGCAGAGAGGAGGTTGAGAGATCGAGATGAAGAGAGAGAAGAGAGGGAGGGGATTAGGGCGACGGAGAGACAGAGGAGACGGATTTGGGTGAGAGATCGAGATGAAGAGAGAGAGGAGTGGGAGGAGATTAGCGCGACAGAGACAGAGACAGAGGAGAGGGATTTAGGTGAAAGAGGAACAGATTCAGAGAGCAGCGGATTTGGGCGAGACGAAAGCGGCGGCGTACAAGCGTTCTGAGTAAACTCTGTGGGGCCCACCTTTATACATAAGGTAAATCCACTCCGTCAATCCGATTTAAAAGATAATTTTAGCGCTTCAGACAAAAATCAAAGAAAATCCAAATATCAAGTGGACCGCAAAACAGGAAATCATGATTCCAATTATGTTAATGGTCCGTGCTATGTGGCCTCATCATGATCTATGTGTTTTATCCACACCGTCCATCCATTTTGCACATCAATTTAAAACTTTGTGCCAAAAATGAGGCGGAAAAAAAATCTCAGGCAGACCACACGATGGGAAAACAATAGTACTCGAACTTTCTGTGATGTCTATTTCACATCCAACCTGTCAGGCCCTCACGTGGATGTAGGTGCTGGTTAGGTCATAAAGACCGGATGAAGGGAAAAAAAAACAAATATAAAAGAGTAATTTACGACTGTACGACCCATTTATGGCTCAATTAGGAGACTAAGCGGTGAATAGGCCCCAGCTGTACGGACGACTTGCCAAAGGCCGAAAATGCCCTTACTCCGACCTTTAAGCGAATCGGCTGGTGCTCGAAGACGAGCGTTGACGCTCTTCGAACTCCGAGCTGTACGAACGGTTAAAAGAGATCAACGTTACGTGGGCCCCACAGTTATGTATTTATTATATCCACAACGTTCATCCATATTACGCGATCATTTCGGAGCATTATCAAAAAAAACAAACAAATTCATATCCAAAGATTAACTGTACCACGCGACAAAGAGTAGCAAAATTTTGATTTTCACCTTTGGAACTTTTGTATGGCTCACCATAACATTTATTTTCCATCCAATCTATTCATGAGGTCACAAAGACCACGATAAAGAGGAAAAACAAATTTCATAATGATCCAAAACTTCTGTATCCCCTAAAAGGGTTTCAATGGTAGACGTTCAATTCCCCACTACCTTTTAAAGTGTGGTCCACTTGATAGTTAGATCTGTCTTATTTTCCGTCTCAAGCCTTAATATGAGCTCGCCAAATAGATGTACGGTTTGGATATAACATAGACCTCATGATCGAACCCAAAAAACAACTAAGACTCGACGTTTAAAAAAAAAAAAAAAAAAAACAGATTTTTATTTATTAGATACAGAGATTTGGCTACGGATTGTAACCGTAGCTACACCTACCAAAATCCGTAGCCAAAGGAGCCTGTCCGGGGTGGGCACGCCGAACTAGGATGCCCGCGCCACTCGCTGACCTATCTGCCGGGGGCGCACCGATTTAGCGGGGCTACGCCCATCTGATGACCCCTATAGCTACGGATTATAACCGTAGCCATAACTGTAGTCTGTGCCAATCTATGAAATTTTTTTTATTTTTTTATTTATTTTATTTTATTTTATTTTATTTTATTTTATTTTTTTGCATGGAGAACTTCATTCTACCTACAATTTTCTCTAATACATATTTATATAAATATGTATATATAAGCATATAAAAAAAAATTTCTCTCTTTTTTTTTTCATTTCTTTCTTTTTTCATTTAACAAGAATATCTTCTAAACCAAAATTAGTTACTTGACGTACCCTATATGATTTTGGGGTAGGAGAAGCTACTTTAGCCAACCAACCTGGTTATTTTTCAAGATTCCATCAGGTCGATAGTCGAAAATCCATTTCATTCACTTCACGGTCAATTTCAATTAGTTCGCGGTAAATTTCGCTCATTTCATTTACTTCGCAATCAATTCCATGCATTTCACGGTTAATCCCGACGATTCCGTTTTGATTCACGGTCATTTTCATGCATTTCACGGTCAATTCCCTTCACTTCACGGTCATTTACATGCATTTCATGGTCAATTTGCTTCACTTCATAGTCATTTTCATGCATTTCACGATCAATCCCAGCGATTCCGTTTTGATTCACGGTCATTTCCATGCATTTCAGGGCCATTCCCGCCTATTCCGTGTTGAATTACGGTCATTTCGACGCATTTCATGGTTATGCCCCTTCACTTCACGGTCATTTCCACGCATTTCACAGTCAATTCGCTTCACTTCAATCCCGGGATTAAACCTTCCAATCCCTTTCAATCCCCCAAGCCAAACGCATCCCAGGCATTTTTGAAGGGATTAGGGTGGATTGGATGGGATTTAAGGGCCTGTTTGGCCGGGCGAATCCCATGGGATTAGGAGGGATGGGATGTATTTTAAGGTAATGATGGTGATGTCAGTGGATTGGTTTAAGATCCATGGGATTGTTATATCCCGGAACAAGTTCACTGGAGTGCATTTGGCGGTAGGGCATATCTGGTATTTTACCTTCCACTCCTTCCAACCAAGGGATGGGATCAATTTTAAGGTAATGATGGTGATGTCAGTGGATTGTTTTAAGATCCATGGGATTGCTTATATCCCGGGACAAATTCACAAGGTCTGTTTGGCTCATCATGCAAATCTCGGGATCTCGCGATCCCATTCCTCCTAATACCGTGGGATTGGTTCGGCCAAACAGGCCTTAAAGGTAATGATGGTGATGTCAGTGGATTGTCTTAAGATCCATGGGATTGCTATCTCCCAGGATCAGGATCTCGTGTCTGTTTGGCACGCCTAGCCAATCCCAGGATCTATCTTCCAATCCCTTCCAATCTCATCTAATCTATACGGCCAAACAGGCCCTATATGATAAGAATGAATTAATTTAACCACCGTAAAGATAAGACTGAATAAATTCAACCCACAGAATAGGCGGGAATGACCATTATATGTATGGAAATGACCGTGTGAGGGGATTGGACAACGAAATGCGCGGAACTGACCGTGAAGTGAAGACGCGTAACCGCGAATTGAGTCGAAATCACCGTGAATTAACACGGAAAAGGTGGGAATGACCATGATATGCATGAAAATGGGGGTGAAGTGAAGTGATTGGACCATGAAATGCACGGAACTGACCATGAAGTGAAGACGCGTGACCACGAAATACGTCGAAATCACCGTGAATCAACACGAAAAAGGTCACTTCCACGCATTTCGCGGTCCAATCGCTTCACTTCACCCCCATTTTCATGCATATCACGGTCATTCCCGCCTTTTCCATGTTGATTCATGATGATTTCGATGCATTTCACGATCACGCGTCTTCACTTCATGGTCAGTTCCGTGCATTTCGTTGTCCAGTCGCTTCCCTTTACCCCCATTTCCATTCATATCACGGTCATTCCCGCCTTTTCTGTGTTGATTCATGGTGATTTCGACGCATTTCGCGATCATGTGTCTTCACTTCACGGTCAGTTTCACGCACTTCGCGGTCCAATCGCTTCACTTCACCCCTGTTTCCATGCATATCAAGGTCATTCTCGCCTTTTTCGTGTTGATTCACGGTGATTTCGATGCATTTCCCGGTCACGCGTCTTCACTTCACGGTCAGTTCCGTGCATTTCGCGGTCCAATCGCTTCCCTTCACCCCCATTTTCATTCATATTACCATCATTCCCGCCTTTTCTATGTTGATTCACAGTGATTTCGACGCATTTCGTGGTCACGCGTCTTCACTTCACGGTCAGTTTCGCGCATTTCGCGGTCCAATCGCTTCACTTCACCCTCATTTCCATGCATATCACGGTCATTCCCGCCTTTTCCGTGTTAATTCACAGTGATTTCGATGCATTTCGCGGTGACGCGTCTTCACTTCATGGTCAGTTCCGCGCATTTTGCGGTCCAATCACTTCACTTCACCCCTATTTCCATGCATATCACGGTCATTCCCACCTTTTCCGTGTTGATTCACGATGATTTCGACGCATTTCGCGGTCATTCGTCTTCACTTCACGGTCAGTTTCTCGCATTTCGCGGTCTAATCGCTTCCCTTCACCCCCATTTCCATTCATATCATAGTCATTCCCCCTATTCCGTGTTGATTCACGGTTATTTCGACGCATTTCGCGGTCATGACCCTTCACTTCACGATCAGTTCCGCGCATTTCGCGGTCCAATCGCCTCAGTTCACAATCATTTGCATGCATATCACGGTCATTCCTACCTATTCCGTGTTAATTCACGATCATTTCGACGCATTTCACGGTCATGCCCCTTCACTTCATGGTCATTTCCCTAAACCTTAATCTACACCATAACCTAAACCTATAGTTATAACCTAAACCTATTCTCAAATCCCCAAACCTATAACCTAAACCTAAACCTATAACTTATAACCTAAACCGAAACTTATAACCTAAACCTGAACCCGAATTCCTAAACCTAAATCTATACTTATAACCTAAACCTATGCTCAAATTCCAAAGCCTATAACTATAACCTAAACCTTAACCTAAACCTTTAACCTATAACCTAAACATTTACCTAAACTCAATTCCTAAACCTTAACCTACAACCTAACCTAAACTTATACTTATAACTTAAACCTATTCTCAAATCTAAACCTACAACCTAAACCTAAAACTAAACCTATAACATTAACCTAAACCTTTAACCTAAACTTGTAACCTTAACCTAAACCTATTCTCAAATCCCAAAACCTAAACCTTTAACCTATAACCTAAACCAACCTTTAACCTATACCCTAAAGCGTATAACTATAACCTAAACCCAAACCTAAACCTATAACCTAAACCTTTAACCTATAACCTAAACATATAACTTATAACCTAAACCCAAACCTAAACCTATAACCTAAACCTAAACCTTAACCTATTCTCAATTCTCTAAATCTATAACCTAAACCTAAAACTAAACCTTAGGCTTAAACCTAAACCTAAACCTTAACCTATAACCTATAATCTAAACCTATTCTTAAATCCTAAACCTATAACCTAAACTTAAACCTATAACCTATAACCTAAACCCAAACCTAAACCTATAACCTTAACCTAAACCTATAACCTAAACCTAAACCTAAACCTAAAACCTAAAACCTAAACCTAAACCTAAACCTAAACCTATAACTATAACCTTAACCTAAACCTATAACCTATAACCTAAAACCTAAAACCTAAAACCTTAACCTAAAACACAACGTAATCTCAAATCCCTAAACCTAAACATACACCTAATCCTAATCTCAACTCCTTAACCTAAACGTAAACCTAAACCTAAACCCGACCCAGATCCCGCCTATTCCATGTTGATTCACGGTTATTTCGACGCATTTCACAGTCATGCCCCTTCACTTCACGGTCATTTCCATGCATTTCACGGTCCAATCGCTACACTTCACGGTCATTTCCATGCATATCACGATCATTGCTGCCTATTCCGTGTTGATTTATGGTCATTTCAGCGCATTTTACGGTCATGCCCCTTCACTTCAGGGTCATTTCTGTGCATTTCGCGGTCTAATCGCTTCACTTCACGGTCATTTCCATGCATATCACGGTCATTCCCGCCTATTCCGTGTTGATTCACTGTCATTTCGACGCATTTCATAGTCATGCCTAGGGTTGAAAGTCGGGCGGGTTGGGTCGAGTTGGTGCTCAACCCTAACCCAACCCAAGGTTCACATACCTCAACCCTAACCCAACCCAACCCAATCTCGGGTTGGGAATTCTCAACCCAAGCTAGCCCAACCCAAGCGGGCTCGGTCGGGTTGATCAAGTTGGTTAGGTATATACATGCTAATATTTTCATTATTACATTAGTTTATTATATTTCAATATATGACTTATTTTTTGTATCTATAATTTTATTAATTATATATGTGATTATTCATTATAAAGAACTTTATTTTTTCTTTTGAAAAATAAGCTAAAATATAAGACAACTATCCCTTTAAAAGTCATGTAGTGATCAGGGTCGAATATTGCATATCGACCCAGTAATTGCCTAAATTTACGTACATGATAAGGCTTAATGGAGTGTATTAATTGTGTTTTTATTACAGAATGAAATCAGGAGCGTGTATTGAAAAATGATGTTAAAAGTATGGATTTGACGCTCCGAAATTACCGGAGCACGGGATGGACTCCAGAGAACCAATAATGAAGAATTTACACGCCTGGGATATGAGGAAAGCAAGCCAAAGGGGCCCGAAAAGGGTCCATAATGCAAGATCACATGGTTTCAGTTATCTGATTGGCTCGAAACCGTACATATTAAGTTTCAGCCTTTTGATGTCTCGGAAAGTGCTCCAACGGACAGATCAGCCCATTAACCTCCAATTTGGGGGCCCACCTGACATCTGAAACTGCCTCAACTGAGTATTGACGGGTTAAATAATATGGGAAAAATGATGGACGGTGCAGATTTCTCAAAAACATCACAGTGGGCCCCATATGGGATGCATGTACACCACGCATACATACACGAGCCGTGCACCGGATGGCTGAGACGGTCAGCGCGAGCGCTGACCGACTCCTTCTCTCTCAAAATTCAAATTCGCGTTACAGCGTAACGCCGTCCGGAAAGCAGATCCAGTTGTGGACCCCACACATTGTCCAAATGCATAATCCGGACCGTCTATCAGGTCTAAATGAAGGCCTTTATCAATGCCTGGGTGTCAGAATCGTGAATGATCAGCAAGATTGGAATCTAGCCGTTCAAACGCAGGTTGGACGGTGGAATGAGATCTTCTATGGCCCAGACCAAAACGGAGAAAAATTATGTAGTTCCGACCGAAATTCCTAGAGAAATTCGGTGAACGGAGTGGATTTCGCTAAAGACTTTGATCACGGACCCCACCATCATCGCAGCCGTCGGTTTTTGCTCTAGCGTAACGACGAACGCTGTCCGTTTTTGCGGAAGTTAGTGGGCCCCGTACGTCATCCTTCCGGACGATCCAAGCCGTTCATTGTGTAGAGGGCTTCGAGAGCTTCAAAACCATGCTGATATTCTGCTCTCATGCGTGCACACGTGCATGATATAGAGGCCACAAACGGACTGCTCTGCAATATTCAAAACTGATCTCTTCGTGATTTCTTCTCTGGGCCGCGTCAATGGACGTTCAAAACTACCCATTCTTGACTGAAATTTCGTCCTGAATCCAATGGACGGGGTGGATTTTTCAGAAAACACTTCTGTGGGGCTCACCGATCATGGCTGCGAAAATTTGTACTCCATGTCCTGCTACAACTCTGCCACTGACTCCAGCCTTTCAGCAGCTATAAAAGAGGAGTTTTGGACGTGGGAAAGGCATTCAGAAAATAGGAGATTCCAGATCCAGAGCAAGGGAGAGAAGAAAGAGAAGAAAGAGAAGAAAGAAGAGAGAGAGATCGATTGGTTTGGTGTTTATTTTTTATGAATTTTGTTTAATCTTTTTGATGGATTTTATGGGTCACTAATCTCTCAGCTAGGGCTGAGATGAAGCCCCTAATTTGATTAGCTCTTGTATTGGTTGAATTTACCTTGAATATTAATTAATTTGTTTCTTTCTCTAAGTGGGCTTGATTGGTTAAATTCTATACTTCTCCATGTATGAATTTGACTAAAGTATATATATGGATGTTGTTTGGATGCTTATTATAGGTGCTTGTGTCTGATCAAGAACAGGTTTCCTATAGAGGAAGAAACAGGATGCTTTAATGAACTTTACATTCCATGTGCCCGACCAAGGATATGGGACGTGTTATTCATGGCATTGCTTAAAGGAATTAGACATTCTGTATGCCCAATTAAGGACACAGATTGTGTTTTCTCTGTATAAGTGGTATCAATCTAGATCAAGGTGAATTAACAGACAAAACAAGGGTTAGGATAATTAGGGGTGGATTCGAAAGTCCTAGTGCTCTCTCTCTCTGATTGAATTTTCTTCCCTGTTCTTAATTATTTTTTTTCTTAGAATTGTGCTTAGTAGTTCATTCCATTATTTATTGGATTAGTTAAGAAGAATTGTGAATTTGAGTTGTGACGATCAATCCTCGTGGGAACGATCTCGTAATACATACCGTATCTACATTTGATTCGTATACTTGCGAGTTTAAAAATCATTTAAATCATGTTGGTTTGAATAAGACATCATGTAGCATAGCACAAAGTCTATTTGGGAGAGAGAAATATGACAAATCTTGTTAGCTTTAGTCCTTGGAAATGATGTGGACAAATGAGACTCGACATCACTAGTATGCCTTCGATACAAACGATCCACACTCAATTATAATTTATAAGTAACTTATATATTGATCGGGTTCGGGTTGGGTCGGGTAACCCGAGACCTCAACCCGAGCCCAACCCAAGTTTTATCGGGTTAGTGTTTGTATAGCCCAAGCTTACGATCGGACCCGAAATATCCTGCCCGACCCAACCCAATGTCGGGTCGGTCGTGTTGAACCTGCCCAACTTTCAGCCCTAGTCATGCCCCTTCACTTGACGGTCATTTCCGAGCATTTCACAGTCCAATCGCTTCACTTCACGGTCATTTTCATGCATACCACGGTCATTCCCACCGATTCCGTGTTGATTCACGGTCATTTCGGCCCATTTTACGGTCATGCCCCTTCACTTCACGGTCATTTCCGCACATTTCATGGTCCATTTGCCTCACTTCACACTCACTTTCGTGCATTTCAAGGTCCAATCGCTTCACTTCACCCCCATTTCCATGTATATCATGGTCATTCCCGCATATTTCGTGTTGATTCACAGTCATTTCGACACATTTTGCGGTCCCGTGTCTTCACTTCACGGTCACTTCCGTGCATTTCGCGGTCCAATCGCTTCACTTCACCCCCATTTCCATGCATATCATGGTCATTCCCGCATATTCCGTGTTAATTCACGGTCATTTCGACGCATTTCACAGTCATGGCCCTTCACTTCACGATCATTTCTGTGCATTTCACGGTCCAATCGCTTCACTTCATGGTCATTTCCATGCATATCACGATCATTCCCGCCTATTCCATGTTGATTTACGATCATGTCGATGCATTTCACGGTCATGGCCCTTCACCTATACCTATAACCTATAACCTATAACCTTAACCTAAACCTATAACCTAAAACCTAAAATTTAAACCTAAAACTTGAACGTATTCTCAAATCCCTAAACCTAAACCTACACCTAATCCTAATCTCAACTCCCTAACCTAAACCTAAACTTGAAAACCCAAACCTAAACCCGATCCCAAACCCGAACCCGATTTCCTAAACCTAAACCTTAACCTATTCTCAATTCCCTAAAGCTATAACCTATGACTTAAACCTAAACCTAAACTTATAACCTTAACCTAAACCTAAAACCTAAATGTATTCTCAAATCCCTAAACCTAAACCTACACCTACACTTAATCCTATTCTCAAATCCCTAAACCTAAACCTACACCTAATCCTAATTTCCATGCATTTCACGGTCATTCCCATGAAGTGTAGGGAAATGACCGTGAAATGCATAAAAGTGACTGTGAAGTGAAGGGAATTGACCGTGAAATGCATGGAAATGACCGTGAATCAAAACAGAATCGTCGGGATTGACTGTGAAATGCATGGAATTGATCACGAAGTAAATGAAAATGAATGAAATTGACCGCTAAGTGAATGAAATGGATTTTCGACCATCGCCCTAATGAAATCTTAGAAAATAACTTTATTGGTTGGTTAAAGTAGCTTCTCCTACCCCAAAATCATATAAGGTACATCAAGTAACTAATTTTAGTTTAGAAGATATTCTTGTTAAATGAAAAAAAAAAAAAAAAAGAGAAATTTTTTTTATATGCTTATATACACATATTTATATAAATATGTATTAGAGAAAATTATAGGTAAAATAAAGTTCTCCATGTAAAAAAAAAACTGCACTATGGTCAATGGCTACAGTTATAATCTGTAGCCATAGGGGCCCTCAGCTGGGTGTGGCCCCGTCGGACAGGCCAGCAAGCGGTGCAGGACGGGCACGGGGGTCACTAGTTCGGCGAGCCCACCTCGGATGGACCTCTGTGGCTACGGATTGATTATCTATGGCTACGGTTATAATCCGTAGATATATATATGACCGTAACAAATGACTTAACTGTAAGCTTTTTTTTTTTTTTTTTTTTTTGAATCTTTATTTTTTTTTGGTCCCATCATGAGGTCTATGTTATATCCAAACCATCCATTTATTTGGTGAGCTCATATTAAGGCTTGAGGCGGAAAATAAGATAGATCTAACTATCAAATGGACCACACTTTAAAAGGCAGTGGGGAATTGAACGTCTACCATTGAAACCCTTTTAAGGGTTACAGAAGTTTTGGATCATTACGAAATTTGTTTTTCCTCTTCATCCAGGTCTTTGTGACCTTATGAATATATTGGATGGAATATAAATGTTATGGTGGGCCCTAAAAAAGTTTCAACGGTGAAAATCAATTTTCTGCTGCTCTTTGTGGTGTGGTCCAGTTGATCTTTGGATATGATTTTTTTTTTCTTTTTGTATAATGCTCCGAAATGATCTCAAAATATGGATGAACGTTGTGGATATAATAAATACATAACTGTGGGGCCCATGTAACATTGATCTCTTTTGAACCATTCGTAGGAGTTCGAAGAGTGTCAACGCTGGTCTTCGAGCACCAGCCGATCCGCTTGGAGGAAAAAGCAGGGGCATTTTCGACCTTTGGGAAGGCATTCGTACAGCTGGGCCTTATTCTCGCAAGGAAAATGAGGTGGGCTTCGTCTCGCAAATGGGCCATAAATGGGTCGTATAGTCACAAATTTTTCATATCAAAATTGATCCGAAACTTTTATAGCACTGAGAAGTTTTTAACGGTAACAGTTCAATCAGCACTGTGTGGCTCACTTGAGATTTTGATCTACCTAATTTTTGTCTAAAAAAATGGATGGACTGCATGGATGAGACAATACATCATATTCGGGTCCACACAGCATTGACTACTGGCCATTGAGTAGCCATCTGTTTTGGACGCCGCTTTCCTGCGGACGCCGATTAGCTAATGACAGGGTGAGTACTGAGAGTCGCTAATGAAGTGACATCACCAAGTTCCGTGGGACCCACCATGATGTATGTGTTGTATTCACACCGTTCATCCATTTGAAGAGATCATTTTAGGCCATGAGACAAATAATGAGTCAGATCCAGATTTGGAGTGGACCCCACCACAGAAAACAGGAGGAAGAGTGATTCCCTAGGTTAAAACCTTCCTAAGGTCTACTGTGATGTTTATCTGAGACTGAACGTGTTCATAAGTTAAGATAAACATGAAAGAAGGGAAAACAGAAATTTTAGTTTGATCGAAAACTTTTGTGGATATTAGAAAATTTTAAGGGTGGCATCACTCTCTCCACTATTATCTGTGGTGGGGTCCACTTGAGCTTTGGATCTGACTCATTCTTTGTCTCATACACTAAATTTATATCTCCAAATGAATGGACAGTGGGGATATAATACATACATCATGGTGGGTCCCACAGAACTTGGTGTTGTCACTTCAGTAGAGCCTCGAGCAGTAGTTAATCCGTGTCCTTTCCTGCGAAGTGCGAAAGCCTTGCGCACAAAGTTCCTGCACCTAAAACTTAGGTGGGCCCACCGTTGTGTTTGTCAGGAATCCACTCCGTACATCCAGTTTGTGAGCTCATTTTAGAAAAGTAGGCCAAAAGTGAGTAGGATCCAAGACTCGAGTGGGCCCATGTGTGAATGGTAGACACTCAATATATATTGTTTCCTGTGGTGTAGTTCACTTGGGCCTTCGACCTAGCTACCTTTTTGGCTAATGCCATAAAATGAGCTTTCAAAATGAATGGACGACTTAGATAAAAAATTAAATATATACCTACTTTTTTAGCTAATGCCATAAAATGAGCTTTCAAAATGAATGGACGGCTTAGATAAAAAATTAAATATATACAGCCATCGGCATTGGTCATTTTATTGGTAGTGGTGGATTGGATGGCATATATACACTAACTGTTTTCCTTGGTTGTGGCCCACTTGGTTATTGAATCACCTTAGAATTTCGAGCTCCAGTACAAAGAAATGGCACCCCACCTGATGGACCATGTGTATCTCATCAACGTGAATTTTTCCGGTTCACATTAGAAATTAAACCCTTTCCCTATCCCGCCGAAGTCACGCATGTGTTTGATTAAAAAGAACACGGTGTGGAATATATGCCATTTTGGTCCAACGAATTTTATCGCATTAGCTATTGTAGCCATTGATGCTTTATTACTGAGTATTAGATAGAATGGATAACACTAGGATGGATATAGCAGGGAGACTTTGTGGTCATTGTATCATTGGGAGTGAAATAAAACAAGCCAAATGTACCATAATACATAATGTTTGAGTAGTCTCTATTGGGATTTTTGGCCTGTGGAATCACACAGATCTAGATCTAGGATGGTAATCCAATGGCACCAAGCACACACAAGAAAAGAGAACACACAGATTTAACGTGGAAAACCCTTGCGGGAAAAAACCACGGCACAAAGCGACAGATCACCACTATGAAAGCATCAATTACAAAGAGAAAGGACTTACCCGATTCGAACAACCTCGAATCTCACCCTTGCTACACCCTTTAGAAACCCTGGAACCCTTTTAGAAAGCCTTAGCATTCATCACCACTGCCTAAAAAAACCCTAGGAATACCTATTTATAGTTTAGGAAACTTCCCTTCCACATCCCAGTTGCGAAAGGACTCAAATCCGCAGTTTCGCGCAAAATCGCGGAACAAACTGCGTAACCTTCGACTAGTCGTAGCTCTCCTTCGACTAGTCGTAGGACCCCTTCGACTAGTCGTAGCTACAGTAAAAAACAGCAAAACTTTCTGGACTTTGAGTCGTACAAGGGCTCGAACCTACGACCGGTCGAGCGTCTCCTACGACCAGTCGAAGCTTCCCACGACCGGTCGAACGACCTCAAAACCTTCCGATTTAAGACTTTTCTCAACAATCTCCACCAAGTCTTCAATCTTCAACCGTGTAGCTCCTTGACCTCTTCTCTTATCTCTGCTTCACATCATAGCTCAAGATCACACTCCGTCCTTCTTTTCCGCCATCGCCGAGCCCAGAGAAGTTTCACAGAACTTGAACTTCTCTACAGGAATTTCTTGTTGATCATGTCTGCCGGATCTAAATCCACATGCCCAACCACCTTTGCTCTTGTCTTCACAAAAGAATGACGTAGTCTTCTTACCATCTCACTGCTACCCAATATTGCTTGCCGGGGTACTTGCTCACAACACTGATAGCCTGTGAAATAACCGGTCTAAACCAGACCATGGCATACACTGCCCACCGCATTCGAATAAGGCTCATGAGATATCCTGCTTTTCCTCATCTATTTTGGGACATATCCTGAGGAAAACTTGAGGAGAGATGCGTAGAGAACGCTCTCCAGCTTTACCTGGCCCATCACATACTTAATTAATACCTACACACAAGGTATTCCTCCTGTGATTACCAAAGCCTACTCCTCCTTCAGTCTCAACGCCAAGAACTATCTTTGCAGCCCCCCGATCCTTCATCCTGAATGTCCCACCATGAAGGAATCAAACCACTGCCTAGGCGACAGGTCGCACCACGACCTCCTGCAAAGTCTTTTCTCAGCCCCTTTAACTTCGAACCGCTCTGGTTGCTTCATGTAAATCTGCTCTTCACTTTCCCTTACAGAAGTGCAGACTCCACATCCATCCTTCCAGCTCAAGATCATGTTGGCCAACCAGTGCCAAACATGGATCTAATAGACACCTGCTATACCGTCGGCGTGAATATCTCTGAGAAGCCGATCCCTTCTCTCTGAGCATAACCCTTCACTACCAACATCGCCCTGTATCTATGCTGTATCCTCCTGAAGATCCACCTGCATCCAACCGCTCATCGGCCCACTGGAAGCTCCACCAGTTCCCATATGTCGGTCTGGTACAACGAATCCATCACATCGCTCATAGTCACCTTCCACTTCTCAGCACCAGGCTCACCTAGAGCCATCAGAATAGAAGATGAATCCCCTGCAATATTGGAGTCGTCCATGTACCTTGCCGATATCCTGCAATCATGCCATGTGATTCTTCTCATAGGTGGCTGCTCCACCTGCTCTGTATCCCTGTCCGCACGTCTCAGCCTTCCTGCCCTGCCCGCTCATGTGGCCATGCCCATCATGCCACACACGTGCAGAGGTGGAATTCGCTACATCCACTGTAGCTCCACCTTTTGAAGTGCTCCCGATCAACCTGTAAACATGATCGAGTCGTTGCGCTTTCATGACTACCCGTGCCCCCTTGGATACCTTAAGAGCACCATCAATACCTGTGTACTTCCATCCCTTTGCCTCAAGCACACCAAGAGAAATCAGATTCTGCTTCAAATCAGGAACGTGCCTGACATTAGTCAAGGTACGCTCCACCCCATCAAACATCCTGATGCTTACCGTACCAATAGCCACAACATTACAGGTAATGTCATTGCCCATAAATACCCGTCCACCATCGCACTTCCTATAGCTGGTGAACCAACTCCGATGAGGAGTCATGTGAAAAGATGCCCCTGTGTCTAGCATCCACTCATCCTTACGATCATCGTATGACCGTCTGAGATAAGACAGACAAAACATCACCATCACATCCACTCAATTCATCTGACGTGGCAGTGTTAGCCTCCCTGCATGAAGCCTCAGAATCTTCCCTCTTAGATTTAGGATTTTCACAATCCCTTTTCACATGTCCTTCCTTCCCACAATTCCAGCACTTTACCTTTCCTTTGCCCTTGCCCTTGGATTTGGATCTAGAACCTGAAGAACCTGTACCTTGTTCAGAATTCCTACCCACTGTAAACAGTGCATCAGAAGACGTCCCCATGTTGCTGTCTAGCTGTCTCATAGTGTTCACTCCCCAAGTATAGGGTTGTGATGTAGTAATAAACTCGGTAAGACTGAGGTCGAATCCACAGGGACTGAAACCTGTACATTATCTGAAACTAATGTAGAAATAGAACTAGAATGAGATGAAATCTAAATCTATTGTAATTTGAAGAATAATGATGAAATATTAATCTAAAACTTAGGAAAAATCAGAGAAGGGAAACTAGGGATTCAGAGGATCCACTTGTAGAGATCAGGGAGAACTACACTTGATTCATGAAAATCAACTGAACTTCCTTTGATGTGGTTTTGAAAAGATGAAAGGTATATGAATTAGAATGGATTCCATCACCAAACCATGCCCGGAGACAAAGCAAACAACGAAATTAAACTAATTACCAACCAATCAATGTATGAAGGTTAGGAAGGGTACCGACATCCAACCATGCCCGTGAGACGATGGTGAACAACAGGGCTTCTGACGTCATAAACATAAAAGGAAAAGAACATGCTCAAAGCCATTGCAGACCCATTGTAATTTCAGTCACAACAGACCATTAAAGACTGAAAACATTCTCTTAATTAAACCCACATCAATATCAGATCAGTCTAAACAAAAGGCAAGCAAAGAGCTCCCATCACACTACAAGCTTCACCTCTTAACACTAGCTAAGAGGTTTAGCCACACATGAGTGGACTAGATCTCTCAAAATAAATTAAATAAATTAAAAGCAAAGAAGGAAAGAAAAAAATACAACTCTACTCCTTTCTCTCTCTGGCTCTGGATCTCAAATTCCCTGCTCTGAATGCCTTCCCCATGTCTAAAACTTCCCTTTTATAGCTGCTGGATGGCTGGAATCGGTGGCAGAGTCGTAGAAGGACTCGGATCAATTTTTCGCAACCGTGATCGGTGGGCCCCACAGAGGTGTTTTCTGGAAAATCCACCCCGTCCATTGGATTCGGGACGAAATTTCGATCAAGAATGGGTGGTTTTGAAGGTCCATTAGCACGGCCTGTCTTTCTGCGCCACCGTCCGTCCGACGTTTGAATGGTTAAAAATCCCACGAGGGGATGTCTTCGAATTCCATCACCTAGGAGTGGGGTATGGCCACCCCAGGAAGTGGATGGACGGTTTGGATTACTCATTAGGATAATGTGTGGGGTCCACAACTAAAGTCATCAATCGGCAGCGTTAGGCTGTTTGAAACTGGATTTGTGAAGACGAGTCGGGTCGGCGCATGGCCGACCCTTTCGGCCGTCCGGTGTAGCGGCAGACAACAAGACGTGCGCTTTATGCACACGCTCACGCATGTGGGGCCCACCGTAATGCTTGTGGGAAATCTGCACCGTCCAACCTTTTCTTCATATTATTTTAACTGCCGAAACCAAGTTTGAAGCAGTTCCAAATATCAGGTGGGCCCAGAATCAACGGTTTGTGGGATGATTTGTCAGTTGGGGTACTTCCGTAATGATCCAATGGGTGAAATTTAATATGTACGGTTAATTTATGGCCCCCATCACATGTATGAAGTTTTGAACTGATCGGATAGCGGAAAACATGTGATCTAGCATTCTGGACCCCTTTCGGGCCCCTTTGGCTTGCTTTCTTCAGATCCCAGGCGTGTAAAATCTTCATTATTAGTTTTCTGGAGTCCATCCCATGCTCTGGTAATTTTGGAGCACCAAAACCATGTCTTTAACATCAATTTCCAATTAACGCTCCTGATTTCATCCTGTAATAAAAACACGATTAAAACACTCCATTAAACCTTATCATGTACGTAAAATTAGGCAATTGCTGGGGTCTGGTATGCAATATTCGACCCTGATCACAACCCCCAACCAGCATTTTGCTAGTCCCGAGCAAAACATGCGAAAATAATTTCTGAAATAAAAGACAATTCCTGTAAATTCAAGTGACAAGTGAACAGATAGCTGAGATGTGGAAATTCTAAGATTCATGATTGAAAATTTTCTCTTGGGATCAAGCTTACAGTAAACTTCATAATCAAGTTCAAAATATTAATCCATCAATTAGAACATTCCTAAACATTGAGTTCCACGAGTGTAAAGTATAATCTCGACTTACAATCAGTAAGAGATCAAATTGTCGATTTCATGATATCATTGGTAATCAATCAGAAAATTCATAACTACCATCACCTAAACGAGAACTTTGCCTCACAGATCATTCTTTTTTTTTTTTTTTTTTTTTTTTTTTTTTTTTTTAAAAAAATCAAGATGGGAATCAAATTTTCACTTATAGGGAGCAAACCTATGGTGAAAATAGTCGTCCAACTCTGTCTAACTGTTGATCATAGAAAATCAAATCCACACCTATAGGGAGCAAACCTATGGTTAAAATAGTCGTCCAGCTCTGTCTAACTGTTGATCATAGAAAATCAAATCCACACCTATAGGGAGCAAACCTATGGTGTAATTCTCTTTTTATACCCTGATGGCCAAATCTTTTAGGCTGGTTTCTTTCATGCTCAGTGATTACCAAGTTAATCATTCAATATCAAACTGAAATCTCAATGTGTAAGTGAGATGTGGTATGTGAAATCATGACTCAATCAATGTTTACAACTTCTAATCATGGATTAAGAATTCAAATTTAACTGTGAAATCTAACGAGCAACTGAAGCCAAGAGTCATGAATTACCAACAATATGTATCTTGAAATTCTAAATCCAGGATATCTGTCAAAATCACTTCAAATTCACAAGGATTTCCAGAAAAAATTTAAAAATTTTCACAAGTTTTGCTTTTGCTCAAGACCAAGAAAGCACTGATTAGGTTACCTAATCTCCCACCCCCAACCTAAAATCTACATTGTCCTCAATGTAAAAGATATGAGCATGGAATACAGATGGGACAACGAAAGTAAAAGAGAAGTGATGGGAAGATAGTACCTGAATGATGAATCGTGAGAGACTTTCCAAGAGATCTCAACATGAGAGCGGCTGAGCACGAGAGAAAAAGCAACACAAAAAATAACAAGAAATAAAATCCTACCTATACCACTTTCGCAGGTGCTCTCGATTGCATTTAGCGCATGCAACAAGCCTTTAAACCCCTAGGTTGCCCCTAGCGGACGAGTTGTAGTCTCGTGAGGGTTTGCAGTAATGTTACCCACAAACATTGAACTAACTAGGAAAATGAAATAAATGGCTGGGCTGCCTCCCAGGAGCGCTAAGTTTACCGTCTTCAGCCAGACAAATACAATAAACTACCCTAGTCCTATGGAAGCGATAAACCTACCTATACCTCCATCAGACTAGGAGATCATTCCTGGTAAACAGGATCAGTCAGAGGCATGGACATATCCTCTGAATCAAATTTCTCGACAAATGGCTTTAAGCGATGTCCATTTACTTTAAATTCCTTGCCATTGTCGGGATCTCTTATCTCGACAGCCCCATGAGGATATGCAGTAACAACAATGTAAGGGCCGGTCCAACGAGATCGAAGCTTACCCGGAAAGAGATGTAATCGAGAATTATACAAAAGGACTTTCGGCCCGGCGTGAATGATTTTCGTAGAATATGTTGGTCATGAAACGCCTTCATCCCGTCCTTGTAAATTCTCGAATTCTCGTATGCGTCGTTCGGATTTCTTCAAGTTCATTCAATCCCGAAGTTTGCGTAGCGAGCCGCGTTGTTCGATTAAAATTTAAATTTTTGATTGCCCATGAGGCTCTATGTTCCAACTCCACAGGGTAAGTGGCAAGCCTTCCCATAGACGAGTCTAAAGGGAGACATTCCAATAGGGGTTTTAAAAGCGAGACAGTACGCCCATAAGGCATCGGTCAATCGAATTGACCAATCCTTACGGCCGTGGTTAACCGTTTTCTCCAAAATATGTTTGATCTCCGTATTAGAAATCTCAGCTTGCCCACTTGTCTGTGGTGGTATGGGGTGCTCACCTTATGAGAGATACCATATTTCTTCATTAAACTCTCGAATGGCCTATTACAAAAGTGTGAGCCCCATCACTAATAATGGCTCGAGGCGTTCCAAATCGGAAAGGATGTTTTCTTTTAGGAATTTAATGACCGTACGATGGTCATTATTCCGACACGGAATCGCTTCGACCCATTTAGTGACATAGTCTACAGAAGCAAAATATATAAATTCCCAAAAGATTGGGGAATGGTCCCATGAAATCGATCCCCCAAAATCAAATGCCTCTATGATAAGAATGGGATTCAAGGGCATCATATTTCGACGGGACAATGCTCCCAATTTCGACAACGCTCACAAGCTTTGCAAAACTCATGAGTGTCCACGAACATAGTGGGCCAATAGAAGCCACACTTTGCTGAATCTTGGCCGTGGTCTTTTTGCTGAAAAGTGACCACCACAGGCTGTGAGTGACAAAAGGAGATGACACTCGATGCTCATCATCCGCACACATCTCCTCAAGATTTGGTCCAGGCAATATTTAAACAAGTATGGATCATCCCAGGAAGAATTTACGCACCTCGGTGAAAAAATTTCTTCTTATCTTCTGTGATCCAATGTGTCGGTATGGAACCCGTAGCAAGATAATTAGCAATATCGGCGAACCAAGGTGAATGGGAGACTACGAACAGTTGTTCATCGGGGAACATGTCATTGATATGGGTCGCCTTAAGGGAATCAGAGGTATTAAGGCGAGAAAGGTGATCGGCCACTACGTTCTCTACTCCCTTTTTATCTTTAATTTCCAAATCAAATTCTTGGAGTAGGAGGATCCATCGTATCAGGCGGGGCTTAGAATCATTCTTAGAAAGAAGATACTTCAGTGCCGCATGATCTGTATAGATAATGATCTTGGATCCGATCAAGTAGGACCTAAATTTGTCCAAGGTGAACACCACGGCTAAAAGTTCCTTTTCCGTAGTCGAGTAGTTCACTTGGGCAGGATTTAAAGTCCTACTCGCATAATGGATGACGTAGGGCCTCTTATCTTTTCTCTGACCTAGAACCGCTCCAAGAGCAAAATCAAAGGCGTCGCACATAAGCTCAAAAGGAAGGCTCCAGTCGGGTGGCTGCATGATAGGTGCAGTGGTTAATATGCCTTTAAGCTTGGTGAAAGCTTCCTGGCATTGCTCAGACCACTCGTATGGAACATCCTTTTGAAGAAGATTACATAAAGGACGAGAGAGGAGACTAAAGTCCTTTATGAATCGCCTGTAAAACCCTGCGTGTCCTAAGAAGGATCGCACGTCCCTGATGTTCTTGGGTGGAGGTAGGTTAGAGATAAGATCGATTTTTGCCTTATCTACCTCAATTCCCTTAGACGAGATGATATGTCCAAGGACAATCCCCTTATGAACCATGAAATGACACTTCTCCCAATTAAGTACCAAGTTCTTTTCTTCACATCTTTTCAAACACATTTAAGACTTTCCAAGCACTTGCTGAAAGATGAACCATAGACAGAGAAATCGTCCATGAAGACCTTTAGATATTGCCCCACCATATCGAAAAAGATACTCAACATACATCGCTGAAAAGTGGCGGGGGCATTACATAGTCCAAATGGCATCCTTCGGTGTAGCAAAGGTGCCGTAGGGGGACATGTAAATGTGGTCTTTTCCTGGTCCTCGGGGGCAATTTCAATCTGATTATAGCCCGAATACCGTCAAGAAAACAATAATAGGAATGACCAGATAGCCTTTCCAAGATTTGATCGATGAAGGGCAAAGGAAAGTGATCCTTCCTTGTGACGGTATTCAACTTTCTGTAGTCAATGCACATTCTCCAACCAATAGTGACTCTAGTTGGCACGAGTTCATTATTAGCATTGGCTACGATGGTGATTCCTACTTCTTAGGAACCACCGAGTTGGACTCACCCATTGACTATCGATATAGGGTATATGATACCCACATCCAATAGTTTGAGAACCTCGGCCTTAACCACTTCCTTCATGTTTGGATTTAATCTACGTTGTGGTTGCCGAGCGGTCTTCGCATTTTCCTCAAGATATATGTGGTGAGTACAAATCGAGGGATCGATTCCTTTGAGGTCTGCTATCATCCATCCTAGGGCTCCTTTATGCTCAATGAGAGTAGATATGAGCATACTCTCCTGTTCTTTCTCCAGGTGGGCAGAGATCACCACCGGGTATGTCTCATCTTGACTTAAATAGGCATATTTCAAATCAGAGGGCAATGGTTTTAGGTCAAGCTTCGATGCCTTGAGGTTAGACGGTAGAGGCACTACATCAGTTTGTGGTAATTCTTCAAATTGTGGCCTCCACCGGTTAACTTCAATGGCAAGCGATATCAAGCAAGGCACACGTCTCCCTAATCATATCATCATCAAACTCATGGGAGTGGGCCAAGCACGTCTTTAGAGGATCAGAGGATAAGGTAAGGGGTGTCCTATCTTCCACGAAAGTATCAATCATGTTAATGTCGTGGACATCGTCATCATCCTTTGTGTTGCTGCCGTTATTGAAAAAGATATTTGACTCCAATGTCAAATTTCCAAAAGACATAGTCATAACACCATTCCTGCAATTGATGATTGCATTTGACGTGGCAAGGAATGGGCGACCAAGAATGACGGGAATCTGAGTGCTCATGTTGTTGATGGGTTCGGTGTCCAAGATGATAAAATCTACAGGGTAGTAAAATCTATCAACTTGGACTAACACATCCTCAATAATCCCTCTTGGTACACGAACAGTTCGATCGGCAAGTTGTAGTGTGGTTAGGGTAGGTTTTAGCTCACCCAAACCTAACTGTTTGTATACCGAGTAGGGAATTAGATTGACGCTCGCTCCCAAGTCAAGAAGTGCATGATCAATTCGATGGTTCCCGATTACACATGATATTGTTGGGCTACCGGGATCCTTGAATTTCTGCAGCACGTCTTGCTTCAGGATGGCACTCACTTTCTCAGTCAAGAAGATCTTCTTTTGAATGCTTTGCCATCTTTTGGTCGTACATAGGTCTTTCAGAAATTTTGCATATAGAGGAGCCTGTTTTACGACATCAAGTAGAGGAATGTTGACTTTCACTTGTTTCAACACCTCCAGAATATCCTGAGAGTTAGAAAGACGTTTTGGTGCAACCAACCGTTGGGGAACGGAGCAACTGGCTTCTCTAGAAGTTCCGGTTCTAAATTTTGTGGGACATCACGAGATCCATCATTATTGTCCTCTTCTGGTTCTTGAGGCTTTTCGGGCCTAACCGGAAGGGTTTTATCAATGATCTTCCCACTCCTAAGAGTGGTGATGGATTTAGCGTGTCCCATTTGATTTGAAGAGCTAGGATCATTTATCTCGTATTGCGGTTTAGGATTGGGGAGCGGTTGTGCAGGAAGCATCCCCTTTTCTATAACCGTCATACGTGAATCTATTTTCTGCATAAAGTCTGTGAGTCCACGCACTGCCTGAGTCAGCTCTTGTATGGAATTTTGAACCGGTTCTTCTTGAGGTTTCCCCTGATTTGGATTTTGATTGAAAAAACTTTAAGGGGTAGCAGCTTGTCCATTCCTCTAACTAAAATTTGGATGATTTCTCCAACCAGGATTGTATGTATTGGAGGTAGATCCATTGAAAGGTCTTTGATAGTTATTTACGGCATTGGCTTGCTCATTCAACACTCCTCGAAAGGTAGATATGGTAGGACAATTTTCAGTTGTGTGAATGTTGCAATCACAGATGCCGCAAACAATTTCATTAACCTTCTCCTTCTTTCCTTCCATGGCCTCGACTCTTCGAGTGAGATTAGTCACTTTAAAATTTACATCGTCTTCTTCTTTCAGGAGATATACTCCACCTTTCTCCTTAGATTGAGTTGGCCTAGGCGTGGTGTTTGATTTTGGGTAATGGTCCCATGATTGTGCATTCTCGGCAAGTCTATCGAGGTAATCCCATACCTCGTCGACCTCTTTATTCATGAATTCACCATTACACATTGTCTCGACCAGTTGGCGCATGGAAGATGTCAGTCCATCATAGAAAAAATTTGTAATGCGCCACATTTCAAAACCGTGTTGTGGGCATGAACTGACAAGATCCTTGAACCTTTCCCAACATTGGTAGAATGTTTCATCTTCCTTTTGGGCGAAGTTCATGATTGCCTTTCTGAGGGTAATTGTTTTATGGTGTGGAAAAATTTTTTTTATGAATTTCCTCTGCAAATCATTCCATGTGCCAATGGATCTAGGACGCAGTGAATGTAACCACGTCTTAGCCTTCTCTTTCAAGGAAAAAGGAAAGAGTTTCAGCCTGATTGTATCCTCGGATACATTGGGAAAGTATAAGGTGGCTATAATCTCATCGAACTCTTTCAAATGTAAGTATGGACTTTCTGATTCAAGCCCATGGAATTTAGGAAGGAGTTGGATAACTCCGGCTTGATGTCCATATGTCCTGTGTTTTCGTGAAAAATCATGCATGAGGGCGTACTCACCCCGCCGGTTGTAAATAATCTCGTAAGGTACAAGGTGGGGTGCTTGAAGCACCTCATTCTCATCATGTACTTCCTCATCCATCTGTTGAGGTAGTGCTTGAGGTTGATTTTCAGCCATAACCTCAATTAACTCAGGGGAATTCGAGTGGTGTCTAATCCTGCGATGGACAGTCAACCCCTCAACTAACCCTCCTTCAGTCAAGAGACGTCGAGTGTCATCACGGGCCCACTTGGGCATGAAACACTCACAGCCCTCAACCAAATCCTAAATCTAATCCTAAGAAAGAAAATATGAATCTAGAAAGAAAAGAGGGTTGGAAGGAGATTACCAAATTGGAGTCCTTAAGCTAAAGACCTGCAAAATAAAATAAAATAAGTTAGTTCAAAATAGAAGAAATTTCTAGAGCAAATCAAATCTAAAGAGTTAGGAAATCTAGCAAATCAGAAAGAGTTTACCAAATTAGAAGTTCTATCTTAACAACCTACAGAATAAGAAATATGTTAGTTCTATGAAAAATAGAAAACAAAACTAAAAATTTAAAATTAGTAAAATCCTAATCTTAAACTAACTCTAAAACTAATTAATTTCAGAAAATCGTAGCAAAATGTCGTCACCCCAAGCAACGGCGCCAAAAACTTGTTCACTCCCCAAGTATAGGGTTGTGATGTAGTAATAAACTCGGTAAGACCGAGGTCGAATCCACAGGGACTGAAACCTGTACGTTATCTGAAACTAATGTAGAAATAGAACTAGAATGAGATGAAATCTAAATCTATTGTAATTTGAAGAATAATGATGAAATATTAATCTAAAACTTAGGAAAAATCAGAGAAGGGAAACTAGGGATTCAGAGGATCCACTTGTAGAGATCAGGGAGAACTACACTTGATTCATGAAAATCAACTGAACTTCCTTTGATGTAGTTTTGAAAAGATGAAAGGTATATGAATTAGAATGGATTCCATCACCAAACCATGCCCAGGAGACAAAGCAAACAACAGAATTAAACTAATTACCAACCAATCAATGTATGAAGGTTAGGAAGGGTACCGACATCCAACCATGCCCAGGAGACGATGGTGAACAACAGGGCTTCCTGACGTCATAAACATAAAAGGAAAAGAACATGCTCAAAGCCATTGCAGACCCATTGTAATTTCAGTCACAACAGACCATTAAAGACTGAAAACATTCTCTTAATTAAACCCACATCAATATCAGATCAGTCTAAACAAAAGGCAAGCAAAGAGCTCCCATCACACTACAAGCTTCACCTCTTAGCCCTAGTTAAGAGGTTTAGCCACACATGAGTGGACTAGATCTCTCAAAATAAATTAAATAAATTAAAAGCAAAGAAGGAAAGAAAAAAATACAACTCTACTCATTTCTCTCTCTGGCTCTGGATCTCAAATTCCCTGCTCTGAATGCCTTCCCCACGTCCAAAACTTCCCTTTTATAGCTGCTGGATGGCTGGAATCGGTGGCAGAGTCGTAGAAGGACTCGGATCAATTTTTCGCAACCGTGATCGGTGGGCCCCACAGAGGTGTTTTCTGGAAAATCCACCCCGTCCATTGGATTCAGGACGAAATTTCAGTCAAGAATGGGTGGTTTTGAAGGTCCATTAGCACGGCCTGTCTTTCTGCGCCACCGTCCGTCCGACGTTTGAATGGTTAAAAATCCCACGAGGGGATGTCTTCGAATTCCATCACCTAGGAGTGGGGTATGGCCACCCCAGGAAGTGGATGGACGGTTTGGATTACTCATTAGGATAATGTGTGGGGTCCACAACTAAAGTCATCAATCGGCAGCGTTAGACGCTGTTTGAAACTGGATTTGTGAAGACGAGTCGGGTCAGTGCTTGCGCTGACCCTTTCGGTCGTCCGGTGTAGCGACAGCGCACATGCGCTTTATGCACACGCTCCTGCATGTGGGGCCCACCGTAATGCTTGTGGGAAATCTGCACCGTCCAACCTTTTCTTCATATTATTTTAACCGCCGAAACCAAGTTTGAAGCAGTTCCAAATATCAGGTGGGCTCAGAATCAACGGTTTGTGGGATGATTTGTCAGTTGGGGTACTTCCGTAATGATCCAATGGGTGAAATTTAATATGTACGGTTAATTTATGGCCCCCATCACATGTATGAAGTTTTGAACTGATCGGATAGCGGAAAACATGTGATCTAGCATTCTGGACCCCTTTCGGGCCCCTTTGGCTTGCTTTCTTCAGATCCCAGGCGTGTAAAATCTTCATTATTAGTTTTCTGGAGTCAATCCCATGCTCTGGTAATTTTGGAGCACCAAAACCATGTCTTTAACATCAATTTCCAATTAACGCTCCTGATTTCATCCTGTAATAAAAACACGATTAAAACACTCCATTAAACCTTATCATGTACGTAAAATTAGGCAATTGCTGGGGTCTGGTATGCAATATTCGACCCTGATCACATAGCCTTCCCTTGAAGGGCTGAGATAACAGTGTCGGCACTCAGGGTTTTGTTCATGCTGCACATAGTATCCTTGAATGACTCATAGGATGCAGGGAGAGAATTCAGCAACATACATGCTTGTTCTTCATCTTTCATCACTTCCTCCATATCCAAAGAATTTGCAAACCAATTTATTAAAGTTGGCCGATGTGAGCCTCCAGATCTCCACCCTCTGCCATCTTGAAGTTATACCACCGCCGCTTCAAGTGCAGACGATTTTCGAGGATTTCTTCGCATAAACATCCTCCAACTTCGCCCATAAATTAGCCGCAGCTTTTCTCTCCCTCATGACGTTGTAGAGAACCTCATCCGTGAGACATAAACGGATCGATGATAATGCCTTCTTATCAAGAGTATTCCAATCACCATCAGTCATAGTGGACTTCCGCTCCTCAAGAGCACCATCCTCGCCTTGCTTGATTAAGGAACTCATCATCTTGAACTTCCATAACTCAAAATTATTTTTCCCTGAATACTTCTCAATATCATACCTAGCGCTCGCCATTATTACTAATCCCTCAGATTCAGATCTGTGTCCCAACCGATTGCTCGATACCACTTGTTGGAATTTTTAGCCTCAACGAATCACACAGATCTAGATCTAGGATGGTAATCCAATGGCACCAAGCACACACAAGAAAAGAGAACACACATGATTTAACGTGGAAAACCTCATGGGAAAAAACCACGGCACAAAGCGACAGATCACCACTATGAAAGCATCAATTACAAAGAGAAAGGACTTACCCGATTCGAACAACCTCGAATCTCACCCTTGCTACACCCTTTAGAAACCCCGGAACCCTTTTAGAAAGCCTTAGCATTCATCACCACGCCTAGAAAAACCCTAGGAATACCTATTTATAGTTTAGAAACTTCCTTCCGCATCCCGGTTGCGAAAGGACTCAAATCCGCAGCCACGCAAAATCGCGAACAAATCACAGAACCTTCGACTAGTCGTAGCTCTCCTTCGACTAGTCATAGGACCCCTTCGACCAGTCGAAGGTTCCTTCGACCAGTCGTAGCTACAGTAAAAAACAACAAAACTTTCTGGACTTTGAGTCGTACAAGGGCTCGAACCTACGACCGGTCGAGCGTCTCCTACGACCAGTCGAAGCTTCCCACGACCGGTCGAACGACCTCAAAACCTTCCGATTTAAGACTTTTCTCAATAGTCTCTACCATCAGTGACGCAGTGAGGGACGTGTTGAGGTTGATCACCGTCTTCCTCAGGAGATAACTACTCCAAATCCATGGAGCTCTCTTGACTCCTTAGAGAGCTTCCTCAAATATAAGAGGCATAAAAGTAGAAATAATTCTTAATAATTCAAAATAATTTGATTCATAAAAAAAAAAAAATGAAATTACAACTCTTCAAATAATGAGCTTAACTCTAGTATGGAATTTTAGAGTTGCACTCCAACTCAAACACTTTAAAAAGGTGACTTACAATAAATAGTAAATTTACTATTTATAGATAGCTTCTATTCCTAGTAGACTTCATGGTTTTCAGCAAAAAAAATAGTAAGCTTCCAATTTGGCCCAACGATGTGTTTTTCTAATTTTTCTAAGCCCTTTTCATGTTAGGCACGTCTTCTACAACTCAAAGGATTAAAAGATAAACTCGAACTAAAAATTACTATTTATAGTAAAAACGAAATTAAGTAGGACTTTTGATAATTCAACAGATGAAATCTCGAAAATCAGGCATAAGGAACCCAACGTAGCAAGGTTGGTGGGCTTAAGTAGGTTCTCTTACCAAAAATCATATATAATATGTCGAAAACTCGTTCTAGTTTGTGAGATATGACTAATTTAGGGTTTTGACAGTCTGGATCATTTTCGCCTCAGATCAGGCCTTCTCTAGTCCATCTTTGCCATGAAAGTGTCTGCCACCTGCTCTACATCAATCAAACATCGTCCCCACGCATGTAAGTGAGTGCATGCTATATAGGTTTCATGATCACATAAAGTGAGATGAAATTCAATTGAGTGTGGGCTAGTTCAACCTAGTCGCAACCCGCAACCCAGTCATGAGGCCATGTAGAGTCGTGGATGGCTTCTAAGTCTAATTGCAAAAGTCCTTTCACCAGACTTGGATCACACTAGTAATATTTTCACAACTTGGGCAATCTAAGGGCCTGTTTGTTAACTCTTAAAATTAGCACTTAATGCAGAATTGAGAAAATTCCCCATAGCAAGAGTTGTTTGTTAACGCCGAAACAGAAAGCGCTACTTGATTTTTCATTGAAATCTTTTCATGATAGGAGTCTGACTTAATGGTGAATGCAAAATGTGTTCCATAAATTTTTCTAAAACAAAAATTTTGCTTCCAAAATTACTTTTCAAGTTACTACGAAAATTTTTTCTCTTTAAATTGTTTTGTGCAATACAAAACCAACTTTTAACGTGTGAAACTTCTTTAATTATGCCCCACCATGATTTATGTTTTGATCCACACTGTCCATCAACTTTTTCAGATCATTCTAGAGCATGAACCCAAAAAATAAAGTACATGTAAAACTCAAGTGGACCACACCATAGAAACCAACGAAAATTGAATAAAATTATCGTTGAAACTTTCCTGGAATCCAATGTAACGTTTATTTCTCATATAACTTTTTCGTGAGGTCACATGTACCTTGATGAAAAAGGAAAAATACAAATTTCAGCATGATTAAGGCCTTCTATGACCCTAAGAAATTTTCAATGGTAGGCACCCAATTTTCACCATTTCCTTGCAATGTGACCCACTTGAGCCTTATATCTACCTCATTTTTTATTTTTATTTTTATGCTGCCAAATGATATGGAAAAGTAGATAGACAATGTGGATAAATCATACACATCACCATCAGCCTCACGGAGCCACTAACATGGCCCACTAGGTAGAAACATCCTCCAAAAGCGAAAGCCTTCTGCGTGAAATCAGCGTCCCATGCAGATTGCGCGTTCAGGCTGCTTGCCAATGGTGTGGACGGATTGCCATTAGCCTGCGGGCTCCACCATGATGTATGTGTTTCATCCATGCCATCCATCTATTTTTCCAAATCATTTTATGGTATTAGACCAAAAAATGAGGTATATCCCAATCTCAAGTGGACCACATTACAGGAAATAGTTTTGAATGAACATCGACCATTAAAAACCTTTTGGGGGCCATAAAAGTTTTGGATCAAGCTGATCTTGGTTTTTTTCCTTCATTTGGACCTGTATGACCTAATCAACAGATTGGATGTCAAATAAACAATACAGTGGGCCTTAGGAGGATTTTAATGGTGGATATCCAATCACTATTGTTTTCTTTTGATGAGGTCCACCTAAGATTTATATCCCTCTCATTTTTGGTGTGAAGCCCTAAAATGATCTGTAAAAATGGATGTATGGAATGGATGAAACACATACATCATGGTGGGGCTCACAGAGCATCGATCACTAGCCACGGGGTTGGTGGGGATTAGCTGCTGATAGGTTGAGTAGCAAGACTAGCTACTGAAGTGATGTCACCAAGTTCTGTAAGCCCCACCATAATGTATGTGTTGTATCCACACTGTCCATCCATTTGTAAAGATCATTTTAGGGCATGAGAAAAAGAATAAGGTAGATCCAAAGCTGGAGTGGACCCCACCATAAAAAACAGTGGAGAGAGTGACGTTCGCCATTGAAACCTTCTTAAGGTCCACCGTGATGTTTATTTGAGATCCAACCTATTCAAAAGTTAACACATACATTAAAGAAGGGAAAACACAAATATCAACTTAATATAAAACTTTTGTGGCCTTCAGAAGTTTTTAATGGCGAGCGTCACTCTCTCCACTGTTTTCTAGGGTAGGCTCCACCACTACGTGAAAAATGGAAAAAAAAATGACAGATTTAGAGACGGTTCTGGACCATCTCTAAAATTGCTTGGTTTAAAGACGCTTTAGAGACGGTCGTAAACCGTCTCTAAACTTTTAGACAGCCATTGACTGTCCTTAATATTGTCTTAAATATTTGAACGTCCACAAATCATTTAAGACGGTCAAAAACCGTCATTAACTGTGGATAAAAGACGGCCATTGACCGTCTGGAATAAGAGACGGTCTCTGACCATCTTAAATGCAGCTATTGAAAACAGTCAAAGACCGTCTGTATTAGAGACGGTCATTGGCCATCTCTAATTGGTAATCTGAGACTGTCAAGGACTGTCTCAATTAGAGACGGTCATTGGCCGTCTTTTCCTGTAATCTGAGTGCCAAAAATAGTCTGTATTAGGGACGGTCCTTAGCTGTCTCCATTTGAGACTGTCAAAGACCGTCTCTATTAGAGACAGTTCTTAGCTGTCTTATAGTGTCATTTGAGACTGTCGAAGACCGTCTACATTAGAGACGGTCGCTCAGGTCAAAAATTAAGAACAAAAAAATTTATAAATTTCGAAAAAAAAAAGAGTTAAAAAGCTTAGAAAAATAATTAACAATGTTTAAGAAAAAAAATTTAGATTTTGAAAAAAAAAATGTAATTTTATAAAAATCTAGATTTTGAAAAAAAAAAATTAAGAACTTTGAATAATGTTGATAATTTTGAAAAAAAAAAAGATTTCGATAAAAAAATGATATTTTAAAAAGGAAAATTTATAAAATTAAACAAAATTATGAAAAAATTGACAAATTGTAAAAAAAAAATATTTTTTTTTTAAAAAAAGAAAACTAGATTTTGTATTTTGACAAGAAAAATTAAAAAGTTAGATAACAAGATTTCGATAAAAAAGTGATATTTTGAAAAAGAAAATTTTAAAAATTAAACAAAATTGTGAAAAAATTGATAAATTGTAAAAAATATATATGTTTTTTTAAAAAAGAAAACTAGATTTTGTATTTTGACAAGAAAATTTGAAAAGTTATATAACAAAAGTGAGATTTAAAAAATGATATTTTGAAAAAGAAGATTTAAAAAATTAAACAAAATTGTAAAAAAATTGACAAATTATAAAAAAATATAATTTTTAAAAAAGAAAGCTAGATTTTGTATTTTCATAAGAAAAATTGAAAAGTTAGATAACAAAAGTGAGATTTTGATGATGTGTTGTATATTCATGCCGCCCATATGTTTCTCCAACCCATTTTTGGGCTAGGTAAAACAAATTGTGTAGATTTAAATCTTAAGTGGACCACACCACTGGAAAGAATGATAATATAGTACTTCGTCATTAAAACTTATAAAGAGCCTATCGTAAGGTTTTAGTAATGTTTATTTGCAATCTAACTTGTTGATAATGTAGAGAAGATCTAGATGAAGGTAAACTACAAAGATCAAATTGATCCAAAACTTTTGTGGCCTTCAAAAGGTTTTTAATAGTTATTCATCATTGTTTTGATTGATATGGCCCACCTGAGATTATTGAGTTCTTATGATTTGAAATCACATCCTAAAATATGATAGAAAAATATATGGACGGTGTCGATATACATAAAATATATCAAGGTGGGCCCTACATGGTTAGAGTAACACCCATAAAGGAGTTACCTAAAATAGTGAAATGGTACTATAAGGTCACCTCCTGGGAACTTCCCATGAGGTTAATCTGTGTGCGCCCCACCATAATGTGTGTAGAACATCAATACCATGCATTTGATGTATCCCCTTTAAGTCCAAAAATCAGTCATATATGAAACACAAGTGGGCCATAGCATCTAAAACTATGTGAAGACATCCCTAAAACATATAAAAGCATTTGGTGGGGCCCACATGAGTTTTGGATGTGAATGAAACTTGGTTTGACTCCTCATCCAAGTGGGACACACATAATGAATGGGCTGGATCTATGAACCAGATCTAGGTGGGCCCAATAAATTATTATGAATGTTTTAATGGGTGGGCCACACCACTATAGTATGTGGTGTGGCCCACCCAAGTTATGGATTGACTATATTTTTAAGCTCGTGGCCTACCATGGAATGGTGCATCTGATTGATGGGGCAGATCCAAAGTTCAAGTGGACCCACCATAGAAAAGAGTGGGACAGTGACACCCACTATTGAAACCTTCTTAGGGCCCGCTGCGATGTTTATTTGAGATCCAATCTGTTTATAAGTTAATACAGACATGGATGCGGTTGAAACTAGGTCTGATCCCTCATCCAAGTGGGACACACATAATGAGTGGGTTGGATATGTGAATCACATTTAGGCAGGCCCAATATATGATTATAAATGTTTTAAGGAAACCCTTCTCTACAACATTTAGGTGAGTTACTCGTTACCCTTACCAAAGTAAACTTTGTGGGGTCCACTGTTATTTATTTATTTTATCCACTCCATTCATCCATGTTAATAGATAATTTGAGGTCTAAAGAAAAAAAAAAGAAAGTATATCCAAAGCTCAAGTGGACCACACCATAGGAAATAGTGTGATTGAAGCTCTACAATTTAAAATTTCTTGGAGGCCATAGAAGTTTTGGATCAAGCTGATGTTTGTGTTTTCTATTCATTCATATATTTTTGATATTATGAATAACCTTTAACCGTTTTTGGACAATCTGATCAGTCCAGATTGAAGAGTAAATAACTTCAGATGTTTAAATAAAAATTCACTCAAATTGTTGATCAATCTTGTTTGCCCGATATCTTTCTCATATGTAGCATGATCGGGGCGAGTAACTAGTCAAATTGAGGGTAATGATCAGTAAAATAAAGTGAATGGACCAGACATGTAAAATGGGTCAAATATTCTAGTCAAAATTGTGACCTAACTTATTGACACCCTGAGACTCTAAGAATTAATGTTTGTAAGTTTTGTAGGGCCCATCATGATGTGTGTCGAACATCAACACCGTGCATTTGATAGAGGTTTTGGATCAAGCTGATGTTTGTGTTTTCCCTTCATTCATATCTTTTTGATATTATGAACATGTTGGATGGCAAACATTACTGTGGGCCCAAGGAAGGTATCAATGGTGGAAATCATTATTCCACACTATTTTGTGTGGCATGGTCCACTTGAGTTTTGGATTTACTGAAAATTTGGGATCAACACACACCGTTCATCCATTTTTCGAGATCATTTTACAGAATTATCTAAAAAATGAATCATATTCAAAGATTAAATGGACCACACCACAAATAAGGGAAACAAATTGCTACTCCCCCTATACCATCCAATGCCAGTGGTTGGTGTTGTGTGGGCCCCATCATGACGTATGGCCCCACGACCATTTTTAATTTTTATTTTTACTTTTGAACCAGTTGGATTTCAAATAAACATTACGATGGGCCTTAGGATAGTTTCAACGGTGGGAATCACCATCCCGTTGTTTTCTGTGGTGGGGTCCACTACAGATTTTTATCTGTCTCATTCTTTGGCTCGTGACTTAAAATGATATCTCAAAATAGATGGACGGTGTGGATATAACAAATACATGATAAGTTTTTATATTTTTTTAAAATTATATATATATATATATATATATATGGAAAAGGTTCTATCCGTCGAGCTCATGGGAACTCCCCATGAGGTCGAGCTGTGTGGGCCCCACCATGATGTGTGTTGAAAATCAACGCCATGCATTTGATGGGTCCCCTTTAAATTATGGGATATCCCAAAAATCAGCCGTATACAAAACTCCGGTGGGCCATACCATCTAAAATCATGTGAAGACATGCCTAAAACATATAAAAGGACTTGGTGGTGCCCTACCTGAAATTCGGATGTGTCTGAAACTTGGTATGACCTCTCATCCAAGTGGCACACACATAATGGATGGGCTAGATTTGTGAACCACATCTCTATGGGCCCAAAAAATAATTATGAATGTTTTAATGGAGGGTAACCCTTCTCAACTTTTGTGTTCGGTGGTCTATGGGTCCCACCATGATGTATGTGTTTCATCCATGCTGTCCATCTATTTTTATAGATCATTTTATGATATTACAAAAAAAGAATGAGTTATATCCCAATCTCAAGTGGACCACAATACAGGAAAAAGTGTTGAATGAATGTCGACCATTAAAAACTTTTTAGGAGCCATTGGATCAAGCTGATCTTTGTTTTTTCCCTTCATCTGGGCCTGTATGACCTAATCAATAGATTGGATGTCAGATAAACAGTACAGTGGGCCTTAGGAGGATTTAAATGATGGATATCAAATCACTATTGTTTTCCTGTGGTGTGGTCCACATAAGATTTATATCCCTCTTATTTTTTAGATGAAGGCCTAAAATGATCTTTTAAAATGGATGAACGGATTGGATGAAACACATACATCATGGTGGGGCCCACAGACCACCGAACACAGGCCCCTTTCCACCCCAAAAACCCGATCCCACGCGCACCCATCTCCCACACCCTAAATCCCTAAATCTCACTCGCGCGCCCTCCCCTCCCAAAACCCAAACCCTCTCTCTTGTGCTCTCTCTCTCTCTCTCTGTCTCTCTCTCTGAAATCCGGCCATGGCTACTCTCGTCTCAACCGTCGATCTCGTCTTAACCATCGATCTCATCTCAACCGTCGATCTCGTCTCAACCGTCGATCAGCTGTGGGCCACCCTGAATGATTCCATCATAGCTTACACAGGCCTCTCCCTGACTACCTTCTTCACGGTCCTAGCCCTAGCGATGGCCTCTCTCTCTCTCTCTCTCTCTCTCTCTCGCCTTGGACATGGCTGTCGAACATGGCTACCGGAGCTTGAGTGGAGGATTTCCACAGGTGACAGCCATAGATGATGGCGAGGAGTTCCACATCTGTCAGGAGATCAAGTGAAGTTCACTCTAGGTATGACAATGGAATCCCCAATCTGATTCTAAATTGAAATCCCCAATCTGGCAATTGGATTTGGGGTTCGAATTCAAAATCCCTAATTGACTGATTCAAATAAAAAAAAAAAAAAAAAATCCCTAATTTCAACTGGATTATGGGGTAATATGACTGGAATCCCCAATATGGGACTTGGTATTCGAAATCCCTAATTTCTGATTTGGGGATTCAAATCAGAAAACCCTAATTGCTAGATTTGGGATTCGAAATCCCTAATCAGCCTGTATGGGATTCGAAAATCCCTAATTAATGGATTTGAGGATTCAATTGAAAATCCCTGATTTTCTGATTTGGGATTCACATCTGAAAAACTTAATTTCCAGATTTGGGGATTCAAAATTTGAAATGCCTAATCTTATTAGCTAATGTGTTTATTAGGCCCTTAACACATGACATTGGATATCACTTCCAATGTAAGATGTTATTCTCTCTGTAAATCGAAACCCATGCTATAATGTAGCCCTCTACACTTGCAAAGACACATGTTAAGTTGGCACCATGTGGTAAACATCTGGGCTTATGCATCATGTGGACTTCGTTATGTAGATTTTTCTAGACCTTGGCCCAAAAATGAGGCCATCCACTCTTTAGGTGAGCTACAATGTGTGAAACAAATGGATGGTTTCCATCTACTTGTTTCATCAACTCATTAGGTGTTCCATCTGAGCTACAATGTGGACTTCGTCATGTAGATGTTATTCTCTCTAGTATGTGTTTCATCCACTCATTAGGTGAGCTAAAATGAGGCCATCATGTGGACTTCGTCATGTAGATCTTTGGTTTAATTAGCATCATTACAATTTTGTGGGCCCCACCATGGTGTATGTGTTATATCCACACCGTCCATCCATTTTGTGAGAAGCCTAGCCAAAAATGAGGCATATCCAAACCTCAAGTGGGCCACACCAAAGAAAGCAATTGGGACAATGACAGCCACTGTTGAAACATTCCTAGGACCCACCATGATGTTTATCTGCCATCCAACCAGTTCATAAGGTCACACAGACTGGATGAAGGGAAAACACAAATATCAGCTTAATCCAAAACTTGTGGCCCCCAAGAAGTTTTCAATGGTAGGTGTTCAATCCCCACTGCTTTCTGTAGTGTGGTCCACTCGACCCAATTCTTGGATATAACACCGACATCGAAAAGTTGGCCTTTTGTTGAATATGGACTTTGCAACATTTTCTTTCCAAACTGTCTATTTGCTGGACATGAATTGAAGGGTTAGGATTTTCTAGTCTTGGGCATTTTTTGGTGCATGAGCCATGCACAGTGAGGCATATCACTCCTTTTTTGAACGATTTCTTTGGTTCTCTTGTTGCTCAATGAACTTAGATTGAGATTTCATTGGATCATTTGTTCAATTAATCAATTTTATTTCATAGCTCAATTCACCATGTATGATGGCATTTATATTTTATCCTTGCATATCTTCCAAATAAAGCCACTAAGAACCTCCATCATATTTGTGCTTATGCAGCCACCTCCACCAGTTAATGATACCAATCCCTACATTGTATTCAGGCCTAGGGAGAAAGCCCATTGGCTCCACACAAGAAGGGTAGGTATTAGAATTTTGTTTCATGTGTTGGAAATTTGTATATCCCATTGAAGTTTCAAGCATATTAGATGATCCCAGCTAATAACAAAATTTCTATATTTCTTTATGCCACCACGAATAGAACAGATTAATTTATTATCTTTATCAACCTCTAACTGTCCATGGTTTTTAGATGCAAAGGCAGGAGAACAATGTTCAGTCCTTTAAAAAGCTTCGCCAGGTAAAACCTGATTCCCTCATAAGAAAGTAGTGGTTAAATTTCACACACACAACTTTGTAAGAGCTGATATCTTGTTCCCTAGGATTTGGTTCAGCTTTCTGATCTTTTAACAATTTTACATCACACATTTGTAACACATACAAATTTGTAAGAGTTGATATCTTGTCCCCTAGGATCTGGTTTAGTTTTCTGATCTTATCTTTTAACAATTTGTAGCACATACAATCTTAGAAGTTTAAATTCATTTACTGGTTTTGCTTAAAGTAGCGAATTTCTTATATGTTTGTGTGTATCGGGCTTCTTCGAAAACTCGATACCCAAGAATGCCATATACCTCAACGAATGCATTGGGGCCTACAATTTGTGGGAGTTTAGGAATTCCTGCATGCATGAATTGCATTTGTCTACATTGGCCATGGATCTAGACATTACCTTATGAGTGATGCTGCCAAAAATATCTAAAATTGTTGATATCTAGTTATGATGTTTTGGAGAATTCCCTCAATTCCTTTTTTAATGAATCCAACATTTTCTGGTGCACGTGCACCAGTAACGCTTTATGCCCCTGTCTTTGTGACTATGGGAGAATCCCATTACTTGATGGTTTCTTCATCTTCGTCAATCTATGTGCAGAAAGCTTGCTGTACTTGTGGGCAGTCAATGACAGAAGACTTTGTGGCACCAAACCTGGGTATAGTTTCCATAATTACTCATGTAGTTATTGTAATTGCTTGCTTTCCAGTTGCCCATTATAAACTCTAACCCATCAAATTTTCTTCTTTTTCTTTTTTAAATGTAGTAGAGCAATATGATCTCCTTCCACGTATGTACGGATGACTATATAGATGTGGATGACTACATAGATTTTATATGAATTCTGTTTAGTGGTTTTTTTTTTTTTTTTTTTTGTTTTTTGTTTTTGTTTTTTTGTTTATTAACTTTTAACTTAGACGGAAAAAAGCTATTCTCAAGCTACAATGTTACAATTTTTGCTTAGATTTATGCTATGGCTTTCTAATCATGTAATAAATGCTGGCTTAACAATGCCAATAATCTCAGTCTTAAAAGATGTTAATTCTCATGCTTCTTTATATTAGGAACAAATAGAATAAGCAATTCTACTTCATATTTTCTGTTTAGTTGAGTACGCAATTTTATTTGAAACATTTAGTACCTGTTTGGTAGATCCAAAAATATGTTCATCTCATTTTAGCTAACAATAATTATGTATTAGAGATTGTTATCTGTATCACATAATCACTTTTAACATGAACTCATTATCTATTAGAGATCAAGATTAATGCATAGTTTCTGTTAACCAAAATGAGATCAACTCATTATCTATTAGAGATCAATATTAACGCATTTTCATGGGTATTTATATATTTCCAACACTATCATTTTTGACTTGCCATTTGCTAGTATCCAACCTGTTTTGATAAAATTAGATCCAAAACTTTTGTGACCCACAAAAAAAAAATGTTTATAATGGTCTTCCACCACTGTTTAGTATGTTATGGTCCAACTGAAATTTGTATATAGTTCATCTTTTGGCCCTTTGCCATAAAATTTGTATATTGTTTACACCATTAAAAACCATAAACTGAAATGGATCTGCTGTAGATGTTACTGTTAAAGAAGGTGGTATCCATGAGGCTCTATTTTGGAATTATTTCCTCCTCGATTATCTCTTAATAAAAATCTCTTGTTATATCTCATCATAGTGTCAGGATTCTTAATAAAAAGAAGGAAAAAAAAAAGAAGAAGAAGAAAAGATTGTTGTGTGTATCTTTTCTTTATGTTCCTTAGAAGGCTAATTGGTTGACCTGCTTGGAAAAAGTGTGTGTCTCATTAGCATCTGAATATTGGGAGTTCTGGTCCATCATAGTTTGATGACTTAAAAAATTCATGGTCCTCAAGACTCAATAGAACTTAACCTACTCTTTGACTCAACTCTAGTTTGACTTTTCTGGTTTTTAAACTATGATTCCAATATTATAGTTTTTGTTTTATCTATTTTGTTGTCTAGAATTTTTTTTTTTTTTAAATTTAATTATAATCAATTCTAAATTTTCTTTTCTTTTCTTTTCTTTGGATGCTTGGGACAGTTCTTGGAAGAGTTCGAGTAGTCAGAAGACTACAACCTCGAATGCGAGAGAGTTGGTTGCGATGTCGATTTTCTTGATTGTGTAGAATTGCGAAATGAGGTTTTTCTAATTGCACTTCTCTTTTGTTTGTAATTGCATATGCCTAAATTTACACCAGATGTGCAGCATGTAATGCTTTCCAAACATAAATGAGAAATGTAAGTCAATTCATGGGCACCAATCACATGGCCATTCTCATGTTTTGCAAAATGTTATACTGATGCACAAGTGGAGGATTATAGGCCCTTGTATAATGTTAATGTGCAAGCTTGGGCCTGAAATCAAAGGCCTTATGTGCTTTTAGACCCAATGACTTAAATGGGCCAAACTCGAGCTGATCTACATTTAGGTTTTGTTGTAGGTAATATGCATATTCCATATAAGAGGATCTAATTAGCTTCTTTTTTGCTCATGTACAACCAAGTTGATTTAATATTCTAGCTTTCTTCTTATCCTTGATTTGGCTGTCTGATAATCAGATAATCCTTCTTGACCACCTGCTAGGCACATGATGTAATTTCTTTGGTTTTGCATAAAGTATGCTTATATTTGGACAACACATAGTTTTACTATTCTCTTACAGGTGGTTTGATGCAGAAATTGTTGCCAACTTCACAGAAAGACAAATAGCATCAGTGGCCACAAATTGCAACCTAGATTTAAACAAGGTTCGAGGTGCCGTCAACAATGCTAACGGAATCCTCCAGGTCAGATTGTTGATAGGATCTGATTTTATTTAAATGATCTTGATAATCTATTTTATTTAAATGAGCAGACCCGGATGTACGTCGTAGCTATTTGAATGTTGAGCGGGGGTCCCTGGAAGGTGGGAACCGCTGTTATGATCATGATGAAGCTGTCCATTTCCTATGGACAACATTGGAGGGGCCTGACCATTTGGACAGGCCGTGTTTATGTATTGCTCAAAATTAATGGAAGCACTCCGGATGTGCGTCGAGCTATCCTGATGAGCGGGGTCCCCGAAAGGTGGGAACCACTGTTATGACCATGATGAAGCTGTCCATTTCCTATGGACAGCATTGGAGGGGCCTGACCATTTGGACAGGCTGTGTTTATGTATTTGCTTGAAATTAATGGAGCAGACCCGGATGTGCGTCGGAGCTATCCGGATGAGCGGGGGTCCCTGGAAGGTGGGAACCGCTGTTATGACCATGATGAAGCTGTCCATTTCCTATGGACAACATTGGAGGGGCCTGGCCATTTGGACAGGCCATGTTTATATCTGTATTTGCAGGGACCACACCCTTAACCTAAACCACACCCTAAACCTATAACCTAAACCTATTCTCAATTACCTAAACTTATAACCTATAACCTAAACCTAAACTTATAACCTAAACCTATTCTCAAATCCCAAAAGCTATACTTATAACCTAAACCTAAACCTTAACATATAACCTAAACCTATACTTATAACCTTAACCTAAACATATTCTCAAATCCCAAAACCTATACTTATAACCTAAACCTAAACCTTAACCTATAACCTAAACATATACTTATAACCTTAACCTAAACTTATAACCTTAACCTAAACCTATTCTCAAATCCCAAAACCTATACTTATAACCTAAACCTAAACTTTAATCTATAACCTAAACCTATACTTATAACCTTACTTAAACTTATAACCTTAACCTAAACCTATTCTCAAATCCCAAAACCTATACTTATAACCTAAACCTAAACCTTAACCTATAACCTTAACCTAAACTTATAACCTTAACCTAAACCTATTCTCAAATCCCAAAACCTATACTTATAACCTAAACCTAAACCTTAACCTAAACCTATAACCTATACTTACAACCTTAACCTAAACCTATTCACAAATCCCAAAACCTATACCTATAACCGAAAACCTAAACCTAAACCTAAAACTTATTCTCAATTCCCTAAACCTATAGCTTATAACCTAAACCTAAACCTTAACCTAAACCCAAACCTAAACCCGAACCCGAACCCAATTTCCTATACCTAAACCTTAACGTATTCTCAAATCCCTAAACTTAAACCTACACCTAATCCTAATCTCAACTCCCTAACCTAAACCTAAACCTAAACTTGAAAACCCAAACCTAAACCCGATCCCGAACCCGAACCCGATTTCCTAAACCTAAACCTTAACCTATTCTCACTTCCCTAAACCTATAGCTTATAACCTAAACCTAAACCTTAACCTAAACCCAATCCTAAACCCGAACTCGAACCCAATTTGCTATACCTAATCCTAATCTCAACTCCCTAACCTAAACCTAAACCTAAACTTGAAAACTCAAACCTAAACCCGATCCCGAACCCGAATCTGAATCCCTAAACCCTTAGCCTAAACCTAAAACCCAAACGTAAACCCGATCTTGAACCTGAACCTGAACCTGATTTCCTATACCTAAACCTTAACGTAGTCTCAAATCTCTAAACTTAAACCACCTAATCCTAATCTCAACTCCCTAACCTAAACCTAAACCTAAACTTGAAAACCCAAACCTAAACCTAATCCTGAACCCGAATCTGAATCCCTAAACCCTTATCCCAAACTTAAAACCCAAACGTAAACCCGATTCGAACCCGAACCTGATTTCCTATACCTAAACCTTAAGGTATTCTCAAATCCCTAAACTTAAACCTATACCTAATCATAATCTCAATTCCCTAACTTAAACCTAAACCTAAACTTGAAAACCCAAACTTAAACCCGATCCTGAACCCAAACCCGATTTCCTAAACCTAAACCTTAACCTATTCTCAATTCCTTAAACCTATAGCTTATAACCTAAACCTAAACCTAAACCTATAACCTTAACCTAAACTTATAACCTAAACCTATAACCTATATAACCTACACCTAAACCTAAAACCTAAATGTATTCTCAAATCCCTAAACCTAAACCTACACCTAATCCTAATCTCAACTCCTAACCTAAACCTAAACCTAAACTTGAAAACCCAAACCTAAACCCAATCCCGAACACGAACCCGATTTTCTAAACCTAAACATTAACCTATTCTCGATTCCTTAAACCTATAACTTATAACCCGAACCTAAACCTTAACCTAAACCTATAACCTATACCTTAACCTAAACCTTAACCTAAACCTATAACCTATAACCTAAACCTAAACCTAAAACCTAAATGTATTCTCAAATCCCTAAACCTAAACCAACACCCAATCCTAATCTCAACTCCCTAACCTAAACCTAAACCTAAACTTGAAAACCAAACCTAAACCCGATCCCGAACCCGAACCCGATTTCCAAAACCTAAACTCGAACCTTAACCTATTCTCAATTCCCTAAACCTATAGCTTATACCCTAAACCTAAACCTCAACCTAAACCTATAACCTTAACCTAAATCAAAACCTATGACATAAAACCTAATTGTATTCTCAAATCTCTAAACCTAATCCTAATCTCAACTCCCTAACCTAAACCTAAACCTAAGCTTGAAAATCCAAACCTAAACTCCGATCCTAAACCCGAACCCGATTTCCTAAACCTAAACCTTAACCTATTCTCAAATCCCTAAACCTAAACCTACACCTAATCCTAATCTAAACTCCCTAACCTAAATATAAACCTAACTTGAAAACCCAAACCTAAACCCGATCCCGATCCCAAACCCGATTTCCTAAACCTAAACCTTAACCTATTCTCAATTCCCTAAACCTTAACCTATAACCTAACCTAAACCTAAACCTATAAGCTAAACCTAAGCCTAAAACCTAAACCTATGACCTAAAACCTAAATGTATTCTCAAATCTCTAAACCTAAACCTATACCTACACCTACACCTAATCCTAATCTCAACTCCCTAACCTAAACCTAAACCTAAACTTGAAAACCCAAACCAAAACCCGATCCCGAACCCGAACCCGATTTCCTAAACCTAAACCTAAACCTTAACCTATTCTCAATTCCCTAAACCTACAGCTTATAACCTAAACCTAAACCTAAACCTATAACCTTAACCTAAACCAAAACCTATGACCTAAAACCTAAATGTATTCTCAAATCTCTAAACCTAATCCTAATCTCAACTCCCTAACCTAAACCTAAACCTAAACTTGAAAACCCAAACCTAAACCCGATCCTCGAACCCGAACCCGATTTCCTAAACCTAAACCTTAACCTATTCTCAAATCCCTAAATGTAAACCTACACCTAATCCTAATCTAAACTCCCTAACCTAAACCTAAACTTGAAAACCCAAACCTAAACCCAATCCCGAACCCGAACCCGATTTCCTAAACCTAAACCTTAACCTATTCTCAATTCCCTAAACCTTAACCTATAACCTAACCTAAACCTAAACTTATAATTTACACTTATAACCTAAACCTAAACCTATAACTAAAACCTAAGCCTAAAACCTAAACTTATGACTTAAAACCTAAATGTATTCTCAAATCCCTAAACGTAAACCTACACCTAATCCTAATCTCAACTCCCTAACCTAAACCTAAACCGAAACTTGAAAACCCAAACCTAAACCTAAATGTATTCTCAAATCCCTGAACTTAGACCTATACCTAATCCTAATCTTAACTCCCTAACCTAAACCGAAACTTGAAAACCCAAACCTAAACCAGAACCCGATTGCTGTAATAATGTAGCCCAATCACATGGTAACAAATAAGAATGTATCCCTTTTAACACATGCCCCTTTTTACAAAGCTTTAATTTTTGTTGTTGTTTCTATTAATTGAAATACTTTTTTGCATTATTTGCTCGTATTAGTTTTATTCTAAAAAAGTGCCCACTTTTTTAGAAGAAGTTTTTGATTCTTCATGATTCTGAATTATAATGTTTTGTTGGTTGAATATTTTTTTTTTAGATGAAAGACACAAAAAGAAAATTGTTGCTTATTTTTTCCCCTTATATGTATTATGCGTGGATGAATGTAATATGGATAAGATTGTTTGTGTTTGGATGGATGTAGTTTATGTTTGGATTGATTTACGTAGTTTGGGTTTAGATGGATGTGAATGTGAATGTGATAAAATATATTATATAACAGGTGTATATCAGGAAGACTACGATGAATATATTGTAACAGGTCAAATTTGACTTTAAGGGTCATAAGAGACGCCTGTAGCAGCCCTTTTAAAGGACGGACCATGACAGTCCTTTTAAAGGACGGTCTATAACCATCCTTTGAAGGCTCATAAGAGACGGTCCATGACAGTCCTTTTAAAGGACGATCCATGACCGTCTTTTGAAGGCTCATAAGAGACGGTCCATGACAGTCCTTTCTAAGGACGGTCCGTGACCGTCCTTTTAATGGACGGTTCATGGCCGTCCTTTTAAGACTCATAAGAGACCGTCCATGACAGTCCTTTTTAAGGACGGTCTATGTCCGTCCTTTTTTAGGACAGTCCATGACCGTCTTTTTTTCGTTAATAAGAATGACGGTTTTCAACTGTCCTTTAAGTAATAGAACACGTCAAAATTTGATGGCCTATGTAACGGTCCATGACAGTCCTTTTTGGTCATTTGAGACGGTTTTGGACCATCTTTTTTTCGCTGTTTTGGCGTAGTGCACTAGAGCTTTGGATTTGACTCATTCTTTGGCTCATGCTCTAAAATGATCTCTCCAAATAGATGAATGGTGTGGATACAAAACATACATCATTGTAGGACCCAGTACTTGGTGATGTCACTTCATTAGCCAGTTTTGCTACTCAACCTGTCAATAGCTAATCCACTATTCTACCGGACGTGGGATTGACTGCTAAATCCTCTCGCATGAAAGGAATTTCCTGCTCTGGAAATAACGTAAATGAGGCCCACCTCATGTTTGTTAGAAATCCATCCCATCCATCTGTTTTATGAGTTTATTTTAGGACATGGGACAAAGTGAGGTGGATCCAATACTCAAGTGCATCAAAAAAGTGTGGCCAAAACTATTTTGTCTAGTATGTGAGAAGAAATTGTTGCCACACTTATATATGCAAATCATTAATTTTCTTATCTGTTTTTATAAATAATGATATTTTAATTTTCTATTAAGTACTTTAATTTATTTGAACTAAATAAAATATTTTTATTTTCATTTAATAAAAAATAATTTCTTTATAATGTAAAACATTTTCAAACTGGAGATGGAGAGAAATGTGTCAAATTAACATATTTCAGATGCAGGTTATTTCAAATTCAGTAGTTAATTTTCAGACTTCAGCTATAATTACCAAACATGTTTTTTAACTTCAGATTTCAGATTCGGGCTTTAGATTTCAGATTCAGGCTTTAGACTTCAGATTTAACAAACGGGGCCTAAGGGAAGATTCAGCAGATAACTGGTTCTGATCACCATGGGCCGCACCACAGCTGTGGAAACCTCCCTGAGGTCTACTGTGATGTTTATATTCCATCTACACCATTCATAAGGTAATTCCTACTGCCATAAACTGAAAACACAAAATATTAGCCCGGTCCAAAACATCTATGGCCGCAAGAATGTTTCAACTATAGATGTTCGATTCTCACCGTTTCCTTTCATGCGGGCCAAAACACTGTTTTGGATCTGCCTCATTTTTTGGCACGTCCTAACATGATCCGAAGAAAAAAGATGAACATGGTAGATTTCTCACAAGCATCACGGTGGGCACCCCAGCTTCTGGTCTCAAAAAGTTCCTGAAAATCCATGTCCTCGTGGATTGGATGGCATGACCCATCTGAGTTTTGGCAGGCAAGAACGTGGCATGACCCACCTGAGTTTTTGCAATAGTTTTCTTTTGGGGTATTAATTCATTCAGGTGGTGTCATCTTAGCAGTAGATTGGTTGACATGACAAATACAAAACAAGATGGCCCCAAACAACATCTGGAAATTAAGCTTAAGGGGGAGCATCCACATCCAAACTGTTATCTGTGCTGTGGTCTCCTTGAATTCTAGATCAGCCTCATTTTTGTCTGTCTAAGAGTAAGGTGAGGAACTCATACACTCGCATCTTCTTATTTCTTAAAACATCAGTTTAAGCATTGCATGGTTTCATCGGCTGGCAATGGAGGAAGAACAGTTACGAATGTCAAGATCAAGGTTGAAGTGGTGTACCAGGAGACAGAATGTGTCAAATACCATATATATGCTATATGGGCCATCATAAGAAACTTGCTCTGAAGGGATGATGGTTCCCATCCATGTATGCTGATGAATTTAGAACAATGAATAGAAAATTTTCAATGACTCGCGTTCAACTTTAGAATTCAAAGAAACAATAACATATTTAAGGTAGTTTAGAGAATAAGTCCCACAATCTTACCCATACTACACATTGTCTCATATGGGAGGATACGACATAATCATTTAATCTGACTGACATAAAATGGTAAGAATTATTTGAACATCAACCAACTAAAACTTTTGTTGATTGGAAAAAGAGGCATACTCTGTTCTGAAGTGGGAATGTCTATCTAGCTTCTATCACAGAAATAGTTAAATCATTATTGGAACAATTCTCTGTTCTGTTTTTAGATGAATTCTCATCAAGCCCCCTTCTTCCTAGAAAGAATGCTGGTCGTTTCGGATCAGCCAACGTTGCCATTTCGTTACTAAGCATAGAAACAACGTCAGACATGGTGGGTCTATCCCTCGCACTTTCCTGCACACATAAGAGTCCCATTTGGATGAATCTCAAAATGTCACAGCCAGTAGTTGTTGTATCACCTAACATTGGGTCCATCAACTCCGAGACCCTACCATCTTTCCACAATTCCCATGCCTGAAACAATTACATCTTTCCTGGTTGTAAGTCATTGTCGGATTCCAAAAGGAAACAAAAACAAGGTGTTTTGAAACATGAAACCAAGATGGTAGATTTGTTCTGGTTACTCACATATCCGAGAAGATTTAGAGACCTATCAGAATGATAAAAGCTGGTGTTCTTCTTGCCACTGACAATCTCTAGAAGTAAGACTCCAAAGCTAAAGACGTCAGATTTCTCTGAGAAAAGGCCCTTCATTGCATACTCAGGAGACATATAACCACTGGAATTCCACCATTGAACAAAATTTCAATTGAAGTTAGACAATCTGTTAGGCATGTTTATGGGTATACAGATGTGTATGTGGTTAGGTGTAGATTGGTACTTGTGAATGAATTTACTTACTAAGTGCCAACAACCCTATTTGTATTTGCCTCTGATTCATTTCGCCCGAAAATTCTCGCCATGCCAAAGTCTGATATCTTGGGGTTCATCTCACCATCCAAGAGAATGTTACTGGCTTTAAGATCTCTGTGAATAACTCTCAATCTGGAGTACTTGTGAAGATAGAGAAGCCCTTGAGCAATTCCATCAATGATGTGGATGCGTTTTCCCCAATCTAAAAGCTTTCCTTGGGTTGGATCTGCATCATTTTTAGACCCAAATATATAAACAAAAGGGTACTTTAGTGCACATGGTAGAGAATATCCATCAACATAAAGGATATGAATGTAGATGAAGTAGAAGGGCAGGACTTGGAGATAGTCCATTTCTTAAGTAGTGTTGTCCCATCCACCATACATGTGGTATATGAGTTTATTGAGCTAGATCATTGTAATCATAATGTAGGTTGTGGATGAAGCAAGTCCGAAAAATAACTCAAGTAGAATTCAGTTAAAAGAAATTGGTTCCTGATCAGTGCGAATTAGAGGATCAAAATCTGATGACTAAGATCATCTGATCGGTATGAAATTTAATTTGAGTCATGATCCATGTGGAATGGGGCGAAGATTTGGATGGTTTGAGAAGAGTGCATGTATGGCACATGTACAGTGGATGAGAGACGACAAATTGAGAAATGATGCCAAACTATCACCATAGTATTGTGTGGAGTTGGAAAGTGTTAAAGTGCAACAAACCAAAGAGGAGGAAGTCCAGGCTTTTGTTGGGCATGTATTCGTAGAGCAGTATCTTTTCATCTCCTTCAATGCAGCAACCCAAAAGCCTAACAAGATTCATGTGTTGGAGTTTGGCAATAAGTATAATCTCATTTTTGAACTCTACTATCCCTTGCCCAGAACTTTTTGAGAGCCTTTTCACTGCGATTTCTTGTCCCTCGTGCAACTTACCCTGAAGATTGTCATTTGCTGTCAGCATCTTCTATTCAATATTGATACCCTAAGTGGTGTATACTTCGTGTGTTGGTGTTTGGCAATAAATATAGTCCTGTTAAAGCAGAGTTATTATGGTGATGGAGAACATATGTTGTGACAGGCATGGAAATTTGGCAACTATGTTATTAATGGTAAGATAGAGGTTTTAGAGAGCGAATCATCTAAGATGAATTATTTTGTTCATCCTTTCAAATGACAGTTGTAGTTCAAGAGCTTGATTAGGATTTTGCTTCTTTCTTGGAATTGCTTTCATAGTGAGTATGAGTTAAAAACTTAATAGGAAATACGAATACTATTTTAAACGGTATCTGCGAAATATGGTTTTTTTGAAATTCAATCTCTTTCTCACTCTCTTTAGATGATTTTCAAGTTTATAGTCAGTCAACCATCTGGGCTATTCAATTTCCACACTGAGTTATGTTCCTTGAGATTCGCCAACACATGCTCAAGATCCCAGCCTGTAGTAGTTTCCCAATTGGGTTCGTTGGGGTTTCTTTTATTTTCTCAGCAAAAGGAGTTTCTGCATGGTAACATAGCCATGTGCCAATTGCAGTTGTGGGTTCTCTTGGATCCTGGATGAAAAAAAAAAAAACAAAAAAAACAGAGCCTAACATAAACAATGTGCTGCATTTTATTGATTATTAAAATCCCTTTTTATTTTTCTTTTTTTCAAATCCATATACAGAGAAACAAGTTCACTTCTTTTCATATAAATTAGACTAGTTATCAATGAAATCAATGGTTACCTTATAAACAGGGCCGAAACCGCCCTGCCCAAGCTTATTTGTTTGAGAGAAGTTATCTGTAGCAGCTACTACAGTTGCAAAACTGAATAACGGCAACTCCAGACCATTCCTCCTCCCTTCTCTGAGCCCGTTTGCATTGATTGATTCCCTGTCATCTGACCCATTATTTCGTAACTCATGCAACAATACTTCTTGGCTTCTTTCCCTCTTCCCTGGTTGTCAACAAAAGGCTCACTTCACTTCATGAATCAAAATTTCCATTGCCTAGTTCATGGTTAAGAGAATTTTTTACCTTTAGGCATGAGCTTTCGCCTACAGAAATAACTAGTAACGGATCCCAATAAAAGGATGGACATAGTGATTGTTACTGCAGTGATTACTTGCTGCCTTTTCTTCTTTCCTGTTTCTGAACTTTTATTGATTAGTAGAAAACAGAACGAACATTTGAAAGCCTTTGCGGCTCACAGCACATGCATAACATACATATAGAATCAGTCTGACTGAGACATGCAGTTTCCTACTTCTACCAACGTAAGAAAACAAACAAATACACATTTAAAAAAGATAACCACAATTGGGAAAAAGAAATTGAAGATAAATCATTAAAATTTACCATTTCTAGTGACTTGTTGCCGAGGGTCAGCAGGTGTATCGACTTGTTGTCGAGAGTCAGGAGGTGTATTAAGCTCTGAAGCAGCAAGACGAACATAAAGATCAGGGACTTCGCTGGAGATGTTGCTGGAGATCTTACGAAGATTCATCAACTCTCCATCCCAAAAGGAACATCCGATTCTGTTGTCATGAGCAGAAGCATAAGCAATACAAGAGCAGTCTCTCCTGCACTCAACTTCGCAGTATTCTAGGCCGAGACTTGAATTCTTTAGAACTCGAGCGTTACCAGAAAACATCATGCCACTCAACCGCAAGAACCCATCTTGATTCCCACACTTCAGTTTTATTTGCCTCACACACCCTTTTGATTTATCACCTGCATCCCAGTCTCCTCGAGAGTAAGGCTCAAACCCTTGCAAGCACTTGCACAAGAACATACTCGTTTCGCAGATACCATAAGCCCCACAAGCAGCATAAACATCACATGCCGCTCTTGGTTGAGACCAAAACAAACTCCAAGATTGGCTGCTCTCCAGCCATGTCAATTGCTTGATTTGCCCAGACACGTCCATCACCAATCTTGAAATTATAGTATTATCATAAAGTGAATAAATAAAATATGACCCATCCTCATTCGATATGTAGCTGTAATTGAAGATATAATTTAATCTCATTTCAGGAAGAAGGCTGAAAATCTCCCCGTTCCAAGGGCCACTAGTCCAGTAGTTTTGTCGATCTCTCTGTATTAAAAACTGAGCCGATCCATTGGAATCCATTCCCAAAGTGAAGTCCCCAGGAGCAGGGTCATCCTCACTTGTCCATGAAGAGAGGAACCAGCTGTTTCGCCCACTCTTTCTATTCAACCCCAGTTTCATGCCAGGGAGATACGTATCGGTAGGATAATCAAAGCTTTGCCATATGACCCGGCCTTCATCACTCATCAGTACGAGGTTTCCGGAATCCAAGAGCTGAGCACTTGTTTGATTGGTAGCAGAATCGAATGACACCATGAAGTCGGTTCCAATCTCATCCAAGATCATCAGATTCCCATTGTTGCTGTTGATTGTAAGGACACCAGATGAATGCGAGAGCGGGGCTCTCCTATTGGCAACCCATACAACCGTTTGTTTTGTGACTTTCTTGTACCATATTCCCACATAACGATTCTTGGACTTTCCGGGATTGAAGAAGCCCAGCTCGAAAACCTCACCAGCAGAAATCAAGGTCTTCCCGTCAGGAAGCGGTTGGTCTTGTGTGATGGTATCCGCCGCGTGGGAAAATCGAATGCAGAGGCAGTAGAATATGAAGAAGCTGAGAAGAATAAACAGTTTGCCGGATTTGCTTTCCATCATCGAATGAGTAATGAGCTTGCAATTCGCCATCAATGGAAGGTGATTGAATGGCGCCTATGACTGATGAGTTATGGAAAAATAATCCAATGGGCCTGATTACCCAACCATACAGCCAAATGTTCAGTGGTGAATACTGAAGGCTTACGACCACTTTTATAGCCAGTCTGGAAGATGGTCAAAAAACTCGGCTACTTGAATTGACTCGTCCAACCCAGATCCGAGTTGGGGCTGAATGGGTACAACTCATATGAGTTAGGGGTTATCTCAGACTCGTCTGATACTGAAAACAGAAGTTGTGAATAGTGAGTGAAGACGAATTACAGGATATACAAACCGAGTCTTTACACCGGATACACAGGTACTCAATTCGGTAGTAGATTGCCTGTGACCTGGGCACAAAGATATATCCATGGCTGTGTGGGGCTCACAGAGATGTCCGTGACTAATCCACTCCGTCCATTTTTAAAAAACAACAAAAGGACAGGTTTTTAATAATCAGTAAGATCAAGTACTCAGGTGGGCCACACCAAACGAAACAGTAGGAACAGAAATGCCCACGGTTGAAAAGTTCCTGGAGTTGACCATGATGTTTAAATGCCATCCACACCGTTCACTGGGTTATTATCACTCAGATAAACCATGGAACAAATATCATCTTGATACAAAACCTCTATCACCCCAAGCTTTCAATCCCAACTGTTTTGTGTGGTATGGCTTGTTGGGGATTTTGGCCTGCGGAATCACACAGATCTAGATCTAGGATAACAATCCAATGACACCAAGCATACAGGAGAACACACAGATTTAACGTAGAAAACCCTTGCGGGAAAAAACCACGGCACAAAGCGACAGATCACCACTATGAAAGCATCAATTACAAAGAGAAAGGACTTACCCGATTCGAACAACCTCGAATCTCACCCTTGCTACACCCTTTGATAACTCTAAACCCTTTTAGGAACCCTTGGAACTACTTTAGAAAGCCTTCTCATACATTCTCATACCCTAGAAAGGCCCTAGGGATACCTATTTATAGTTTAGGAAACTTCCCTTTTGCATTCCAGTTGCGAAAGGACACAAATCCGCAGTTTTGCGCAAAATCGCAGAATAAACTACTAACCTACAAACAGTCTAGCCGAGTCTTCAACTGGTCGTGGGACCCCTTCGACCAGTCAAGACATCCCTTCGACCAATCGAGCAGCTTGGATACCAAAATCCCATGTCGCTGGACTTTGAGTCGTGCAGGCCACGACCAGTCGAACTATTCTTTCGACCAGTCGTAGCTGTCCCTCGACCAGTCGTAGCTACAGTAAAAAACAGATTAAAGACTTTTTCCTAACAATCTCCACCAAGTCTTCAATCTTCAATTGTGAGCTCCTTGACATCTTCTCTTATCTCTGCTTCACATCATAGCTCAAGATCACACTCCGTCCTTCTTTTCCGCCATCGCCAAGCCTAGAGAAGTTTCACAGAACTTGAACTTCTCTACAGGAATTTCTTGTTGATCATGTCTGCTGGATCTAAATCCACATGCCCAACCACCTTTGCTCCTGTCTTCACAAAAGAATGATGTAATCTTCTTACCATCTCACCGCTACCTAATATTGCTTGCCGGGATACTTGCTCACAATACTGATAGCCTATGAAATAACCGTTCTAAACCAGACCATGACATACACTGCCAACTGCATTCGAATAAGGCTCATGAGATATCCTGCTTTTCCTCATCTGTTTTGGGACATGTCCTGAGGAAAACTTGAGGAGAGATGCGTAGGGAACGCTCTCCAGCTTTACCTGGCCCATCACATCCTGGATCAATACCTACACACAAGGTATTCCTCTTGTAATTATCAAAGCCTATTCCTCTTTCAGTCTCAACGCCGAGATCCATCTTTGCAGCCCCTTGATCCTTCATCCTAAACGTCCCACTTAACCGAGTCTTCAGTACACTGATTTCAGACATGTCATAATTGGCGATCCACATGTCATCAATTTCTGACTCACCATGAAGGAATCAAACCACTTTTCTAGCGACAGTCGAACCACGACCTCCCCCGCAAAGTCTTTTCTCAGCCCCTTTAACTTCGAACCGCTCTGGTTGCTTCATGTAGATCTGCTCTTCACTTTCCCTTTCAGAAGTGAAGACTCTACATCCATCCTTCCAGCTCAAGATCACGTTGGCCAACCAGCACCAATCACGGATCTAATAGACACCTGCTATACCGTTGGCGCGAATATCTCTAAGAAGCCGATCCCTTCTCTCTGAGCATAACCCTTCACTACCAACCTCGCCCTGTATCTATGCTGTATCATCCTGAAGATCCACCTGCATCAAACCACTCTCTGGCCCACTGGAAGCTCCACCTGCGACAATATATCGGTCTGGTACAATGAATCCATCATATCGCCCATAGTCACCTTCCACTTCTCAGCACCAGGCTCACCTAGAGCCATCTGAATAGAAGATAAATCTCCTGCGATATTGGAGTCGTCCATGTACCTCGTCGATATCCTGCGTCATGCCGTGTGATTCTTCTCACAGGTGGCTGCTCCACCTGCTCTGTATCCCTGTCCGCACGTCTCAACCTTCCTACCCTGCCTGCTCATGTGGCCATGCCCAACATGCCACGCACGTACAGAGTGGAATCCGCTACATCTACTGTATCTCCACCATTTGAAGTGCTCCCGATCAACTTGTACAAGTTATCGAGTCGTTGTGCTTTCATGATTACCCGCCCCCTTGGATATTGTAAGAGCACCATCAATACCTGTGTACTTGCATCCTTTTGCCTCAAGCACACCAAGAGAAATCAGATTCTGCTTCAAATCAGGAACATGCCTGACATCAGTCAAGGTACACTCCACCCCATCAAACATCCTGATGCGCACCATACCAACAGCCACAACATTACAGGCAATATCATTGCCCATAAATACCTGTCCACCATTACACTCCAGGTAACTGGTGAACCAACTCCGATAAGGAGTCATGTGAAAAGATGCCCCTATGTCTAGCATCCACTCGACCTTACGATCATCATATGATCGCCTGATAGTAGACACAGACAAAACTTCACCATCACATCCATCTGACGTGGCAGCGTTGGCTTCCCTGCATGAAGCCTCAGAATCTTCCCTCTTCGATTTAAGATTTTCACAATCCCTCTTCACATGTCCTTCCTTCCCACAGTTCCAGCACTTTACCTTCCCTTTGTCCTTGCCCTTTGTTCACTCCCCAAGTATAGGGTTGTGATGTAGTAATAACTCGGTAAGACCGAGGTCGAATCCCAAGGGACTGGAACTTGTACGTTATCTGAAACTAAGTAGAACTAGAACTAGACTAAGATGAAATCTAAATCAATTATAATTTGAAGAATAATGATGAAATATTAATCTAAAACTTAAAAGAATTCAGAAGTGGGAAACTAGGGATTCAGAGGATCCACTTGTAGAGATCAGGGAGGACTACACTTGATTCATGGAAATCAACTGAACTTCCTTTGATGTAGTTTTCAAGAGATGAAAGGTATATGAATTAGAATGGATTCCATCACCAAACCATGCCCAAGAGACATAGCAAACAACAGAATTAAACTAATTACCAACCAATCAATGTATGAAGGTTAGGAAGGGTACCGACATCCAACCATGCCCAGGAGACGATGGTGAACAACAGGGCTTCCTGACGTCATAAACATAAAAGGAAAAGAACATGCTCAAAGCCATTGCAGACCCATTGTAATTTCAGTCACAACAGACCATTAAAGACTGAAAACATTCCCTTAATTAAACCCACATCAATATCAGATCAGTCTAAACGAAAGGCAAGCAAAGAGTTCCCATCACACTACAAGCTTCACCTCTTAGCCCTAGCTAAGAGGATTTAGCCACACATAGACATGGTGGATTAGCACTCTTAAAAAAAATAAAATAACTAAAAGAAAAAAAACTAAACAACTTCCCTTTTCTCTCTGTCTCTCTCTCCTCACGTCTTCGCTCCAGATGATGATGCCCCCTCTCCACGGCTCTCTCTCTCCTTTTATAGAGCTCGCGTGAGTGGTCTTTGAGTTGTGTGGTGCATACGCACACAAATTGCCGTGCAGACTCTCCTTATGCAAAGAATTTGTAATGCAAAAAAAAAAAACTTTCTCCTTGCTTTAATTCCAAAGAATACACATCCCCGCACGATTTTTGATGCCCTACACAATGGATGGTGTGGATCGAAGAGATTGACTTGTGATTGTGGCCCACAAACGCCACAAATCACTGACAGACGTCGATCGCGAACGAGACTACGCATCTGTTTCGCAGTGACTATAGTGGGGCCCACTTCTTGATGTTGGGTGCAAGATCAATACCATCCATTAAATTCCTCTCAGGATTTCAGTCGGGTAGGAGTATTTTTCACTGGCTTCGTGCGGCCCATCGAATCAGATCCTTCCACCGTCTATCCTGCGTTCGATCACATCTCTTCCCATACGTACGTGCATTGATGCAGATGGCCACCATGGCTGTGATCAGTGTCTTCATGGGAAACCGATGGACGGCTCGGATCACCGCTCCGACGACGATCATGAACATGGTGGGACTCACAGCTGCCGGATTTTACGGACGCACAACAGACCGCACACGTTCTTCCACTGTTGTGTTGGTGGGGCCCACTTTCTATGGATTTTTCGAGATCCACACCGTCCATAATTTCCTCTTTGAAATTCCTGGCCAGGGATGGACGGTTTTCATCATCATTTGTTGTGACCCACTTAATGTATCATGCTCCAACTACCATGGACGAGTATCTTCTTCGCTTTGTGATCAATACATGTGAATGCATGGATGATAATGGACAACATGGTTCTCAGTCTGAATGAATCCCTCTAAATGATGAATGGCTTGGATTTCAAAATACTTTACAAATTGTGGGGCCCACCAATCATCAACCGACGCCTGCTTTCCGTGAAAAACGGAAATTTTCATTTTTCTTTTTTCTTTTTTTTTTTTTTTTAGAAGCTCCGGTCACCAGATCTGACCGACTTTGTATTTTCGGTGCGCTGTGAGTGCACCGCTTCTGTGCACTCCACCTACACGAGGTGAGACCTGCCGTGATGTATATGCAAAATCCAATCCGTCCATCTATTTTTTTCACCTCCTTTAAATGGTTAATCCCAAAAGTGAAACATATCCAGATCTCAGGCGGGTCCTAATTCGAGATTTTAAGGGTTGATATGTCCATTAAGCCACTTCTAGGGGGATCTGCCGGCTGAAATTTGACGTGTACGGTTAATTTTTGGTCCTGAAGCCATGTATGGAGTTTTGAACCAAGCGGATGGTGGGAACACTGTGATCTTGTATTCTGGACCAATTTCGGGCCACTTGAGCTTCAGTTTCTCGATTTTCCCGGATCTCTGGCATGTAATTCTGTTGATCTCCGTACCCTGGGGTCCGTTCCTTGCTCTGGTAAATTCTGAGCGTCAAATACACTTTTAATACCCAAGTTCAGTTTAAGCTCCTAAATACATCCTGCATCGAAAACGCAATTAAATTAACCCGTTAATCAATATTATGTTTGTAAATTCAGTCAATAAATAGGGTCCGATATGCAATATTTGACCTCAACACAACCCCAACCAAAGATTTTGCTAGTCCCGAGCAAAATATGCTAAAGAATAAGTTGAGAATTACGAGACAATTCTTATGAAGCCGAGTGATATTTTGAAAAACAATCCAGATATGAGAAATCTTAAGATTCATGAATGTTGATTATCAATTTCTCCCGGCCTCTCGTGCACGGTGAATTCCATAATCAAGTTCAAATATTAATCTATAAACGAGAATAATTTTAAACATTGAGTTCCATGGGTGTATAGTGAAATCTCACCTTATCATCATTAAGAGATCAAATTGTCGATTTCATGATATCATTAGTAATCAATCGAAAATTCATAACAACCATCACCTATACCAAGATTTCTCTCACAGATCATTCTTTCATTTTCTAGTTTTTTTTTTTTTTTTTTTTTTTTTTTTTGTCAAGATGGGAATCAAATTTTCACTTATAGGAGCAAACCTATGGTGAAAATAGTCGCCACAAATTGCCTAACTGTTAATCATAGAAAATCAAATCCACACCTATAGGGAGCAAACCCATGGTGTAATTCTCTTGTTATACCCTGATGGCCAAATCTTTTAGGCTGGTTTCTTTCATGCTCGGTGATTACCAAGTTAATCATTCAATATCAACTGAAAGCTCAATGTGTAAGTGAGATGTGGTATGTGAAATCATGACTCAATCAATGTTTACAATTTCTAATCATGGATTAATAATTCAAACTTAACTGTGAAATCTACAGATAACTGAATCCAAAAGTCATGAATTACCAACAATACGTATCTTGAAATTCTAAATCTAGGATATCTGTCAAAATCACTTCAAATTCACAAGGATTTTAAAAATTTAAAAATTTTCACAAGTTTTGCTCAAGACCAAGAAAATACTGATTAGGTTACCTAATCTCCCACCCCCAACCTAAAATCTACATTGTCCTCAATGTAAAAGATATGAGCATGGAATGCACATGGGACAACGAAAGTAAAAGAGAAGTGATGGGAAGATAGTACCTGAATGATGAATCGTGAGAGACTTTCCAAGAGATCTCAACATGAGAGCGGGTGAGCACGAGAGAAAAAGTAACACAAAAATAACAAGAAATAAAATCCTACCTATACCACTTTCACAGGTGCTCTCGATTGCATTTAGCATATGCAACAAGCCTTTAAACCCCTAGGTTGCCCCTAGTGGACGAGTTGTAGTCTCGTGAGGGTTTACAACAATGTTACCCACAAACATTGAACTCACTACTCATGCTGCAAGGTTCATCTTCTGGCCAGTATCTTGATAAGTTCCTCAGTAAGTTCCTCAACAAGATCATCCAAAAGCCCTTTTTGCAAAAGGCTTGGGTGCCCTGGAGCATGACTTTCCAGAGAGACTTATGTACCTCATAAGAAATTTTCCATCATTGCTTAAGGTAACCAGAGTATGTACGATTCACCTGCGATGATGAAGAAGTTTCAATGTTAGTATCCCATGGTGAATCGTAGACTACAAGTAGATAAAGTTTAGAAAACTTCGCAAAAAGTGATGTAGCCTCAACACATTTCAAGTGTCAATCTTCGGTTCAATTTTCACTTCCTCCTCCTTTAATGGTAGACGGTTAGGATCGGGGAAGAAGGGGCTTCAAAATAAGGGTTCTCTCGGTCGTGATAACTACCGAGATGTTGTCTTGCAAGGCATCCACTTTGTCTTTTGACATGGGATCGTTTGACTTTGAAAAGTGTGCCCAAAGAATTATCAAAAGAGTCGGAAATTTCACCGAGAGTGACTTATTTTCCTCATGGAAATCAGAATGAGATGCTCAAGGACTCCCTCGCCCTTAAAAGTATATGAAGATATGTTCTCTTGCTCCCCGCACAAACATATTGAAGATCAATAGGGAAGCATCGATGGGATCACTTTGTTCATCAAAACTACTCAATCGAGGCGTTGAACCGTTAGGCGTGTACAACTCGATGGTGGTCTTAATTGAGTGGTTTCAAATTCTAGAGTCGTAGCGAGCAAACTGCCCTTCTCCCGAATCACATTATCATTCAATTCAAGAGAGTGGTCCAAACATGTCTCACGAAGTTGGAAGGGTCGGTTTTAATGAGCTCATCTTCCACTTTTAAATCGATATGTTAGGTGAGTGGAGTAGCTCAAGATGACCGATCACTTCGTGTGCTTCTTGAGCATTGACCTGGACCATACTTGAGATTGATTCCAGGGAATTTGGGTTGTGCTCTCATGAATCTCATCCCAATACTTCTCGCCTTCCAATTCAAGGCAAGACACACTTGAGATGGGATCGCTTTTCTCACAATCTATTCCTAAATTCGGTTGAGGTTCGAATGAACTAACCTCTACCTCATCATTGAATTCATGTGTGTCAAGTAAGGGAGGTGTGTCATCATCACTGTATTTGAAAGACACCCATGTATCTCCACCATTCTTTTGAACAGTCATCGAGATCGGCTCATTGGGAAATTGAACCACGTGCTCGTTAATGGAATCCAACTCCTCATTCCAAATTCCAGATTTCGTCAAAAGCGAGTGAGGATCACTTTCCTGGCATTGTATTTCTGGATTGAATTGTAGTTGGGATGCACGAGCTTCTTCTATCCTTTCAAGGCGCGAATTCAGTGCTTCCATTGATTTCATCGCTTTCGCAACATGTTGGTTGAATTGTTCTAGATTAAAACATGAATCCTCTCGATCGTTTCGTTGGATCTCAAAGGTATGGGATCCAAGAGAATAATCATTACATGTTGTTGGTTCATCTTCCCGCTTTGATGGTTCCACCGATTATAGTCATACGGATCATAGGTGGGAGAATCGATGGTTGGTAATACTTATTATCACTCATAATATAATCACGCATTGTTTTCTTTTTCTCGATGGGTGATAGTAATTCTCACTCCCATAGTTATGATAACCCCAACATTCACGTATGGTCCGTGGGGTGGAATTGTTCTCCGTATATGATCGCGTAAGGACTTCTTAACCGGTGGCTCTTTGTATTCCTATTTCTTTCGATGATAGTTTCGTAAAAGTTTTGAGACATTGGTGGATTTTTATCATAATCATCATCCCAATATAGGTTATTCTTCTCAAAGATACTTGACGTTCCCACTGCAAGTGCATATACATGGTGAAACTCTAACTCTGAATCTAATCCTAGAAGAAAGCAAAATCCTACAGCAATACAGAAAGTAAATGAGAAGTTAGAAAGATGTTACCAGACTAAAAGTTCTTATGTTAAAAACCTGCAAAACACAACAAAATAAGTTAGCTTCTAAATAGAAGAAATTTCTAAAGCAAACCAGATCTAAAGAGTTAGAAAATCTAGAAAATCAGAAAGAGTTTACCAAATTAGAAGTTCTATCTTAACAATCTACAAAATAGGAAATAAGTTAGTTCTATGAATCAAAATAAAATTAAAAATTAAAATTAGTAAAATCCTAATCTTAAACTAACTCTAAATCTAATTAATTTCAGAAAATCATAGCTGTCAGTCCCCGGCAATGGCGCCAAAAACATGTTCACTCCCCAAGTATAGGGTTGTGATGTAGTAATAACTCGGTAAGACCGAGGTCGAATCCCAAGGGACTGGAACTTGTACGTTATCTGAAACTAAGTAGAACTAGAACTAGGCTAAGATGAAATCTAAACCAATTATGATTTGAGGAATAATGGTGAAATAATTAAACTAAAATTTAAAAGAATTCAGAAGTGGGAAACTAGGGATTCAGAGGATCCACTTGTAGAGATCAGGGAGGACTACACTTGATTCATGGAAATCAACTGAACTTCCTTTGATGTAGTTTTCAAGAGATGAAAGGTATATGAATTAGAATGGATTCCATCACCAAACCATGCCCAAGAGACATAGCAAACAACAGAATTAAACTAATTACCAACCAATCAATGTATGAAGGTTAGGAAGGGTACCGACATCCAACCATGCCCAGGAGACGATGGTGAACAACAGGGCTTCCTGACGTCATAAACATAAAAGGAAAAGAACATGCTCAAAGCCATTGCAGACCCATTGTAATTTCACACAATACACCATTAAAGACTGAAAACATTCCCTTAATTAAACCCACATCAATATCAGATCAGTCTAAACGAAAGGCAAGCAAAGAGTTCCCATCACACTACAAGCTTCACCTCTTAGCCCTAGCTAAGAGGATTTAGCCACACATAGACATGGTGGATTAGCACTCTTAAAAAAAATAAAATAACTAAAAGAAAAAAAACTAAACAACTTCCCTTTTCTCTCTGTCTCTCTCTCCTCACGTCTTCTGCTCCAGATGATGATGCCCCCTCTCCACGGCTCTCTCTCTCCTTTTATAGAGCCTGCGTGAGGTGGTGCTGGAGTTGTGTGGCTGTTTACGCACACAGTCCGTGCAGGACTCTCCTTATGCAGCAATTTGTAATGCAAAAAAGAAAAAAAACTTTCTCCTTGTTTTAATTCCAAAGAATACACATCCCCAGACGATTTTTGATGCCCTACACAATGGATGGTGTGGATCGAAGAGATTGACTGTGATTGTGGCCCACAAACGCCCGCAAATCACGGACAGCGTCCGGACTGCGAACAGAGACTACGCATCTGTTTCGCAGTGACTATAGTGGGGCCCACTTCTTGATGTTGGGTGCAAGATCAATACCATCCATTAAATTCCTCTCAGGATTTCAGTCGGGTAGGAGTATTTTTCACTGGCTTCGTGCGGCCCATCGAATCAGATCCTTCCACCGTCTATCCTGCGTTCGATCACATCTCTTCCCATACGTACGTGCATTGATGCAGATGGCCACCATGGCTGTGATCAGTGTCTTCATGGGAAACCGATGGACGGCTCGGATCACCGCTCCGACGACGATCATGAACATGGTGGGACTCACAGCTGCCGGATTTTACGGACGCACAACAGAGACCGCACGTTCTTCCGCTGTTATGTTGGTGGGGCCCACTTTCTATGGATTTTTCGAGATCCACACCGTCCATAATTTCCTTTATGAAATTCCGGCCAGGGATGGACGGTTTTCATCATCATTTGTTGTGACCCACTTAATGTATCATGCTCCAACCACATGACGAGTATCTTCTCGCTCTTGTGATCGGTCATGTGAATGCATGGATGATAATGGACAACATGGTTCTGTCCAGAATGAATCCCTCTAAATGATGAATGGCTTGGATTTCAAAATACTTTACAGTTGGGGCCCACCAATCATCAACCGACGCCCCTGTTTCCGTGAAAAACGGAAATTTTCGTTTTTCTCTTTTTCTCTTTCTTTTTTTTTTTGCGAGAAGTCGGGTCAGCCGCAGCTGACCGACTTTGTATTTTTGGTGCGCTGTGAGTGCACCGCTTCTGTGCACTCCACCTACACGAGGTGAGACCTGCCGTGATGTATATGCAAAATCCAATCCGTCCATCTATTTTTTCACCTCCTTTAAATGGTTAATCCCAAAAGTGAAACATATCCAGATCTCAGGCGGGCCCTAATTCGAGATTTTAAGGGTTGATATGTCCATTAAGCCACTTCTAGGGGGATCCGCCGGCTGAAATTTGACGTGTACGGTTAATTTTTGGTCCTGAAGCCATGTATGGAGTTTTGAACCAAGCGGATGGTGGGAACACTGTGATCTTGTATTCTGACCAATTTCGGCCACTTGAGCTTGGCTCGATTTTCCCGGATCTCGGCGTGTAATTCTGTGATCTCCGTACTCGGGGTCCGTTCCTTGCTTCACGGTAAATTCTCCGAAAGTCCAAATACACTTTTAATACCCAAGTTCAGTTTAAGCTCCTAAATACATCCTGCATCGAAAACGCAATTAAATTAACCCGTTAATCAGTATTATGTTTGTAAATTCAGGCAATAAATAGGGTCTGATATGTAATATTTGACCCTCAACACCCTTGGATTTGGATCTAGAACCTAAAGAACCTGTACCTTGTTCAGAATTCCTACCCACTGTAAACAGTGCATCAGAAGACGTCCTCATGTTACTGTTTAGTTGTCTCATAGCCTTCCCTTGAAGAGCCGAGATAATGGTATCGACACTCAGGGTTTTGTTCATGCTGCACATAGTGTCCTTGAATGCCTCAAAAGACGCCGGGAGAGAAGTCAGCAACATACATGCCTGTTCTTCATCTTTCATCACTTCCTCCATATCCAGCAATTTGTAAACTAATTTATTAAAGTTGCTGATGTGAGCTTCCAGATCTCCACCCTCTGCCATCTTGAAGTTATACCACTGCTGCTTCAAATGCAGGCGATTTTCAGAGGATTTCTTCTTATAAACATCCTCTAACTTCGCCCACAACTTAGCCGCAGTTTTCTCCCTCATGACATTGTAGAGAACCCCATCTGTGAGACATAAACGGATCGATGATAATGCCTTCTTGTCAAGAGTATTCCAATCACCATCAGTCATAGTGGACTTCCGCTTCTCAAGAGCACCATCTTCGCCTTGCTTGATTAAGGAACTCATCATTTTGATCTTCCATAACTCAAAATTATTTTTCCTTGAGTACTTCTCAATATCATACCTAGCGCTTGCCATTATTACTAATCCCTTAGATTCAGATCTGTGCCCCAACCGATTGCTCTGAGACCACTTGTTAGGGATTTTAGCCTGTGGAATCACACAAATCTAGATCTAGGATAACAATCCAATGACACCAAGCACACAAGAGAACACACAGGTTTAACGTGGAAAACCCTTGCGGGAAAAAACCACGGCACAAAGCGACAGATCACCACTATGAAAGCATCAATTACAAAGAGAAAGGACTTACACGATTCGAACAACCTCGAATCTCACCCTTGCTACACCCTTTGATAACCCTAAACCCTTTTAGGAACCATTGGAATTACTTTAGAAAGTCTTCTCATACATTCTCATACCCTAGAAAGGCCCTAGGGATACCTATTTATAGTTTAGGAAACTTCCCTTTTGCATCCCAGTTGCGAAAGGACACAAATCCGCAGTTTTGCGTAAAATCGCGGAACAAACTGCTAACATACGACTAGTCTAGCTGAGTCTTCGACTGGTTGTAGGACTCCTTCGACCAGTCGAGACATCCCTTCGACCAGTCGAGCAGCTCGGATACCAAAATCCCATGTCGCTGGACTTTGAGTTGTGCAGGCCACGACCAGTCGAACTATTCCTTCGACCAGTCATAGCTGTCCCTTGACCAGTCGTAGCTACAGTAAAAAACAGATTAAAGACTTTTTCCTAACATGGCCCACATCAGTTTTGGATCTTCCAGATGTTTAAATTCATGTCCTATTGTGGCCTTGAAAAACAGATTGATGGATGGAGTGAATTTCTACACGACATCTCTGTGGGCCCTATACAACCGGGAGTAGAGGAGTATCTGTGCGCCCGAGGTCACAGGCAATCCGATTCCCGCAACAATGTCAAGTGGGCCGATCGATTACGCAATCGAGATCGCTATTCTGTTGTTTCCCGTCATGATAGACTAGTTCTAGAATAGTCCTTGGTATGGTAATTGCAGACTTTCCGTAGGTGGCCTACAAATGAATGGTTAAGGAAAGAATTGAAGTGAAAAGTCTAAGGACGACGTATAATGGCTACAAAAGGAGCTAAAGTGAAAAGTCAGAGGTGGGAAGCCAGACAGCAATATCCTGGATTTCCAAAGCATAGTCCCGTTTGTCAGGATTGACGACGGGCGTGAATTTCCTAGAAGCCAAGGAGAACCTATGAAACAAAATCAGTTTTTGGGTCATGCAGTAAAATGATCTCTCCGAATGTATCTACACCATCCATCCATTTGAAGAGATCATTTCAGGGCACGAGCCAAAAACTGAGACAGATCTAAAGTTCAACTGGACCACATACAGAAAGCAGTGGGACAATGATGCCCACCATTGAAACGATTCTATGGCTTGAATGAAAGAAAAACAAATATCTACTTAACTCAAAACATCTATGGTTCCCAAGAAGTTTTCAATGGAAGGATTCAATCCCCACTGCTGTTTTTGGTGTGGTCCACTAGAGCTTTCGATCTGCCTATTTTATTTTATTTTATTTTTTTATTATTTATCTGAAATAATCAAGAAAAATGAATGAATTGTTAGAATATAACATATACATCATATTGGGTCCCACATATGACTTCGATGCACCCCAAGTTCCGTGGTGCGTGGTATGCCACCCAATCCTCTTCCCTTCCGGATAGTGAAGGCGACGCGGGTTTTGTAATGACAATGCTACCTTTGAAATTCAAGAGCATTCCTCTCAGGAACAGATTAGGTACCACTTGAGCCTCAACCAAGACAGCTCTGCCCTTACAGTGGGACCCACATTGATTATATGTCCATACTGTTCATCCATTTTTTTCGGATCATTTTATATCATGATCCCAAAAATGAAGCACAATAAAATATGGGGTAGGCAATACTATTGGAAATAGTAATGATTGACTATTAAAAATTTGTAGTGGGCCACAAAAGTTATGAACCAAGGTAATATTTGTTCTTCCCTTCATCCAGGTATGTCACCTTTTTAGCAATTTGGATGGCAAATAAGTATTATGGAATACATCATAGTGGGCTCTAGGAAGTTTTTGATGGTGGAGTGTTCCATTAGCATTGTTTCTTATGATATAGTCTACCTGAGATTTTGATCTGCTTCATTTTTTGGATCATGCATTAAAATGATCAAATAAAATGTATGGACAGCCTGAATATAAAATACATACATCACGGTGGGCCATAGGGTTATGGCCGCACTGTCTTGGGTAAGGCTGGGTGCACGTAAAATGTTCTTGGAATGGACAAAAGTCTAACAATCATATTATTATATTCTGACTGGTGCATTTTTCTCCACCGGGTCATGCATCATGGGTTCACTAAATAGGAGCTCAAGAAGATTGATTTTTATATTGTTTTTTCTGCAACTTCTTCCCAATAATTTCTCATATGCGCCTAATTTTTTTATTTTTTTATTTTTTTATTTTTTTTTTTTTTTTTTTTTTTTTTTGATTTTGGATTCGATTAATCAACAACATGTACAACCATTCGGGTGGGTCCCTACAAAAAGGAAGAGGACCACACCTATCATGTAGACGCAGTCAAGCAAACTGAAAAAAAAGGCAAAAGGGTCCCCTCAGGGACGCAGAACAACGCTAAGCAACTCTGACCCACAGAAGGGAGAGAGGAAAAGAATCACGAGGGTCTAACGGCACCTAAGCCCATGTTGTCCAGCATGAGCTGACCTCTAACAAGCCTCGGAAGGGACGAGCGGCTTGTGTAGATTCGATTCGGGCAGCCGTCACTTGCCAAACGGGCTAGAGAATCCGCCACGGAATTCCCCTCGCGAAAGATATGAGAGAATTGCAAATTGAGGCTCCACCTTTTTTGTCTGATTGCACCTATAATATACCAAACCTTCCAGGGAATAGAAGAAGTGAGATCCTCCGCTGCTTCGATTGTAACTTTGGAATCTGATTCAACGATGATGTTGGCGAGCCCCATGTTGGAGCAAACCACCAAACCATCAAGCATTGCTTGGGCTTCAGCAAACGAGTTAGATGCTCTTCCGTAGTATGCGCCTAATTAACTTTGACAATGAAATTGGAAATTGCAACGAGGAGAGGATTGCTGATTCTACGTGCAGGACAGGGGCTTGTTTTATTACTATTGTAATTACTCTTTATGTAATGGAAACAGAGGCTTGGATGATTACGAACATTCATCTTGTGGGCCCCACCGAGCGATGTCAGGTGGCAAATGAACTCCCAATTTATCAAATGGTGTCAGAGCCATTACGGGTCAAGTATGATGGGGCCCACCAGATAGAAGCTTAAGCCTAACGATTAGCTCCAATGGAAGAGAGAGATGGGGAGCATGTAACATAAGTGAGGATTTTTACATACTATGTATTACAAAATACCCTCTGAAACCTTAATGGGCTCAGTGGGGCTGACGTGCTTTTGTAAATGGTCCAAACCTGCCTGAGAAGCAGGCCATAATTTTAAGGCCGAACCCGTCCTGTAGGCACATACTCCATCCCAAGCCAGGTTGAGGCAGGCCAGCCCGAAAGCTCAACCAATCAGCCTGGCCCATTGACAACCCTACATCTAAGTGGGTACCCGATGCTTTGATATAATTATACGTATGCCACATGCAATTTTAATTTATAAGTGGGTGTATATTCATCAGACTATCAAAGTATCAAATTTTTTTCTCTTTCATCTTTCAAGAAGTAGAAATTTTCAATGGTGTAAGTTGACTGATCACATCTTCTATTCACTGATGTTATTTGTCTATGGATTAGATTCAATGATTTTCAGTTCATTGTCTTGCATCATCATTCATATCTTCTCCATCTACGTCACTGCACATCCACTAATCTAATCACCATACCAGATCTGTCCTAGCTGTAACTGCCAGCTATAATCTGGGGTCCCAGCACAGCAGTCTTAAGCCCAAGCTTAAAATAATGTTTGGCCCCAGTGTCAACCAAGCCCACCTTAAAAATTGATCAAATCATTCTCTGAAGATAGTTTTCCCCAATCCATCCAATGATCAAGTGGGCTGCAAATGCAAAAGAAATATACATTTTAAACCAACTGGTTGTTTATAAGCGGTCAGGATCATCGAATAGATATAATTTTGAATAAATGGGTTAAAAATCATATTTGAAAAGAACCTTAAAAAAAAAGATGTGTGTCCATGATTCCTTTCAGAGAAATTACTTGGAAGAGGTTGCCAGAAAAAAACATTATAGGAATCAACGCAGAGCATATATGTGGTGGGAACCATCATACTTGACCAAGAAGATAAAAACGCGCCAGTTAGAATATCCGGTCATTTGATTGATAGACTTTTCTTCTGCCAGCGCAAGTCGGAAGCGGATTGAGTCCAACCCCGGGACAATAAGCAGTCCAACCATAGCTCCTGTGGGGTCCTCCGTGATGTATATGTTTATCTAATGCGTCCATCAAAATTTTTAGATCACTTTAAAGAGTGAGCCCAAAACTGAAGCAGATGTAACGCCAGAGCAGACCACAAAATTGTGAGCTTAGGCTGCAATAAATGCACAAAGCATTAAATGCAAGAGTCATCTCTCATATGGTCCATTTGAACGTCGATATCATTGAATAGCCTTCGATGGCATTAAACTTCTTTTGATGGTATTCAGCGTGGCACCAAGTGTCTGGCAATCAACATAAGATATTTTGAATTTTTAGGATGGCATCGAAAAGGACTTTGATGGTATTTAAGTCTGCTTGATGGCATCGAACTATCATTGACAGGCTTGTGAATGGTTCTGATCACCATGGTTGCACGATAGCTGTTGAAACGTCCCCGAGGCCCACCATGATTTTTATATTCCGTCAATATTGTTCATATGGTAATTCCTACTGTGATAAATTGAAAACAAAAAATATTAGCCTAATCCAAAACATCTATAGCCCCAAGAATGTTTCATGCGTAGATGCTCGATTCTCACCGTTTCCTATTATGCAGGCCACTTGTGTTTTGGATCAACCTCATTTTTGGGCCCATGTCCTAACATGATTTGAAGAAAAAAGATGAATATAGTAGATTTCTCACAAGCATAATGGTGGGCCCCCTAGCTTCATTCCTGCAAATCCATGTCCTTGTGGATTGGATGACATGACCCACCTGAGTTTTCCTAGGCAAGCAAGTCGTATGGCCCACCTGAGTTTTTGCAATGCTTTTCTTTTAGGGTGTTAATTCATTCAGGTGGTGTCATCTTATCAGTAGATTAGGTGACATGATGATGTGTTGCGGGCCTTGCACAAAACCTTAGGATCTAGCCCTCCAGAACAAACCAGAATTATGAATAATAAAGCAATGGAAACAATCAATGCATCAATCACACACCAAATAAGAGAATTTTACGTGGAAAACCCTCAAAGAGGTAAAAACCACGGAACCTCGTCCAGATCAACAATCCACTATGAAGTAGAACGTTACAAACTTCTTCACTCACACAGGAGTGGATAAACAATGAGAGAAACAAAAAAAGGAGAGATCTCACCGATTACGAGGACATAGAAGCGCTGAGATATAGGTTGCACAGTAGATAACCTCCACGAGCATAATCTCCCTTCTATAAGCTTCCTTTCTCTCTTTTCTTATCTCTCTCACCTTTGATAGTCCTAAACCTTTTAGCAAATCCCTTGTAAAACTTTAGGAAACCTTCTTGTCGTCCCTAAAAAACCCTGGGAACTCCTATTTAAAGTTTTAGGAAACTCCTTTCCGCATCCTAGTTGCGAAAGGACTTGCGACACAAAATCCGTGCAAAATCGCAGAACGAATCTGGTCGAACCGAGTCCACGACCGGTCGAGAGCCACCTTCGACCGGTTGAGCACCTCGGTCGACTGGTTGAGCACCACGGAGAAAAATAATCCGCAGTCGCTGGACTTTGAGTCGTGCCACGACTCGTCTTCCACGATTGGTCGACCACAGCCTTCGACTAGTCAACGATGGGTCAAAAAACCCATCACGTTGTAGAGTAGGTTGCAAACACTTTCATGTCCAAGATGGACCAGAGAAGGCCCGATTCAAGGTAGAAGTCATCAAGACCGCCGGAACCTTAAAACATGCATATCTTATAAACCGGAATGAGTTACTCGATGTACCATATATGATTTTAGGGTAGGACGAGCTACTTTAGCCAAACAACTTGCCTTTGCTGGGTTACCCACATCAAATTTGTGAGATTTCATCAGATCGACGGTAGAATTCCATGTTTATTTCTGTTTTTACTATTTTTAGTAAGTTTTGGTTTGATTGTAACTTTTCATCCGTTGGAGCTTTAGGAGTTGCGTCCAACATAAAAAGTATTTAGAAAAATTAGGATAATAACATGGTTAAGCCACATAGGACACTTACTATAAATAGTAAATTTACTATATATAGCAAGTTACAAATTTTATGGAGTTTTAATTGTAGTTTAAGCAATAACGTGGTTAAGCCACATAGGACATTTTCTTTGCTTTCTTGGCTGGCTACGGTATGGGTTCTAATAATCATGCCGAGATCCGAGCAAATCATGACGGTCTTGCTACGTTCCTGGACATGGGGCTGAGGAACGTCGTGGTGGAGTCTGATTCTAAGGTGGCAATTAGCCTCATCTTAGGCAGATTTACCATCTCTTGTCTCTAGAAACCTTGGATTGCTAGGATTTCCAAGCTAAGGGAGAGGGGATCTTTCTCTTTTAGCAGATCAAGAGAGAAGGTAATGGCCCAGCAGACGGGATGGCCAGGGTGGGGAGCAGAGACCAGTCCATTGTTTTCTACACTCAAGTGAAAGACATCCCATTGGAGGTGAGAGGGATGCTCTTCCTTGACAAAGTAGGCTTTGGATTTCTTAGAACTTCACCTATAGCCTCTTACTCTTCTTTTCTTCCTGTTGACCTTTCCAAGTCGCCTCTTACGATAGGCGCCCCATTTTTAATTTTGTCAGGGTTTACCCAAATGAACATCCATGTATATCCTCTTCTCATATATGGAAATCTTTTTGGAAAAAAAAACCCAAGCGGGCTCGGTTGGGTTGGTCGGGTGGGAAAAAAAATAAAAAATCTAAAACTTCTTACAATGCTTGGTATCCCTATTTAAAGGGTTGTAGAATCATTTATTTCATCTATCAATTATCAACAAATTTATTTTTAGAATTATTTCTAGTTTTTATCTTTCCTCATGGATTTGAAAATTATCTATGAGGAGTTCAGAGAAGCTTCGTGGATTTGAAGCAGTTATCCTTGAGGAAGACGGTGATCGAACTCATCACGTTCATCCTTGCGTCACATAAAAAATAGAAAACAAGAAGGCGCCAAAGAACATCAAGGAAGCTTCAAGGGGGGGCATCCCTGATGTAGAGCAGGTTACGGGGACTTTCATGTCCAAGGAGCAGAGAAGGCCCAATAGAAGGCAGAAGTCATCAAGACCGTCAAAACCTTAAAACGGGCATATCTCGCAAACTGAAATGAGTTACTCAACATATCATATATGATTTTGGGAGTAGGATGAGCTACTTTAGCCAATAGCTGGGTTGCCCATGCCGAATTTGTGAGATTCCATCAAATCGGCGGTCAAATTTCATGTTTATTTCCATTTTTACTATTTTTAAGTTTTGGTTTGATTATAACTCTTCATCTGTTCGGCTTTAGGAGTTGTGTCCAACATGAAAAGTGCTTATAAAAATTAGGAAAATAACATGGTTAAGCCACATAGGACCTTTACAATAAATAGTAAATTTAATATTTATAGTAAGTTGCAAATTTTAAGGAGTTTTACTTGTAGTTTAATTATGAAATTTCTTCCAAGGCTTGGAATCCCTATTTAAAGGGTTGTTAACTCATTTTTATTATTCATCAATCAAATTATGAATTTTATGAAATTTATTTATATTTATCTTACTTTTTCCTCGTGGATTTGAGAAGTCTTTGTGAGGAGTCCCGAGAAGCTCTATGTATTTGGAGTAGTTATCTTTGGGGGAGACGGTGATCGACCTCATCACATTCATCCCTATACATTAATCCCATCCAAACTGTTATCTATGCTGTGGGCTTCTTGAGTTCTAGATCAACCTCATTTTCATCTGTCCAAGGGAGTGTTTGTTTTCTTATTTACAGTTGGAAATAAAAGTTAATAAACAATCATTATTTTCCATGAGAAATACACGGTAGCCACCAATACACAGTAAGCTTTGATTTGACCTGACACTAATACTAAGAAAAAATTTCAAAATTTTACAGGGCCCACCATGATATATGTGTCTGATCCAAGCCGTCCATTCATTGTAACAACTTGTTTTAGCGTATAAACAAAAAATCGAGGTAAGTCCAAAGTGCAAGTGTACCACAACACAAGAAACATGGGAGTTAAACACACACCATTGAAAATTTCTTGTGGGCCATAAGAGTTTTGTATCTAGCTTTTTATTTGTGTTTTTCCTTCATCCTTGTCTGTGTGATCATATGAACAGGTTGGATCACAGATACAAATCAGTGTGGGACCCATAGATGGCTTCACATTTCAACAATGGATGTTAATATCCCCTTGTTTGCTACAGTGTGGTCCAATTGAGCTTATAATCTAACTAATTTTTTAGAACAAGCGCTAAAATGATTTGATAAAATAGATGGACGGCGTGGATCGATCACATACATCATGGTGAGATCTAAAAATTTCACTCAGTCATTCCCACCCTTTTTTTCAAAAAGTAAATTCTGAAAATCGAGACTTAATTACCCTTTATATTTCCTCTCTTCCAAACAATAGAAATAGGTTATAATTACCTATTTACCACCATTTATAATGGAAAATAGGAAAACAAACAAGCCCTAAGAGTATTGTGAGGAACTCATACACTCGCATCTTCTTACTTCTTAAAAGATCGGTTTCAGCATTGCTGGGTTTCGTCGGCTGGCAATGGAAGAAGAACAGTTTGGAGTGTCAAGATGAAGGTTGAAGTGGTGTACCAGGAGCCAGAATGTGCCTGATACCATATGTTATATGGGCCACCATAAGAAACTTGCTCTGAAGGGAAGATGATTCCCATCATTGTTTGTTGATGAATTCAGAACAATGAATAGAAATTTTTTAACTACTCACATTCAACTCTATAATTCAAAGAAACAATAGCTTATTTATGGTAGTTTAGAGAATAAATCCCATAATCTTACCCATACTACACATTATCTCATATGGGAGGATACACCATAAGCATTTAATCTGACTGACATAAAATGGTAAGTGTTGGCGTGAGTGTTACGTTAGAGTGATTGTAGGAGTTGTTGGCGTGAGTTGTACGTTAGAGTGATTTTAGGAGTTAATGGTGGCTATAATATTAGAGAGATTGTAATTCCCTAATTAGAGGGTCAAGTTTAGCATGTCTAGGTGTAATATATGCGTGTAGCCTAATATAGGCCATTGCCGACTACTATATGTAGCATTCTATCTTTGTACAATGAAAGATGAAAAAATATATAAAATATTCTCTACAAAATGTCATGGTATCAGAGCACGTTTGATCTTCTACTCCTTGCTATCTGTAGCCTCCTAAACTAAAGTCTTCCCACCCTACTTCTCTCATGGCCGACACTGATTCCAACCTTGGTGAGTCTCCATCATCTTCTACCCTGATGGAATTAACCACTAAGGTGACTGAAGCTTTGAATAAAGCCTCAATCTCGACGCCGATAGCAGATGTGGGTGCTGCATCGATTGGCTTCAAATTGGATGGATCCAATTATGCTCTTTGGTCCCAACTGGTTGAGATGTATATCGCAGCCAAAGATAAATTGGGATACACCAATGGCGACTTTCTTCTGCCGTCTCCAGCGGATTCAACATTCAGGCGGTGGCGAACTGACAATGCAATAGTCAAAGGTTGGTTAATCAACTCTATGGAAGCCTCTCTTATCAGCACCTTAATTCGATATTCAACCGCCAAACAAGTGTGGGATGCTATTGCCACCACATTTTTTGACGGAAGTGATACCTCCCAAGTCTACGAACTCCAGCAGCGTGTAAGCAGACTGAAGCAAGCTAGTGGTTCGCTGGAAAAGTTCTATAATCAACTGCAGGGACTTTGGCGAGAAATCGATTTTCGTCGCCCAAATCCCATGGAATGCCCGATTGATGTGCAACACTATAACTCCATCCTTCAAGAAGATAGGGTGTATGTTTTCTTGGATGGCCTTGATGATCGCCTGGACCATATCCACAGTGGAGTATTACAGATGCAACCTTTCCCTACAATAGAGCAAGCATATGCCCATGTCTGTCGAGAAGCTATCTGACAGGCTGTGATGAGAGCAACTGGCAGCGCGGATGACACACCCAGAGCAGTCTTGGCTTCCAAAAGCGTCAAGACTGGCTCAAGTTCTGCCTCTAATGGTGGATCTTTGTCTCTAACCAGCAGCAGGTCAAATGCTAGTCCACATCAGAAGCAGAAGACCAATACCAAGGGGACCAAATGCTCTCATTGTGGGAACACTAAGCACACCCGTGACACATGCTTTAAATTGCATGGATATCCAGATTGGTGGCATGATCTTCAAGCCAAGAAGAGGTGTGATGGAGCCACTAATGATGCCATTACTGGTAAGGCTGTAGTGGCGGCAGCAGAACCACACTTGTCCCTAATTCCGACCGAATCCTCCACTCCAATGCAGGTATGGCTCTACTTGGGTTTAAAAGCAGTGATGATTGCAACACATGGATTCTTGATTCCGGAGCAACTAACCATATGACATTTGATGCACGGGATTTCTGTCAACAGTCCTCCTTGGCGGGCTAGTATTGTCAATGCCAATGGGGTTATCTTTGCGGTAAAAGGGGCTAACACTGTCATGTTATCACCGACTTTATCATTATCTAATACCTTACTTATGCCTTCCCTTTCTCACAAGCTAATATCTGTGAGTCAAATTATGAAAGAGCTCAATTGCATCGTATTGATTTACCCGACATTTTGTCTTATTCAGGATATTCTCTCGAAGGAGATCATTGGGCGTGGTACTAGGGGGGGGGGGTCATGTGATACCAAGGCGGAACAGATTTGGCTTTGGCACCGTCGGTTAGGCCATCATTCGTTTGGTTATTTGCAGCATTTATTTTCTGATTTATTTTCAGAGTTGTCTGTTTCGGATTTTAAGTGTGAGACTTGCATTTTAGCCAACAGTCATCGAGTACCTTATCCTTTACGAATGAATAAAAGTGAAGTTCCATTTGCTTTAGTTCACTCTGATGTGTAGGGGCCTTCCCCGAAGCCGACTTTGTCTGGTTTTCGCTGGTTTGTGATTTTCGTTGATGATTGCACTCGAATGACTTGGCTATACTTATTACAACATAAGGATGACATCTTTACTATATTTCGATCTTTTCATGATATGATTCAAACTCAGTTCTCCGCTAAGCTTCAGATTCTTAGGTCTGATAATGGTGGCGAGTATCTAAATCATCAGTTCCGTGAGTATTTCAATCATCATGGACTGATTCATGAGACAACGTGTCCTCAGACACCTCGGCAGAATGGTATTGTAGAGCGAAAAAATCGCCACATTCTTGAAACGGCTTAAGCACTTCTACTTGGGGCGCACGTTCTGCGCTCCTACTGGTCTGATGTAGTGGCTACTACGGTGTACCTAATCAATCGGATGCCCTCTAAAGTACTTGAGTTTAAGACCCCACTGCAAACTTTGTCAACCTATGTCACCTTACCCATGGCATTGATGCTTCCACCTCACGTCTTTGGGTGTGTTGCCTTTGTTCGCCTACATAAAAATCAATGCACGAAGCTTGACTCGTGTGCTCGTCGCTGCCTCTTCTTGGGATATGTCGTCCATCAGAAAGGTTATCGCTGTTACGACCCGACTACTCGGCGCACTTATGTGACTACAAATGTTTCTGCAATTTGACTAGTTTGGTGGCACTGAGAATACAGAAACAGTTGTACTAGTTAACAACTCATCTCCTGATATATCTCCTGATGCTGCAAATATATCTCATATATCTCCTGACATTGTAATAGTACCCCCCCACTCCTTAGTGACTAACGACCCGTCTCCTGAGAATATCACCGATGTAAGTTCTCCTACTATACCTCTTGTCTCAAATAACGAGGTTAATCGTGGTTATGAGCTACCTTGCAGGCATAATTGTGGAAAACCACCAAATAGATACTCACCTGAGATCGAGGCACAGAAATCAAAATATCTCATTGCCAATTATGTCTCTACAGAGAGACTTTCTGAACCACTCAAGAACCTTGCGAATGATCTATCTTCGCACCGTATTCCTACAAGTGTTGACGAGGCATTAAAGGATCCAAGATGGGTTCGAGCAATAAAGCGAGAAATGGAGGCACTAATGAAGAATGAGACATGGATCCTTGTTCCTTTACCTAAAGGACAGAAGACAGTAGGGTGCAAATGAGTATTCTCTATAAAGTACAAAATTGATGGAACAATCGAGCGTTGCAAAGTATGACTAGTAGCAAAAGGCTATACTCAGACATATGGGGTAGATTATCAGGAGACGTTCTCACCAGTGGCCAAGTTAAATACTATTAGAGTTATGTTATCTCTTGCAGCAAACCTGGACTGACCATTGCATCAATTCGACGTGAAGAATGCCTTCCTCCATGGAGACCTTGAGGAGGAGATCTACATGGATGTTCCCCCAGGATATAAGGCGACCTCTGGTCGAGTTGCATGTAAACTACAACGAACACTTTATGGCTTGAAACAATCTCCTCGAGCCTGGTTTGGACGACTTAGCTTGGCTATGAGGAAGTATGGTGTTCGACATAGTAATTCAGACCATACTCTCTTCCTGAAATATCAAGGAAGCAAGATAACAGTTTTAATAGTGTACGTAGACGGTATGATTATTATGGGAGATGATCAGGAGGAAATCTCAAAACTTCAAGAACAATTGGCAGTCGAGTTTGAAATGAAAAATTTGGGAGGGCTCAAGTATTTTTTAGGGATTGAGGTCGCTAGATCCAAGCAAGGTATATTTCTTTCTCAGTGAAAATATACCCTCGACTTGTTATCAGAAGTTGGATTACTAGAATGTAAACCCGCAGATACACCAATAGTCCAGAATCACAAACTGGGAGAATACCCCGACCAAGTGCCAATAGATAAAGGAAGGTACCAAAGATTGGTTGGGAAGCTCATTTATCTCTCAGATACACGACCCGATATTGCTTATGCAGTAAGTGTGGTGAGCTAGTTTATGCATTGCCTGAGTGAAGATCATATGAATGCAGTAATCCAAATTCTCAGGTACCTAAAGTCCTCCCCTGGAAGAGGACTTATGTTCTTAAAGACCAATCATCTAAGGATTGAAGGTTACATAGATGCTGACTAGGCAGGAAATATTTCCGATAGAAAGTCTACCTTGGGGTATTTTACATTTGTTGGAGGGAACTTGGTGACGTGGAGAAGTAAGAAGCAGAAGGTAGTAGCATTATCAAGTGCAGAAGCAGAATTTCTTGGGATGGCTAAGGGTCTTTGTGAACTCCTATGGCTAAGAAGGTTGTTGACAAAAATTGGTTTCACTCCAAACTGTGAGATGGATCTCTTCTGTGACAACAAAGCTGCTATCGATATCTCTCATAATCCCGTCCAATATGATCGAACCAAACACATGGAGGTAGATCGGCATTTTATCAAAGAGATCAACCTTGAAGCCAAGATAAACCGATTTCCATTCATCAAGTCCGAAGATCAATTGGCAGATATTCTTACCAAAGCCGTGTGTAGCAAGAACTTTTACAACTCACTTGACAAGTTGGGCATTAGAGACCTATACACACCAACTTGAGGGAGAGTGTTGGCGTGAGTTGTACATTAGAGTAATTATAGGAGTTGTTGGCATGACTTGTATGTTAGAGTGATTTTAGGAGTTAATGGTGGCTGTAATATTAGAGAGATTGTAATTCCCTAATTAGAGGGTCAAGTTTAGCATGTCTAGGTGTAATATATGCATGTAGCCTAATATAGGCCATTGCCGACTACTATATGTAGCATTCTATCTTTGTACAATGAAAGATGAAAATATATATAAAATATTCTCTACAAGATGTCAGTAAGAATTATTTGAACTTCAACCAACTAAAACTTCCGTTGATAGGAAAAAGAGGCATACTCTGTTTTGAAGTGGGAATGTCTATCCCGCTTCTATCACAAAAATAGTTAAATCATTATTGGAACAATTCTCTGTTCTGTTTTTGGATGAATTCTCCTCAAGACCCCTTCTTCCTAGAAAGAATGCTGGTCATTTTAGATTAGCCAACGTTGCCATTTCGTTACTAAGCATAGAAACAACGTCAGACATGATGGGTCTATCCCTCGCACTTTCCTGCACACATAAGAGTCCCATTTGGATGAATCTCAAAATGTCGGAGCCAGTAGATGTATCACCTAACATTGGGTCCATCAACTCTGAGACCCTACCATCCTTCCACAATTCCCATGCCTGAAACAATTACATCTTCCTTGGTTGTTAGTCATTGTCAGATTCCAAAAGGAAACAAAAACAAGGTGTTTTGGAACATGAAACTAAGATGGTAGATTTGTTCTGGTTACTCACATATCCGAGAAGGTTTAGAGACCTATCAGAATGATAAAAGTTGGTGTTCTTCTTGCCACTACCAATCTTTAGAAGTAAGACTCCGAAGCTAAAGACGTCAGATTTCTCTGAGAAAAGGCCCTCCATCGCATACTCGGGAGACATATAAACACTGGAATTCCACCATTCAACAAAATTTCAATTGAAGTTGGACAATCTGATGGGCATATTTATTATGGGTATATATACAGATGTTTTTGTCATTAGGTGTAGATTTGTACTTGTGAGTGAATTTACTTACTAAGTGTCAAAGCCAAACGAGTTCTGACTTCCTGTATTACAACCCTAACTATACCTCCATTCATGGTGGACTCTAATGATCCGAACTCCTCTGGCGGAATGTGCAATCTCTCTGACTCTATCCTTGAATTGACTGCAAGGATGACCGAGGTTTTGAACAGCGCTCGAACCCCGACCATCACCACTGAAACATCCACTACTCCGATCGGCATTAAGTTGGATGGTTCCAACTATGCACTGTGGTCCCAGGTTGTCGAGATGTATATCTCTGGCAAGGACAAACTGGGGTACATTAACGACAACTTTCCCCAGCCACTACCAACTGATCCCTCCTTTCGCAAGTGGCGCATCGATAACGCCATTGTTAAAGGTTGGTTAATTTCTTCCATGGATTCGTCCTTAATTGGCAATTTTATTCGGTTTCCTACGGCAAAAGAAGTTTGGGATTCCATTGCAACTACCTTCTTTGATGGTAGTGATACCTCACAAGTGTATGATCTTTGATGGCGTGTGACACAACTGAAGCAAGCTGCTGGCTCGCTGGAAAAATATTACACTGAGTTGCAGGGTTTATAGCATGTAATTAATTTTCGCCGGCCAAATCCTATGAAATGCTCTGTTGATATTCAGCACTATAATCGGATCATCCAGGAAGACCGTGTTTATGTGTTTCTGGATGGTCTTGATGATTGGTTGACAAAATACAGGCTGATGTTTTAGAGATGAAACTGTTTCCTACTATCGAACAAGCGTATGTGCATGTTAAATGGGAAGCTATTCGACAGCAAGTTATGACTTCCCATGACATTGATGGGCTCCAGGGAGCTGTCTTAGCCTCCAAAGCCTTTACATTAAGCACTTCTGCCCCTGGTAAATCTTCTAAGACCCGAAATTCTACTGATGCGAAAAAATGTTCTCATTGTGGAAACCAGAAACACACACGTGAAAACTGTTTTAAGTTGCATGGGTACCCTGATTGATGGCATGATCTTCAAGCCCGTAAACGTCCTGATGGAACCGGAACCAATGGAAGTTCAGGCACAGTTGCTGTTGCTGCTGCAGAGCCCCATCTTTCTCTTATACAACCAGTTGCAACATCCACAGATGCTCCTCCCAACTTGAACTCAGGTATCCCTGGTCTTGCTCTTCTTACCTCCCACAGAGATGCAGACTGTAGTGCATGGCTTCTCGACTCGGGGGCCACTGACCATATGACATTTGCTATCTCGGACTTTTCTTAGACCTCTCTTCCGCGATGCACCAGCATAGCCAATGCAAATGGTGTTATCTCACCAGTCACTTGAGCTGGCTTTGTGACCTTATCTCCATCCTTGCATTTATCTAATACTTTACTTGTTCCATCTCTATTCTATAAATTGTTGTCTGTAAGTCAGCTTACTGCAGACCTTGGGTGTGTTGTACTTATTTATCCAAATTTTTGTCTTATTCAGGATATTCTCACCAAGGAGATAATTGGACGTGGTACTAAGAATGGGGGATTATATTATGTGGAAGACATCAGTATCGGCCAGGCCAATAACATGAACCATCCACATGCTGATAAAGAGACATTACTTTGGTTGTGGCATCGACGCTTAGGACACCCATCTTTTCCTTATTTGAAGCATGTTTTTCCTGATCTGTTTAAGCATTTATAGGCATCTGATTTGAAATGTGACACTTGTATTTTGGCTAAGAGCCATCGCGCTACTTATCCATTAAGCATGACTAAAAGTGACACTCCATTTGTGTTAATTCACTCTGATGTATGGGGGCCCTCACCTATTACTAATATGTCTGGCTTTCGTTGGTTTGTTATTTTTGTGGATGATTGTACCCGTATGACATGACTTTACTTGATGAAACATAAAGATGAGGTTCTCAGTGCCTTTGAAACATTCCATGCTATGGTTAGTACTCAGTACAGTGCCACCATGAAGGTTCTCCGCTCTGATAATGGTGGAGAATATGTCAATCAACACCTTAAAGCATACTTTACTCAACATGGTTTAATTCATGAAACGTCATGCTCACAAACACCTCAACAGAACGGTGTCCCTGTAACGCCCTGAAAATCGGGGGTCAAGCTTAAACTTAACTCCCGAGTTCCAACGCATCACTTATGCAAACAAAATGAATGATGATTGACTGTTGTTTGTATTAGTGTGGCGAACATGAGTAAGTCTCCAGAGTGTGATAAGGTTACCAGGTTAATGAATTACAAGCATAATTTTAAAATATACCAAGTTGTGGAAGTGTAATGTCTTCTATCCTAAATACCATAGCCCCATTAATGTAATTCCAGGTCTTCATAGACCTGTCAGAGAGTTACATGTAGGAGAACTCCTCCTCAACATCATAATAGTAGTCCGGCTCTGCTTCATAAGCGTTGCCATCACCTGCAGCTAAGACAATCTGGTTGGTGTTGCAAGCACCGTCCCGTAACATGGGAGTGAGTAGCTAACTTAGTGGAACAATAAAGCATAGGTTAACATGTTATCAATTCAGTCAAGCAGTATAATCAAACACACCTAACTACTCTTATTAATACAAGTATGAATGCAGTCATGATGGATGCCCTTGCCAAACCACCCTCATGCGACACCATCTTACGTTCGCGATATGCGTTCATCCCTTAGTACTCCACATCTTCTAGGCACATGCAATGCGATGATGAGCATGATTACCGAGTTGTTATTAGTCCATTTCAAATAGCAGGATTGGGAAACTAAGGTACCTCCCTTGTATCATTCCCAAACATGATCCATTCTAGGGTCGTCAGTCCTAGTTAATCTCATACGATGGTGTGTTTCTAGGTCACTGCAAAGGCTGCCAGGGCTGTTACGCACAATGGTTACACCACTCCCCCATCACCTCTTTAACGATTCATCACTATACCGATATAGGCCTAGTTCATACTCTATACACCGCGGCAAAACTCATCGCCTCACCGCAAATTCAGAGTATGCTCGGGTTCGTCAAACACGTCCTACGTGGCGAATGAATCTCAGTCACGAATTCGATCCCATTACCGACTGCCTGGACTACACAATAGCCCCAATCACATTCAATTGCAGATAGGTAAAGCAGTAATGGATCAAGATTCAAATCATACAATCAAAGTCTGATAACAACCGCTTAGGGCTGCCAGGACTATTGCATGCACTCGTTACACCACTCCCCCATCACCCTTCATGACACTTATGGAATACAACATAAACATGAATTTAAACATATACATTACACTGATAAAATCATACAATCAGTTGAGCATGTTATGAAGTACAACATAAGCATGAGTTTGTACATATTCAATTCCTAATCACACAGATATCTAAAGAAATCATACACATAGTTAAAGAATTTGAGAATCATATCTTAACACCCTTATACATTACAATTTACTAACCACTACTCATTCAGATATTTCAACAAACACTTTAAATTACATACATCAACATACATGACATATGTTGATCACATAGGCATTAGGCCAAATCCTTTCACTAGGGAGTTGCCCCAATTATAACATGCATGCACCCACAACGGATAATCATAGCAAACATGAATCCAAGTTCCATATTCATTTAGTCATTTCCACGAATACTTGGGCCACACATTGTAACATATATAGTGTATATTGGTCGTAGCGTGATTTAGAGCAAATCCTTTCGTCAAAGGGGTATCGCCAATACAACAATCATATATCTATGACAATTAGTCATGGCGAGCACGAATGAGAATTCTATACTCATTCAGTCATTTTCACAAACACTTAGAATACACTATTTTCACATACATAGTGTATATTAGCAAAACATATATTAGGGTGAGTCCTTTCGCCAAACAAGTATTTTATCCATATATAATATATTCATACAACAAATAATCATGACAAACACATTTCCAAAATTTATACGTATGCAGTACTTTCTACATATACCTAGAGTATGTAAAATTCCATATTTTACGTCTTTAATCGAAACGAAAAACAGACAACACTTTGTACATGTGCAATTGTATGCAGATCATGAATCTATCATTATCTAACATTGAAAGCGTTGAAAACCATAACCTATACACCTAAAGTCTGCACCTTTTGTCGTAGAATTGTAACGGAGTCGATAGATTCGCTAAGCTTTCGAATACGGCAGTTTGGCAACCTGTAGAACAAAATAGGTTAGCTATTTCATAACCTACAACTGTCAAAACTCCAAAACAGAATAGGGTTAGGGTTTCTTACCTAGAAATGACACCGGAATCGCCGGGAAAGCGATTAGAAATGAGTGGTTAAGCTCGTGTAGCGGCAGGGAAGCATGGTAGGGAGATGCTCCCACTTCTCTCTCACTTTCTCTCTTTCTCTCCTAGGGTTTTCTCAAATTCGTATGGTCGATAGAGAGAGGGTTTTAAGGTCCTTATATAGCCTAAAAAGTCACCAAATTAGACTTATGGTCAAGGTATACTTAGGTTATAACCAAAGCATCCCAGTTTCAGCTCAACAGAGGACTTCTGGCGGGCCTCCCTAAGCCAAAAGTCGGACTTAAGCTCACAGACTCTGGATCTATGTGGAGTTAAGTTTTCGTTTCAGTCGAATTTTCAGATCACACGTGGCGTACCCGGCTTCTGGGGCCGACGGTCACGGATCTCGATCGGGGATTTCGAGTACATGGATATGTTTGGGGAAATATCCCTGATCCGAGGGTGTAATTTGGTCTGATTCTGATGGTTAGGTTGCTTAATACTGACCTGCAAGCGACAAGTCTCTGATTTATTTATTTTGAATTTAATTTAGAAATATTTTCACATTTCTCACACTCTCCGCTCCGAGCTCAAGCGAATAGCGCTGGGACACTATCTGGATTTGATTTCCGAGATGGTTGTCAAGCCCAGCAAGGCGGCCCTAATTCCTTAACTTGGTATTATTCGGACTTCCGATGTGCGGTCCAGATCTGATACGGAGTTTCAATGTGCTCCCGAGAGCAGTCGGGTAATGAGTTTGATCCTAGATTTTAGGGTAACCTAGCGTCAATGATTCTACAAGTTTTGGGTCTTGCAGATCGTATTTAAAGCGATTCTAGCTGATTCATGGCTAATCTAGTTTAGCACTTAGTTAACTTTGCCAAATTTCTAAAGGATCTAGTCCTGTAAGATTTCTGTCTGAGGTGGTACTTGGGCCTTTGTAGTTATGTTTGGTTTAAGTATTCTTCTTCATCACCTGAACTTTAAGATAGTGTTTAATGTGAAAGTACTTAGAAGGATTTAAAGAACGAGGTGGTGAAAGGTGAGATTTGTGAAGAAAATGGGTTAAGAAGCGATTTTAGACTGTGGGATTGAGTTTTGACAAGTTAATAAAGTGTCAGGAGTGACCCATTGCCTAAGGACATCTAATTCCAGGTTGGTAAAAATCCGGGATGTTACAGTCGCCGAGAGAAAGAATAGACATGTTCTTAAGACTGCTCGTGCTTTGCTTCTCGATGCTCATATGCCCAAATGTTTTTGGACCGATGCGGTCTCAACTGTTGTCCATCTTCTCAACCGAATGCCTTCTAAGGTTTTATCCTTTAAGACACCACTACAATGTCTTTCTACTTATGTGTCACTACCTACCGGATTGATGCTTCCTCCTCGCGTCTTTGGGTGTGTCGTCTATGTGTATCTCCACAAGAACCAACACACTAAACTTGATCCGTGTGCACGTCGATGTTTGTTTTTGGGTTATGGCTTCCATCAAAAAGGGTACCGGTGCAATGATCCTACCACTCGCAAACTCTATGTGACTATGAATGTCCAATTCTTAGAGACTGATATGTTCTTTTCATCTCCGGCACCTACTTCTACTCTTCAGGAGGAGATACATAATGAAGAGTTGAATTGGTTCCAACATGAGATGTCGAATGATAACTCAGGCGTTGTGAACTGTGAAGCCGAGCCGCAGGAGCATGATGGGCTGAATGATAACTCAGGTGTTGTGAACTGTGAAGCTAACTGTGAAGCCGAGCCATAAGATTATGGTGGGCCGAATAATAACTCAGGCATTGTGAACTATGAAGCCGAGATATATCCTAATGTAGAGCATGCAACATCTGAGATCGAACCTATATCCCCTCCCTTTGAAGTGCCAGCCGAATCATCTCCTGAGAATACTCCTGAGGTAAGTACTGTTATTACACCCTTACATACCGATGATATAGATGCATCTGCAGGATATGTCTTACCTCACATGTACAATCGTGGCAAGCCACTTAATAGATACTCTCCAGATATTGAAGAACGAAGGTCGAGGTATCCAATTGCTAACTATGTATCCACCAAGGAACTCTCTGAACCTCTCAAGAAATTTGCACAGGAACTCTCCATATGTCAGATTCCTACCAGTCTTCATAAGGCATTGGCAAATCCAAGATGGACCCGAGCTATAGAGGAAGAAATGGAGGCACTACTTAAAAATGATACATGGACTCTTATTCCATTACCTGAAGGAAAACAAACTGTGGGGTGCAAATGGGTGTTCTCCATTAAACACAAAGCAGATGGATCTATTGAACGGTACAAAGCACGACTAGTAGCGAAGGGATATACGCAGACGTATGGTGTCGATTATCAGGAGACTTTGTCACCTGTAGCCAAGTTGAATACAGTTAGGGTGTTATTGTCTCTTGCAGCAAATCTTCATTGGCCTTTGCATCAATTTGATGTAAAAAACGCTTTTCTCAACGGTGATCTCCAAGAAGAGGTTTATATGGATGTTCCTCCAGGTTATACAACATCTTTAAAGAATGGAGTGGTGTGTAAATTGCAAAGAGCGTTGTATGGACTGAAGCAATCACCACGAGCATGGTTTGGAAGGTTTAGCTTGGCAATGAAGAAATATGGCTTCCAACAAAGTAACTCTGACCATACTTTGTTCTTAAAGCATCAGTTGGGCAAGGTAACTGCTTTGATAGTCTATGTAGATGACATGATTATTACAGGAGATGATGAAGAAGAAATCTCTCTGCTTCAAAAGCAATTAGCAACTGAATTTGAGATGAAAAATCTGGGAGGACTCGAGTATTTCTTGGGAATTGAAGTTGTCAGGTCTAAGTAATGTATATTTCTCTCCCAACGAAAATACATATTAGACTTGCTAACCGAAGTAGGAATGTTGGAATGTAAACCTGCAGACACCCCCATGGTTCAGAATCACAAGCTTGGAGAATACCCAGACCAAGTACCAATAGATAAAGGAAGATATCAAAGGTTAGTTGGTAAACTCATTTATCTCTCCCATACTCGTCCAGATATTGCATACGTTGTAAGTGTTGTAAGTCAATTTATGCATAATCCAAGTAAGAGTCATATGGAAGCAGTGATTCGAATACTTCGATACTTAAAGTCATCCCCAGGTAAGGGGCTTATGTTCTCAAAACATAATAGTCAGTCGATGGTTTATGGATACACGGATGCGGATTGGGCAGGTAATATCACTAACAAAAAGTCCACCTCAGGATATTTTACATTTGTTGGGAGAAATCTTGTAACTTAGAGAAGCAAGAAACAAAAAGTGATAGCTTTGTCAAGTGCTGAAGCTGAGCTTAGGGGAATGGCTAAGGGTCTTTGTGAACTCCTTTGGCTAAGAAAGCTACTCACTGAAATCGGGTTTGCCCCCACTTCCGAGATGGATCTCTTATGTGACAATAAAGCTGCAATTGTCATTTCTCACAATCCTATTCAACATGATCGTACTAAGCATGTGGAGGCAGATCGATATTTCATCAAAGAGAATCTTAAAGCAAAAATAATTAGGTTTCCGTTTGTGAATTCCGAAGATCAGTTGGCTGACATCTTTACAAAAGCTGTATCTAGCAAGGACTTCTACAACTCACTTGACAAGTTGGGCATGTGAGACCTCTATGCATCAACTTGAGGGGGAGTGTTGGCGTGAGCTGTAAACAACCAATAGAGTTGTTTACAGCTCATGCCAAAACTAAGTTCCAACAACCCTATTCGTATTTGCCTCTAATTCATTTGGCCTGAAAATTCTCGCCATGCCAAAATCTGATATCTTGGGGTTCATCTCACCATCCAAGAGAATGTTACTGGCTTTAAGATCTCTGTGAATAACTCTCAATCTGGAGTACTTGTGAAGATAGAGAAGCCCTTGAGCAATTCCATCAATGATGTGGATGCGTTTTCCCCAATCTAAAAGTTTTCCTTGGGTTGGATCTGCATCATTTTTAGACTCAAATATATAAACAGGAAGGTATTTTAATGTACAAGGTAGAGAATATCCTACCAACATAAAGGATATGAATGTAGATGAAGTTGAAGGACAGGAGCTCCAGATAGTCCATTTCTTAAGTATTGTCCCATCCACCATACACGTGGTATATGAGTTTATTGAGCTAGATCATTGTAATCATGATAATGTTCGTTGTGGATGCAGCAAGTCCCAAAAATCACACCAGCAGAGTTTGGTTAAAAGAAATTGGTTCCGATCAGTGTGAATTAGATGACCAAAATCTGATGACTAAGATCATCTGATTAGTATGAATTTTGAGTCATGATCCATCTGGAATGGGGCAAAGATTTGGATGGTCTGAAAAGAGTGCATGTATGGCACATGTACTGTGGATGAGAGGCGGCAAATTGAGAAATGATGCCAAAGTATCACCATAGTATTGTGTGGAGTTGGAAAGTGTTAAAGAGCAACGAACCGAAGAGGAGGAAGTCGAGGCTTTTGTTGGGCATGTACTCGTAGAGCAGTATCTTTTCTTCTCCTTCAATGCAGCAACCCAAAAGCCTAACAAGATTCATGTTTTGGAGTTTGGCAATAAGTATAATCTCATTTTTGAACTCTACTAGCCCTTGCCCAGAACTTCTTGAGAGCTTTTTCACTGCGATTTCTTGTCCCTCGTGCAACCTACCCTGAAGATTGTCATTTGTCATCACCATCTTCTATTCAATTTACACATCAATGAAAGGATCTTTGCTTAAAAAAAAAAAACCGTAATTGGTGTATACTTCGTGTGTTGGTGTTTTCCAATAAATATAGTCCTGTTAAAGCAGAGTTATTTTGCTGAGACATGCATGGAAATTTGGCAACTAAGTATGTTATTTATGGTAAGATAAAGGTTTTGTTACCTCTACACTAACTTTTAGAGAATGAATCAGCTAAGATGAATTATTTTGCTCTACCTTTCAAATGATAGTTATAGTTCGAGAGCTTGATTAGGATTTACTTTTTCTTAGAATTATTTTCCTAGTGAGTCTATTAAAAGCTTGATAGGAAAGATGAGTAGTATTTGAAAAGGTATTGGTGAATACAAAATTACAAGATCACTAGTAATTATTTGAGCTAAAGTAGTGTATCAGTTTGGACTCATAAATACATTTCCAGAGTCGTTTAACTGGTGGGAAGAGGCGGCATGAATAAGAGTGATGTTTTCTTTATTTGCTTTATTTTTGTCTTTCTTTCTCATGATTTTCAGTGTCATGCGATGTATGTGAATTTCAATCTCTCTCTCTCTCTCTCTCTCTCTCTCTCTCTCTCTCTCTCTCTCTCTCTCTCTCTCTCTCTCTCTCTATTTCAGCCAAAAATAGTAAATGTCCAATTTGGCCTAACCACATTATTCCCCTAATTTTTCTAAGCCCTTTTCATGTTGGGCAAACTCCTAAAACTCACAGGACCAAAAGTTATAATCAAACTAAAACTTATTATTTATAGTAAAAATAAAAATAAAAAGGACTTTTGACCATCGATCTGATGTAATCTCGCAAATCCAGCATGGGCAATCTGGTGTAGCACGTTTGGTTGGCTAAAGTAGCCTCTCCTACCCCAAAATGATACATGATACGCCGAAAAACTCGTTCCGGTTTGCAAGATACTACTGTTTTTAGGTTCTGACGGTCCTGATCACTTGCGCCTCCGATCGGGCCTTCTCTGGTCCATCTTTGCCAAGAAAGTGTCCACAACCCGCGCTACATCACTTTCGTTCAAATCCCTATGCAGAAATACATGCCATTTCTTATTTTCTAAATTGAACTGGTGTCAATGAAATATGGTTACCTTATAAACAGGGCCAAAACCACCCCGCCCAAGCTTATTTGTTGGAGAGAAGTTATCGGTAGCAGCAACTATACTGGCAAAACTGTATAGTGGCAACTCCAGACCCTTCCTTCCATCCTCTCTGAGCCTATTTGCATTGATGAATTCCCTGTCATCTGACCCATTATCTCCTAACTCACGCAATAATACTTCTTGGCTTCTTGCCCGTTTCCCTGGTTGATAGCAAAACAGTTACTTCACTTGATGAATCAAAATATCCATTGCATAGTTCATGACTAACAGAATTTTTACCTTTATGTATTAGCTTTCGTCTACAGAAATAACACATAAAGAAGCCCAGTAAAAGGATGGACAGGGAGATTGTTAGTGCACTGATTACTCGTTTCCTCTTCTTCTTTCCTCTGTCTGAACTCGTATTGTTTTCTGTACTTGAACATTTATTGATTAGTATAAAAAAGAATGCATGGTTGAAAGCCTTTGCGGTTCGCAGCACATGCATAACATATATATATATATATATATATATATATATATATATATATATATATATATATAGAATCAATCGGACGAATGACTTGTTGTCAAGAGTAAGTAGCCGTACCAAACTCTGAAGCAGAGAGACGAACATAAAGATCAGGGACATTACTGGAGGTCTCATGAATATTCGTCAAATCTCCATCCCACAAGGAACATCCGGTTCTGTTATCATGAGCAGAAACATAAGCAATACAAAAGCAGTTTCTCCTGCACTCAAGTTCGCAATCTTCTAGGCTGAGACTTGAATTCTTTAAAAATCGAGGGTTACCCGAAAACTTCATGCTACTCAACCGCAAAAACCCATCTTGATTCCCACAATTCAGTTCTGTTCGCCTCACGCACCCCTTTGATCTATCACCTGAATCCCAATCTCTTTGAGAGTAAGGCTCAAATCCGTGCAAGCACGTGCAAGGAGAGAGCATACCCTCTTTGCAGATACCATAAGCCCCACAAGGAGCATAAACATCACATTCCGCTCTTGGTTGAGACCAAAATAAATTCCAATTTTGGCTGCTCTCCAGCCATGTCAATTGCTTGATTTGTCCAGACACGTCCATCACCAATCTTGAAATTATAGTATTATCATAAAGTGAATAAATAAAATATGTCCCATCCTCATTCGATATGTAGCTGTAATTGAAGATATAACTTCTTGTCATTTCAGGAATCAGGCTGAAAATCTGCCCGTTCCAAGTACCACTAGTCCAGTATTTGTTTAGTCCTCACCGTATAAGAAACTGACCCAATCCATCAGAATCCAGTCCTAAAGTGAAGTCCCCAGGAGCAGGGACATCTTCACTTGTCCATGAAGAGAGGAACCAGCTGTTTTGCGGACTTTTTCTATTCAACCCCAGTTTCATGCCAGGGAGATACGTATCTGTAGGATAATCAAAGCTTTGCCATATGACCCGGCCTTCATCATTAGTCGAATTCCCTTCTATCAGTATGAAGTTTCCAGTATCCAATAGCCGAGCACTTGTGTAATTGGTAGCAGAATCAGATGTCACCATGATGTTGCCTCCAATCTCATCCAAGATCATCAGATTCCCGTTGTTGCTGTTGATTGTAAAGACACCAGATGAATGTGAGAGCGGGGTTCTCCTATTGGCAACCCATACAACCGTTTGTTTTGTGACTTTCTTGTACCATATTCCCACATAACGATACTTGGACTTGCCGGGACTGAAGAAGTGTTGGAAATTATACATATTAATGAAATTTCTGTATAATATGGAAACCGAAAATATCACGATAATCAGAAATAAGAATAGGCTGAAGCACGTCTGAAAAACGCCGTCCTTGACGCATTATTTGCCCCTACTCAAGTAAATTGAGTATGCTGACAGGTTACAGGCAAATAGCTTCTAGGATACGACGAGCCTGATGTGGGTTTGCGTTCAGCAAACACGAAGGCCCACCAAATGGAACTCTATTACACACTTTCTGACAGTATTACAATATAGAGAAAAATTCCAAAAGAAAGAAAAAAGAAAGAGAAAAGCGGTTTTGACCACTGCACTGGTCAGTTCAAATCTTCAGCCAATGGTTCAGTAGAACCGTCCTATACCACACCGCTGGTCTGTTCTTCAAGCTAAGGTTCAAGCCTTTCTATGTTGCTGAAAATACTAGAATTCGTATGGGTTTTGATGGAGTGAGTTGAGATGGTTTGGAAACCCATCCAGGCCCTCCTTTTATAGGCTATGGTGGCTGGGGGTTATGGTCCAGGAAAATAAATTCCATGACCGTTTTCTAGCTGTTGGAGAAAACTAGTCAAGTTATATGGTACATTGAAACTAGCTATTATATGGTCACAGAGAGAGCCGACTAGCCATTTTATAGTCATTAGCTATGAACGTTTCTTGCAATTAAATCCATAGCTATTACACATTTTGCAATAACTATATTTTTAGCCTCTATATAACCAGAGGGACTCTCATTCAGTCCTCCAGATTTTCATCCAGCCAACCATCTGCCTTAGCCACTAGTCGTACCGCGACTCGCACACGTCTCGCTCCGGTTCGCGAAGGGAGCGACCCTCTGTGACACGATGCGCACGTGTGAAGTGCAAAGTGCACCACTAGCGCCTCTACAGCCACACTGCCTCACATGCCCACGCCCTCGCACCGAGCCCGAGACCGAGATCGAGACCCAGACCCAGACCGAGCTCAAGCCCGAGCCCGAGCCCGAGCTCGAGCCCGAGCGCGAGCGCGCGCGCTGGTGTTCCAGTGTTACGCACTGGAACATGCAAGGTCCATAGTCCACGGACTAGGTAGGTAAATATTATAATACTCTACTATTATCATTTAAACCACAGATTTTTCTCTTCTCTTTCCCATGTGGGACTATTCCCAAAAACCCACAAAACCGTGTTTTTTTCAAATAACATAATATATATTATATATTATTATTATTTTTAATTATTAAAATATATTTTATTTAAAAATCAATATTTTGCAACAATCCCCCACTTGATTTTTAATATATATATATATATATATATTTCGGTTAAACAATTCTGCCAGAATAATCAGCTTATATGCATAAAGAAAGATATCTTTCGATTTTAATCTTCCCTTAGTGTAAGTATCTCAAAACTCTGTCGAAATGACTGGTAACCGTAGCTTTGAACCAGTTATTCCTAGACCAAAAATTTGGAGAAACCACGCACATATTCGCTATGTGTTTGTTAGAGTTTCCATAATATTGCTTAGCACATTTAATGGCCATGTGCTTATCCTAATTCGTGAACGATCCCGAGAGAAAACTCCTAACTCTCATGAGAGACGGCACCATCTCTACGTTCATATAGGTGAAATCCTTCTAGTGTCTCCGTTACTATAAGATACTTGTCCTATAGACTGGATTTCATTAAGAGTTCTCAAACTCAACCCTCTTTCGTAACGCTCAACACTTATCTATTATGGATGAGGTTTTATAATTTAGTGCTGAAAAACTTTTCACATATCAGTGACTTGTTTTTACCTATTAAACCCAAATTTAGAGATTTTCTAACTTCAGGTTGGGTTACCATTACTGGCGGAACTTTGGTTGAAGAGTTTCAACCCCATCCCTCTAGATGTAGCTTTTACTACCTCTCTCGGTAGAGGTTTAGTAAAAGGATTTATCAGATTGTTTCTTGATTTCACATATGAAATAGCAATGATTCCATCTCGAATCAATTGTCTGACATAATCATGTCGAAGACTTATATGTCTAGATTTACCATTATAAGTGCCGCTATAGGCTCTAGCTAATGTGGCTTCACTGTCACAATGTAATGACACAGCCGATATAGGCTTTCCACAGAAAGGAATTTCTAATAGAAGATCTCTTAGCCACTCAGCTTCTTTGCCTATTGCAGCTAGGGCTATAAATTCAGACTCCATGGTCGAGTGCGTTATGCAAGTCTGTTTCTTGGATCCCAAAGATACAGCCGCACCTCCTAGGGTGAATACCCACCCTGTAGTAGACTTGTTGTCCCCTGCACTCGATATCCAGCTCGCATCGGTATATCCTTCCAATACGGCAGGAAATTCTGAATAAAATAGTCCTAAGTCTTTGGTTGCTTTTAAGTAACCAAGGACTCTACTGATTGCATTCCAGTGTTCAGTACTGGGGTTACTAGTAAACCTACTAAGTTTACTCACAACATATGCGATATCTGGTCTAGTGCATTGCATAACATACATAAGACTCCCTATAGCACTCGCATATTCTAATTGTGCAACGGTTCTTCCAGTATTTTCTTTTAGCTTGATACTTGGATCAAATGGGATCTTTGCTTCTTTTATATTTAAATGGTTAAACTTGTTTAGTATCTTCTCAATATAATGAGATCGACACAAAGCAAAACCCCCATAATGTTGTTTAACTTTGATACCTAAGATAGTATCAATTTGTCCAAGATTCTTCATTTTAAATACTGAAGATAAAAACCTCTTTGTTTCAGTCACACCTTCCATTTTATTGCTTATTATTAACATGTCATCAACATATAGACAAATAATAATGATATAACTACCATCTACTTTAGAATATATGCATTTGTCAGCTACATTATGCATGAAACTATGAGATAATATATTTTTGAATCAAACTTCTCATGCCATTATTTTGGTGCTTGTTTTAATCCATACAATGATTTGACTAATCTATATACTTTGTTTTCATTTCCTGGTGGAATGAACCCTTCAGGTTGTTCCATGTATACCTCCTCATTGAGGTCACCATTCAGAAAAGCGGTCTTTACATCCATTTGGTGGATGTGAAGATGATGTATGGAAGCTAGCGCAAATAATATCATAATGAATGTTATCCTAGCTACAGGAGAGTATGTGTCAAAATAATCTATCCCTTCTTTTTGTCTAAAACCCTTAGCTACTAATCGAGCTTTAAAGGTTTGGATAGTCCCATCAGTGTAATATTTCTTCCTAACTACCCACTTGCAACCTATGGGTCTAGAACTTGGAAGTAAGTTTACTAGTTCTCATGTTTGATTTGACAGTATGGATTCCATTTCATCATTTATAGCTTCTTTCCAGAAAGCTGAGTCTCTAGAGGATATAGCTTCTTTATATGATTTAGGATCATCTTCTATAATCATCACTATAGGTATTTGTCTTATAACATTTTCTCTATCTGCTTCTACAAGATGGAAAATGATGAGTTGTGAGTATATGTAGTAATCTCCTAGACTCTTCTCTATTCTTGTCCTTTGACTCCTACGAGGTTCAATAGGAGCTTCCACTATCTAAGAAGCTGTGCTATCTGGTTCTCTATTAGGAGTTTGGATTTCATTATCCTTTGACTCCAAGGATAGTGAGTTCTCAAAGAACTCAACGTCTCTTGATTTTATTATTGTATTAGACTCCATGTCTAGAAGTCTATAAGCTTTACTATTTTGTGCATACCCTACGAAGGCGCACTTAATAGCTCCTGGTCTTAAATTAGTTCTTTTTGGATCAGGAGTTCTGCAGTATGCAAGACACCCCCACACTTTAAGATATCTTAGGTTAGGTTTTCTGCCTCTCCATGTTTCATATGGAGATATTTTATACTTTTTAGACGGTATTCTATTTAGAATATGGCATGCTGCAAGCAGTGCCTCACCCCATAGACTTAGTAGCAACTTCGCTCTTATCAGCATTGAGTTGACCATTTCTACTAATGTCCTATTCTTCCTTTCAGCTATTCCATTTTGTTGAGTTGTGTATGGCGCTATACATTGATGTATCAGTCCATGTTCTTCACAGAAGCTATCGAATTCATTGGAGAAGTATTTTCCTCCTCTATCGCTATGGAGAATTTTTATCTTCTTATTTAGTTGATTATCTACTTCTGCTTTATATATTTTAAACATGTTCAATGCTTCATCTTTACTCTTTAATAGGTATACATACACATATCTAGAGCAATCATCTATAAAGGTTATGAAGTGTAAGAATGTTGTTTAACTCACAGATATCACTGTGCACAAGATCCAATATTTGAGACAATCTTTCAACACTTGGAAAATGTTTCTTCGTCATTTTGGATCGTATGCACACTTCACATTTATCGGTTTCATTATCTGTGTATGAGATTAAACTATTCTTAGCCATGAACTTCAAGGTACTATATCCTATATGGGCTAATCTATCATGCTACAGTCCAGCGGATTCAACCATATATGCAGAAGTGCTACTTTCATTCAGAGAAAACTTAACCATTCCGTTACATGCATATCCCTTTCCGACAAAATTCTCATTCTTAGACAAAATCTTTTTACCTGACTCGTACACCACCCTTATACCTGGTTTTCTCAGAAGATCCCCAGAAACTAAGTTTCGCCTCGTGTCTGGAACGTTCATTACATTGGTCAAAATCACTTTCTTCCCAGAGGTGAATATCAGTTCGGATAGTTCCTTTACGGACGACCTTCGATCAGACTTCATTACCCATTTGGACTTCTTGACCATCGGTCAATTCCTCATAGGTTTTGAAGGCTGATTTGTCGTAGTACACATGTACTGTAGCGGCAGTATCATACCACCATCTTGGAACTTTGCCTTGAATGGTATTCACCTTAGTGATCATAGCCACAGTATCACTTTCTTCTACTGCACTTGCCTCTTATTTAGATTTGCGATATCGTCATACTCGAGCATAGTGCCCGGTTTTCCCACAGACATGGCATGGGCCTTTGAACTTTCCGTTCTTCTTTTGGGCGTTTTTCTTGAATTTTCCTTTATTGGGTTTCAGGGAATTGTCCTTCTCGGGATGTTTGTTACTAAAGTTCTCTACTGCATGTACTTTGGACGAGGTATTCCCGTTATCATTCTTTTTATCGCGGTTACGGGATTCTTCCTCAATTTTGAGGTATTTCTGAATTTGTTTCAGTGTGTAGTCTTCAGTTTTATGCAGCAACTTCTTTCTATAGTCTTTCCACATCGGTGGCAATTTGGCGATTATAGCTACAACTTGGAATGATTCAGGAAGGTCTATTTTGATGGCTTTGATTTTGTTTACTATTAGCTACAATTCTTGGATTTGGGACAGCAGTGGTTTATTATCTATCCTGTTGAAGTCAAAATACCTGGCGATGAGAAACTTGTTGGTACCTTCTTCTTCAGCATTGTACTTGAACTCCAGAGCGGCCCAGATCTCCTTTGTTGATGACGTCTGTTGGTACAGATCGTACAAGAGGTTGGAGAGAGCATTCAGAATATGTTCTCGACAGAAGAGTTCGTCTTCGGCTCGTTTAGTGCAAGCTGCCACTTGTTCAGGTGTTTCGTCGTCAGTTGCTTCAGGTAGCGCTTGCAGATTTGAATCTAATATATAGTATATCTTTAGCGCCGTTAGGAGAAATTTCAGCTTGTCTTGCCATCTTGTAAAATTAGTTCCATCGAACCGATCAAGACATATCAAGTCCTGATTCATCAGCTTGATGGATGAAATACTGTCGGCTTCCATTATCAAAATAACGCTTTAAGATTGTTGGAAATTATACAGATTAATGAAATTTCTGTATAATATGGAAACTGAAAATATCACGATAATCAGAAATAAAGACAGGCTGAAGCATGTCTGAAAAACGCTGTCCTTAAAGCGTTATTTGCCCCTACTCAAGTAAATTGAGTATGCCGACAGGTTACAGGCAAATAGCTTCTAGGATACGACGAGCCTGATGTGGGTCTACGTTCAGCAAACACGAAGGCCCACCAAATGAAACTCTATTACACACTTTCTGGCAGTATTACAATATAGAGAAAAATCCCAAAAGAAAGAAAAAAGAAAGAGAAAAGTGGTTTTGACCACTGCACTGGTCAGTTCAAATCTTCAGCCACTAGTTCAGTAGAACCATCCTAGACCACACCGCTGGTCTGTTCTTCAAGCTAAGGTTCAAGCCTTGCTATGTTGCTGGAAACACTAAAATTCGTATGGGTTTTGCTGGAGTGAGTTGAGATGGTTTGGAAACCCATCCAGGCCCTCCTTTTATAGGCTATGGTGGCTGGGGGTTATGGTCCAGGGAAATAAATCCCATGACCGTTTTCTAGCTGTTGGAGAAAACTAGCCGTTATATGGCTGTTGGAAACTAGCCATTATATGGCTGTTATGAGAGAGTTGACTAGCCGTTTTATAGCTATTAGCAACAGTTTCTTGCAATTAAGTCCATAGTTGTTACATATTTGTGCAACAGCTATATTTCCAGCCTTTATATAACCAGAGGGACTCTCATTCAGTCCTCTAGATTTTTGTCCAACCAACCATCTGCCTTAGCTACTAGTCACACCGCGACTTGCACACGTCTCGCTCCGGTTCGCGAAAGGAGTGATACGATGCGCACATGCGAAGTGCAAAGTGCGCCACTAGCCTCTCTACAGCCACACTGCCTCACATGCCCTCTCACCGAGCCCGAGCCCGAGACCGAGCCCGAGCGCACGCGCAAGGTCCATAGTCCACGGACTAGGTAGGTAAATATTATAATACTCCACTATTATCATTTAAACCACAGATTTTTCTCTTCTCTTTCCCATGTGAGACTATTTCCAAAAACCCATAAAACGGTGTTTTTTCCAAATAAAATAATATATATTATATATTATTATTATTATTATTTTTTAATTATTAAAATATATTTTATTTAAAAATCAATATTTTGTAACAAGAAGCCCAGCTCGAAAACCTCACCAGCAGAAATCAAGGTCTTCCCGTTAGGGAGAGGTTGGTCTTTTGTGATGGTATCCGCCGCGTAGGAAAATTGAATGCAGAGGCAGTAGAATATGAAGAAATTGAGAACAATAAACAGTTTGCCAGATTTTCTTTCCATCATCCAATGAGTAACAAGCTTGCAATTCGTCGTCAATGGAAGGTGATTGAATTTTGCCTACGGCCAATGAGTCAAGGAAAAAAACTCCAATGGACCTGATTACCCAACCATACAACTAAAGTGTTCAGTGGTGAATGCTGAAAGCTTATGACCACTTCTATAGCCATTCTGGAAGATGGTCAAAAGAGTCGGCTACTTGAATTGACTGGTCCAACCCAGAAGCGAGTTGGGGCTGGATGGTACACTCATCTGAGTCAGGGGTTACTTGTGCTCTTTAACTGGGTCGGAGGCAACAAAATCTGTGTCGACTCGAGCAAGTTATCACAGACTCGTCTGATACTTCAAACAGAAGTCGTGACTAGTGAGTGAAGACAAATTACAGGACACACGAATCGAGTCTTTACACCAGATACACAGGTACTCGATTCGGAAACGGGTTGCCTGTGAGCTAGGCACAGAGATATATAGGGGGCTATCACTACAACAAAAGGAGGATTAGCCGACGATGTATTTAGCGAATCAGCGGCGCTAATTAAAATGGGGCATCGGTTTGCGATCGGTATAAATACCGTACAACTCCCCTCTCCTGACTCTCTCTCTCTCTCTCTAGATGCAGCGACAGCCATCGCCATCTCCACCTATTTCCCCTTTCTCAATCGACCCTCTCTCTCACTCTATTTCCCCTTTTCCCTCTCTCAATCGACCATCTCTTTGTTTCCCCTTTCTTAATCCACCTCTTCTCCTTTAGGGTTACTCTCTCTCTCTCTCTCTCTCTCTCTCTCTCTCTCTCTACTGAGGATCCGGATCTGGTTTTCTCTCAAGCTACAAGATTTCGATGCAAACATGGGGTTTTCTCTCAAGTAATTAGCAGATTATCTACGACCACATCTAATCATAAGGTAATTTTAGCTATTTCATCTAACCCTTCTTCTTCTGCTAACAGAGTCTCTAGTTCCTATTCTGTGAATCTGAAGCCTGCTGGCCTTTATTGATTTGTAGTCTGGATATAACTTTTCATCATATACTTTTCAGGTTTGCAATTGACACAATGCAGTCAGTTTTCCTTGATGAATTTGGGGAGAAAATGCCCTGGATCATAACACTCAACAGACGACTCTTATTCAACACATTTGGTGGTCATCTTCAATCTTAGGTTGAAGTTCTTACTTCTGAAAATGTTTCAAGCACCTTGCTTCTCGTTTGCTATAAAAAATGTAGGAGGAAGTGTGCCATTCTCTTGGACTGATTTGAAGAAATGAGGCATTATAGGGTCTTGTTCATCAACAGAGGTTCTTACTTCGTGAATATATTTCAAGACCTTGCTTCTCATTTGCTATAAAAAATGAGAAGGGAAGGGGTTTTCTGCATACGACTACCTTTATCAGAATTCATGGTTTCAATCCATCATGTCTTTTGGATCTCTGTTCTCAAAAGTAATGGAAATCATAATTGATGGAATTTCACTACATTGCTGTGTGGAATTTATTGTTCTTTGATTATTTCTTTGCTTTTCCATGAATTATGTTTGTTGAGACTATGGATTTCTGTTATATACAGTGTCATGTGACATGTTTAATTGATTGATATTATATAGGAAGAAGTTGTTAGCAAGATGCAGTCATTTGAGAAATTGAAAGCTGAAGCTGAAAAATGCTTTAGCCCAAAGTGAGAAGTTTAAATATGAGAAGGTATAATTTGAATCTGCTGTCTATGCAAAGGTGTGATTTGGGTCCTGCATTTCCAAAGATTATAGTTTGATTTTACTTAATCTTCTATTTCAACTTAGGAGTGTTTTTCCTCTTCAATAATAATCCTAAACCTACTAAAACAACAACAACAACAAAACTAATAATGTTTAGAAAAAAGGAATGCATAATGTTTTCTGCGTTTATGGGGCTAGCAAGCCTCTTTACATTTATGTCTATCTGTCTGTATGTATGTATTAATCTTGCCAAGATGGTTCTGCTAAGGAGGTTGTGTAATGTGTGTTAAATGATGTTGGTTTTAGTAAAATACAAATACCAGTTTCCCAGCTAGTGGTAGTTGTAAAACCTTTGTGTGTTGGGTGAGTGAACTTTGATCTTGTATATCGCTCTGAAATTTTAGTTTTTCTCCTTCCTCACAAGTTGCAAAATTGTCATGGTAGTGGAGCTTGTTTTTGCCCTGAGCTCTTGGAGCCTCAGGGTGTAGCAAGTCCCTAGAGGTCTTATTCTGATCCTGTATGATCTTTCTGCCTTTTTTTTTGGGGGTAATCTAGGTGTGAACTCCTGACCTCTACGTTACATTTAAGGGTATCATGACTGCCATAAACAGTATGGCTTCAGTGAATTATAGTTGTGGGTATGTACACATGCGTACAATTAGTTTTGGAGTATTGCCTCTAGGCTAAACTTTTTTTTTTTTTTTTGCCCATGTTGGATGAGAAGCAAATGTTATTGCCATGGTATGTATGGCTGAGCGCATAACTGAACTCCTTCTATTGGGAACTCATTCCCTTTTATCTATATCAGTTGATTGTTGTGTTTGACACCTTAACAGATAAGCGACCATTTTGGGTTGTTGAACATGTAGAGGCTTTTTCTTGTTTTTTTTTTTTTTTTTTTTTTTTCAACACATACTCATTTATCAGAAAAAAAAAAAAAAAAAAAAAAAAAGTAGAAATGTGCAGGGTAAACTGGACATGATTTTTTGAGATGTGATCCATCCACATGATTGCCTATGAAGGCAACTGTCCTGTTGAGCTTAAACAAGTGCTGTGTATTGATGTTTTGATGCATCTGTCAAAATAGCGCCCTCTTTCCTTAAACAATGTAACAACTAGGGCTTCTTTCTCTAGGTTCCTGACATTGTTGTTTGTTTTGAGAATGGATGTTTAGTAAGCTGAGATACATTGCTGAACAATGGGGCATACATGATTCACTCATCAGATAAAAAAAAAAGAGAGCACATATGCAAATTCGAGAAAGAGATGCCCTGTGCCTTAGGGCCATACATTACTTTCTGTCATGCAGATGCTTCTTCTTTCATCTTCTTCTTTTTTTTTTTCTTTTCTTTTTTCTTTTTTCTTTTTTGTGATGCCTAATAGCCTCTTTAGAAATGTGTGAAATGAATCTTGTAAAATTGTAGCTGAACCAATGAATTGTGTTAATTAGTTAAATTGGAAATTTTGAAAATTTGAAAATTTTGAGATGACAATTGCAGAAGTTTGGATAAATGAACATCATGTGTTTCAAACAAAGCATTTTAACATTTTCCCACATTCTTCCTTACTCAAGTATTTTCTGGTTTGTAGGTTGGTTATAAAGTTCGGCTAGAGGGGATGAAAGGGAGGGATACTCGTCTTCTTTTTTGCACCACAGGCATTTTATTGAGGAGATCACTAGTTGATAGAAATCTGAAAGGCATAACTCATGTTATTGTGGATGAAATCCATGAACGAGGGATGAATGAGGGTAAGTTGTTTACTAAATTCAATTTTCAGGTGTTTTAAAAGTGGAATCTCACCAAGGTTGTGTTGAACTCAGATTTTCTTCTCATTGTGCTGAAAGACCTCCTTCCCGTTGACCAAAATTGAGGCTTATTTTGATGAGTGCAACCCTAAATGCTGAACTTTTCTCATCCTACTTGGTGGGGCTCCAATGATACACATCCCAAAGAAGTTCAAGATGTTAATGACTAGTACTAGATGCACAGAAACTCCCAATCTCCCCTATTCATGGCAGAAGTAATTAATGCTTTCATTAGTTATCTGCTTATCGAAGTCTTTATGCTATTCTAGATTTAACTTCTTGGATCTAGAGTTTTGTCGATATGACTTCGCATCTTTCCAAAAAAAAAAGTTTTGCTGTATGAACTGGTGATGGTCCCGTGGAATGTGATGTTCAACTGAGGCTTTCTGTTCTGTTTTCAGGGTTTTACATATCCAGTTCGAACTCATTTTCTGGAGAATTTTTTGGAAGTTACTGGTTATACATACAATCAGATTGATGATTATGGGCAAGAAAAGAAGTGGAGAATGCAGAAATAGGTCCTTAGCAAAAGGAAGAGCCAAATCTCGTCTGTTGTCAAGGTATATAGATCTTGTAAGACCCTGTTTACTTTGCTATGTCAAGTGTCATTCTTTTCGTTACATCCTTCTCCATCTTTATGTCCGCGGGATGCACTCAAGCTGATTTTAGGGAGTATAGCTTGAGGACTCGAAGTTGCTTGATTTTAGGGAGTATAGCGTGAGCGCCGACAAAGGGTTGCTCCCAATTGTCGGCAAAAAGACCGGTTTTTTTTTTTTTTTTGCATATAGAGTAGTTTCTAGATGTTATGAAGCAAGCATGGTACGCATGTGTGCTCAGATGTGTGAGTGCATACTTGGGCCCATATAAACATGGATCTCCACATGCACTTGGTAACATATGCCCAATGCGATCCATTCTTAGAGGTGAGTATAACATCTAGAATGTTGAAATCACCATACCATATCCACAAGATTGATGATTCCATCATTCATGGAACAATATATTTTAAAACTCTCCTTCAATACCTGCATAACAAAAGTGGAAACGTTAAGAGATTGCATGTATATGTACAAATATAAATACTCTCTACTTTTATGCATTTTCTTCCCATGAATAGTAACCAATTCAAGAGTAGAGCCCAGCTCATGAATCAGGCCCAAGCCTCGGTATTCAGCCCATAATTTGCAGCCCTACTGCACTTACATATCTTTATAATGTATGGCATGCACCTTTGGGGCCATGTGGCAAGCATAGGAAATGAAGGAAATTTTGAGATTCATGTATAGCTTGGGAAGGTCCTTTTTTATGGTTTTTTAAGTTGTATTTTGTTTTTAGAAATTTGTAGTATGTAGACTCCTGGTTGTTCTTAAATGTAGTAAAGAGAGGTTCGTGTAATTGGACTATATAAGGACCTATTTGCAATGTGAAGAAAATCCATTTTTGAGTTCTAATACACACACACACACATTGACACACACACACACACACACACACACACACACACACACACATCATTCCTTGCAATTTTTAGTAGAAGAAAGAGTTGGATGATTCCTCATTGGTCACTGAAGGAAGCGCTGCAAGACGAAGCGAGGATTGACTACTGTCATCGCCATCTTTTATTTGTTCAAAATGCCATCAGTTGTGGTTGCATTTACTCCTGTCTCTTGTTTTGATGTCTTACATGTGTGGTATCCATGTGTAGAGATAGTAGGATTGATAATTAAAATTATTAGGATAGTCTATTCTAGAATTAGAGACTGATGGTTGAGATTTAAATTGTTGGCAGGGATGGTGTGGTTGTGAGGGGCTACTTTGCTTGGTCATTGTTGGACAACTTCGAATGGCAGAAGGTTTCACGGTTAGATTTGGCCTTATTTACGTGGATTATAAAGATGGTCTGAAGAGATACCCAAAACATTCTGCTCTTTGGTTAATGTAGGAATGGCCGTGCGGTGGGGTGCATGCATGTGGGCTTGCAAAATTCTATTGCACAAATTCCTTTTTGCAGTAACTTGTATGGTAAAGAAGGTGTATGTGTAGGAGTTATGCAAGACATCCCACAAGAGGTGTAGGAGTAATGTAGCATTTTTTCTAATGCTATCTATCTCTGAATCAGGTCAAAGCATCCAACTTCAGGAAACTTACGAAACAACAGGTTCTTTGTTTTCACATGAATTGACTGCTGTACTTCTTAATTATATTCCAATGTTTCTGTTATTTGAATATTTGAATTGACTGCCCACTCATCAAAATTTAAGATGTGTATTTCAGAAACAACAGATGATGAGAGTATTAGCCTGTTGGAAGTACCTAACTGGTGTATGAAGGCAATATGACGTTAGAAGATTTCCTCACCCCAACTAAGATGAAAGATGGACTCACAAACCTTGCTAGAGTCAAAGAGCTGGTTGCTGTTATGCAGAGGTAGAGAGAAAATATTACGAAGAATGTAGGTAATGCATCCAGACAATGGTCAATTGTAGCTAGTACCTTATCAGCAACAGAGAAGAATGGTCGCCTTAATCATTTTCTTCAGTTAGATGGGCATAGGTTTCTCAACCAATGGCTCCAAGTGCAGTGGTGGCACAAGTGACAATTCTGTGGAAGAATCAATCAGTGCAGTGCTAGGAGCACTTGAGAAGTTACCTCTAGATGAGAGCTTAACTACTTCAGGAATTGTGGAAACTGTCAAACATCTCCTTGGCAGGAGCTTGAAAGTCTAGGAGAGGGCAAGAACTTTGTTTGATAGATGGATTTGTTTTTATTGATTTATTTATATTGAAGACCATTTTCAATTTATTGTAGTAAATATATATTTTTTTATTGTCTAGTAATATAAATTTTGTTTCATATTCAGTTTTATTTGTATTGCATCATTTTTATGTTTCAAATATTTTAAAAATACAGGTTTTGATTGAATTATATATAATAATAATAAATTACTGGCATGCTAGGGCCTCTCAAATCCATACAAAGGCTTTTAGTGGTGCTTGTGTAGAAATCTTACATCGCTTTTTAACGAGAGAAAGCAATATGATTTTTATCAGCGCTTATTCGCATCGCTGAAAACTATACTTAGCGGCGCTCAGACAAGCGTCACTAAAAAATACGTAGCGCCGACAATACTTTAGCGACATACCCATCTTTCGGTGCTTGGCTAGAGCCGCTAAAATATTATCGGCGTTTACAGGGTCTTTGACCGGCCCTTTCAAGCGCCGCTAAATATCCCAATTGTTGTAGTGTGTGTAGGGCTCACAGAGATGTCCGTGAATAATACACTCCGATCCATTTGTTCTGAAAAACAACAAGAGGACAGGTTTATAAAAATCAGGCAAGTCAAATACTGGGGTTTGCCACACCAAACTAAACAGTGGAAACATAAATGCCCACGGTTGAAAAGTTCATGGAGTTGACAATCATGTTTCTGTTCATAGGGTTAGGGAAATTGATCATACTAGCCTCGATATATGGTTAAATTCCCTAAAGAAATTCAGCCTTTCAAATATTATGAGGGTGGCCTTCTGACAAGCCTCCGAAATTTACTTGAACCAAAATGCCCTTTGTCCTTGGTTCAGTAGTTGTACGGTTTTTTCAGTGAATAAGAAGTTACCATATATTTAATGACATGTACGAAACCCTTTTTTGGGCATGGGCAAGGCCCAACTCGTGGGGCCCACACTGATGTATGTGTATAATTCATGCCGCCCATCCTTCTTGCCATATCATTTTAGGGCTAGGGCCCAAATATTAGCCTGATCCAGTGCTTGTGTGGTCCACATAATATAAAATAATAGTGACTGTTGAAACTTTCTAAGCTCACTGTGAAATTTATTAGAAGTGGACATTGCCAAAGTCAGGACTTTTTGGGCCCATGATAAGCTGACCAACATGGTGGATGATCAGATCACCCCATTGTGTGCCTTAGGACAACTGCGACTCATATAACATGGCGACTACGACCCATGCAAACCACGACCTAAATGGGTCGCAGTTGTCATGTTATATGGGTCGCAGTTGTCCTGTTATATGGGTCGCAATTGTATGGGTCACAGTTGTCAAGTTATATGGGTCGCAGTTGTCTTGTTATATGGGTCACAATTGTCCTATTATATGGGTCGCAGTTGTCATGTTATATGGATTGCAATTATCATGTTATATAGGTCGCAGTTGTATGGATCGCAGTTTTCATGTTATATGGGTCGCAATTGTCCTGTTATATGAGTCACAGTTATCATGTTATATGGGTCGCAGTTGTCCTGTTACATGGGTCGCAGTTGTACTGTTATATGGGTCGTAGTTATCCTGTTATATGGGTTGTGGTTGTCATGGGTCATGGTTATCATGTTGTATTGGTCATGGTTATCATGTTATATGGGTCGTGGTTGTAATGTGACATGTGGAGTTCATAAGGGTCGAGGTTGCCATTTGACGTGAACCCCACCTTGATGTATATGTTTAATCCACGCCGTCCACTACCTTCTCCATATTATATTAGGCTATGAGCCAAAAAATGAGAAAGATTCGAGTCCTGAGTGGACTGTACCGAGGGAAACAAATTCCACTGTTGGAACTTCCTAAGGCCTACTGTTGTGTGTGTATGGGTCATAGCTGCCATGTTATATGGGTCATGGTTGTCATGTTGTATGGATCGTGGTTTGCATGGGTCATGGTTGTCAAGTTATATGGATCGTGGTATACATGTTCACTTCCTTTACTACCTAACCATTGGTACCATAGCCTAAGGCCCACAATGAGGTGATTCGATCCATTCACATTGTCGGCCAGCTCGTCGTGGGCCCAAAAAGTCCTGACTTAGGCAGTGTCCACTTCTAACAAACATCACAGTGAGCCTGGAAAGTTTCAATAATCACAATTATTTTCTATTTTATGGCCCACATGAGCACTGGATCAAGCTGATATTTGGTCCCTACCCTTAAAATGATACGGCAAAAAGGATGGGCGATATGGATTATACACATATATCAATGTGGGCCCATTTGGGTCGTAGTTTGCATGGGTCGTAGTTGTCATGTTATATGGGTCGTGGTTGTCATGTTGCATGGATCATAGTTTTCAACGTGTTCACTTCCTTTTCCACCAAACCATTAGCACCATATCTTAAGGCCCACAATGGGGTGATCCGATCCATCCACCTTATTGGCCAGCTTGTCATGGGCCCAAAAAGTCCTAACTTGGGCAGTGTCCACTTCTAACAAACATTACAAGTGAGCTTGGAAAGTTTTAACAATCACCATTATTTTCTATTTTGTGGTTCACACGAGCGCTGGATTAGGTTGATATTTGGGCCCTAGTCCAAAAATAACACGGCAAAAAGGATGGGTGGCATAGATTATACACATACATTAATGTGAGCCCATTTGGGTCGTGGTTTGCATGGGTCATAGTTGCCATGTTATATGGGTCATGGTTGTCATGTTGCATGGATTGTGGTTTTCAATGTGTTCACTTCCTTTTTACCAAACTATTAGTACTATATCTGAAGGCCCACAATGGGATGATCTGATCCATCCACCTTATCGGCTAGCTTGTCGTGGGCCCAAAAAGTCCTGTCATGGGCAGTATCCACTTCTAACAAACATCACAGTGAGCGTGGAAAGCTTTAACAGTTGCCAGTATTTTCTATTTTGTGGCCCACATGAACACCAGATCAGGGTGATATTTGGTACCTAGCCCTAAAATGACACGACAAAAAGGATGGCCGGCGTGGATTATATACATACATCAATGTGGGTTCATATAGGTCATGGTTTGCATGAGTCATAGTTGTCATGTTATATGGGTCATGGTTGTCATGTTGCATGGATCGTGGTTTGCACGTGTACACTTCCTTTACTACCCAGCCATTGGTATCATAGCCTAAGGCCCAGAATGAGGTGAACCGATCCATCCACCGCGTTAGCCAGCTCGCCGTGGGCCCAAAAAGTCCTAACTTGGGCAGTGTCCACTTCTGACAAACATTACAGTGAGCCTGAAAAGTTTCAACCCACATGAGCACTGGATCAAGGTGATATTTGGTCCCTAGCCCTAAAATGACACGACAAAAAGGATGGGCGGCATGGATTAGCACATACATCAATGTTGGCCCATATGGGTCGTGGTTTGCATGGGTGGTAGTTGTCAGGTTATATGGGTCGTGGTTGTCATGTTATAATATGGGTCGTGGTTTTCACGTGTTCATGTCTTTTATTATATAGTTATTGGTACCATAGCCTAAGGCCCACAATGGGGTGATCAGTTCCATCCACCTTGTCGGCCAGCTCGCCGCGGGTCCAAAAAGTCTCACCTTGTGCGGTGTCAACTTCTAACAAACATTTTATTGAGCCTAGAAAGTATCAACAGTGAGTGACACTATCACCATTATTTTCTATTATGTGGCCCATACTAGCTCTAGATCAGGCTGATATTTGGGCCCCAGCTCTAAAATGACATGGCAAGAAGGATGGGTGACATGGATTATACACATACATCTGTGTGGGCTCCACGAGTTGGACCTTGCCCACACCCAAAAAAAGAGTTATGTACGCGTTATTAAATACGACATAACTTCTTATTCACTGAAAAACCGTACAACTACTTAACCAAGGATAAAGAGCACTTTGGTCCAAGTGATTTTCGAAAGCTTGTCAGAAGGCCACCCTCGGAATATGTAAAAGGTTGAATCTCTTTAGGGAATTTGACCATACATCAAGGCCAGTACGGTCAATTTCCCATAGGGTTATTACCACTCAGATAAACTATAGGAACATCTCTGTGGCCCTACACAACCCAAAGCACCGGAGTATCTGTTCGCCGAGGTCACAGGCAATCCAATTCCCTAATAAAGCAGGTTGAAGAGATATTTGAACCTGGTTGTAGAACCAAAAACCCATTCTCTTGCCAACTAGCTATATACTCTTTTTATGAAAAAAATTAATAATCAATATATTTATTTACTTATTAAAATAAACTTTTATTTTTAAAATTTATTTTTGTTATTAAAACACAACAATTCAGTTGTTTCTCGTTGTGATATACTAGTTCCATATTAGTCCTTGGTGGCCTACAAATGGATGGTTAGGAAAAGATTTGAAGTGAAAAAGTCTAATGACCTATAATGGTTAGGAAAAGATTTAAAGTGAAAATTCAGAGGTGGGAAATGAGACAGCAATATCTTGATTTCCTAAGCGGTCAATGCACCGTGGATTTGGGGGGATTTAAGGCGATTTCAAATCCCCTTGTTGTTTGGCAAGTTTCAAATCCCCTCAAATAGGGGGTTTGAAATCTACAGTGAGAGCTTGGATTTCACCTAAAATCCATTCAATAGTTGCATGTGTAACGTGTGTCACCATACTATTGTTCTATTAGGCACATGACTCACTAATGATATAAAAAAACAATTAGATTAACAATTGCATCACTATAACTACTTTAATATGATGATCAACATCGTTCAAACATCGTCCATATAAATCAATGGATAAAAATTGTTGGTTAGTCACTTGGACATGATCTTGTGCTTTATGGCCCATCTGAGATTTAGAATTTCATCGTTTTCGAGCAAAGCATATATTTCAGCGGGCTTATTACAACCATTGTATTAAACATTACATATGTCACTAATTAGAGATATTAAAGTTGATTTAGTAATTAAATTCAAATCCCCGTGAATATATTATGCATAGCTACTTTTGAATTAAAGTTGATTCCCATTCTATGGTACCGAACACAACATAAGGATTTCAAATCCAGGGGGTTCTGAATAAAGGGGGTTCCAAATCCATTCTTCTAAACAAGCCCTAAACATAGGGCCATTTGTTAGGATTGACGACGGACGTGAATTTGCTAAAAATCTGAGGAAAGCCTGCCCTGAAATGATCTCTTCAACTGGACCACAGGCATAAGCATCAACAAACCTTTTGAAATGACAATGCTACCTGAAATCTAAGAACATTCCTTCGGGGAGCAGTTAGGTAAAAGGCTAGTCAGCCAAGACAGTTACCGTGGGACCCATGATAATGTATTTATTATATTTTTATACCGGCCATCCATTTTTTCGGATCATTTTATATCATGATCTCCAAAATGAACCAGATTAAAATTTGGGAAACAATCATGGTTGACAATTAAAAACTTGTTGTGGACCACAAAAGTAATTATGAACCAAGGTAATATTAAAATTTCCCTTCATCCAGGTGTGCGTGACCTTATTAACAGGTTAGATGGCAAATAAGCATTAAGGAAAACATCACGGTTTCTTGGTCGATCCATAAATTCTAAAAAAGAGATAGGATAATCTGACTTTTGAGTTGTCTTCCTCGACCCGTGTCTTCACTCTTGCTGCTTCTCATTTGTGGAGCCCTGTTGTGCAGCCTCTTTTAATTGGTTCAACCCTTCCTTTGGTCTGGATCTCTTTGCTTTGATGGAATTGGACAGTTGGGTCTTCTGCAGAAGCTTGATTTGAACTCAAATTCAATGACATGAGGCATTCTAGTCAGCTTAGAGAGCCATAGAGGTTGGGAAAACTGCAGAGCCTCCGGTACTGTATCATGGTTGAAAATCCAATAATCATGTCATTGCTTGCTGGTTTTGAAAAACTGGTGAAACTACAGGAGTTGATCGAGGCATGTGAATTCACGGTTTTTTGGAGTAATTCCTTCAAGATTTTCTCATTTGCTGAATCTCACCACCTCATCTCTACAGATCAACAGGATGACAGGTGAAATCCATGTTGGGTGGAGAAACCGTTCACACATACTCCATTTGAATTTGTGCAGAAATCTGTTGGGTGGTGTTGTTCCTTTTGATGTTGGGTTTTTGTTTAGTTTGGGGAGGAAGTTGGATTTGAGTGGGAATCCAGGACTGTGCTTCATTGGGTCTAAAGGGGTTGAAGCAGCCAAGATCGGCATTAGCAATATTTGTGGGAGAGGGGCAGCGACTGACAGAGGGTATGTATGGAGCTCAAGAAGTAGAGGAGTAGGAAAAGCCTCCTTGCTGTACTCATGCTTGCAGCAACTACAAGTACTCACGCTTGCAACAACAACACCTTCCTTGAATGCTTCTGCCATCGCCATGTACTCAGCTTCAGTTGTATAAAGAGCCATCACAAGCTAAAATTTCAACATCCAACCAATTGCTTCACCTGCTAGCACAAACGAGTAATCAGAAGTTGACATTCTTTTATCAATATTGCATGCATAATCTGACTCCACATACCCTACTAATTTGGCCTCTAGTTTCTCAAAAGATAAGACATAGTCCTGCTGTAAGACCCGTATCCTGGCCCGTACCGTTCCATAAGCTTCCGCGGTCCTCCCGATCGAATTCTAGTGACCCGCAATCTGTTACTGACATTTGCGCGCGATCCTAAGCTGAGTCTTGCATATCTGAGTTGACTTGTACCAATGAGACCGCGCCGTCGCCGCGGTTCCGATGTCACGTCCCGTGCCCCGAGGCGATACCCGGGCCAGGAGATGTAGGCCCACGTTCAGTTCGAGGAAAATGGTGCATGTTGCGAATTCTAAGAGAATTTCTACGATATGTCCCGTCAAGTACATCCCATCACAAGACACCACTCACCCTTACCTCTCCTTACCCAAAGTCAAAGCAACCCATGCTTAGCCTTCCCTTTCTTACCAACAAGTCAAAAAAGCCCATACCTTCCATCCCATCTCCCTTACATCTCTTATATTTTTCTCATTTTCTCATTTCAAGCAAATCCTATGAGAGAACCCACGTCCAAGCTCCATGGGAGAGAGAGCTAGTGTGGCCCACCTTCCTACCACCCGATCCCACCATCCTAAGCCCATCTCAACCATCGAAGTCCATACATTGGAGCTCTAGCATGCTTTGGCGGAAGGAGGAGAAGATCATAGGTGGGTGATTTTATTATTTGAATTGTGATTTGAGGGCCCACATGCATGGGACCCATTTTGATGTATTTGTCGTATCAAGAGGGACCCATAGTGGCGGAGTCCCTCCGCTACCCAATCTCCATCTCTCTCTCTTTCTTTCACTTCTCTTCTTTCTCTCTCTATTTTTCCATGATGATGTGTGGCCCACCTGATGTACACATCAGACCCGGACCATCCATCAAGAAGGACTATCCAGCCGACCCAACCTTGCTGACCGTCCAGCAGCTTTCTTGGCTGCCTGTTTTGGACAGACCTGGTTGGAAGGAAAGCACAAATACCAGCTTGATTTTGGGGTGGCCCACTCACGTGGACCCCACATGTACCCATATGCCAGCAAGGCCGTCCACCTGTGGACGCAGGGCCACTGTGATGTATTTTATTCATGCCACCCAACAACAGTGGGACCCGTCTGATATGCGTGTGGTGTCCTCACCGTCCACCAGTTGGGACGGTGGGACCCACCCGATGTATTTGTTTTATACTCTGGTCGTCCATTGGTTGGGCCAGCAGCTGCGGCTGCTGTGCAGTGTCAGCAGGACTGTGGGCCCCTCTGTGAAGTAGGTACAAATCCACACCGTCCGTCTGTTATTGCATTGACATTAGCAAAGGGGCTGACAATGAGGTATGTATTATATCTAATATCGTCCATGTTTGGGGCGTGCGGACCCACTGCACATGGGCCCCTCTGTGATGTATGTGCGGACCCTCACCGTCCAACAAATCTGAATGGTGGACCACATTTGGAGGTATGTGTTTTACCTCTGCCGTCCACATATCTAGCTGGTGTACCAGCTGATGCTTAGACGTAACAAGTTTTATGGGTCCCACCAGATGTAACCATCCAGCCATTCATCTGCTGTGGGACGCCACTGTGATGCAGTGCTATATCCTTGCTGTACCACGCGTGCCCATGCCCACGTGGGACCCACCTTGATGCATAGATATTCGTGGCCAGCAATGGACCATGAACTGGCAGTGGGGGTGTACTAGCCAGCTGCAACATAAAAATAAATAGTATAAAATATATAATATTATTATAATAGGTAATATTATATTATTATGGTATTGGGAAGGGTGGCCCATCACGTGGGATCCACCTCATGTATTTTTTACCCTCACCGTCCATCTGTGGACGGTGAGATGGAAATAGATTCAAATCTTAGGTGGAGCACATCGCGTGGGGCCTACTTTGATATATTATCTCTGTCGTTTAGATGGGCTGGACGGTTGGTTTGTGTAATGTAGGTGTAACGACTCAGAAAATTTTCGTGCAATGGCCCGAGTACCACCTCGACCAGAAATCACTTAGGATCAAATCCTTTAGAAATTTGATAAAGTTAACTAAGTGTTAAACTAGATTAGCCATGAAATTCGTTTGAATCACTTTAAATATGATCTGCAAAACCCAAAACTTGTAGAATCATTGACGCTAGGTTACCCTATAATCTAGGATCAAACTCATTACCCGACTGCTCTTGGGAGCACATTGAAACTCCGTATCAGGTCTAGACCGCACATCGGGAGTTCGAATAATACGAAGTTAAGGACTTAGGACCACCTCGCTGGGCTTGACAACCATCTTGGAAATTAAATCCAAACAGTGTCCCACGGCTGTTCGCTTGAGTCCGGAGTGAGGAGTGTGAGAACACTTGTTTTTCTTTACAAAATAAATATCTCAAATAGTGATCTGAGACTTGTTACTTGCGGATATTTTGTAAACAACCAGACCATCAGAATCTGACCCAGATACACCCTCGGATCAGGAAAAATTTCATAAACATATCCATGTACTTGGAATTTCAGATCGAGATCCGCTGACCGTTGAACTGAAACTGGTCCGCCACGTGTGATCTGGGAATCCGACTTAAATGAAAACTTAACTCCACCTAAATCCAGAGTCTATGAGCTTAAGTCTGACTTTTGGCTCAAGAGGGGCCGCCAGAAGTCCTCCGTTGAGCTGGAAAAGGGTCACTTTGGTTATAACCTAAGTATACCTTGACCTTAAGTCTATTTTAGTGTGTTTTTAGGCTATATAAGGACCTTAGACTCCTCTCTCTTACAATCATACGAATTTGAAAGAAACCCTAGAGAGAGAAGAGAGAAAAGAGAGAGAAAGAGTGAGAGAAGTGGGAGAAGCTCCCTACTACTATCTCCTGTCGTTCTACAAGCTTAACCACGCAAGTCTTGTCACTTTTCCGGCGAATCCGACTTTGTTTCTAGGTAAGAAACCCTAACCCTAATCTGTTTTGGGGTTGTGAAGGTTGTGAGTTATGAAATAGCTAACTTATTTCATTCTATATGTTGCCAAACTACCGAATACGAAAGCTTAGCAAACCTATCAGATTTGTTACGATTCTACGATAAAGGTGAGGACTTTAGGTGTTTAGGTTATGGTTTTCAACGCTTTCAATGTCAGATAATGATAGATTCATGATCTACATGCAATTGCACATGTACAAAGTGCTGTTTATTTTCCATTTCGATTAAAGATGTAGAATATGGAATTTTACATATTCTAGGTATTTGTAGAAAGTACCGTATACGTATAAATTTTGGAAATGTGTTTGCCATGATTATTTGTTATATGAATATATTATATATGGATAAAATACTTAGTTGGCGAAAGAACTCGCCCTAATACATGTTTTGCTAATATACACTATGTATGTTGAAATAGTGTATTCTAGAAAGTACCGTATACGTATAAATTTTGGAGATGTGTTTGCCATGATTAATTGATGTATGAATATATTATATATGGATAAAATACTTGCTTGGCGAAAAGACTCGCCCTAATACATGTTTTGCTAATGTACATTATGTATGTTGAAATAGTGTATTCTAAGTGTTTGTGAAAATGCTTGTGAGAGTAAGTGTTTGGATGATGGTGTCTTAGGTAGGTGTTGAGATGGGATTCTCAACTACCTTAGAGACATATATGATTTCCTCCATGTTGAATGTTTAACTTAACCGCTTACTTAGGAAATACATGTGTTTGTATTTCTTGTTTACTCTGTGCTTTGTAACATGCTTTATGACTTGATCATTAACATGCTTGAATTACTTTGTTTATTATGCTTTACTCTACATGCTCTAAATATGGATTGATTGAGTTTGGGACTATGATTATAGTCCAGACAATCGGTACTAGACTTGAGTTCGTGGTTGAGATTCATTTCGCCACGTAGGATGCGTTTGACGAACCCGAGTCGTACTTCGGTTGGCGACAGTGGTTAGGCCACGCGAAGTGCTTATGCACTTCATGTCGTTCAGTCGATTGTACGCTCGAGCTAGTCAGGCTCGTCAAGTAACCCGATATGTCTAATGTATGTTCACCCTGTTTAGATGCTACTGCTTGAACCTAGGGTACCAAACTTACCAGTAAAATCTCGTTAACCATGGTACCTCGATCCGCTAAGACTCATGAGCCAGACATGGTGGTATGGGACACCATGGTCGAGCTGTCGGCCTACGCTGGGGCCACGTGCCTCTCTGTAGTGACCAGTGAGCAACCAGACTCGTGAGCTGATTATGGTGGTATGGGACACTATATTCGAGCTGTCGGCCTACACTGATTGGTGACGAGCCCTTTGTAGTGACCTCGACCATACTCTGAATTTGTGGTGAGGCGACGAGTTTTGCCACAGTGTATAGAGTATAAACTAGGCCTGTATCCAGTTAGTGATGAATCGTTAAAAAGGTGATGGGAGAGTGGTGTAATCATTGTGTGTAACAGCCCTGGCAGCCTTTGCAGTGCCCTAGAACCACACTATCATATGAGATTATCTAGGTTTGACGACCCTAGAATGGATCATGTTTGGGAATGATACAAGGGAGGTACCTTAGTTTCCCAATACTACTATTTGAAATGGACTAATAATAACTCGGTAATCATGCTCATCATCGCATTGCATGTGCCTGAAAGATGTGGAGCACTGAGGAATTCAAGCATGCCGCGAACGTAAGATGGTGTCGCATGAGGGAGTGTGTGGTGAGGGCATCCATCATGACTACATTCATACTTGAATTAATAAGAGTAGTTAGGAGTGTTTGATTGTACTGCTTTATCATTACTGCTTGACTGAATTGATAACATGTTAACATATGCCTTATTGTTCCACTGAGTTAGTTACTCACTCCCACGTTACGGGACGATGTTGTACACACCAACCAGACTCTGTCTTAGGTGTAGATGAGGTGACGACTCAGGAGGCTGAGCCGGACTACGACGAGGACTAGGACGAGTTTTCATTCATGCAATATTCTTGTGGCTTTGACTAGACTGCCTAGATCGACGGGACTGGCAGGGCTTACTTCTCTAGTTGTATTTTTGACATTTTGAACGTAAAACAAATACATGTATATGGTGACTCAGATGGGTTCATACTCTGGAGATTGATGGTTTTGTTTCTTTTACATATATATATATATATACAGTTTCAGTCTTCCGCTTGCCTTTATACAATTGATCTGGAGTATGAATTACTGCTTTGGTATAATTTCACTCATGTTTATTGCACTAATATAGATAACATTCAATTATCATTCATTATGTTGTATAAGTGATGCGTTGGAACTCTGGAATTGAGTTTATGCTCGACCCCCAAATTTCAGGGCGTTAGAAGTTGGTATCAGAGCATAATTTTGATTAAACCGGACATGATTTATGTTCCCACGACATATGCTGACGCCTTTTACATATGAGGGTGCGAGAATAATGTAGTAATAGTCTTAGGCATCCCAGTTTCATCCAATGGTAAAGTTCGTTAAAACGAACGCCGAAATCGAGTCTATACTCAACCCTGGTCACACGGGTCGACCTTAAAACACTTCTAGGCCGTCAATGACGGGTCTAGATCGCAATCCACCAAATCCTAGCTGTTGAAATTCGGTAAAATACCATTACGTATCAGAATGTACTTGAAAGGACCCGAAACGACTCGAAACGGAGTCATGGGCCTCCCCACGCTAATCTAGAGGGAACCAGGATAGACCCACGGTGTATTTGACACTTGGGGAGGGTGGTGAACACCGCCCTACCGCGGTGGTGCCATTCCTGGCCCACCGGACCGCAGCGGAACCGCGGTCACCGCGGTCAGGCCAGTCGGGTCTAGTTGGGCCGGGTCTGGTCAGGGTCGGCCCAACCCCAGGACTTGTGTGGGACCCGTGAAATCATGCGGGGGTCCTTATTTATACTCCGTCAGCCCCCCTCGCCTCATTTCCACCCTTCCAAGCCCTCTAAATTGTTGTTTCTCTCTCAACTCTCCCTTTTAATCAGCAAAACCCTTGATTTCGGCCACAACCCATCCCTCTCCTTCGTTCACAGTAACCCTACCTCCCTATCCTCTCCATTTCTCTCTCATTTCAGCCCACACACTCCCCCTTTTGTCTCAAAATCGTGCACGCCCCCTACCCCACTTCATTTCTTCTTCTTTCTTCTTAAACCCTGGTCGTTTGGGCTCTACAACTGCTGTTGAGACCCAAGCTCATTGTGAAGCAAGGAGAGCAGCCCTTTCTCTCTCTTATCGTTACTTTCTATGGCTTTCTTCGCCATTGTTTCGGCCATTTTCTCCATCTCCATCGTCCTTTCTCTTATGGGAAAGAGGAAGACCGCTACAGATGAAGCCGGGCCTAGCCGTCTAACCCGTTCGAGGAGAGAAGTGGATGTTGAAGCTAGCCCTAGCACGGTTCGGGAGTATAGGTCAAAGCGGGACCTAGATCCCTAACCTCCGATCAGAGATGCCTTTTCGATAGGCTTCGAATACGGTCGTTTTGCTGACCGTAAGATAGTGTTTGAAGCTCACGTGGATGAGAGAATGTTTGGGCTACACCCGGTGATGGACCGCTTGGTGGACATTGAATGGGGTCCTATATTTGAAGGTGAGTCTCCTGCATGAGAGAACACAGTTCGTGCCTTCTACGCCCATATCATAGACCCATCATTGGAGCCTCTTCAGTTCACGATCTCTGTGAGTGGCATAAGGTGCATAATTACTGTGGTTGAGATGGCGCGGGTCATGAACATCCCACGTGGTGAAGTGCTTCCTAATGACAACTTCTCTAGGAGTGCTCGAGAAAGGGATCGCCGTACGCGATACCATTGTGGTCGACAGGTTTCTTTGACGTGAGAAAACTGTCTTTTGTCGTCGAAGTTGACAGATGACTTCCGTTTGCTCCACCATATTTTCACATATAATGTGTATCCACAGTCGGGTAATCGCACGGAGTGTACTCGGTTGATGGTGGACTTCTTATACCGGATTGGACATGGGGACAACTTATGCCTGCCCACATTCGTCCTATTTCAGATAGTTTCGGTCGTTCGATCTGTCAGGAATGACCTCTCGCTCTCATTTAGCCGCCTGATATGCAAGATGGCTCGTGATGTCGGCTATAGGCTTAACATGGAAGACCTTGCGCCAGTTCGAGTCATAAGTGAGGCTACACTTAACAACATGAAGATCGACCCTCAACAATGGCAAGCCCGACTCGACGAGTCTAGAGATGAGTCGGATAGCGCTGGTGAGGAGAGTATTGACCTCGAGGCAAGAAGCGAGGGAGGAGGCGGTGATGAGATACAAGAAGAGGAAGATGAGGCTCAGGATACTGAGCAGAACTCTCCTCCTGGAGCACCAGAGCCGGACGCTGCTCACGCTGCGAGGGATGCTCGTATGGTTCACATTGAGGAGAACCAGGCTGCCCTGCGGCAAGAGATTGGACAGGTTCGGGCTGAGCTTGGTGAGACCCGAGCCAAGCTTGAGGTGACCGAAGCCTACATGAAGAGAAGTTTTAAGAAGGTGTCTCGCACCTTAAAGACTATCCTGTGCTGTGTATAGGATAAAAATGCTCCTCCTCCATCGCCTGATTCGGATGCCTAGTCATCCAAGTTGTTGTTTGTAGTTGTTTTGGTTACCGCATTAGGCGGTTTATGTTTTCATGTTGATGGATGTAGTAGTTAGTGGTATGCTTTTGTCGTAGTTAAAGCTTGGTTGTATTAGCTCCCCTACATCTTCTGTCATGATTCATGTAACTCTGTATCCATGTATTGTGACAATTTTGGTAAATGAAAAGCATGCAGCTCTTTTGCTATGATGTTTGTGGAATGCTTAAGTGATTATGAATTGTGTTGCCATGCTTTATCTCACAAGCGATGTACCCTATGTTGTATAGGGCATGCCATGGAGATCTATGAGGAGCACGACACCCCTCTTGCTCACTGACTCGATGAACCAGACTCCTTCCCGCAGAGGTGGTCCTACGGGCCCAGGTTCTGGCTCAGATCAGCCTTCTGCTGGTCCTACTGGTGGTTTTCCACCTTATACACCCCCGGTTCGCGAGTAGAACCGGGCATCCTCTTCGACGCCGTATGAGCCGCAGGCTGCTCCACCTACTGATATGTTTGAGCAGTTGATGTTGATGATGCAGCAGCAGTAGCACCAGCAGCTTATGGCCACTATTTCTGAGGCCTTGTCCTAGGGTGGGAGTGCGACTCCACCTCCGACATCTACACGGCCTATCGAGACTGCTGAGCCTCCTGCTTAGTTTGAGGATATGCCTCTGCCCACACCTGTTGCGTACCCTACGAGAGATGTGGGTACTCACGGTCTACTCGAGCGATTTCAGCGCTTGAGGCCTCTGACTTTTACGAGTTCTCACAGACCCGAGGAGGCCGAGTACTGGTTGGACCGCGTCTCGAAGATACTGAAGATGCTGCATTATTTTGAGGCTGAATAGGTTGAGTTGGATGCCTTCATGTTCGAGAAGGAGGCTAGCTTATGGTGGGACAGCATACTGCGGACCGTCGCAGTGGGTTATGTGTGGACTTGGGCAGCATTTGAGTTCCGTTTCCATGAGAAATATTACCCTCAGGCCTACCGACACGAGAGTATAAGCATCGCTTCACCAAGTTGGGCCGCTTTGTCCCGACTATACTTGCTGATGAGCCGATGCGGATTTGACGCTTCACTGAGGGCTTGCGACCTGACATTCGGTCGAAGATTTTCTATATCCGCATACCATCTTATGCGGAGTTTATTCATATGTCTATTGGGGCGGAGTAGGATGTTGATCGGCTGACACGCTCCCATGGTGCTATGGTTACGAGGCCACGACCGGATGTTCAGGGCAGGCCTTTCCTTGGTAAGAGGCCTCGTGCTGACTCGCCTCCCAGGATCGTAACGCCAGTGGCTCCGATGAGGTGCCCTATTATGACCTGTATATACTGCAGGAAACAGGGTCATCCTGTTGGGAGTTATTTTATGCGGATGAGGGATAACGGGTTCTCTTCGCCGCAGATGATTGGTCGTTCTCGCCCACAGGCTATATCGACTCTACCACTTCGGATGGCACCTGCACACCCGTCCTTCAGACCACCTGCACCTCGCTTCTGGCCGCCTCAACGGCCCATGGTACCTCAGCCTAACCGGCCACATCAGGCGTGTGTTCATGCGCTTATAGCAGAGGAACCAGAGACTGGACCTTCAGCGCCTATGGCCTTCGAGGTCACTGTACACGTCTAAGTTACTCTCGTCTTCTCATTAGTGGACACTAGGTCCACTACTTCTATGATTTCATGCACGGCAGTCAAGCGTCTGGGTTTAGTGAGTGCTCCTATGAGAGAAGTGAGGGTTATCACTGCTACAAGGACTTACTTTGAAGTTACTCGTATGTGTGAGGGCTGCCCGATAGACTTGGGTGGCAGAGTGATACTAGTTGACCTGATCGTCGTCCCCCTATTCCATTACGACGTTATCTTCGGTATGGATTGACTCACTAAGATGCGAGTCGAGATCGACTGCGAGACTAGGGTGGTGACAGCCTATGGACTCGATGGCATGGCCTTTACTCTTTTTGTTCAGGTCAGTCACGCTACTCAGTTGCGATGTTATGCTTCTTCATTAGAGGCTACTGATGTTACGATGCTTAAGGATACGCCTGTAGTTTAGGCTTTTGCGGACGTTTTTTCACTGATTCCTAGGTTGCCACCTCGGCGCGAGATCGACGTTACCATTAATCTTACGCCCGGTGCGACACCCATATCCTTCCCTGGGGAGCACCTATGCTATTTGTGAAGAAGAAAGATGGCTCACTACGGTTATGTATTGATTACCGTAAGTTGAACCAGGTCAGCGTGAAGAACAAGTATCTTTTGCCCAAGATAGATGATCTGTTTGATCAATTGAAGGGGGCAAAGTATTCCTTGAAGATCGACTTGCAGTTAGGGTACCACCAGTTGCGTGTCAGAGATGAAGACATGCAGAAGATAGCTTTCAGGACATGTTTTGGCCACTACAAGTTCCTGGTGATGTCGTTCGGTCTTACGAACGCAGCGGTCGTGTTCATGGACTTGATGAACAGGGTATTTCGGCTATTCTTATACCAATTCATCATCGTATTCATTGATGACATCCTGATATATTCCATGAGTCGGGAAGAGCACGAGGTGGATCTAAGAGCGATGTTGGATGCCTTGAGGAAGAATCAGTTGTTTGCACAATATAAGAAGTGCGACTTCTGGCAGGAAGAAGTCAAGTTCCTGGGACATGTAGTGTCCAAGGATGGGATAGCTGTGGACTTTGCTAAGGTAGCCGCGGTTCAAGATTGGAAGCAACTTGGCTCGGTTACCGAGGTGAGGAGTTTTCTTGGCCTGGCAGGGTACTATCGACATTTCATTCGGGACTTCTCGAAGATTGTCAGGCCGTTGTCACAGTTGACGCGTAAGGATTTGAAGTTCGCCTGGAATAAGAAGGCAGAAGCAGCTTTTCAGGAGCTGAAGGACAGACTGACGTCCGCCCCTATGCTAGTATTGTCAGGGCAAGGGGTTAAATACACGATATATACTAACGCGTCTCGCGTTGGTTTGGGTTGTCTCCTTATGCAGAAGGACAGAGTGATTGCGTATGCCTCGAGACAATTAAGGAAGTACGAGGAGAATTACCCTACACACGACCTTAAGTTAGCAGCTGTCATCTTTGCCTTGAAGCTCTAGAGACATTACCTCTATGGAGAGGAGTTCGAGTTTTTCTGCGACCACAAGAGCCTTAAGTATATATTCACGCAGCTAGACTTGAATATGAGGCAGCATAGATGGATAGAAACCTTGAAGGACTTCAAGTTCGAGGTCTCCTACCATCCTGGCAAGGCCAACCTTGTGGCGGATGCGTTGAGCCGCAAGAAGGCTATTGCATTTGTGGCTTCACTGATGATAGCAGAGCGGGATATACTAGAGTTCGTGCAGGACTTCGAGCAGAAACTCACCGTGGATGAGCCATTTGAGTATGTCGCGCATGTTTGGGTGCGGCTACTCATTAATGATAGGATTGTCGAGGCCCAGAAGGGCGACATGCGGTTATCTGAGCTTCGAGAGCAAGTTAGTGACGCCGAGGACTCTGAGTGGAGAGTTGGCACAAATGGAGGTTTACGATACCCTGGCCGTTTATGTGTTCCTGATATTCCTGACTTGCGACAGGAGCTCCTCGAGACTGCCCACAAATCGAAGCTTGCGATACACCCTGGTAGCATGAAGATGTACCAGGACATGAGACGGTCTTATTGGTGGGACGGCATGAAGACCCACATAACAAAGTATGTTTCTCGTTGTCTGACGTGCCAGCAAGTTAAGGCAGAATATCACCGACCTCCTGGACTGCTTCAACCCATGCCCATAGCTAAATGGAAGTGGGATTTCATTTCCATGGATTTCATATCGAGGCTGCCGAAGATGAGGAAGGGACATGATTCCATTTGGGTGATCGTGGATCAGTTGACCAAATTGGCCTATTTCCTCCCTATCAGAGTCACGAACTCTGCAGACGAGCTGGATAGGCTATACATCAGAGAGATTGTGCGTCTGCATGGAGTTCCCCTAGAGATTGTGTCGGACAGAGACGCGCGGTTCACGTCTATCTTCTGGACTCGTATCCAGGAAGCGATGGGTGTGAAATTAAAGTTCAGTACTACGTTTCACCCTCAGACAGACGGGCAGACAGAGTGGGTGAACCAGATTTTGGAGGATATGTTGCGGGCCTGTGTCTTGGACTTCAAGGACAGTTGGGATGACTGTCTTCCGTATGTAGAGTTCGCGTACAACAACAGATTTCAGACGAGTATTGGCATGGCTCCATATGAGGCCTTATATGGTCATCCTTGCAGAGCACCGCATTGCTGGGTTGAGGTTGGCGAGCGCAGTTTGATTGGGCCGGAGTTGGTACAGGCGACCTTGGAGAAGATCGACATTATCAGGCATTGACTTCTTACAGCACAGAGCAGGCAGAAGAGTTACGCTGATACGAGGCTGATCACTCCCCAAGTATAGGGCTGTGATGTAGTAATAAACTCGGTAAGATCGAGGTCGAATCCCACAAGGACTGGTTGTCACAACTAAAATCTAAGACTCTCCTTAACTAATCCAACAAATAATGGTATGAACTACTAAGCATAATTCTAAAAAAAAAATAAAACAATTAAGAATATGGAAGAAAATTCCATCAGAGAGAGAGCACTAGGACTTTCGAATCCACCCCTAAATATCCTAACCCTTGTTTTGTCTGTTGATTCACCTTGATCTTGATTGATACCACTTATTAGAGAAAGCACAATCTGTGTCCTAAATCGGGCATACAGACTGTCTAATTCCTTTAAGCAATGCCATGAATAACAAATCCCATGTCCTTGGTCGGGCACATGGAATGTACATTCATTAAAGCACCCTGTTTCTTCCTCTATAGGAAACCTGTTCTTGATCAGACCCAAGCACCTGTAATAAGCATCCAAACAACATCCATCTATACTTTTGTCAAGTTCATAGATGGAGAAATATGGAATTTAAACCCATAAAGCCCACTTAGAGAAAAAAAACAAATTAATTAAAATTCAAAGTAAATCAACCAATACAAGAGCTGATCAAATTAGGGGCTTCATCTCAGCCCTAGCTGAGAGATTAGTGACCCATAAAATCCATAAAAAAAATATATTTTTTAAATAAAATTCACAAAAATAAACACCAAACCAGTCGATCTCTCTCTCTCTTCCTCCTTCTCTTTCTTCTCTCCCTGGCTTTGGATCTCCAATTCCCTCGGATCTGAATGCCTTCCCCACGTCCAAAACTTTCCTTTTATAGGCTGCTGGATGGTGGAATCGGTGGCAGAGTCGTGAGACGGACTCGAAGTGCGATTTTCGCAAACCGTGATCGGTGGGCCCCACAGAGGTGTTTTCTGGAAAATCCACCCCGTCCATTGGATTCAGGACGAAATTTCAGTCAAGAATGGGTGGTTTTGAAGGTCCATTAACGTGGCCCACAGAAGAAATCTCAAAAAGATCAGATTTGAACGTCGCTGGGTAGCCCTTTTTTGGCCTCTGTATCACGCACATGTGTACGCATGGGAGTGGAATCTCAACATGGTTTTGTAGTATTCATGGCCCTCTACACGATGGACGGGTCGGATTGGCCGAAGGGTTGACGTACAGGGCCCACTGTCCTTCGCAAAAAGGGGCAGCAACGTGCGTTACGCGGACGCGGACGGGGATCTCCTTCCGCTGCGAAGATGGTGGGGCCCATTCCTCTGAGTAAATGGAAAATCCACTCCGTTCATGAGGTAGCCATCGAAAACCGTCCTAAATATGTAATTTTCGCCTACTGTTGATGAGGCCCACCTGACTTTCTGCCCGACCGTTCGTTTGTATATGAACGGTTGAGATCCAAAATAAACTTTGTTTCTTCCGATTTCGTCACCTAGGTGATGGTTATCGTGGCCCCAGGAAGTGGATGGACGGTTTGGATTGTCCATTTGGACCACAAGTGGGACCCACAACTCGATCCAACGATCAGTTTGCGGAGACGCTGCCGCAGCGAGATTTTTGAAGAGAGACGGGTCAGCGCTCTCGCTAACCGTCCCGGCCATCCGGTGTAGTGCGGGAGTCATGTACGCATGATGTACATGCGTCAAATATGGGGCCCACTGTGATGTTTTTGAGAAATCTGTACCGTCCATCCTTTTTCCCATATTATTTAATCCACCAAAATCAAATTTGAGGCAGTTCCAGATATCAGGTGGGCCCAGAATCGATGGTTTGTAGGCTGATCTGTTAGTTGACCCACTTCCCGAGATCTTCAATGGCTGAAATTTAATATGTACGGTTAATTTACGGCCCTCATCCCATGTATGAAGTTTCGAACTGATCGGATGGTGGGAACCATGTGATCTTGTAGTCTGGACCCTTTTCGGGTCCCTTTGGCTTGCTTTCCTCCGATCCCAGGCGTGTATATTCTTCACCATTGGTTTTCTGGAGTTCATCCCATGCTCTGGTGATTTTGGAGCGTCAAATCCATGCCTTTAACATCAATTTCCAATTAACGTTCCTGATTTCATCCTGTAACAAAAATACAATTAAAACACTTCATTAAATCTTATCATGTACGTAAAATTAGGCAATTACTGGGGTCTGGTATGCAACATTTGACACTCATCACAACCCCCAACCAGCATTTTGCTAGTCCCGAGCAAAACATGCGAAAAATAATTTCAGTAATAAAAGACAATTCCTGTAAACTCAATTGACTTGTGAACAGATAGCTGAGATGTGAAAATTCTAAGATTCATGATCGGTGTGTGGAATTTGTCTCTTAGAATCAAGCTTACAGTAAACTTCATAATCAAGTTCAAAATATTAATCCATCAATTAGAGCATTCCTAAACATTGAGTTCCACGAGTGTAAAGTATAATCTCGACTTACAATCAATAAGAGATCCAATTGTCAATTTCATGATATCATTAGTAATTCGTGACAATCAAAACTTGAAACCAACTCTTATCTCACAGATTAACTTTCATCTTACCAGCCTTTGATTTTCTTTATGAGCAGTAACACAAATGAGAGGAATCAAATTCTCACCTATAGGGAGCAAACCTATGCCGAAAACCTGTCACCTAACCTTTTTTTTTTTTTTTTCATGTCAATTATGAGGAATCGAATCTTCATCTACAGGGAGCAAACCTATGATGACGATTATGCGACTTACTCTTTCAATTCTTCTTTATAAACTGATGCTAAAAATTTTATTTTTCAGGCTGGTTCCTTTCATGCCTAATGATTACCAAGTTACCATTTAATATCGAACTGAAAACTTAATGTGTAAGCGAGATATGATATGTGAAATCATGGCTCAATCATTGTTTACAACTTCTAATCATGAATTATTAATTCAAAATTGACTGTGAACTCAAGCAGATGGCCGAATCCAAGAGTCTTAAGTTACTAACATCACGTATCTTACACAACTATCCTTCAGAATCACTTAGAATTCAATAGAAATTCTAGAAAAAATTTTAAAATTTTCACAAATTTTGCTCAAGACCAAGAAAATACTGATTAGGTAACCTAATCTCCCACCCCCAACCTAAAATCTACATTGTCCTCAATGTAAAAGAAATAAGCAAGCAATGCACATGGGACAATGAATAATAAAAGAGGAATGAGGGAAAGATAGTACCTGGACGGAGAATCAAGAAGCTTCCTCAGAAAAAATATCATCACAAAACAGGTTAGCACAAGAGAGAAATCAACATAAGTAAAAATAATAAAAAGAAAAACAAAAGAAGATCCTACCTATACCACTTTCGCAGGTGCTCTCGATTGCATTTAGCGCATGCAACAAGCCTTTAAACCCCTAGGTTACCCCTAGTGGACGAGTTGTAGTCTCGTGAGGGTTTGCAGTAATGTTACCCACAAACATTGAACTAATCGATCATGCTGCAAGGTTCCTCTTCCGGCCAATATCTTGATAAGTTTCTCAGTAAGTTCCTCAACAAGATCATCCAAAAGCCCTTTTTGCAATAGGCTTTGATGCCCTGGAGCATGACTTTCCAGAGAAACTTATGTACCTCATAAGAAATTTTTCGTTGATTCGCTTGAGGTATCCAGAGTATATACGATTCACCTGCGACAGAAGAAGTTTCGAAGTTAGTATCCCATGGTGAATCAGAGACTACCCATAGATGAAAGTCAGAAAAATTCTCAGAAAGTGACGTAGTCTCAACACATTCCGAAGTAGCAGACTTCGGTTCAATTGTTAGCTCCTCCTCCCTTAATGGTGAATATTCAGAATTTGTGGAAGAAGGGACTTCAGAGTAAGGGTCCTCTCGGTCAGTGATGACTACCGAGATATTGTTTTGCAAGGCATTCACTATGTCTCTTATCATGGGATCGTTTGAATCCGCAAAGTGTGCCAAGCAATCATCCAAAGAGGTGGGACATTCAGCTGAGAGTGACTCATTTTCCACATTAGAGCTCATGATGATCTGCCCAAGGAATCCATCGTTTTCGAAGGTAAACGGAGGTGTGCTCTCTTGCTCCAGCCCTGCACAGACAGATTGGGGATCAGTATACGAAGCATTGATGTATGGACTCTGTTCATTGATACTACTCAGAAGAGGCGATGAATCATTATTATTCAACAGTTCAGATGGTGGCCTCAACTGGGTGGTTTCAAATTCAAGAGTCATATCGAGTAGCTCGTCCATCTCCCGAATCATATCATCATTCAAGTCAGAGGAGTAGTCCAAACACGTTTCACAAGAGTTAGAAGGGTCAGTTGTAAGGGGCCCATCCTCTACCTTTAAATCAGACATGTTAGGTAAGGGGAGTGGCTCATTATGACCGACCACTTCGTGTACGTCTTGATCATTGACTTGGACCAAACTCGAGATTGATTCCAAGGGAATTGGGGCTGAACATCCATGATCATCATTCCAATATACATCATTGTCTAATTCTGTGTAGTGCGCACTTGGGATGGGATCGCTTTCCTCACATTCTAAATTCGGTTGAGGTTCGAATAAACTAACCTCTACCTCATCATTGAGATCCTGTGTGTCATGTAAGGAAAGTGTGTCATCATCACTGTATTTGAATGACACCCAAGTATCTCCATCATTCTTTTGAACAGTCATTGAGATCGACTCATCGGGGAATTGAACCGTATGCTCATTAATGGAATCCAACTCCTCATTCCAAATTCCAGATTTCGTTAAAAGCGAGTGAGGATCACTTTCCTCACATTGTATTTCTGGATTGGATTGTAGTTGGGATGAGCGAGCTTCCTCTATCCTTTCAATGCGCGAATTGAGTGCTTCTAATGATTTCATCAATTTCGCAACATACTGGTTGAATTGTTCTGGATCAAAACATGAATCCTCTTGGATCGTTTCTGGTTGGATCTCAAAGGTATGGGATCCAAGAGAATAATTATTACAATATGTTGTTGGTTCAACTTCCCAGTTTTGATGGTTCCACTGGTTATAGTCATACTGATCATACATGGGAGAATATGATGGTTGATAATAGTCCTCATTCCCATAATGATGATCGTATACGGCCCTACTAACCGATGGAACATAACTTTCTAGTCGGTTCTCAATTTCTGTTCTCGATGGAGAGAAATCTTGAGGTATACATTGAATTCCACAATCTTCAGGCATTTCCCAATAAAACCTATCCAACTCATCATATGCATGTACCCACGATTCCATGGTAGAACCTTAACTCTGAGACTAATCCTAAAAGAAAGAAAAATCCTACAGCAATACAGAAGGTAAGGAAGAAGTTAGAAGGATGTTACCAGAGTAGAAGTTCCTATGTTAAAAACCTGCAAAACAAAACAAAACAAGTTAGTTTTTTTTAAAATAGTACATCTAAGGTTAGAAAATTTCTAAAAACCCTAATTCTAAAAATAAAAATAAAAAATAAAAATAAAAATAAATAAAGAAATTAGGAAGATATCACCAAATTAGAAGTTTCTATCTCAGAATCCTACAAAACAAGAAATATGTTAGTTTCTAAAAATAAAATAAAAACTTTAACCTAAAGTTAGTAAAATCCTAAGACTATGAATTATGATAAGAGAGAATCCTAAATTCAATTTGGAACGAAAGCAATCCAACAACGGCGCTAAAACTTGATCACTCCCCCAGTATAGAAATTTGTGATGTAGTAATAAACTCAGTAAGATCGAGGTCGAATCCCACGAGGACTGGTTGTCACAACTAAAATCTAAGACTCTCCTTAACTAATCCAACAAATAATGGTATGAACTACTAAGCATAATTCTAAAAAAAAAATAAAACAATTAAGAACATGGAAGAAAATTCCATCAGAGAGAGAGAGCACTAGGACTTTCGAATCCACCCCTAAATATCCTAACCCTTGTTTTGTCTGTTGATTCACCTTGATCTTGATTGATACCACTTATTAGAGAAAGCACAATCTGTGTCCTAAATCAGACATACAGACTGTCTAATTCCTTTAAGCAATGCCATGAATAACAAATCCCATGTCCTTGGTCGGGCACATGGAATGTACATTCATTAAAGCACCCCTGTTTCTTCCTCTATAGGAAACCTGTTCTTGATCAGACCCAAGCACCTGTAATAAGCATCCAAACAACATCCATCTATACTTTTGTCAAGTTCATAGATGGAGAAATATGGAATTTAAACCCATAAAGCCCACTTAGAGAAAAAAAACAAATTAATTAAAATTCAAAGTAAATCAACCAATACAAGAGCTGATCAAATTAGGGGCTTCATCTCAGCCCTAGCTGAGAGATTAGTGACCCATAAAATCCATAAAAAAAATATATTTTTTAAATAAAATTCACAAAAATAAACACCAAACCAGTCGATCTCTCTCTCTCTTCCTCCTTCTCTTTCTTCTCTCCCTGGCTTTGGATCTCCAATTCCCTGGATCTGAATGCCTTCCCCACGTCCAAAACTTTCCTTTTATAGCTGCTGGATGGTTGGAATCGGTGGCAGAGTCGTAGACGGACTCGAAGTGCAGATTTTCGCAACCGTGATCGGTGGGCCCCACAGAGGTGTTTTCTGGAAAATCCACCCCGTCCATTGGATTCGGACGAAATTTCAATCAAGAATGGGTGGTTTTGAAGGTCCATTAACGTGGCCTGACGAAGAAATCTCAAAAAGATCAGATTTGAACGTCGCCGGGTAGCCCTTTTTTGGCCTCTGTATCACGCACATGTGTACGCATGGGAGTGGAATCTCAACATGGTTTTGTAGTATTCATGGCCCTCTACGCGATGGACGGGTCGGATTGGCCGAAGGGTTGACGTACAGGGCCCACTGTCCTTCGCAAAAAGGGGCAGCGACGTGCGTTACGCGGACGCGGACGGGGATCTCCTTCCGCTGCGAAGATGGTGGGGCCCATTCCTCTGAGTAAATGGAAAATCCACTCCGTTCATGAGGTAGCCATCGAAAAACCGTCCGGAAATATGTAATTTTTGCCTACTGTTGATGAGGCCCACCTGACTTTCTGCCCGACCGTTCGTTTGTATATGAACGGTTGAGATCCAAAATAAACTTTGTTTCTTCCGATTTCGTCACCTAGGTGATGGTTATCGTGGCCCCAGAAAGTGGATGGACGGTTTGGATTGTCCATTTGGACCACAAGTGGGACCCACAACTCGATCCAACGATCAGTTTGCGGAGACGCTGCTGCAGCGAGATTTTTGAAGAGAGACGGGTCAGCGCTCTCGCTGACCGTCCCGGCCATCCGGTGTAGTGCGGGAGTCATGTACGCATGATGTACATGCGTCAAATATGGGGCCCACTGTGATGTTTTTGAGAAATCTGTACCGTCCATCCTTTTTCCCATATTATTTAATCCACCAAAATCAAATTTGAGGCGCTTCCGTAGATATCGTGGGCCCGTAGATCGATGGTTTGTAGGCTGATCATTAGTTGACCCACTTCCCGAGATCTTCAATGGATGAAATTTAATATGTACGGTTAATTTACAGCCCTCATCCCATGTATGAAGTTTCGAACTGATCGGATGGTGGGAACCATGTGATCTTGTAGTCTGGACCCTTTTCGGGTCCCTTTGGCTTGCTTTCCTCCGATCCCAGGCGTGTATATTCTTCACCATTGGTTTTCTGGAGTTCATCCCATGCTCTGGTGATTTTGGAGCGTCAAATCCATGCCTTTAACATCAATTTCCAATTAACGTTCCTGATTTCATCCTGTAACAAAAATACAATTAAAACACTTCATTAAATCTTATCATGTACGTAAAATTAGGCAATTACTGGGGTCTGGTATGCAACATTTGACACTCATCAGAGGCGGCGACCGCTTGAGTTCGAGGTCGGTGATCATGTATTCCTCAGAGTTTCCCCTATGAAGGGAGTCCTTCGGTTTGGGAAGAAGGGGAAGCTCACACCGAGGTTCATTGGCCCATTTCAGATCCTTGATCGAGTGGGTGTTGTGGTATATCGTCTCGCTTTGCCCATACCACTTGCAGCTGTACATAACGAATTTCATATATCTATGCTGAAGAAGTACGTTCCTAATCCTTCACACATTATCAGCTGGGAGCAGGTACAATTGAGCGAGGATGCTACATATGAGCTGCGCCCGACATGTGTCCTTGACAGGAAGGAGCAGGTACTACGTAGCAAGGTGATTCCACTCGTGAAGGTACTGTGGACACATCATACAGAGGAGGAAGCTACCTGGGAGACAGAAGCCGAGATCCGAAAGAACTATCCTCAGCTCCTCGAGGAGTACAAAACGGTACTAATTTCGAGGACGAAAGTTTTCACTAAGGGGGGTAGATTGTAACGACTCAAAAAATTTCCGTGCAATGGCCCGAGTACCACCTCGACCATAAATCACTTAGGATCAAATCCTCTAGAAATTTGACAAAGTTAACTAAGTGCTAAACTAGATTAGCCATCAAATCCGTTTGAATCACTTAAAATACGATCTGCAAGACCCAAAACTTGTAGAATCATTGACGCTAAGTTACCCTATAATCTAGGATCAAACTCATTACCCGACTGCTCTCGAGAGCACATTCAAAACTCCGTATCAGGTCTAGACCACACATCGGGAGTCCGAATAATACGAAGTTAAGGACTTAGGACCACCTTGCTGGGCTTGACAACCATCTCGGAAATTAAATCCAGACAGCGTCCCACAGCTGTTTGCTTGAGTCCGGAGTAAGGAGTGTGAGAACACTTGTTTTTCTTTACAAAATAAATATCTCAAATGGTGATCTGAGACTTGTTACTTGCGGACATTTTGTAAGCAACCAGACCATCAGAATCTGACCCAAATACACCCTCGGATCAGGAAAAATTTCATAAACATATCCATGTACTTGGAATTTCAGATCGAGATTCGCTGACCGTTGAACTGAAACTGGTCCGCCACGTGTGATTTGGGAATCCGACTGAAATGAAAACTTAACTCCACCTAAATCCAGAGTATTTGAGCTTAAGTCTGACTTTTGGCTCAAGGGGGGCCGCCAGAAGTCCTCCGTTGAGCTGGAAAAGGGTCACTTTGGTTATAACCTAAGTATACCTTGACCTTAAGTCTATTTTAAAGTGTTTTTAGGCTATATAAGGACCTTAAACCCCTCTCTCTTACAGTCATACGAATTTGAGAGAAACCCTAGAGAGAGAAGAGAGAAAAGAGAGAGAAAGAGTGAGAGAAGTGGGAGAAGCTCCCTACTACTATCCCCTGCCGTTCTACAAGCTTAACCACGCAAGTCTTGTCACTTTCCCGGTGAATCCGACTTCGTTTCTAGGTAAGAAACCCTAACCCTAATCTGTTTTGGGGTTGTGAAGGTTATGAGTTATGAAATAGCTAACCTATTTCATTCTATAGGTTGCCAAACTACCGAATACGAAAGCTTAGCAAACCTATCAGATTCGTTACGATTCTACGACAAAGGTGAGGACTTTAGGTGTTTAGGTTATGGTTTTCAAAGTTTTCAATGTCAGATATTGATAGATTCATGATCTACATGCAATTGCACATGTACAAAGTGCTGTCTGTTTTCTATTTCGATTAAAAACGCAGAATATGGAATTTTACATATTCTAGGTATTTGTAGAAAGTACCGTATACGTATAAATTTTGGAAATGTATTTGCCATGATTATTTGTTATATGAATATATTATATATGGATAAAATACTTAGTTGGTGAAAGGACTCGCCCTAATACATGTTTTGCTAATATACACTATGTATGTTGAAATAGTGTATTCTAGAAAGTACCGTATACGTATAAATTTTGGAGATGTGTTTGTCATGATTAATTATTGTATGAATATATTATATATAGATAAAATACTTTTTTGGCGAAAGGACTCGTCCTAATACTTGTTTTGCTAATGTACACTATGTATGTTGAAATAGTGTATTCTAAGTGTTTGTGAAAATGCTTGTGAGAGTAAGTGTTTGGATGATGGTATCTTAGGTAGGTGTTGAGATGGGATTCTCAACTACCTTAGAGACGTATATGATTTCCTCCATGTTGATTGTTTAACTTAACCGCTTACTTAGGAAATACATGTGTTTGTATTTCTTGTTTACTTTGTGCTTTGTAACATGCTTTATGACTTGATTGTTAACATGCTTGAATTACTTTGTTTATTATGCTTGACTCTACATGCTCTAAATAAGGATTGATTGAGTCTGGGACTATGATTATAGTCTAGACAATCGGTACCAAACTTGAGTTCGTGGTTGAGATTCATTTCGCCATGTAGGATGTGTTTGACGAACCCGAGTCGTACTTCGGTTGGCGATAGTGGTTAGGCCACGCGAAGTGCTTATGCACTTCATGTCGTTCAGTCGATTGTGCGCTCGAGCTAGTCAGGCTTGTCAAGAACCCGATATGTCTAATGTATGTTCACGCTGTTTGGATGCTACTGCTTGAACCTAGGGTACCAAACTTACCAGTGAAATCCCGTTAACCATGGTACCTCGATCCGCTAAGACTCATGAGCTGGGCATGGTGGTATGTGACACCGTAGTCGAGCTGTCGGTCTACGATGGGGCCACGTGCCTCCCCGTAGTGACCAGTGAGCAACCAGACTCGTGAGCCGATTATGGTGGTATGGGACACTATATTCGAGCTGTCGGCCTAGACTGATTGGTGACGAGCAATTTGTATTGACCTCGACCATACTCTGAATTTGCAGTGAGGCGACGAGTTTAGCCGTAGTGTATAGAGTATAAATTAGGCCTGTATCCAGTTAGTGATGAATCGTTAAAAAGGTGATGGGGGAGTGGTGTCACTATTGTGTGTAACGGCTTTGACAGCCTTTGCAGCGCCCTAGAACCACACTATCGTATGAGATTATCTAGGTTTGACGACCCTAGAATAGATCATGTTTGGGAATGATACAAGGGAGGTACCTTAGTTTTCCAATACTGCTGTTTGAAATGGATTAATAACAACTCGGTAATCATGCTCATCATCGCATTGCATGTGCCTGGAAGATGTGGAGCACTGAGGAATGCAATCATGCCGCGAACGTAAGATGGTGTCGCATGAGGGAGTGTGTGGTGAGGGCATCCATCATGACTGCATTCATGCTTGCATTAATAAGAGTAGTTAGGAGTGTTTTATTGTACTGCTTTATCATTACTGCTTGACTGAATTGATAACATGTTAACCTATGCCTTATTATTCTACTGAGTTAGCTACTCACTCCCACGTTACGGGACGGTGTTGTACACACCAACCAGACTCTGTCTTAGGTGTAGATGAGGTGACGACTCAGGAGGATGAGCCGGACTACGACGAGGACCAGGACGAGTTCTCATTCATGCAATATTCTGGTGGCTTTGACTAGACTACCTGGATCGACGGGACTGGCAGGGCTTACTTCTCTAGTTGTATTTTTGACATTTTGAACGTAAAACAAATGCATGTATATGGTGACTCAGATGGGTTCATACTCTGGAGATTGATGGTTTTATTTCTTTTACATACATATATATACAGTTTCAGTCTTCCGCTTGCCTTTATACAATTGATCTGGAGTATGAATTACTGCTTTGGTATAATCTCACTCATGTTTATTACACTAATACAAACAACATTCAATCATCATTAATTATGTTGCATAAGTGATGCGTTGGAACTCGGGAGTTGAGTTTATGCTCGACCCCCGAATTTCAGGGCGTTATAGTAGGCGTGGCTCCCACCTGCCACGTGTGGGGCCAGCCATGATATATGTGTTATTCACACCGTCCATTATCAGGATGGTGGAGACCTTCTTAATATATGTGTTCTACATCCTCCCCCGTCCATCTGTTCAGGGCGTGGGCCCACCCCACATGTTTGGCACGTGTGGGGGCGGGACCCACCTTGATGTATATGTTTTATATCCACATCGTCCGTCCCTGGACGGTATGCATGAGACCCACCTTCATGTGTGTTTTGTGTATCCACTGCCCATCCATTTTGACGTGGCTACACCATGATGTAAAGTTTAATCCACACCGTCCAGATATTGTTGGATCATGTTTGGACAGTGCGGTAGACACCACTTTGATGTATGTTCCATATTCACACCATCCACAACATTTGGACAATGCTGGACAATGCTTGAATGACGCTGATTTACCTGGATCATGTTTGGACTGTACTGATTTACATGGACAATGTTTACACAGTGCTGATCATCATACGTGGGCCATGTGTGCAGTGATACACATGTTACACCTAAAACTATTGAGATGATTTTTGGTGCGGTCCATATGATGGGGCCCACCTTAATATATTTGTGGCCGCCCATGAGGCCCACCTTGATATATTTATGGCCGTCCATGTGGTGTATTTGAGGGCCCAAGAGCAGGGCCCACTTGTTATGTATCTGTGGCCTTTATCGAGGCCCAATGTGATGTTTTTATGGCCCACCTTGATATATTCGTGGCCTATCCCTGAGGCCCACCTTGATATATTAATGCGGGCCATTGATGCAACTCACTTGATGTGTATGAGGCCCATTAGTGCAGCCCATTGTGATGTAGGTGGCTCATCGTGATGTAGCCCATTGCGACATGGATGGGGCCCATTATGATGTGTTTTGGCCCATGAGCGGGGCCCAACTATTTGTATTGTTAGGCCCATGAGACGTGGCCCATTGTGATATATCTGCGGCCCATTATGATGCATTTACAGCCCATGGGCGAGGCCTAATATGATGCATTCAAGGCCCATGGGTGAGGCCCATTGTGATGTATTCGAGGCCCATGTGTTGCGGCCCATAGTGATATATATGTAGCCCTTGTATGAGGCCCATTGCGATGTATATTGAGCTAATGTGTGAGGCCATGGGCCCACTATATGTTTGGCCCTATGAGGGCCACTCTTTGGGAGCAATGTTGGTTAAATGTCCACGTTGATGGGCAATGATGGTTGGATGTCCACATTGTGACCTTCCCTTAGGCCTTGTTAGACTCATTCTCATCATTCTCTTAGTGGGTTAACCTAAATAAGTGGGCCCCATTCACCCTAGACGGATGGCTCCATCCTATCAGATTTGATATAACCACGGCCGAGGGTCGATCTTTATATTATGGTTGATTGGCTGTTTATCTATGGACCCCGCCTTGTTTATATATCCTGATCGTCGGTGATGATTATCAGTGCCAATTGTTGAGGCCGATTATCATGGCCGATTGCTGATTATGATTTGTCGTGGCCGATTGCCGAATATCGATTGAGGCTGATTACTGATTCTTATTTGTCGTAGCCGATTGTCGATTATCGATCGAGGCCGATTACCGATTCTGATTTGTTGTGGCCGATTGCCGATTATCGATCGAGGCCGATTTGTCAATTCTGATTGTCGTGATCGATTACCGACTCCGATTGACGTCACCGATTTGTCGATTCTGATTATCGATCAATTTTGATTGTCGTGACCGATTACCGACTCCGATTGACGTGACTGATCTGTCGATTCTAATTATTGACCGTCTCGATTGTCATGTCTGATTGACGATTCTGATTGACGTGAACGATTTATCGATTCTGATTGTTGAGGCCGAGTATCGTAACCGATTCCAATTGTCGAGGCTGATTGTATAGGCCAATTATGATTGTTGTGATCGATTATCGATCGAGGTCGATTGTTGTGGCCGATTACCGATTATGATTGTCGTGGTCGATTGACCGATTATCGATCGAGGCCAATTACCGTGGCTGATTGTCGATTCCGATTGTCAAGACCCAATGTGATGTATATGTGGCTCGTATTTGAGGCCTATTGTGATGTGTATTCTGCCCATGTTTAAAGCCCAATGTGATGTATATGAGGCCTATATGATGAGGCCCATTGTGATGCATTTGAGGGCTAGGCGATGGGCCCATTGTGATATATGTTAGGCCCATGTAAAAGGCCCATCGTGATATGTATTAAACTCTTGAGTGACGCCCATGGTGTTGTATATTTGGCCCTTGTATGAGGCTATGGGTCCAATATATGTTAGGCTCTATGTGGGCCATTCCTTGTGGGCAATGTTGGTTAAATATCCATATTGTAGAAGTTGATTGTCGATGCCAGTTATTAATACTGAGTATGAGTATATGACAGCATAACATCATGATACATGCCCATACGCATCATCTGCATGTTTGTTATGAGATGTGGTTGACCATTACATATATCATTTGGAAGGTTATTATGAGACTCCCTGATAGGCGGAGGTTATCTCACATGAGCACACGGTATGCGCAGGGTTGATGCATGACTGGATTGTATGACTCACGCATCTTGTAGTGTGATTACTGTACGCCCTAGCGACATCAGGGCCGTAGCCTCCACAGGCATATCGTGAATGGCCAGATAGGACACCGAAAATGTTTGGTTCTAGCATACGGGCACCATAGATGTCCCTGGGTGAAAATCCCTAAACCTTCGTGGCCAGGAGACGCCCTAACGTCGAGACTAAGTGGATGTGTATGAGCGCATGAGGGCCGTATACCAGTAGGCCGCGTCTCCCACTGTGTCGTGGTCGGTTGGGAGGGGGTATGACCTTACCCACCTGAGTGAGGGGGTAATATCTAGGTTGAGTCTGACCAGCTTGAGGAATGTGTCCGCTATTGACGATCCGGGCCCGATATTGGCAGACGAATAGTGAGGTCTCTTCCACTTACCCGGTTGTGCGCTCGGATAGGGGCGGCAAGCTGGCGTAGAGTGTAATAGACCCCGGTGATGATCCGAGAGATGAACAATACTGATATGTGGACTTATTGAGCATGAGTTGCATACTTATTCATTCATTCGCTATCCACTCGGGCTGGTGGTGCGCAACTATTTGTTACGTGTACCTTCATAATGGCCAGGATTTCGGTTGAGGCACGCGACTAACCTGAGATCAGGAGTTTACCACATTGAGTCTGACTATCCAAATTTAGGTATGGGACTGCTTTGGATAGAAGTCCCTTGTGATGGACCCCATAGCCTACGATACTACGTACTATCATCCCGACTTCACACTCTAGCATGGTCATTCCATTCGCACCGCATATTGCATTACATTAGCGGCATATGACATTTTGGGTTACCTGTGTTTCTGCATTTATATGGCTTAGATACGACATCTGATATTTGACTCTTTATAACTCCTCTTTTGTATAGTTGATCTGTATTGCGTATTTTGATATTACTTTACTCATGGACTTGTCGGTATTTTCGCTTACTCTGATAACATATTATTCATGACATTGCGCCTATTTCGACATTGTATGATTATGACATTACGTTGAATACTTGGCACTTACCTTGTGCATACACTTACACCACCCTCTAAGCTTATGCACGATAGATGCGTGCAAGTGATGTTAGGTTGCAGTAATGTTGAGCTTGGAGCATGCAACGGTCTTCTGGAGCTTGATTTTCGATTTATGTATTTCCCTTTCAGCATTGTACTCAAATGATTATATTAGTGGATATGTGATGATGATGTTGCCTTTGTGATTGTAGTCATGCTCTTCATGAGAAAAAATGTATGTTGGAAAAAAAATCCTCCTTGTAGGATCCCAGGATCGGAATCTGGCGTATAGATGCTAGGAATCGAGAATGGGGTACTTCAGAAGCTGTGAGCACCAGATTCGACGACGGGATTCTTGTGAGTCCGATCTCCGGGTTTGGGGTGTGACAGAAGTTAGTATCAAAGCATAACTTGGGAATACCTGAGGATAATATCACATATCTGCTGATAACTACCCTACACACTATAATTGTTGAGAACTTAGAATGGTTAGATCCCCAAGTTCGAATAACTTAGAGATTTTCTGATATAGCTCCCTACCGTTGAGATTGTGAGGCTGCATAGTATTCTATTTACGATCATTTCTGATACGAGATCCGAAGATCTGTAGGGCCACCATAGTGTTGTTGATGCTTCTTGGGAGGACGAGGTTGAGATTAAAGATCGTTATCTTTATCCTTTGAAAGATTGATTGTGCCTTGACTTATATACTTGATGATATTTCTTCTTCCCTTGTCTGTTCTATAAATTTCGAGGACAAAATTTTTATTAGGAGATGAGAGCTGTAAGACCCGTATCCTATCCCGTATCATTTTGTAGGCTTCCGCAGTCCTCCCGGTCGAATTCCAGTGACCTACGATCTGTTACCGATGTTTGCGCGCGATCCTAAGCCAAGTCTTACATATCTGAGTCGACTCAACCCGAGAATTGTACCAATGAGACCGCGCCGTCACCGCAGTTCCGATGTCGCGTCTCGCGCGCCGAGGCGATACCCGGGCCAGGAGATGTAGGCCCACGTTCATTTTGAGGAAAACGCAGCACGTTGCGAATTCCAAGAGAATCTCTACGATATGTCTCATCAATCACATCAATCATAAGTCAAGTACATCCCATCACAAGCCATCACTCACCCTTACCTCTCTTTACCTAAAGTCAAAGCAACCCATGCTTAGCCTTCCCTTTCTTACCAACAAGTCAAAAGAGCCCATACCTTCCATCCCATCTCCCTTACATCTCCTATCTCTTTCTCATTTTCTCATTTCAAGCAAATCCCATGAGAGAACCCACGTCCAAGCTCCATGGGAGAGAGAGCTAGTGTGGCCCACCTTCCTACCACCCGATCCCACCATCCTAAGCCCATCTCAACTGTTGAAGTCCATACATTGGAGTTCTAGCATGCTTTGGCGGAAGGAGGAGAAGATCATAGGTGGGTGATTTTATTATTTGAATTGTGATTTGAGGGCCCACATGCATGGGACCCATTTTGATGTATTTGTCGTATCAAGAGGGACCCATAGTGGCGGGGTCCCTCCGCTACCTGATCTCCATCTCTCTCTCTTTCTTTCACTTCTCTTCTTTCTCTCTCTATTTTTCCATGATGATGTGTGGCCCACCTGATGTACACATCAGACCCGGACCGTCCATCAAGAAGGACTATCCAGCCGGCTCAACCTTGCTGACCGTCCAGCAGCTTTCTTGGCTGCTTGTTTTGGACAGGCCTGGTTGGAAGGAAAGCACAAATACCAGCTTGATTTTGGGGTGGCCCACTCACGTGGACCCCACATGTACCCATACGCAAGCAAGGCCGTCCACCTATGGACGCAGGGCCACTGCGATGCATTTTATTTATGCCACCCAATAGTAGTGGCCGGGACCCGTCTGATGTGCGTGTGGCATCCTCACCGTCCAGCAGCTGGGACGGTGGGACCCACCCGATGTATATGTTTTATACTCTGGTCGTCCATTGGTTGGGCCAGCAGCTGCGGCTGCTGTGCAGTGTCAGCAGGACCATGGGCCCCTCTGTGAGGTAGGTGCAAATCCACACTGTCCGTCTGTTGCATTGACGTCAGCTGAGGGGTTGACAGTGAGGTATGTATTATATCTAATACCGTCCATGTTTGGGGCGTGCGGACCCACTGCCATGTGTGCCCCTCTGTGATGTATGTGCGGACCCTCACCGTCCAACAGATCTGGACGGTGGGCCACATCTGGAGGTATGTGTTTTACCTCTGCCGTCCACATATCTGGCTGGTGTACCAGCTGATGCTTAGACGTAGCAAGTTTTGTGGGTCCCACTAGATGTAACCATCCAGCCATTCATCTGTTGTGGAACGCCACCGTGATGCAGTGTTTTATCCTTGATGTACCATGTGTGCCCACACCCACATGGGACCCACCTTGATGCATACATATCTGTGGCCAGCAATGGACCATGAACTGGGAGAGTGGGGGTGTACTAGCCAACTGCAACATAAAAATAAATAGTATAAAATATATAATATTATTATAATAGGTAATATTATATTATTATGGTATTGGGAAGGGTGGCCCATCATGTGGGACCCACCTCATGTATTTTTTATCCTCACCGTCCATCTGTGGACGGTGGGATGGAAACAGATTCAAATCTTAGGTGGAGCACACCGCGTGGGGCCCACTTTGATATATTATCCCTGCCGTCCAGATGGGCTGGACGGTGGGTTTGTGTAATGTAGACGTGGCTCCCACTTGCCACGTGTGGGGCCAGCCATGATATATGTGTTATTCACACCGTCCATTTTCAGGACGGTGGAGACCTTCTTAATGTATGTGTTCTACATCCTCCCCCATCCATCTGTTCAGGGTGTGGGCCCACCCCACATGTTTGGCACGTGTGGGGGTGGGACCGACCTTGATGTATATGTTTTATATCCACACCGTCCGTCCCTGGACGGTATGCGTGAGACCCACCTTCATGTGTGTTTTGTGTATCCACCGTCCATCCATTTTGACGTGGCTACACCATGATGTAAAGTGATATTGTTGGATCATGTTTGGACGGTGCTGTGGACACCACTTTGGTGTATGTTCCATATCCACACCATCCACAACATTTGGACAATGCTGGACAATGCTTGGACGATGCCGATTTACCTGGATCATGTTTGGACTGTATTGATTTACCTGGACAATGTTTGGACAGTGCTGATCATCATACGTGGGCCATGTGTGCAGTGATACATGTTGGGGGTCAAATATTGCATATCAGACCTAGTTATTGCCTGGATTTATGAGCATGACACTGTTTAATGGCCTGATATAATCATGTTCGTGATGCAGAGTATATTTACAAGCATGGACTGAAAAAGGGTGCTTAAAGCATAGATTTAACACTCTGATGACACCAAAGGCAAGAGACAGACTCCAGGGGACCAAGATCGACAGAATTACATGCCAAAGATCCGAGAAAATCAGGAAACTAAAGCTTAAGTGGCCCAAAAATCATCCAGTATGCAAGATCACGGGGTTCTCACTATCCGTTCGGCTTGAAACTACATACATAGCTTGAAGACCATAAATTAACCGTACACGTAGAATTTCGACCGTTGGATACTGGTGGAAGTGGCCCAACGGATAGATCAGGCCCTTAAATCCTTAAGTGGGGCCCACCTGATATCTGGATATGCTCCAGTTTTGGTCTCAACCTTTTAAATGATTAGAAACAACGGATAGACGGATCGAATTTCTCGAAAACATCATAGTGGACCCCACGTGAGCATGAGTGTGCATAGTGCACAAGTGCACTAGCCGTGCACAGCAACGAAGAGTCGATCAAACCGACTCTTGACTGGCGCCTTCTTCCTTCTCTGTTTCAAACAGCGGACGCACCGCGTCCGCCGGTTTTGAGTAGTGGGACCCACCCATCATCCATTTAGATAATCTGAACCGTCCATTGAGTCCAGAGGGAGGTCTTGACCCTCACCTAGGTGATATTTTGAAACCATGCAATCTATGGAAAAATCCTAGCCGTTGAACGTAGAATGAACGGTGGAAGAAAAGATTCAAGGGACCACATCAAAACTCGAGACAAATCAGCCTGTCCCGAACGGTTTTCCGAGGAGAACGTAATGGACGGGGTGGATTTCCCGTCTGTCACTGATTCTGGGCCCCACCAACATCCCAGCGGAGGTCCGTGCGAGCTCTGTTCCACAGCAGAGGCTGCGGCTGATCCAGGTGGGCCACCATCGCTGTTCAGATCGACGATCTAGACCGTTCATCATGATTCCATCCCAAAAGTTCCCAAGGGACGGTGTTCTTTTCGACAGGAGCAAGGAAAAATGAGGTTTTCTGGGACTGTCTTCTTGACTGCGTAACAGAACTTACGTAGGGGAGTTCTTTTGCTGCGAACTGGACTGCTGGACTGCATAAAAAGAGACGGTTCTCCATCAGCAGCTCTCCACCGACCTCCCTTTCTATAAAGAGGCAAGCGAGTAGAGAGAAGGGGATCATCTGGGCTCGGGTTTGGCTTGCACGTAGAGAGACAAGTAGAGTTTTTTTTTTTTTTTTTTTAATTTTATTTTGTTTAAAGGATTTTAGTCCATCCATGTTGGGCTAAACCTCTTGGCTAGGACCAAGAGGTGAAGCTTGTAACATGATGGGAGATTCTATGCCTTCAATTTAATTTTATTTATACTGAACAGATGTTGATTTGGGTTTAATTAAGGGAATGTTTTTAGTCTTTAATGGTCTGTTGTGACTGAAATTACAATGGGTCTGCGATGGCTTTGAGCATGTTCTTTTCCTCTTTATGTTTATGACGTCAGGAAGCCCTGTTGTTCACCATCGTCTCCTGGGCATGGTCGGATGACGGTAAGCTTTCTAACCTTCATGACATGTTGATTGGTTGGTAATTAGTTTAATTTTGTTGTTTGCTTTGTCTCCTGGGCATGGTTTGGTGATGGAATCCATTCTAATTCATATACCTTTCATCTCTTGAAAACTATATCAATGGCAGTTCAGTTAATTTCCATGATTCATGAAGCAGGCGTAAGATCTCCCTGATCTCTACAAGTGGATCCTCTGAATCCCTAGTGTCCCTCCTCTGAATTTCTCTTCAGTTTTAGATAATAATTTCACAATTATTCCTCAAATCACAATTAATTTAGAATTCATCTTATTCTAGTTCTAGCCCTAGTTAGTTTTAGATTACGTACAGGTTTCAGCCCCTGTGGATTTGACCTCGGTCTTACCGAGATTATTACTACATCACAACGCTATACTTGGGGAGTGAACAAGTTTTTGGCACCGTTGCCGAGGACTGACGGCTACGATTTTCTGAAATTAATTGGTTTTAGAATTAGTTAAGATTAGGATTTTTTTTTCTAACTTTAGGTTTAGGTTTTTTTTTTTTTAGGAACTAACCTAACTTTCCTGTTTTGTAGGATTCTGAGATAGATACTTCTAATTTGGTGATATCTTCCTAATTTCTTTACTTTTTCTATTTTTAGAATTAGGGTTTTATTTTTAGAAATTTTCTATCCTTAGACTTACTATTCTTAGAAACTAACTTGTTTTGTTTTGTTTTGCAAGTTTTTAACATAGGAACTTCTAGTCTGGTAACATCTTTCTAACTTCTCCTTTACTTTCTGTATTGCTGTAGGATTTTGCTTTCTTCTCAGATTAGATTCAGAGTTAAGGTTTCACCATGTATATGAATGAGTGGGCACGTCAGTATGTTGAGATAACTTATGGAAAACAGCCTATGCCTCAAAATTTTTCTGATAATATCTTCGAGAACCAATCGGAATATAATGCTCCACCGATTAAGAAGTCTTTCGGTGATTATCTGCGGAAGAATAATTGCGCTCCACGAGTTAAGAAAACAGTACGTGATTATTGGAATGATGACGCGTATCAACTCCCGACTGATGACCCGTATGATTTTGATCAGTGGAAACAGAAATATTTCGAAGTTGAGTCAGTAAAACATAATGATAATAACCCTCATGGATCAGTCACTTTTGAATATCTACTAGAAACGATCAAAGAGGAGTTATCTCCGAGTTACACAGACTATGTTACTGACATGAGGAAATTAACAGAAGCACTTGAATCACGCCTTGATAGGCTAATGGGGGCTAGTTCATCTCAGCCACAACTCAATCCAGAAATACAATGCGAGGAAAGTGATCCTCACTTGCTCTTGAAAAACTCTGGAATTTAGAATGAAGAGTTGAATTACGTTAACGAGCATGTGGTTCAATTTTTCGATGAGTCGACCTCGATGACTGTTCAAAAGAATGGGGAAGAGACATGGTTGTCTTTCAAATATAATGATGATGACACACTTCACTCACAGGACACATTAAATTTCAATGATGAGGAAGAGGTTGGTTTATGTGAACGTCAATCCAATCTAGGAATAAAATGTGAGGAAAGTGATCCCATCCCAAATTTGCACTGCACTGAACTAGAATATGATGAGTATTGGGATAACAATTATGAATATGCAACCCTAGTTTCCCTGGAATTAATCTCAAGTTTGGTCCAGGTCAATGATCAAGAAGTGCATGAAGTGAGCGTTCATAATGGGCTACTCCACTCACCTGACATATCTGATTTAAAAGTGGATGAGCTCCTTACAACCAACCCTTCTATCTCTTATGAGACATGTTTGGACCACTCCCCTGAATTACATGATGATATGATTCAGGAGATGAACGAGTTACTTGATACGACTCTCGAATTTGAAACCACCCAGTCGAGGCCACCATTTGAACTGTTGAATTTTGACGAGTTCAAGCCTCTTCTGAGTAGTATCAGTGAACAGAGTCCGCACATCAATACTTCGTCTACTGGCCCTCTATTTGTCTGTGCAGGGCTGAAGCAAGAGAACGTACCTACGGTTACTTTTAAAGACGATGGATTCCTTGGGTAGATCATCACACACTTCAATGTGGAAAATGAGTCACTCTCAGCTGAATGTCCCAACTCTTTGGATGATTGCTTGGCATACTTTGCAGATTCAAACGATCCCATGATAAGAGACATAGTGAATGCCTTACAAGACGACATCTCGGTAGTCATTACTGACCGAGAGAACCCTTACTCTGAAGCCCCTCCCTCCCCAGATCCTCACTATTTACCATTAAGGGAGGGGGAGCTAAAAATTGAACCGAAGTTTGGAACTTCGGAATGCATTGAGACTACCTTACTTCTTGAAAAATTTTTTGAATTTTATCTACCTGTAGTCTTTAATTCACCATGGGATACTAACTTTGAGACTTTTTCTGTCACAAGTGAATCGTATATACTTTGGATACCTCAAGCAATTCAATGGAAATTTTTTTACGAAGTGTATAAGTCTCTTTGGAAAGTCATGCTCCAGGGCGCTCAAGCCTATTGCACAAAGGGCTTTTGGATGATTCTGTTGAGGAAATTACTGAGAAACTTATCAAGATATTGGCCGGAAGAGGAACCTTGCGGCATGATCGAGTAGCCTTTCCCTGCTTTTATAGGACTAGAGTAGTTTGCTTTATGTTATTTTAGGATAGACGGTAAACTTAGTGCTCCTGGGAGGCAACCCAGCTTTTCATTCCATTTAATTTTCCTAATTAGTTAGTTCAATGTTTGTGGGTAACATTGCTGCAAACCCTCACGAGACTACAACTTGTCCTCTAGGGGAAACCTAGGGGTTTAAAGGCTTGTTGCATACGCTAAATGCAATCGAGAGCACCTGGGAAAGTGGTATAGGTAGGATTTTATTATTTTTGTTCTTCCTTCTCTCTTGTGCTGATCCGCTTTTACGTTATTATCCTTGGAAAGTCTTTCTCGATTCGTCATCCAGGTACTATCTTCGAATCACTTCTCATTTACTTTAGTTGTCCCATGTGCATAGCATGCTCACATCTTTTACATTGAGGACAATGTAGATTTTAGGTTGGGGGTGGGAGATTAGGTTTCCTAATCAGTGTTTTCTTGGTCTTGAGCAAAATTTGTGAAATTTTTTTCAAAATTTTCTAGACTTTTTTGTGATTTCAAAGTGATTTTGACAGCCATCTAGGGCACTTAGAATTTCAAGATACGTGATGTTGGTAATCTATGACTCTCAGATTCAATTATCTATTAGATTTCACACTTGAGTTCGACTTATTAATCCATGATTAGAAGTTTTAAACATTGATTGAATTATGATTTCACATGTCACATCTCACTTACACATTAAGGTTTCAGTTCCATATTAAAGGGTTAATTTGGTAATCATTAAGCATGTAAGGAACCGGCCTGAAAATTTTGTCCATCATGATCAATTGAAGAAAAAAAAATACCTAAAAAAAAAAAAAAAAAAAAAAAAAACAGATACCCTTGGAAAAGGTTGGGCGAATAATCTTCACCATAGGTTTACTCCCTATAAGTGTAGATTTGATTCCCTATGGATGAAATGTGAAAAAGGTTTGGGTGTACGATCTTCACCATAGGTTTACTCCCTACAGGTGAGGATTTGAATCCCCTTCTTGACGTTACTTTTAATAGAAAAAAAATAGAAATCAAAGGCTGAAAGAAAGAAAAAGAACGATCTATGAGGCACGTTTTAGTTTAGGTTTTGGGTGTCCTGAATGCTCTTGTTGGTTACCAATGATATCATGGAATAACGAATTGAATCTTAATGTTGATAAGTCAAGATTACACTATACACCTATGAAACTCAATGTTTAGTATTTTTCTAATTGAGGGATTAATACTTTGAACTTGATTATAAAGTTTACCGTGTGCTTGAGTCTAGGAGAAATTAATGCCCAACATTTGTGAATGTTAAAATTCTAGTATCTGGTTTATTTTTGCAAATATCACTCATGGAAATTGCCTTGTAGTTCTCAACTTATTTTTTGCAAACTTTGCTCGGGACTAGCAAGATGCTGGTTGGGGGTTGTGTTGGGGGTCAAATATTGCATATCAGACCCAGTTATTGCCTAGATTTATGAGCATGACACCGTTTAATGGCCTGATTTAATCATGTTCATGATGCAGAGTATATTTACGAGCATGGACTGAAAAAGGGTGATTAAAGCATAAATTTAACACTCTGATAACACCAAAGGCAAGAGACGGACTCCAGGGGACCAAGATCTATGGAATTACACACCAAAGATCCGAGAAAATCAGGAAACTGAAGCTTAAGTGGCCCAAAAATCATCCAGTATGCAAGATCACGGGGTTCTCACCATCCGTTCGGCTTGAAACTACATACATAGCCTGAAGACCATAAATTAACCGTACACGTAGAATTTCGGCCGTTGGATCCTGGTAGAAGTGGCCCAACGGATAGATCAGCCCCTTAAATCCTTAAGTGGGGCCCACCTGATATCTGGATATGCTCCAGTTTTGGTCTCAACCTTTTAAATGATCAGAAACAATGGATAGACGGATCGGATTTCTCGAAAACATCATCGTGGACCCCACGTGAGCATGAGTGTGCATAGTGCACAAGTGCACTAGCCGTGCACAACAACGAAGAGTCGGTCAAACCGACTCTTGACTGGCGCTTTCTTCCTTCTCTGTTTCAAACAGTGGACGCACAGCGTTCGCCGATTTTAAGTAGTGGGACCCACCCATCATCCATTTAGATAATCTGAACCGTCCATTGAGTCCAGAGGGAGGTCTTGACCCTTACCTAGGTGATATTTTGAAACCATGCAATCTATGGAAAAATCCTAGCCGTTGAACGTAGAATGAACGGTGAAAGAAAAGATTCAAGGGACCACATCAAAACTCGAGACAAATCAGCCTGTCCTGAACGATTTTCCGAGAAGAACGTAATGGATGGGGTGGATTTCCCGTCTGTCACTGATTCTGGGCCCCACCAACATCACATCAGAGGTCCGTGCGAGCTCTGTTCCACGGCAGAGGCTGCAGCTGATCCAGGTGGGCCACCATCGTTGTTCGGATCGACGATCCAGACCGTTCATCATGTATTCCATCCCAGAAGTTCTTAAGGGACGGTGTTCTTTTCGACAGGAGCAAGGAAAAATGAGGTTTTCTGGGACTGTCTTCTTGACTGCGTAATAGAACTTACATAGGGGAGGTCTTTTGCTGCGAACTGGACTGCTGGACTGCGTAAAAAGAGACGGTTCTCCATCGGCAGCTCTCCACCGACCTCCCTTTCTATAAAGAGGCAAGCGAGTAGAGAGAAGGGGATCATCTGGGCTCGGGTTTGGCTTGCACGTAGAGAGACAAGTAGAGTTTGTTTTTTATTTTGTTTTGTTTAAAGGATTTTAGTCCATCCATGTTGGGCTAAACCTCTTGGCTAGGACCAAGAGGTGAAGCTTGTAGCATGATGGGAGATTCTATGCCTTCAATTTAATTTTATTTATACTGAACAGATGTTGATTTGGGTTTAATTAAGGGAATGATTTTAGTCTTTAATGGTCTATTGTGACTGAAATTACAATGGGTCTGCGATGGCTTTGAGCATATTCTTTTCCTCTTTATGTTTATGACGTCAGGAAGCCCTGTTGTTCACCATCGTCTCCTGGGCATGGTCGGATGACGGTAACCTTCCTAACCTTCATGGCATGTTGATTGGTTGGTAATTAGTTTAATTCTGTTGTTTGCTTTGTCTCCTGGGCATGGTTTGGTGATGGAATCCATTCTAATTCATATACCTTTCATCTCTTGAAAACTATATTAATGGCAGTTCAGTTAATTGCCATGATTCGTGAAGCTGGCGTAAGATCTCCCTGATCTCTACAAGTGGATCCTCTGAATCCCTAGTGTCCCTCCTCTGAATTTCTCCTCAGTTTTAGATAATAATTTCACAATTGATTTAGAATTCATCTTATTCTAGTTCTAGCCCTAGTTATTTTCAGATTATGTACAGGTTTCAGTCCCTGTGGATTCGACCTCGGTCTTACCGAGATTATTACTACATCACAACCCTAAACTTGGGGAGTGAACAATACACATGTTACACCTACAACTATTGAGATGATTTTTGGTGCGGCCCATATGATGGGGCCCACCTTAATATATTTGTGGCCACCCAAGAGGCCCGCCTTGATATATTTATGGCTGTCTATGTGATGTATTTGAGGGCCCATGAGCAGGGCCCACCTGTTATGTATCTGTGACCTTTCTCGAGGCCCAATGTGATGTTTTTATGGCCCACCTTGATATATTTGTGGCCCATCCCTGAGGCCCACCTTGACATATTAATGTGGGCCATTGATGCAGCTTACTTGATGTGTATGAGGCCCATTAGTGCGGCCCATTGTGATGTAGGTGGCCCACCGTGATGTAGCCCATTGCGACATGGATGAGGTCCATCATGATGTGTTTTGGCCCATGAGCTGGGCCCAACTATTTGTATTGTTAGGCCCATGAGACGTGGCCCATTGTGATATATCCTCGGTCCATTGGGATACATTTACAGCCCATGGGTGAGGCCCAATATGATGCATTCAAGGCCCATGGGTGAGGCCCATTGTGATGTATTCGTAGCCCTTGTATGAGGCCCATTGCGATGTATATTGAGCCAATGTGTGAGGCTATGAGCTCACTATATGTTTGGCCCTATGAGGGCCATTCCTTGGGAGCAATGTTGGTTAAATGTCCACGTTGATGGGCAATGATGGTTGGATGTCTACATCGTGACCTCCCTTAGGCCTTGTTAGACCCATTCTCATCATTCTCTTAGTGGGTTAACCCAAATAAGTGGGCCCCATTCACCATAGACGGATAGCTCTATCTTATCGAATTTGATATAACCACGGTCGAGGGTCGATCTTTATATTATGGTTGATTGGCTGTTCATCTATGGACCCCGCCTTGTTTATATATGCTGATCGTCGGTGATGATTATCAGTGTCGATTGTCGATACTGAGCATTAGTGCCGATTGTTGAAGCCGATTATCGTGGCCGATTACCGATTCTGATTTGTCGTGGCCGATTGTCGAATATCGATCGAGGCCGATTACTGATTCTTATTTATTGTGGCTGATTGTCGATTATCGATCGAGGCCGATTACCGATTCTGATTTGTCGTGGCCGATTGCTGATTATCGATCAAGGTCGATTTACCGATTCTGATTACCGATCAATTCTGATTGTCGTGACCGATTATCGACTCCAATTGACGTGACTGATTTGTCAATTCTGATTATCGAATGATCTTGATTATCGTGTCTGATTGCCAATTCCGATTGACGTGAACGATTTATCGATTCCGATTGTCGAGGCCGAGTATCATAGCCGATTCCGATTGTCGAGGCTGATTGTATAGGCCGATTATGATTGTTGTGGCCGATTGATTGATTATCGATCGAGGTCGATTGTTGTGGCCGATTACCGATTATGATTGTCGTGGTCGATTGACCGATTATCGATCGAGGCCAATTATCGTGGATGATTGTCGATTCCGATTGTCGAGACCCAATGTGATGTATATGCGGCTCGTATTTGAGGCCTATTGTGATATGTATTCTGCCCATATTTAAAGCCCAATGTGATGTATATGAGGCCTATGTGATGAGGCCCATTATGATGCATTTGAGGGCTAGGCGATGGAACCCATTGTGATATATGTTAGGCCCATGTGAAAGGCCCCTCGTGATGTGTATTAAACTCTTGAGTGAGGCCCATGGTATTGTATATTTGGCCCTTATATGAGGCTATAGGTCCAATATATGTTAGGCTCTATGTGGGCCATTCCTTGAGGGCAATGTTGGTTAAATATTCATATTGTAGAAGTCGATTGTCGATACCGGTTATTAATACTGAGTATGAGTATGTGACAGCATAGCATCATGATACATGCCCATACGCATCATCTGTATGTTTGTTATGAGATGTGGTTGACTATTACATATGTCATTTGACAGGTTATTATGAGACTCCCTAATAGGCGAAGGTTATCTCACATGAGCGCACGGTATGCGTAGGGTTGATGCATAACTGGATTGTTTGACTCATACATCTTGCAGTGTGATTACTGTATGCCCTAGCGACATCAGGGCTGTAACCTCCACAGGCATATCGTGGATGGCCAGATGGGACACCGAAAATGTTTAGTTCTAGCATACGGGTGCCATAGATGTCCCTGGGTGAAAATCCCTAAACCTCCTTGGCCAGGAGACGCCCCAACGTCGAGACCGAGTGGATGTATATGAGCGCATGAGGGCCGTATACCAGTAGGCCGCATCTCCCACTGTGTCGTGGTCGATTGGGAGGGGGTGTGACCTTACCCGCTTGAGTGAGGGGGCAATATCTATGTTGAGTCTGACCATCTTGAAGAATGGGTCCGCTATTGACGAGTCGGGCCCAATATTGGCAGGCGAATAGTGAGGTCTCTTCCACTTACCTAGTTGTGCGCTCGGATAGGGGCGGTAAGCTGGCGTAGAGTGTAATAGACCCCGGTGATGATCTTAGAGATGAACAATACTGATATGTAGACTTATTGAGCAGGAGTTGCATATTCATTCATTCATTTGCTATCCACTCGGGCTGGTGGTGCATAACTATTTGTTACGTGTACCTTCGCAATGGCCAGGATTTCGGTTGGGGCGCGCGACTAACTTGAGATCAGGAGTTTACCACATTGAGTCTGACTATCTAAATTTAGGTATGGGACTGGTTTGGATAGAAGTCCCTTGTGATGGACCCCATAGCCTGCGATACTACGTACTATCATCCCGACTTCATACTCCAGCATGGTCATTCCATTCGCACCGCATATTACATTACATTCGCGACATATGGCATTTTGAGTTACCTGTGTTTTTGCATTTATATGGCTTAGATACGGCAGCTGATATTTGACTCTTTATAACTACTCATTTGTATAGTTGATCTGTATTGCGTATTTTGATATTGCTTGACTCATGGACTTATCGGTATTTTCGCTTACTCTGATAACATATTATTCATGACCTTGTGCCTATTTCGACATTATATGATTATGACATTACGTTGAATACTTGGCACTTACCTTGTGCACACACTTACACCACCCTCTAAGCTTTCTATAAGCTTATGCACGATAGATGCGTTCAGGTGATGCTAGGTTGCAGCAGTGTTGAGCTTGGAGCATGCAGCGGTCTTCTGGAGCCTGATTTTTGATTTATATATTTCTCTTTCAACATTATACTCGAATGATTATATTAGTGGATATGTGATGATGATGTTGCCTTTGTGATTTGGGTAAACTTGTGGTTATGCTCTTTATGAGAAAAAATGTACGTTGGAAAAAAAAGTCCTCCTTGTAGGATCCTAGGATCGGAATCTGGCATATAGACGCTGGGAGCCGAGAATGGGGTACTACGGAGGCTGTCAGCACCAGATTCGGTGATCGGGATTCCTATGAGTCCAATTTCCGGGTTTGGGGTGTGACACCTGCGTATCTCGAATGTATTGAAGTAGCCATTTCACCGCTTCCCAGTGTTGCTTGCTGGGGTTAGACATGTATCTGCTAACAACACCCACTGCATGTGAAATATTCGGTCTCGTACAAACCATGACATACATGAAGCTGCCAACCGCACTTAAATAAGGCACACGAGACATATTCTATTTTTTCCATTGGTTTTACGATATTATTCTGAAGATAACTTGAAGTGAGTCATGTGGGGAACATTGATCGGCTTTGCATTATCCATCCCATACTTCATTAATACATTCTCAAGGTATTCAACTTGAGATAACTATAACTTACTCCTTTTCCTGTCTCCGTGTATATCAATGTCGAGAATACTCCTTACAGCTCCTAGATCTTTTATCTCAAATTTCTCTAATAACTGAGCATTCGGTAAGTCAATCTCAGACATGCTGTGACTGACGATAGGCATGTCATCGATGTACAAAAGCAGGATAATGAATTTTCCATCACTCAATGTCTTGTAATAAACATAATGATCATCTTCACTCAGGGTAAACCTTTAACACACCATGAAAGAATCAAACTTTTATACCATTGCTTAAGCGACTGTTTTAGGTCGTACAACGACCTCTTCAACATATAAACCTTGTTCTATGTCTTTTGTAGTTTGAAACCTTTTGGTTACTTCATGTAGATCTGTTCTTCTAATTTCCCATGTAAGAAACCAGTCTTCACATCCATATGCTCCAACTCAAGATTATACTAGGTAACTAGCGACAACACAAATCTGATAGATAATCGCTTTACAACCAATGCGAATATCTCTGTGAAGTCAACGCCTTCTCTTTGAGTGTGTCCCTTTACTACCAACCATTCCTTGTACATATCATGTTTTTTTTTAAAGATCCACTTGCACCCGATCGCTTTACGACCGATGGAAAGCTCCATCAGCTCCCACATGTCATTCTTATACAAGGAGTTCATCTCATCATCCATTACTATTTTTCACTTTCCAGCATCTGGCTCATCAAGAGCCTCATGAAGAGTAGACAGATCTCCCTCATTTATAATGAGGGCAAATACGATATTTGAGTCATTTGTATATCTCGCCAGTAACCTATGATGCCGGGGTAGGTTCCTTCTCACATGTGACTGCTCTACCTATTTCGGTATCTTTGTTTACGTCTCTATATCTGCATGTGTCTCATCTTTGTCTAACTAAACGTCTACAACTAACTTTTTTTTTATTCCTTGTGCTCATGTTATTGGAACAAGGATCCTTCGTCGAATTAAACGTCATGATTAAGAATGATTTTTCATGTAACCTGATCATACAGCCTGTACCCCTTTACACCACCACCATAGGGCACAAATATATATATTTTTAGCCCTTTAGTTTAGCTTATTTCTCTTAACTGATGGTATATGAGAGTAAGCATCGCAACTAAATACTCGTAATCCCGAGTAGTCTATCTGTTGACCACTCCACACTTTCTCTAGAATTTCACATTCAATGGTTATAGAAGAGGACCGATTCACCAAGAAATAAGTTGTGTTAATGGCCTAAGTCCACAATTCCTTGTCTAACACAGCATTACTAACTATGCCTCAGGCCTTCTCCAATAGATTCTTATTCATCCGCTCAGCCATACTGTTCCGCTCTGATGTATGTTGTATTGTCTTGTGCCTCACGATCCCTATATCTTTACAATACTGATTGATCTCACCAGAAGTGAATTCTCCATAGTTATATATTCTTAATACCTTCACCTATCACCCTGTCTATTTTTCCACAACCACCTTCCACTGTTTGAAATTGGTGAAAACATCACATTTATTTTTCATAAAATAAAGTCACAATTTCTCAGAATAGTCGTCAACGAATGTGATAAATTATGACATCCGTCTACTAGAAACCATGAGCGATAGCTCCCATACATCAGAATGCACATAATCAAGAACACCCTTACACATATATTTACCGAACTTAAAAGATAAACTTGAATGTTTACCATATATAAAATTTTTGTTTATATTAAAATTAATACTTTTGAAGACTGAAATTAAACAACGGTCAGAAAGTAACTTTATACCTCGCTCGCTCATGTGGCCCAAACATGCATGCCACATATGTGCATACGTGGAATCCACTACAGATGTTACAGCTCCACCTGATAAAGTGCTCCGTATTAACTTGTAAAGATTTTCATTCCGTTGTGCCTTCATGATTATAAGTACCCCCTTTGAAACTTTAAGGACACGGTGAAAAACGGTGAAGCTGCACCTAATTGCCTCAAGTGCTCCTTGAGATATTAGGCTTTTACTCATATAAGGAACGTGTCTCACTTCGGTTAAGGTACTCTCTATGGCATCAAATAACTTGATACCCACCGATCCAACACCCACCACATTACAGGTATTATCATTGCCCATAAATACTAGGCTACCATCGCCCTCTCTATATCTAGTGAACCAACTCCGATGATTAGTCATGTGACATAATGCTCTAGTATCCAACATCCACTCATTCTTATGATCATCGTATAAGTGTCTGATCATAGACACTGACAACACATTATACTCACTAGTACATTCATCAAGCACAACAGTGTTGTTCTCCTTGGAAGAATCCTTTAAGTTCTCTTTTCTTGCCTTAAGATTCTTACAATCTTTCTTCATGTGCCTAGACATTCTACTATTCCAGCATTTCAACTTACCTTTGCCTTTTCCATTGGATTTACATTACGCCAAAACAACAAAAAAAGACGGTCCAAAACCGTCTCAAATGACCAAAAAGGACCGTCATGGACCGTCACATAGGCCGTCAAATTTTGACTTTTCCTATTACTTAAAGGACGGTTGAAAACCGTCATTCTTATTGACGAAAAAAGACGATCATGGACCGTCCTTAAAAAGGACTGTCATGGACCATATCTTATGAGCCTTAAAAGGATGGTCATGGATCGTCCTTTAAAAGGGCTGTCATGGACTGTTATTAAAAAGGACTGTCATGGACCGTCTCTTATGAGCCTTAAAAGGATGGCCATAGACCGTCCTTTAAAAGGACTGTCATGGACCATCCTTAAAAAGGACTGTCATGGACCGTCTCTTCCGAGCCTTCAAAGGACCTTCTAACTAGACCTTGATCGAGAAGATCCATTTTCCTGCACAAAATTTCGTCCCCTCGTATCTAATGCATCTGTAGAGGCATCCATGTCACTGCTTTTTTTCCTCATTGTCTTTTAATGAAGGGTTGAGATAACAATATTAACGTTTATGGTCGATCAAGCACAACGAGTCCTTGAACGACTCATACAAAGCTATAAGAGAATTCAATAGGATGCATGCTTAATCCTCGTATTTCATCGTTTCCTCCACATCCCGCAATTTACAAATTATCATATTAAAATTACTAATGTGGCATCAACATCAGTTCCCTCTTCCATCTTCAGATTGAACAACTGAAGCTTTAAGTTCAAGTAATTCTCAAGAGATTTCTTTAGGTAGATATCCTCTAATTTCACCCATGTACTTGTTGCAATTTTCTTTCTCATAATATTGTAGATGACCTCATCCATTAGACACAATTGAATAGGGGTTCTCTCTTTCCTATCAATCTTGTACCATTCTTTATATGTCATAGTTTTGATCCGCTTGTCAATGAGTGCATCATCCAATCCTTGTTCAATCAGAAGACCAGTCATCTTAACCTTCCATAATTCAAAACTATTTTTTCCAAAATATTTCTCAACATCGAACTTAAGATTAAAAGCCCTTGATACTATGCTTTCAGATTCAATTTGCTTCCCAATGAACGTTAAACTCTGATACCACTTGTTGGGGAACTACAGAAGCACACAGAGATGAATCAAGCAAAATACTCCAATCGCACAACCAAGTTCAAACACAAATAAACTGAATGTAATGCCTTGTGGGAAAAAAAAAAAATCATGGCACTAATTGACAGTAATGCACTATGAAAAATGGAAATTACAAGAGATGGGGATTACTTGATTCGAATAAGCTTCGAATCTTTCCAAGCTATTCCCTTGATACCTTAGGAACAAATTTAGAAAACCCAAAACACCTTTTTTCCCTAATTCTTCTCTCTCTCTCTCTCTATCTCTCTCTCTCTCTCACACACACACACACACATATCCTCTTTGAGGATCATAATCGAAATCGGAAACAAATCCCGCACTTACGAAATTTTGAGCGCGCGCTCAATGGCACTTTCAATGGCATTGATAGATTGTCGATGGCATCTAACTCCTTTAATAACATCAAGAAAACACCAAAATGTTCTAACCATAAAACATGGAGTTATAAAATTTTTCGACTTACATTGAACATCATTTAATGCTATCAAAGTCTCTTGACAGCATCAAATGGTCTGTTGATGCCATCGATCGACCCTGCTGTGAGACATCAAGAACACATGACCTGCTGATTGCTGTGGTGATTAACCATGATGGGACGCACTAAATAAGACAACAACCGTTCGCCGATCCAAAGTTACATACCTGGTGGTGAATGGCAATACATCAAGATCTCCTCATGGTAAGAGAGAGAAACTCCTCTTTGTCTGACTCGGTTAGACCATCCGATAATCTGCATCCAATGGACCTGATTACCCAACCATACAACCGCGTGTTTAGTGGTAAATGGTGAAAGCTTTTGACCACTTTCATAGCCAGTCTGGAAGATGGTCAAAAGACTCGTCGACTTGGACTAACTTGTATAACCTTGAGTCGAATCGGGGCTGAGTCAGCCCAACTAGCCCGAGTCGGGGATGACTCTCGGTATTGATCCTGATCCGGCATGTCCAAATATGAGTTTAGTCTATCGAGTTATATCAGACACGTCTGACTCTTAAGGCCTGTTTAGCCGGGCAGAACCCACAGTATAAGGAGGGATGGGATCTCCTTAATCCCACCATTGATTCCACGCGGCTATTTGGGGCGGCATATATCCCGCGGCTTACGCATTTTTCAGTGGATTTAAGAGGGATTGCAAAATCGCTCTCAGGATGCTCTGCCATCCCGTGCTGCAACCTCGAGCCCATCCCATGGAAACCTCTTCCATCTAGCGTACGAACTGACGGGATCGAGCGATGGCAGCGGTCAGGAAGTCGCTGGAGATGGCGGGAGATCATCATTCTGGCGGGAATCTAGTAAGCGTACAAATACCCAGGCCTTTCGTAGAGTTTTCGTCCCTATCAGTTTGATCTAAGGGATTGCTTGTGGAAGGTATGCGTTCATCTCCTTCTAAAGAGAAGCCTCTATCTACGCTTCTTTTATAATCGCATTTGAAATTCATGTGTTAACTCCATATTCATGCTTTCCTGATTAGGGATTTCTTTTTGCATGTTTGATCCAGCTATCAATTTCTACTAGAAATTGGGGCTTCTGCCTCGTGCGTGTTGTCATCTCTGGTTTTGAAAATTAATATGTCTTTTGGATGAGGATGTTGGTGGATTTCACTGTTGATGCCTTCCTCTAGGGGGTTTTGGTCCCTGCATATCTGCATACGAATATGGATTGAAGCTTCCCATTTAGGGGTTTTGCTAATTGCATGTTTTGCTGCCGGATTTCAGTGTTGATGCATTACTCTAGTTGTTTTGCTCCTTGCATCATTCCATTATGGTTTTATACTTTCCATTTAGGTGTTTTGCTATCTGCATGTTTTATTTGGTGGATTTCAAAATCTTAACGCCTTCCTCTACGGGATTTTGATCCCTGCAAGTTCATTCCAAGAATGATTTCAAAGCTATAATTTGGGGGTTTTACGATTTGAATGTTGTCATTATCCTTTTCAGTTCAAAATAGTCTCTCCTGGGCTGTTTTTGTTGAGGTATTTTCAGGCGTCCGACTACAGATTCATGCCCTGAGGTGGGTGATGATAAAGATGAAATTGGGCAATTTTTGTTATGATTCTTGGGCATCATAAATGTATTTGCGATATGATTTTCATGTTTCTAATGTCATTGCTGTAATTCATTAAGCGCTTATGGATTCCCACCATCGATACTGATTCAGTTTTCTTTTGTTTTTTTTTCATCCATCTCTCCCTCTCTATTTTATAATGTCCATGTACTTGTGGTGCTACAACTATTGTTGGAGGCGTTCTTTTCGATTAGGACATATTCTACTGCTTGCTATTATCCATCCATTTGAACATAGATGTGGTGCTTTATGTCGATCTTTGATCTGTATTTCTCTACAAACCTCAAAGTAAATGAACTGTTTGTCCATTCTTATCTTTTATTATAAATCAACGAACTATATTTTGAAGCTATGTATTGTTGTGACAAATGTATAGATGCCTGATGAATTGACCGTCCAGATTTTGTGGGCCACATAGGTATGATGCATGTTTTTTTTTTTTTTTTTTGTTTATCAGAGTTCCTATTAAAATGTCATGGGTAGCTATGCTCCTCAAAATGCAATTGAGTGACATTCATTTCAAACATGAAAAGGATGGGGATCTCAGGTAACTAAAATATGAGTTGTGGTAACGCAACTTGGAATGAATCCCTCACTATTTATATTGAGAGAGACGTTATGAATCACAACAACTTTGTTTTTTCCAGATAACTCAGGAACTCTATCATTGTACATGCAGCAACCCTCTGCCCTTGTGCATGCTAAGAAGGAATATATGATTTGGAACAACTAACAAACCGAAATGAAATGTCAGTACCATTTACAAAACATTGAATCAGTTTCAGATTTCAGATGTCAGAATTAGTGGAGAGAGTGTTATAGATGTGAATCACACTAACTTTGTTATTTCCTAACAAATCAGAAACTCTTCCATTGTACATGCAGCAACACACATAAGATTCGCAAGTATAACAGTTTCTGTTGATATAGATGTACATTCAGTTTCAGAATGGAAACAGATTCAGATATAGTTTGCACAAGTATGTATGTTTAGTTTCAGATTAGCCTCATATTCAGATTTGAGATCCGGCTTGCACTGGTATATATGTATAGTCCTAGTTTTTGTGGACTTTTTCAAGTGGTATGGCTGTTTAGTTTCATTTTTCAGTTGGATTTTCAGTTATATATTTCAGATCCACATGCGTAAATGTTTGAGAATTGTCAAGGCCAAGATTCAGATTCCATCTGAGATTTGAGATCCAGTGTGAACTGGTATCTATGTTTATATTCACTCGACCATTTCAGCTTTCAGATTCCGTTTGAACTGGTATAGATGTTCACATCCGATTTCAGTTTCAGATATCTCAGATTGTAGAATCCGATTGAATTGTTTTAGAGGGTTGACATACAGATTCACTTTCAGATTCGCGAGCATGTCTACAGAACTACATTGTATCAGCTATTCGATCTCAAAACATATATAACTGGGTAGTAAAGTTCTTATTGTATATTTGGTCCAAATGTACTTGCCAACTCAATCATGGCATTAGCTTTCACTACATTTTCTTGGAATATGTTGATGTTGAAGTGTGTATATATAATTGTGATCTTATTTCCAATATAACAAATTGTCATGTGAGTCTGACATAAATAAATAAATTGATGGGAACAACACTCCAGTTGAACTCCAGTAATTAATTTCTAGATGGGGTGCATAAAAGAAAAGTATGCGGCCTCCTCGTCCCTGCGATGTACTCGACATCTCCCTTAATACCATTGCAGAGGCTATGCGCGATTTTGGCCTTGGCAAGGAGGTAAATCGTATTACTAAGGTACTTGATGTTCTTGAAGAGGTGCAAGTGTTGACCAACTCAAAATTTATCGAAGTTGGTCAACTTTTGACTAATTAGGAGTATTGAATCATTTTTTATCGGCCTTCAACTAGAGGCATTTAGTGGTCAGGAGAACACTCCGCGAGAATGATCTCAATGCAGGAGTTGGGTGGGTCTGACATGCTCTTACCTGTTGTTGTGTTGATCTCTTGTTTTATGGGACTGTAATAACTCTTTATACGCTGGGGACTGTTTGTTTTATTATTATTTTTTTTTGTTGGATGTTTTAGATTGACACAATTGGTATATCGTGTATACCAATTTGATTGGTGTGGCAATACTCTGATTTTTTGGTTTATATATTTTATATATGTTTCGCCACATGCTTGTTGCTCAGCACATTAAGACAGATAGAGCCACACACATTGTATGGATAAAGGGTATGTATTATCAGTTATTTGGAATTCAAATCCTCTGATCATATTTTTGATTTATTTGTTAGGGGACAATTTTTTATATTTAGTATACGTACATTCAGACTTGCTACACCTTAAACATGGTAATAATACACATGTCAATGCAAATGACAAAAGAGAAATACTATGTTGTTCTCGAGTGGAGGTTGAACGCTTGCCATTTATCTTCGTGGGACGATGCTGAGTGGAGGTTGGAAGGATTCAAATGGTGGGACATCGGGCATTCAAGAATGGTGGAAGAAGAAAGAGGTTTCCTCTGGGAGAGGAAATTGGGGAGAGAGTTACTTCGGTGGGAGGAGTGAGGGATGGTTGGTTATGGTGAGACAAAAAACTCATGTTTTGTTCATGTTGCCGCCTGGTTATTTTAGAGGTCGACATCCATCATTCGTCGACTTCGTCCATCCATCAGTTGACCCAGGCCAGGATCTCCACTTCCACGACGACTGATGATCTTGCCTCATCTTGTGGAGAGAGTTTCTGTGGACTTTTGATTAACATTCTCGTTATTTTCTTCGCCCCGCTTATCATTATTAAGTTCTAGCTGTAGAGGTTTTGTAACCTAATGAATATTATTATTTGGTATTTTTTTTATTTTTTTTTGTGATTTTGATTATATGTTTTTTCCATCTTTCTAAGCTATATCTTATATTGTATGGGGGGTTTTTTTTTTTTTTTTAAATTTTTTATCTATCTTTCATTGCATATCTATGTTAGATTGTATGGTTATTTATATCTGCAGATTTTATGCTTTTTTTTTTTTTTTTTTTTTTTAAATCTATCATTGTATGTGCCACCGTTGGAGGGAGAAACCCTTACAACAGCAGGGTGGGGCCCACATAAGACCATTGCAATGGGAATGGATTGGCTACTCCCCCTACAGCCATTGGCTGGAGGTCGGTGCTCTGTGGGGCCCACCATGATGTATGTGTGTCATCCATGACATCCATATATTTTTATATATCATTTTATGATGTGATAAAAAAATGAAGCATATCTCAATCTTAGGTGGACCACATTACAGGAAATAGTGTTGAATGAATTTTGACCATTAAAAAAGTTTTGGGGCCATAAAAGATTTGGATCAAGCTGATATTTATTTTTAGCCTTCATCTGGGTCTTTATGACCATATCAACAGATTGGATGTCAAATCAACAGTACAGTGGGCCTTAGGAGGATTTTAATTGTGAATATTCATTCATTATTTTTGTCCCGTGGTATGGCCCGCCTAAGATTTATATCCCTATCATTTTTTTGTATGAAGCCCTAAAATGATCTATAAAAATGGATGAACGGATGGGATGAAACACGTACATCATGGTGGGGCCCACAGAGCACTGACCACCAGCCACAGGGCTGGTGTCAGGGAGAATAACCAATCCATTCCCCATTACAACAGACGTCAACGACATGCTCAAAATCCTGGGATGGGATCTGCCCGGCCAAACAGATGGAGCTATAAATATGGAAGGGATTGCTGCAATCCCACGGCTAACCAAACAGGCCTTATGTGTACATTCCGTGGGATATGGCCCACATCCCACGGATGACCCAAACAGACCCACCATTTCTGTCCTGGGATTGGTCCATCTCAAGGGATTCCGAGCAGTCCACTAACACCACCATCATTACCTTAAATTTGATCCCATCCTCCTAATACCACAGGATCTGCCCGGCCAAACAGACCCTTAGAACCATGGTTAGGAAGGATCATATGATCTTTTACACACTGACACATGCATAACACAAGTTTAGAAACTTGCTGAGTACCGCCTTGTCAAGTGACTCAGATATAACTTTTGAATTCCCTCAGTAGCCTTTCAATTCTTTTTTATATTAAAAATATTGAATTATAAAATAATATAAATATTATTTAATGAGTGAGTCTTTATTGAGTTTTGTCTTTTTCCTTTGTCCCGCGGGCCTGTCTTTTCTCACCCAAGTCATGATCAAATTGAGTTTTCTTGACAGTGAGGTTTTTTCGCGTTTATAAACTTCGACACATAGTAACGTGTTTGACTGTAATTTTCCCTGATAATAAATTTACAATCTTTACTTGACTTGTTAAGCAGGTCTATCAAAGTATTATTAAGCTGGATCTTCTACAAAATTTTCTAGGTCAAACCTAACATACGTCATGACGTGTGAGGCCCACCACCACATATGCATCAATCATATCCATTCATCTTATTCTCCCCATTATTTCTATTTAGCACACAAAAAATCGTAGGTGCATTCAAAACTCAGGCAGGCCACACCATCTCAAATCATACCTAAATGCTCTAAAATTACGAGGCATAGCCTGCCTATGTTTTGCAGGTTGATTGTACCTAGCTATTGATAAATATTAAAATACAAGGGTGGATTCAGTTTTTAAAAAAAACAAAAAAAATTTTCATGACAGGGCCAACTTATTAGACGGGTTGATGTCACATAGAAATGAAAGTTTGGAAGCTATGCACTGGGTGGACTGTAACCCATCGTCCAATGGGTTGGATTTGAAACCTTTTGTTTTCAACTATGGTCAAAAATAGCCTCTTTGACTTTGACTCAAGCAAAAGGGAGAAAAATGGGAATGCCGGTAGACAGCGTTCCTCGCACGCTTGGGTTGTACTAACGTGTGCGTTCTTAGCCCCTTCTTTTATTGGTGGCGATTCATTAACCGTCCATGTGGTGTAATCTGGTCCATCCAAATCATGGGCACCTAGTGATGTAGCATGACATGGATTACGAAACCGGTTGTAAGATCTTCACCACTTGATTATTTATTTATTTAATTTTTTTTTTTTTGGAATTTCTAGTAGTGAACATGTTTTAAGACCATTCGTTGGATACCAGCAGTTGAATGGTTAGGATTGTCTCAACTCCATCGTTTTCAGATCCTTGTCTTAGCTGCTTGGTGTGGCCATTTTCATTAAGTTGTCTAGGGTTGTCCAAACAGCATGCAATGCTCCAACCATAATCAGTCGATTTGGAAGGTGCGAATTGATTTCCATGCACCTCACATGTGCATTGGATTACCCACAACCATCTAAAAAATGCATTGAACAATCATCCTGGTCCTGTGCAGTTGCAACAAGCAACAGGATAGATTCTTGTGACAGGCCCTTATTTAGAAATCCACCAATAGACAGGCCCTTATGTGGCAAAAACCCCCTTGTAAATTGGTCTGCTCGGAATGGCGGACAAACCTCTAACAACCATATTACTGTATTATAACTGCTACGGTTTTCTCAGCTGGGCCTTTGAAGTAGGAGCTTAAGATTGATTCCTATAATGTCTCATTTGGGCAACTTCTTCCAAATAATTTCTTTACATCCCCAACTTTGACAATGAAATTGAAAATTGAAATGAGGAGAGGAATGACGATTCTAGATCCCTCCATATATGTGTGCTAAAACGAAGAAGTGATCATCGAGTCGAACAATGTGTAGGATTGGGATGTTTATACGAAGGTGGGCAGCACATCCATCAAGCGAGGAACGCATGCATGTTGAAGATACAAGTGAAGCTTCCCACAATACACACTATTAAATTTGGGCCCATCGGCCCACTTGTGAGCAGCCCTCTTGATATTCCTGTTTGTATTTTTTCTTGCACTTTAAAATTTGAATTTTAAATACAAGAATGAAGATTAAGAGGAGAGAGATTGTCCAATCACATTCAAACTCCTCCCATATCCTTTCGATTCCCGCCTTCACAAAAAGGATGTATACTCGTTAAATTCATCCCTTTTCCAGAGAGAGAATAGGAAAAGAGGAATGGTCGTACATTAACCTGCTCCTATACCATTAAAAGTTTAATTATGTCTAAAGGTTATCTTAATTGTAGAATTTGAGGGATGGTAAAAAATCTACTCCACTCCCGTGGTAGTTAGCCAAGCCACTGGATGTAGGTCATCCATCTCCGGCTTGGTGCAAAGGTCCCTAAGGCCCTGTTTGGGCAACAGGATTAGAAGGGATTAGGTGGGATTGGATTCTAGACGGGTTCCATGCCAAAGAACTCCATGTTTGGAAAGCTATCCACTGGAATTAGATCGAATGTAACCCATCGTCCAATGGGTTGGTGCCATTTCAAACAATGCTTGCAAGTTGTGTAGGTCCCACTATGTGTGAGCTATATCCAGCCTCTTTTTTTGAGATTATTTTAGAGCAAAAGGCCAAAAAAATCAGAATTCTAAAGCTCAAGTGGACCCACCTCAAAGCAATGGGGATTGAATACTACCGGGTGAAAACTTTTTGGGGCCACATAAGTTTTGGATCTGGTGATTCATTTTTCGGCCCATACCGTCCTTGAGGTTAATCTGGTCCAATGAATTTAGATATAATACATATGTATTATTCATGGATTTCAAATTATGGTGATCTATATCCATTGAATGTACCATTATTACCAACAAAGCAGATTAATCTAATCCCATGGAATCGGGACAATTATTATAATAATGATGTTTTTATTATTATCCCACCTGAATTTCTAATAGTTGTCCAACATGGCCTTTAAGACCATTCGTTGGATACCAGCAGTTGAATGGTTAGGATTGTCTCAACTCATCTTTTGCCGTGACAATTCCTGCTTGAAAAGTTTGGCCATTTTCATTAAATGGAATCGCATTGGGTCTGTCCAATTTCAGCATCAATGTTTGGGAAGTTGTAATCAGGTCCCACCATGATGTGTGGGCTTGATATCCATGCACCTCCACATGCATCGAGATTATTTTAGAGCATCTAAAAAATGCATTGAACAATATAAAGGTCCATGGACACCACATACAAGCAATGGGATTGAATACTTACCATTGAAAACTTCTTTGGAAATCCACAATAACAGTTTATGTTCTACCTCATTTTTAGGCCCAAGCCATAGAATGAGGACAAACAAATGACCATATTACATATAATTTACATACTGCTACGGTTTATTCTAAGTTGGGCCTTTGAATAATAGGGGCTAGATCCATTCAATAATACTCATTTGTAACTATCTTCCAAATAATTAATTTTATCCCCAACTTTGACAATGACAATCCCCTTGAAATGGGTAATAATTATGTTTTTAAATCCCTCCACCTATATCCGTTCTAAAACGAAAAGTGGCCTGTTTGGGTCAACAATTAGAAAGGATTAGGTAGGATTGGGATGTTTATACAAGGGTCCGTGCCAATTCCACTCCATCAGCAAAGCTTGGAATTAGATGTTGAATTACATTGGGTCCCACAATTTCACTCAATGCTAAAATTGTGTAGGTCTTACCATCGGCCCACTGTGTGACTATATCCATTGACCGTCCACCCATTTTTGAGATTATTTTTTCATGGGCTTTAAAAATCAGGTAATTTAAATACTCAAGTGGACCCACCATTGAAAGCAATGGGGATTGAATCACATTCAAAAAACTTTCTTTCCCGCCTTCACAAAGTTTGAATCTACTCTCATTTTCATCCCTTTTCCAGAAAATGAGAATTAGGAAAACAAATGAATGGTTTAGATATAATACATATGTTCCTATTCGGTAATTTAAATGATGTCTAAAGGTATATCTTAATTGTAGAGTTTGAGGAATGGTAAAAAATCTACTCCACTCCCATGAATCAGTTAGGGACAATCCACTGGATAATAATGTTTTTTGAATCATTCCACCTAATCCCTTCTAATCCAGTTGCCCAAACAGGGCCTAAGTGTATATTGCATGGGATCTTGTGGGTTCACTCATCAAAGCCTTTCAATTAAGTGATGTCAGAGTGAACTACCATGGATCTCTGATATGTGTGGACAGTAATTGAGGAAAGTGATATCTGCCGCAACAGTGGTTTCCATGGTCACTGCCTCTCTCTCTCTCTCTCTCTCTCTCTCTCTCTCGCGTCCGGCATTGCTCGCCAACCTTGCTGTCACTAGCAGCTGCAGCATCCAATGTGCATTGCAATGGCTGCCATTGAAGGGGGACCATATCATAAGAAACAATGGTTATTGAACGTACTACCATTGAAAACTATCATATAAAATTTTCTTAAAGCTTATTGTGTGTATATATATATATACCATATATATATATATATATATATATAATATTTATCTATATATATATATATATATATATAATGACCCATCCAATCCATTAATAAGGTCACATAAGCATGGTTGAGAAGGTGACATAAGCATGGATGGTATAGATGATACCACCTTGACGTGTGAGTAATCCCTAAGAGATGGGTTTTATGAGCATGTTCAAATTTAGGCTTATTCCAACAAGTTTTTTTGCCCTAATTTCAACCCAAACTGTAGATCAATGTGTGGCCCAATCATTAAATCCTATGGACAGCAACCATTAGTGTCTAATTGCTATCCACCCGATGTATAAGAATGTGGGCCCAAATTTGGGCCCAAGCCCATTTACCCTTAAAGTGGCATTTTGAAGGTCCAGGTGGTACCTTCTAATCTCAATTTTGTGCTTGAGTACTTTATCAACCAACAAATATCTATCATGGGCCATACGGTAAGGGTAAGCTGTTACCAGGGTTACACCTAATATGTGCCCCACTGCAGGTAAATTTTTTTTTATTTTTATTTTTCCCTGTGTGACTCCTTTGTGGAAAGATGAAACTATCCCCTATAGCTTATCCCACCGAGTTGAATAGTAGATCTAGCTTCTACATTATCTAATTCATTTTATTTTTAATGCAAATATCTATCAACACCATCAGGGGAGATGTGGCCTATTGATTGGAAAAACAGACTATGCCATTGAATATATCTCAACCAGAAACCTTATATCAGAGCTTTTAGATAACCATTTGTTGGTTGATAAAGGATTTAAGCGAAAAAATGACTTACGGTTTCTAGGTGAGATCCATCCAATGGCATAGCCCATTTTTGTAATCAACAGGCCACATTTACCGTGATGGTGATGATAGATAATTAGATTAAGAATAAAATAAATTAAATAATGAAGAGGTCAGATCCACAACCTCTATTAGATAACCAAAAGCATGAGAATAAATCCATAATAGTTTTATGTTCATATTTTCGATTGTGAAACAATGATTCATCTTACATGAATGTTTAGTATCCATTGAGCATCGATACAGATATGTTGGATGTAATATAAATAAGTAGGTCAGCCATGTCCCTTGGGTGGAAGACCCTAAAGTCAACGAGTATGACAATTGTGTCCCTTAAGTGAAAGACCCTAAAACCCATTAGATTTTTTAAAGTTTCTTTTATATACGGCATATAAGTACAATTGTATGCGCAAAAATATGTTAAAGGTACAAATGGAGCAAGAGTCTGACCAGCTAATGTATAAATGGATCCCTCGCCACGCGAGGTATCAATGCGTGGGCGTTAATGCAACGTGGCCATCACTTGGGTACGGTATTGTATGAGATGTCGGGTATTGTTTATGAGAATACATAAAAAGTATCACATGTATAACATATTTACGATTCTAGTACTCAAATTCATTTTCTTTTATTATTCGACTTCTATCTTTCTTTCTTGTTTATAATAATTTGATATAATATGAACATTTTAAATTTTGAGTAAGAAATGATCTTACTAGGCTGTTATGCTTACTTTATTACAAAAATGCACAGGTGTAGAACTGGAATACTAAGAGCAAGCGGGACTCTACTATTAGTTTTTATTTTTATTTTTAGAAAATTAGATTTAGTTTAGATTTTAATTCAGTTTTATTCTTTAGATTTAGTTTGAATTCCAAATTTCTATGTACAAAAAAACTATCAATAGGGTTGAATTTAGTAAACATTATATTTCAGTAGTATTTTCTATTTAGATGATTTTGCATATATATTAAAATTGATGGAATTATGTGAATTATGATGAATATCAATCTATTAAAACTCACGAGATTGGGATTCGGGTCATGCATACCCTACTCGAATACTTGAATTTCGGAGTGTGACAACGGCGTGCCAGGTCTGCTACATGAAGAAGCAAATATTAGATATCCCAATATGACTTCCACCAAATATCATACTTGAGTGTTGAAGAAGTGTGATACATGATGCATGATGCTAGATAAGGTTGGGTTGGGTTCCATTAGAAAGTCTAAGTAGGGGGTGGAGCTTGTGTCATGACGAGCTCCAATTGGATAGTGCTTACGATAGACTGCCTAAGGGTTTTCTTTCTCCATGGGCATCCCAAACTGTCTATGTCCTATGTCCTATAAAGTTCTTCAGAAATCAACGTTTAAAAATAAAAATAAAAATAAAAATTCAGTATGATAGTTTTTAGCAATTAATCATGTGATGGATTAAAAACAATGTGAGGAAGGGTTGTTGTTTTTTTTTTTTTTTTTTAAAAAAAAAATTATTATTATTATTATTATTATTATTATAAATCACAAATAGCAAGCTATCATGCTATATTGTACATTTTTAAAAAAAAAGAAAATCAAAGCTTTTCCTTTTTTCTTTTTCTATAAACTTTAATCTGTTTTACTTTTAAAAAAAAGATACAATTTGGAAAAATGAATTGACCGGCAGATTCTTCGGATCCCATCCTAGTTGGACGAAGTTTTCCCCAATGGCAAAGAAGTACTCTCGATAGTAGACGCACGTTCATCGAAGCGTAACAAGGAGGGAGTGGAATCCCTAGAATCAAATCGAACTGGAGCGCACACAAGGCGGTCGAGTAAAATTCAACGCCAGTCTTGGTACGAGACCATGAACTAGGAACACTCCACTAGTGGGGAGATCCCGTGAAATCACAATGTTGTCCCATAATTGATGTAACAGCTTCTAGGTGACGGAGTCAAGAGGACAATGCTGAAGGCTCCTAAGGGAGTTAAAAGGAGAATCAGAATTGTAGAAATGATTGGCTCCTTGAAGGTGACCGCGGAACACCAAGCACTTCCATAATGTAGCATCCGAACGAGATAGTAGGTCAATTATAAAAGAAATACAGCTAAATTCTGCGGTTGTGGTGTTTGATCAACCCTTTATCAAGAAAGTTGTGATTGATTTCTTGGCTCCCGCAAGCTGATCTTGTGGGGCAGTTGGGGAAGTTTTTAAATGTGATCCAAGTGAGTCACATCTAAAGATAACTCAGCCTTCCTAGTGGATCCATCTCTTGAATAAGTGGACCAAGTTGTCCAAGCTTTGCACCATGATGGGGTGCCGAGCCCGGATGGTTTCTCTGAGGCTTTTTCGTGAGGATGCTGGAATACAGTTGCCCAAGATATTCTAGAAGCAGTCGGGTGTTTCTTCAGAGGCGGGAATCTTCCTAGAGCTTCAACATCGACCTTTGTTGTGCCTTATCCCCAAGTCAAAAATCCCTTTTAAATTTTCTAATGTCTAACCCATTAGCTTGTATAATTGTGTGTATAAAATTTTCTTCAAAATCATTGTAGATGGGTAAGCAAGATCATGTCAAAGATCATTTCACAATGCATTTTTTTGCAGATCTCCCCTTCAAATAGAGCGGGAATCCACTAGAATTTTTTATGGATTTTGACAAAAATTTAATTCCCACGGTGCGAGAAAAGTACTTGATTTTTGTTAATAAAAATTAAATATTAGTTTGTTTAGTTAGAGTCTTAAGTGGTCACAAAAAGCCAAGGTCGTTGCTGAAAGGGGTGGGAGCATTTTCCTTGATCCCTCTCATGGATGGAGAATTTTCGGAAGCCGTTTGCATCAGTTTTGTCCTCTCTCTCTCTCTAAAATTTTTATTTTATCCTTTTGAGTTTCAATGCTTGTGGAGTGGGCAGTGATTATATGATATGCCAGTACCATTGTTTTTTGTGAAGCCCGCCTGAAGTTCTTGGCTGTATATCTCCCGTTTGGCAATAAATCCTAGTGTGGTATTTCCACCTCTTTCCTTAAATAATAAAAGAGTAAAAAGTAAAAACCCATTAGCTCCTAGAAGAATGTATCTAAAAATCTATAAATATGCTTTAGTGATTCATTTTGTAATTACTAAGAAGAAATACAATTTGGGTTAGCAACGTTGAAAACAATACATGCAGAAGGCAAGAGAAGCCTACACTCACAAGGTGTTGTGCATGTAGAAGCCTAGAAAACCCTGCACTGATAAGGTGGGCCACACCATTGAAAACAATTTCTTGTCATTGATAAATAGCAAAACACAATATTGGTCCATTTGGTAAGTAGATGTGGTTGATTTTTGCAAAAGGGGATCGTCCTAATGAGATCAATCTATTGGACGTATTGGACAGGGACAGAGGAAAAGTTTGATCTTATCCCATCCCAGACAGTAACAGTCCAACGTCTGGACAAACGAGTCTGAATTGTAGCTATAAATAGCGACTTCAACTCTTTTAACTTTTTCTCTGCTTCATGCACGGTCCTGCTGCAGACAACTTAAAGCTGCTCTCCATGAAGTCCTGTCACTGTGGCCCCACGGCTGCAGTTGCATCATCCCCGTCGGCCGTCTCTATAATTAATCCAACGTACAGGGTTCCAATTTACATAGGGTGGACTTTACCGGAAGTCTTTCTACGGAGCTTGTTATTGCTACTCGCAAGTTAGCCATCCAAATCCTACTCTCCCAGCAGCTTCAACAAGGCAGATGCGAATGGGCGCGCTTCTGCGCGAGGTGGGTGGATCCGTGTGGGGCTCAGCGTGAAGTATAATAGTTACATCCTCACTGCCCATTCATTTAGACAGCTCAGAATGACTCAAAAATGAAGTAGATCCAAATTTTAGGTGGACCACACCATAGGAAAGAGTTGTGATTGAATACCCACCATAAAAAACTTCTTGACGGCCAACGTATTGTTTATTTTCCATCCAACCTATGGAGAAGGTCACAAGACTTGGATGAATCGACCAAACAAATATCATCGTGATCCTAAACTTTTATCGCCCACAACAAGTTTTTAATTGTCAATCACTGCTGTTTCCTGTGCCGCGGCCGACCTGAGAATTGTATCGGCTTCATTTTTGGGATCTTGCACAAAAATCATCTGTGAAAATGGTTGGACGGCGTGGATTTAATAAAAATACATCATGGTGGGCCCCACAGTCAGGAAGCCACCCACATCAGTGCATCCCCGGATCCACTACTGTAGAGCCCCCTGATGCAAATGTCATACGTGCGAAATCTAGGCCGTTCAGCATTTGTGTCCCATCATTAATCGTTGACTGGATTGGCCTGACAATAGATCCAGGCTACATGCTTTGTGTATCATGAGATCAACGTCCTGGATCAAAAGCACAAATGCAATGGTATCATGTGTAGGGCGAGTAGGATTTGGATACACACTATTGCGTCTAGCAAATTTCTTACCTCACGCTTCTTTCCAATAAATAAGAACAATATAACAAAAGAACATCCAAAAAAAAAGCTAGTCAAAGGCATCAATGGAGTGTCCCTCTCCATTCTATTGCTCATCTTATCATCCTTCTGTCTGCAAACTTGCACCGGGGAAGATCGGATAACCTTAGGCCAATCTATCACAGCAAACCAGACCATAACCTCTGAGGGTGGATTTTTCTCACTAGGCTTCTTCACTCCTCACAATTCTACAAACAGCTTCATCGGAATATGGTATCACAATATTCCCGATCAAACGGTCATATGGGTTGCCAACAGAGAAAACCCACTCACAGATTCCTTGGGAGTTCTTACAATTACCCAAGATGGAAATCTCGCAGTCTTGGGTAGAACCAAGAACATCCTTTGGTCATCGAACCTGTCGACCCCGGCTCGAAGAAGCACTACTGCAATACTCTTGGATGATGGCAATCTTGTTTTGAGAGATGACGGTCAGTCAATCTTGTGGCAGACCTTCAACAATCCTTATGGTTCCTTTCTCCCTGGCATGAAACTATCGTTGAACCTAAAAACTGGCGAAAGTACATTCATTTTGTCATGGAAAGATGCTGATGACCCAACACTGGGAGAATTTTCCTTTGGTATCGATCCTCACACACCGCGCCAGCTGATCATGCTAAGAAGATCAGATAAGTACTGGAGAAGTGATGTTGGGCAGCTGGGAGCGGTTGTCACACTGCTTGGGAAATATAATGTACTCTACCAAGCTATTGTATCTGACAACGAGGGGATCTACGTCACCATTACTATCACAGGCGGTATGGTCATGGCAAGGTACGTTTTGACTCCTACAGGGCTAGTCGAGGCGCTGATATGGGAGGAAGATTTCAAGAAGTGGGGTCTGCTTTTTTCATTTCCAACAAATACATGTGATCTTTATGCCCAATGCGGTCCATTCGCTAGCTGTGATCAAAGAACCTCACCGTCTATCTGTAAGTGTTTGAAAGGATTCATGCCAAAATTTCAGAAAGATTGGGATATGGCGAAGTGGTCTGGAGGTTGTGTGAGGCGAAAGCCGTTGGGATGTCAGATGGGGGATGGTTTTATGAAGCTGGAAAGGATGAAATTGCCCGATTTTTCAATATCGATAGTAAACACAAGTATGAGAGATTGCGAACTGCAATGCCGCCGCAACTGTTCTTGCACGGCTTATGCTTACAGTAATCTTACAGATCCGGTTCTTTGGAGATGCTTGATTTGGAATGGGGATTTGATTGATCTTGTGGAGGTTTCTGATGGGGTTCCTGTTATCAACATACGCCTTGCCATCTTGGAATTCGGTAGGTCTGAGATCTCTTCCACCTGAGGAATGTTAAATCCATACTCCCCAAGTTCTACCAACAAGTGCAAACTCATCACATATGCCAACATTGCACGTGTGAAGAATCCAGAATGTTCACGTGGTGGTCCCGACATGAAATATTTGATACGAAAAAAATTCATTCCACCCGTTACACAGGTGGCCCACACATGTACAAACTGATGGACAGTCTATATTCATGGGCATACGTGGTGTTGCAATGAGGGGAAAGTTTGCCCCAGGACCTGCACATGTCTACCATGTTGGCATGTGTGGTGTTGCTTTGTTTTTCGAGTCAAAATGGGGTGGCTGGAATTTTCATTCTCCGTCAAGCTTCATTTGCGCACTGTAGTTTTTCTTGTTCGTTCATTCATGAGTCAACTTTAAATTGATAGGAGAAAGGCCAAACAGCCATGATAATTTTATCAAACAATGGTCCAGTATTACTTTTTACCATTTCAAGTGAAAATTCCTTTGTGTAGCCCACCGATGATCTGCAAAAAACTACAGTGATCAGATTATTATAATCATCAAATTAGGACTTGAAAAATAAGTCTTACCATCCCTTTTGCATGCTCTTAATTAGGTTGTTGTGACCATTTGATCATGGAAATTTTAGTGCCATATGCAATCACAAGTTGGCCAACTTGAGCTCCAGATGAATTTTGCACCCAAACACAGCAAGGAAGAATGATCAGCCATAAAGTCATTTATTACTGGAAGGTAGGTTATGGTAGATTTCTAATGATGTGGTAAATTGTTTTCCCTTTCAATGCAGGTGGAAGCGATCAGATTAGCGATATCTCTAGTAAGAGTAATCGTTTCCTTCGGATAATATTACCCATGATTGGTACTGCCACGATTGTTTTGGGGATGTTTGTCTATTTTTTATGGAGAAGGTTCAAGAAGCAAGGTAATTCTAGTATGTTTTGATCACAAATTTAGAGGAATTATATGTATTTGTAGCAGTGACAATGCATTATTATGACTAGGCTTTCTTGCTAAAGTGGGGCAAATGGTTCAATAATACAAACCATTGGTGTGCTGGGTACCACCCTGGACGAACTGTGCCCTGAAAATTCTACAAAGTTGATCAAAGACTGGCCACCAATCATTGAGCTTTTTTGAGTTAGATAGTATGAAAGGATAGTACTATCTAATGAGGTGACATTTACAGCATCATCCATCCCTAGTGGGGCTGATAAACAAATTATTTGGATCATTGATGCATGGTTTCCATTTTCACGAGGGTCTGAACTTGCTCAAGGGTCATATAATTCCTTTAAAAGACTAATCTCTAGATATAAGGATGCCAAACCTTGTTTGCATTACGGAGATTTAATTACATTCTTGTTTAGTCTTATAAGTACTAAATTATATTGTCTTTAATTAGGGAGGAGAGAAACAAATACTGCAGCATTTGATCAAAGAGCTAATTATTTTGCAACCGAGTTTAGGACTGATGGAACACTTTTAAATGGGGAGTATATTCCAGAGGTACCACTGTTCAGTTTCAGTAGCATTCTAGCCGCTACAGATAACTTCTCTTTGGCGAATAAGCTTGGTGAAGGTGGGTTTGGTCCTGTTTACAAGGTAATGTCCAATTTTCAATCAATAAACTTAAAACACCATGATCAAATTGCTAAGTTGGGGAAAATAGATGGGTGTATATTGATGGATCTTCTTCTTTTCCTCTTTTATTTATTTCTTTCTTTCTTTCAAATTTTGTATGGTATATTGTCAGTGTTATAATAAATGAGTGTTTATCAAAATAGATGGTCTCAAGTTCAATTGGTTGGATTGTATGTTACTGTCCACCCAGCAGATAACTTTCAATCTTTCATCTGCGTGGGTGACATCTTATCCATACAATAGGTTGGCCAATCATGGAGAATCATCTTGAGTGAACATTAGCCTCATACACCCATCAATTGGAGCACACATGTATTTTTCAAATTTTCAATGGATAGAACTTGTATTCTATGTTATGGCCCGCCTAATAATTACATGAGGCTAAATTTTGCATTAGCTGATCCTCATGGTGGAGCAAACCTACAAGAAGGGTTGGATGTTGCATGAACTAAACATTTTCTACGTTATCAGCTAGATTGACCTTAACTTCTGGTCCAACTAGTTGAACTTTAAACCATTCTTTATAAAGGAAGGTCGATGGAAATAGTGAATGCAAAGTGGATTAATAACAGTTATGCTGGTTTTTTTCAGGGAAAGTTGCCAACAGGTAAAGAAATAGCAGTTAAAGCACTTTCTAAGAGTTCTGGCCAAGGCCTGGAGGAGTACAAGAACGAAGTTGAACTTATTGCAAAACTCCAACACAAGAATCTCGTTAAGCTGTTGGGTTGGTGCATCCATGAGGAAGAAAAGATATTGATATATGAATACATGCCCAACAAAAGCTTGGATACACTTCTCTTTGGTTTGCTTCTATTACTCATTGCATGACAAAAGAAAATCTAAATTTCAAGTGATTTAGTAAACTATGCTATCAGTGCACATGTCTATTTATATCATCTATCTTTTTTCTTTTAATTCTTCTGAAATCAAAATATCTAATAAAGAATATCCATCAGATCCGACCCAAAAATCACAACTAGATTGGGGGAAACGCTTCTGCATTGTGGAAGGGATTGCTCAAGGGCTTCTTTATCTTCACAAGTATTCGAGGTTAAGAATCATTCACCGAGATCTAAAAGCCAGCAATATTCTACTGGACGGTGAAATGAACCCCAAAATATCAGACTTTGGTTTGGCTAGAATTTTTGGAGGAAACCAGATTGTGGCGAGGACTAATAGAATAATGGGAACATAGTAAGTACCATTTTTCAGAGAGCCACTTGCATTCAAATGTCTGAACGCATACACAACACAAGCTGATGCTTATTACTCACCATTTTTCTGATGTGTTTGGTTGTAAAAATTTCTGCAGTGGCTATATGCCCCCCGAGTATGCGTTGGCAGGTCATTTCTCAGAGAAATCCGATGTATTTAGCTTTGGGGGATTACTGTTAGAAATCGTGACTGGAAAGAGGAATGCAGGTTTTTATCCCACTGATCAGTGGTCGAATACTTTGGTTTTTGTAAGTACCACACGGATTTTATTTATTTTGCCCAGATTTTGTACACAGGATATTGTGCACTAACGCATTTTGTTGGGGGGTGCTGGCTGAGGGCCTTAGCTTATGTTGGACTTGGACATGCTTCAGCACTAAAGCATTTTGTAGGGTGGCAATTTGGTTTGGGCTAGCTCATGACCTTAGCTTATGTTGGACTTGGACATGCTTCAGCGTAGTTCAGATGCAAACCCAACATTAATCCCAAATGGGTGACCGTCCCTTTGCACATTGAAAGTGGGATTGGAATGAACATTAATCCCAAACAGCCAACGGTCCAATCCAACTTGTTTTATTCATCCACGATTCCCATTTTTCATGAATGGAAATGTGTCAGCACAATGTGTTTTCCATTTTGGGTTGATTCTTGTTTTGCATTTCCTATAGATAAGAAATTTGCATGATGCCAATGGTGGATTTTAATTTCTTCAGGCATGGAAACTATGGAAAGAAGGTAAGATAACGGAGCTGATGGATCCAGCAATAGGCAGTTCACATGTCACTCATGAAGTTGAGAGATGCATCCATGTGGGGCTCTTGTGTGTCCAGGAAGACCCAGGTGAACGCCCAACCATGTCTTCTGTTATCTCTATGTTGGGGAATGGAACTGTGCTACCACCAACACCCAAGAGACCGGCCTTTTCCATAAGTAGGGGCTCCATTGCTGTTGATCCATCTTCCAGTGAATTCCGGAATTATTCTGTAAATGATTTAACAATTAGCATGGTAGAGGCCAGGCCTTCTTGTAAATAGTAACATAAATTTAAACTTTCGAATCACGCCATGCATTTTAATCAAGCTTGTCTTTCCGAGGAATGCAATTAAGGACCTATGTCAAACCACAACCTGAAATGTATTCTCTTCACAGATCAATAAAAGCCTCTCAATAGGGCATATTTGGGTGCATTACTTTGTAATGGAGCTAATAATCAAACTAAATTTTTTGTTTATCAATCAATAAACATTTGTGTTGAAGGAGTGCCTCTTGAGGACAAAGAAGAGTAGTGGACGCATATAGTTGAGAGGAACAAAGAAGATGGAAGAAATAAAACACAAATTGGCCAAGTCTCTTAAAAGCTAGGGACAGACGGAAGGGAGAGAGAAAAGAAGACAACAAAGATGAGGGCCAAGTGGAAGAAGAAATGCATGAGGAAGTTGAAGATGAAGAGCCCAAATTAAGATGAGGCAGAGATCTAAGTAGGTCATGAGGTATCTCTCCATATGCCCCATCATCTACTCACGTGGCACTTTTTCATCAAGCCATGTCAGGGTTATTGGTTACAGACAATCCGTGATCAATTTTAGAGGTTTTGTTTTACAATTATATAACCTTCGGAAACTCACTCTCACATGTAAAATGGAAATTAGACTACATTTGTTATGAAATTGGACTTATTATATTTATGAAAGTGGAACTAAAAAAAAAAAAATGCAATTATCCTAACGGCTGGTTTGCTTGGGGCTTATTTCATAGTTAGACTAAAATTACACTGCAAAATTTAACCATGCTAATTACCATCTCCCTCGAGTGAGAGAATTTTTTTTTAATTTTATTTTTAGTAGTTATGATTTATACAATATTTCTCAGGTAGTGTTTCTTTCTCAATAGAATTTCCTCTTGCTCATTATCTTGGGCTGGTGTTCTGTGCCTCTTGTAGTTTTGTATGTAGTCCTCCCATATCTGTATAGTAGTTCTGTGAGGCCTAATTCTTGTGTAATCTGAAATTTTCAATAAAAGAAGAAGAAGAAGAATCTTGTTTTCCGCCACTGGAATAGTTACTCTTTAAATGTACACATGGTATTATTTTATAGCCGTTTAGACTGTCTAAATTGTTGAACCAATTGTGAATGGAGCATAAACTGAGAGGATAGTATCGGCCATTTGAATGTCTCCTTTGAATTTGCACTGGTAACTGATTTTATTTTCATAGTTCATTTGATAATTATTAGTTAAATGGTTAGAACTGACCGAGCACTACGATTGAAACATGCTCCATCCACAGTGGGAATCACAACACGGAATTAAAGGTGTTGGAAAAGCTACGGTAAACAAATGTAGGAATTAAATCAATAGCAATGAACTGGAACTCCATACATAATTAATGATGATAACCAAAATAATTTATCCTTGGGAAGAGGTGTGGATGTCGTCGCTTTCTTTGAGATAGTTCGTGCCCTTAGGGCTGGTTTGGATTCGCGTATAAGGGTGTATTGTATTGTATTAAAGGAGTTAAAATACATTATACAGTGCTTGATTTGGAGTTGATATCCGTTGAACACCATGCGCGCGAATACATCTTTTCTTCAAAACATTCAAATGGCGGTAGTGTATTGTCAGACGACTCTGTTTCCTTTAGTACAGCCTATTCAAGGCACTGTATTCGCGTGCGATAGAGGTAGAGTCGCAGAGGGTTTTCTATCTGAGGAGGACCTTGTTGGGATTTTGGCCTGCGGAATCACACAGATCTAGATCTAGGATAGCAATTCAATGGCACCAAGCACACACAAGAGAATACACAGATTTAACGTGGAAAGCCCTTCCGGAAAAAAAAAAATGGCACAAAGCGACAGAATTCTACTATGAAAGCATCAATTACAAAGAGAGAGGACTTACCCGATTCGAATAACCACGAATCTCACCCTTGCTACACCCTTTGATAACCCTAGAACCCTTTAGAATACCTTTAGGAAGCCTTAGCATACCCTAGAATAACCCTAGGGACCCCTATTTATAGTTTAGGAAACTTCCCTTTCGCACCCTCGTGAAAGGCCGACTCAAAATCCTTAGTCCGCATCGGATTTAGAAACGAATCTGTGTAACTACGACTGGTCGAGCAGATTTCTCGACTGGTCGAATGACCCCTACGACCGGTCGAATGACCCCTACGACCGGTCGTGTATAGGCCACGACCGATTGAGCACCTTGGACCTCAAATTCAGAAGCTCGCTGGACTTTGAGTTGTGCAGCGCTCCACTAGTCGAGCCGCACCCACGACCGGTCGAGCAACCTAAAACTTTCAGATTTAAGACTTCTGACGCAACACTTGTTGGGGTTTTTAGCCTACAGAATTACACAGATCTAGATCTAGGGTAACAATGCAATGACACCAAGCATTCAAGAGAACACACAGATGTAACGTGGAAAACCCTTTTGGGAAAAAACCACGGCACAAAGCGATAGAATTCCACTATGAAAGCATCACTTACAAAGAGAGAAGACTTACCCGATTCAAACAATCTCGAATCTCACCCTTACTACACCCTTTAATAACCTTAGAACCCTTTAGAATACCTTTAGGAAGCCTTCACATACCCTAGAATAACCCTACGGACCCCTATTTATAGTTTAGGAAACTTCTCTTTCGCACCCTTGCGAAAGGTTGACTCAAAATCCACAGTCCGCATTGGATTCGGAAATGAATCTGCGTAACTACGACTGGTTGAGCAGATTTCTCGATTGGTCAAAGGACCCCTACAACCAGTCGTGCATAGGCCACGACCGGTTAAGTACCTCGGACCCCAAATTCAGAAGCTCGTTGGACTTTGAGTCGTGCAGCGCTCAACTAGTCGAGCCGCACCCACGACCGGTGGAGCAACCTAAAACTTTCACATTTAAGACTTCTAACGCAACAATCTCTACCAAGTCTTCAATCTTCAACCGTGTAGCTCCTTGACCTTTTCTCTTATCTCTGCATTACATCATAGCTTCTCATGCACATTCCGTCTTTCTTTTCTACCATCGCCAGCCCAGAGAAGTTACACAGAACTTGAATTTCTCTGCAGGAACATTCTTGTTGATTATGTCTGCCAGATCTAAATCAACATGCCCAACCACCTTTGCTCCTGTCTTCCCAAAAGAAAGAAAGAAGTAGTCTTCTTACCATCTCACCGCTACTCAATATTGCTTGCCGGGGTACTTGCTCATAGCTCTGATAACCTGTGAAATAATCGGTTTAATCCAGACCATGGCATACACTACTAACCGCATTCGAATAAGGCTCATGAGATATCTTGCTTTTCCTCGTCTGTTTTGGGACATGTCTTGAGGAAAACTTGAGGAGAGACGTGTAGGGAACTCTCTCTAACTTTACCTGGCTCATCACATCCTTGATCAATACCTACACATAAGGTATTCCTCCTGTGATTCCCAAAGCCTACTCCTCCTTCAGTATCAATGCTAAGAACCATCTTTGCAGCCCCCCGATCCTTCAGTCTATGAAGGAATCAAACCACTACGTAGGCGACAGGTCAAACCACGACCTCCTGTAAAGTCTTTTCTCAACCCCTTTAACTTCGAACCGCTCTAATTGCTTCATGTAGATCTATTCTTCACTTTCCTTTATAGAAGTGCAGATTCCACATCCATCCTTCCAGCTCAAGATCACATTGGCCAACTAGCGCCAATCATGGATCTAATAGATACTTGCTATACTGTCGGCGCGAATATCTCTGAGAAACCGATCCATTCTCTTTGAGCATAACTCTTCGCTACCAACCTCGCCCTGTATCTATGCTGTATCCTCCTAAAGATCCACCTGCATCCAACCGCTCTCTGGCCCACTAGAAGCTCCACCCATTCCTATATGTCGGTCTGGTACAATAAATCCATCGCATCACCCATGTCACCTTCTACTTTTCAGCACCAGGCTCACCTAGAGCTATCTAAATAAAAGATGAACCCCCTACGATATTGGAGTCGTCCATGTACCTCGCTGATATCCTGCGATCATGTCGTGTGATTCTTCTCACAGGTGGCTGCTCCACCTGCTCTGTATTCCTATCCGCACATCTCAGCCTTCCTGCCCTGTCCTCTCATATGGTCATGCCCAACATGCCACACATGTGCAGAGGTGGAATCCGTTACATTCATTACAGCTCCACCTTTTGAAGTGCTCCCGATCAACTTGTACAAGTTATCGAGTTGTTATGCTTTCATGATTACCCGTGCCCCCTTAGATACTTTAAGAGCACCATCAATACCTGTGTACTTGCATCCTTTTGCCTCAATCACACCAAGAGAAATCAGATTCTACTTCAAATCAGGAACGTGCCTGACATGAGTCAAGGTACGCTCCACCCCATCAAACATCTTGATGCGCATCGTACCAACAGCCACAACATTACAGGCAAAGCCATTGCCCATAAACACCTGTCCACCATCGCACTCCCTGTAGTTGGTGAACCAACTCCGATGATGAGTCATGTGAAAAGATGCCCCTGTGCCTAGCATCCACTCATCCTTACGATCATCGTATGACCATCTGAACGAAGACACAGACAAAACATCACCATCATATCCATCTGACGTGGCAGCGTTGGCTTCCTTGCATGAAGCCTCAGAATCTTCCCTCTTCGATTTAGAATTTTTACAATCCCTCTTCACATGTCCTTCCTTCTCACAATTCCAGCATTTTACCTTCCCTTTGCCCATGCCCTTGGATTTGGATCTAGAACCTGAAGAACCTATACCTTGTCCAGAATTACTACCCACTGTAAACAGTGCATCAGAAGACGTCCCCATATCACTGTTTAGTTGTCTCATAGCCTTCCCTTGAGCGAGATAACGGTATCGACACTCAAGGTTTTGTTCGTGCTGCACATGATGTCCTTGAATGCCTCAAAAGACGCCGGAAGAGAATTCAGCAACATACATGCTTGTTCTTCATCTTTCACTACTTCTTCCATATCCAGCAATTTGCAAACTAATTTATTAAAGTTGCTGATGTGAGCCTCCAGATCTCCACCCTCTGTCATCTTGAAGTTATACCACTGCCGCTTCAAGTGCAAGCGATTTTCGAAGGATTTTTTCACATAGACATCTTCTAACTTCATCCATAACTTAGCCGTAGTTTTCTCCCTCATGACATTGTAGAGAACCTCATCCGTGAGACATAAACGGATTGATGATAAAACCTTTTTATCAAGAGTATTCCAATCACCATCAGTCATAGTAGACTTTCGCTCCTCAAGAGCACCATCTTCACCTTGCTTGATTAAGGAAGTCATCATCTTGATCTTCCATAACTCAAAATTATTTTTCCCTGAGTACTTCTCAATCTCATACTTGGTGCTCGCCATTATTACTAATCCCTCAGATTTAGATCTGTGCCCAACGATTGCTCTGATACCACTTGTTGGGGTTTTTAGCCTGCGGAATCACACAGATCTAGATCTAGGATAGCAATCCAATGACACCAAGCATATAAGAGAACACACAGATTTAACGTGGAAAACCCTTTCGGGAAAAAACCACGGCACAAAGCGACAGAATTTCACTATGAAAGCATCAATTACAAAGAGATAGGACTTACCCGATTCGAACAATCTCGAATCTCACCCTTGCTACATCTTTTGATAACCTTAAAACCCTTTAGAATACCTTTAAGAAGCCTTAGCATACCCTAGAATAAGCCTAGGGACCCTTATTTATAGTTTAGGAAACTTCCCTTTCGCACCCTTGCGAAAGGCCGACTCAAAATCCGCAGTCCGCATCGGATTCGAAAACGAATCTACATAACTACGACTAGTCGAGCAGATTTCTCGACTGGTCGAAGGACCCCTACGACTGGTCGTGCATAGGCCACGACCGGTCGAGCACCTCGGAACCCAAATTCAGAAGCTTACTGGACTTTGAGTCGTGCAGCGCTCGACTAGTCGAGCAGCACCCACGACCGGTCATGGATGTCCCACGACCGGTCGAGCAACCTAAAACTTTCAGATTTAAGACTTCTGACGCAACAGACTTAATATTTCTACTCCAGTAGTGCCTTAAATCATCTCTAACATTCTGCATGTGGTCATTCAGCTGAGAAGGTTCACTTCCGAAGGTTTGATTTTAAAATACAGTTAGAAAATACGCTTCTAGCAGAGAATGGAACGGCAAGAGATTGGCAGTTGTTAAGGTTGTGGTTCTTGCTGGAGAAAGTGAGGCTGGATGTTCTGATGATGAAAAATCTGATGAGAATGTGAGATCGGCCGTTGTTGGATTTAATGGAGGAGTGGATCTAACGAATAAATGTTCACACAGATCTAAACATATCTGTAATGAAGATCACAGATGATGGATGCCTATCGGATTATGTCGAGATTGGTCGACAGTCTTATTGATGGAGTAGAGGCTTGGTTTTCCAGCAATGGGAGTGATGCCGGAGGGCTGGATTTGGTATGAGACGATGTTTGTGATGTTGGACCAGTCAAAATCTGGGCAACATCAAATTGACAATGGGGTTGTCGTTAGTAATTAGTTGGAGGTACTAATGAGTTTTGGCTAGCGCGCGTCCTCAGGGTGTGAATTAGATATTGGAAGTGCTACTTCGCAAAGGGATTGAGATTTAGAATCCAACTCCTGCCAGGAGGAGATCAATCCGCTCTAGTGGATTCTTCCTCCGATCAATCGATCCACGGATTACACTCATGCTCACTTTTGATATAGTTCAATTTTGGCCACATGTACTAAAATGAGATCACAAAACGGATGGACGGGTAGGATTATTTACAAAGATGACAGTGGGCCCCACCTAGGTTCCCATTCTGAGAACTTAATTAAAATAGTCACCATCGTATAAGTGATATCAATATTATACGTATATACAATAGTATCCAAACATTGATCGGAGGAAGAATCTATATACTTTCCCAAACAATACCTCATATCCAAACATTGAGTTATGACATGTTGATTTGGATGTATTCTGAAATTGATCGAACATATACATGAACAGTAATTGGATACAATACAATACACCCTTATACGCAAATCCAAACAGGTCCTTAGACATTTTCAACCATTGCAGAACTATCAAACTCGTTCTTCGATTGCCCAAAAAAACTACAAAATTGAGAGAAAGTTCTAGGGGTTATGCTTTTTTTCCTGTGTTTTTTCATTTGAGAAAACTCCCTTTCTTATAAAAGAAAAAATGACAGTTTATAAAAAAAACCTACGCCCGTTTATAAAATCAAAACTGACACCACGATAAATATGATGTGGCAAATGATGTGCAACATGCCCATTTAGATATGCCCGTTCAAGATGGCACGCCTCAAATAATGGAAACGGCCTTATGATTAGTGGGCCACATCCAATAATCATGATTAAAAAAGCTGGCCTTATGTGTGTGTTGAGCTGTGTGGGCCCCACTATGATGCGTGATGAACATCTACCCCATCAGTTGGATGCACCATTCCATGGTGGGCCTCGGGCTTAAAAATCAAGTCAATCCATGACTTGTGTGGGCCACACTACATACAAAAGTTGAAAGGGGTTATCCTCCCATTAAAAAAATTCATATTCATTTTTTGGGCCTACCAAGATGTGGTACACAAATCCAGGCCATCTATTATGTGTGTCCCACTTATATGAGGGGTCAAACCAAGTTTTAGACACATCAAAATATCAGGTGGGCCCCACCAAGTGCTTTTATATGTTTTATTCATGTCTTCACATGATTTTAGATGGTATGGCCCACCTGAGTTCCAGGCTGATTTTTTTGGATATCCCTTAATTTAAAGGGTACCCATCAAATGCACGGTGTTGATGTTTGACATGCATCACGGTGGGACCCACACAGCTCAACCTCATGGGAAGTTCCCAAGAGCTCGACGGCTCGGAACCTTCTCTCTCTCTCTCTCTCTCTCTCTCTCTCTCTCTCTCTCTCTCTCTCTCTCTATATATATATATATATATATATATATATATATATATATATATATATATATATAGGAAAAGGTACTATGCTTCCATGAGGTTTAGCTATGTGGGCCCCACCGTGATGTGTTTCAAACATCTACCCCATCAATCAAATGCACCATTCCATCGTGTGCTTAGGTCTCAAAAATCAAGTCAATCCGTGACTTGTGTGGGCCACACAACATACAGAAGTGGAGAGGGGCCATGCACCATTAAAACATTTATAACCATTTTTGAGGGCCCACCAACATGTGGTTTGCAAATCCAGCCCATCCATTATGTGTGTCCCACTTGAATGAGGGTTCAGACCAAGTTTCAGGCGCATGCAAAACTCAGGTGGGCCCCACCAAGTGCTTTTATATGTTTTAACAGTGTCTTCACATAATTTTAGATGGTATGGCCCACCTGAGTTCCGTATATAGCTGATTTTTTGGGGTATCCCATAATTTAAAGGGGACCCATCAAATGCACAGTGTTGGTGGTTGAAACGCATCACGGTGGGGCCCACACTCCTCGACCTCACGATAAGCTTATCGTGAGCTCGAGCGCATAGTACCTTTTCCCATATATATATATATATATATATATATATATATATATATATATATATATATATATATATAGTTATGAATGTTTTAATGGTGCACGGCCCCTCTCCACTTCTGTATGTGGTGTGGCCCACACAAGTCACAGATTGACTTGATTTTTGAGACCTAGGCACACGATGGAATGGTGCATCTGACTGATGGGGTAGATGTTTGAAACGCATCACGGTGGGGCCCATATAGCTTGACCTCATGGGATGTTAAAATCAACTCGAGCGCATAGTACCTTTTCCCTATATATATATATATATATATATATATATATATATATATATATATATATATATATATATATATATATATAGACACACACACACAAGGAATGATACTGTCTGCCACATGTGAGGAGCATAGTTACTGTCGTATTTTAAACTATCAACAACTGGTACTATAGGAGTATAGCCGCGAGACAACTAAAAACAAATGCAAAATCGTGGTAATATAATTATGGATTTTTTACTCTCGAATTCCTGTAGTTTTGAGGTTTTAGATATAATTTATGGGTGGCCCACCAGAGCGTCGAATGAGTCTAATCTTCATGATCAAAGGCCAAATATGATGCGGTACACCTGATGGACGAGATTAGTGAAATTAACTCGGTGGGAAGCTAAGCGAGGTGCCCAAGTGTTTTCTTATCTTCCAGGGACAAAAAGGTGAGGGGAAATATAAAACGAGTTTTTATCAAAAGAAAATTCTCAAAAATATGATTTTATGAGGAAAGACTTTGGCTATTTGCTGGTATGCATAAAGACATCCTGACCACATGGATCCGAGTAAATTGACCAAAATGCCGTTGGTTTAATTGGTCACAAGATAAGTACAGGAGTCTGAGCATTGTGGGACAGTGATGGTGTTTGTATCAAATTCAAACCATTTGAGAAAAAAAAAAAAAAGACCCCTTGATGAGTATCATGCAACCAAAAAATCAAGATGATCTAACCATTAGGCAGACCACATCTTAGAAGATAGCACACCTCCCAAAAATAATCATTTTCCATGAAAATTGCCTTTTTGGTTTCGAGATAATGAAAGCAAGCTTAAAACGTTTCAAAAGATGAATAATAATAATAATAATAATAATAATAAATAAATAAATAAATAATTCCATACATCAGATTGGGACGTCGTTTAGCTGCGTCACTGTGGCTGCTATTTATGTTTTCCCTTCTCTCTTTGTGACCTAATCAACAGGTTGGATGGCAAACAAACAATAGAATGGCCCCTAGAAAGTTTTCAATGGCGGGCATTCAATCACCAATGTTTTCCTCTGGTGTGGTACACCTGAGATTTAGATATGTCTCATTTTCGGAACCCTGGCATAAAATAAGCAGCAAAAACGGAGGGATGGCCTGAATATATCGGGCATATATCAAGGTGGGCTCAACCGCCGGGATTGCACAACTTGCTTGTCTCGGTCGCAGATAATCTGTATCCATGGGAATAACCATGATGTGGGTCCCACATCTACAAGCGGCAAGTTAAATCCCTATTTAGAGCAAGAGAGCCGTCCCTGCCACGGTGCCACTAATTTCACTTCCAATAAGCATTTGCTCTGAAAAATGATTGGAGTGAGTCCCTTCGGTGTAGATGTCAACAGCTTGTCTCCGAAGATTTATCTCAACTTCTTTATCGACCCATCCCCAGTTATTTTCTTGTTCTTGAAATCACTATTTTGAAGTGCAGCGAAACAACAGGAAATGGCATGCAAACCCATGTGGCAATTTCAATGCTCTTGACACAAGCGTAGGGTCCTGACTGACTACGTACAGAAGGACATGAGGTTGGGCACCATATTCCTCAATGGGATAATTGTCTCGAATCCATGGAAATTCTTTGGACTCCTCATACAAACTTTTTGAATCCACAAAGAAAAAGCAAGCAAAATAGAAATAAATTCTATAAAATTCGTAATTTGATTAATTCCTAGATAAATGACTTTACACCCCCTTAAATATGGATACTAAGCCATGGAAGAAGTTTCGGAATTAAACTACAACTAAAACTCCTAAAACATGTGACTTACCATAAATAGTAAACTTTGTATCTATGAACGGTAGTGATTCCTACTAATTCGCATGGTTTTTTAGCCAAAAATAGTAAGTGTCCTATTTGGCTTCACCATATTGTTCTCCTAATTATACGAAGAACTTTTCATGTTGGGGGCAACTCTTAAAGCCCAACGGATGAATTGTTATACTCAAATTAAAACTTCCTATAAATAGTAAAAATGAAATTAAAACAAGAATTCAACTATCGATCTGATGGTATTTCAAAAAGTCAGCATGGGCAATCCGACAAAGCGGGGTTGGGTGGCTAAAGTAGCTCCTCCTACCCAAAATCATATGTGGTACAACGGATAGCTCATTTCGGTTTGTGAGATACGTCCGTTTTAAGTTCTGACGGTCCGGATCACTTCTGTAGTCAACTCAGCCTTTTCTAATTCATCTTCTGCGAACTGCTCTACATCACTGACCTTTACATTCATAGAGAAGGGTCTGAGAAATCTTAGTTTGAAGCCGTTTTTTATCCATGTAAACCACTTGATAATTGGATCATCCTGATGCTTAGGCATACACCGACAGCACCTTTTGGATGGCTTGCCTGTAGGCCATGATGGAAGCAGTTTGTGTCCTGCCCCTGCCTAGACTAGCTCACTCCCAGGAAGGGTTATGTGTGGCCCACCATGATGTATGATTTTTATCCATGCAGCCAATCCATTTTTTTAGATCATTTTAAGGTATAAGCCCAAAAATAAGACTTCCATAGCTTAAGTGGGCTACACTGAAAGAAGCAGCAGCGATCCATTGTTGAAACCTCCGTAGGCCTTACTATAATGTTTATTTGCCAGCCAACCAGTTTATAATTAAGGTCACATGGACATATAAATGAAGGGAAAACAAAAATATTGTCCTTTTTTCTTTGTTCTTTTTAATAGTGAGGGTCCGAAGATCAACAGAAATTTCGTCTCCATTGAAACTTCTATGGCTTCCAAGAAACTTTTAATAGCGACGGTTCAATCTTTATTATGTAGTTCACTAGCTTTGCATGTTCCTCATTTTTTGGCTCATACCCTGAAGTGATCCCAAAAAATGAATTGGCAGCATGGATAAAATCCATACATATCAGTGGTGGGCTACATAGAGCCCTGCTTGGACTGTGTGTGTACGGATGGGAGGAGAGGCAATTCACTTCGGCCTTTAAGACCAAGGGCATTTTCATCATGCTGTCCACAGAGCAAGTGGAAGTTTTAAAAATTCAAAATGAACAATGACATTTTTTATAAAATCAAATTTTATGGAATTCTTTTATAAAATTCCACGTATTGTTGTAGAAACCCACGTGAAAGGCAGTTGAACAATGGTTGAAATAGTTATATATGTGATGAGGACTGGAGACGTCTTAATTACTATGCCAGGCCAGTTGGCCTGTGGTCCAACATCATTCATTGACTTGTCATCTTTCGTAGCATTGTTAGGTCGGACATCCTGTCCAATACCCAAAAATAGAAATGAAAGATGCACAAAAAATGTAAAACTGAGGGAACTTGTATCCGTGCAATTTTCCTACCGACTCAGTTGGACGCGGATTTTCTGAATCTCTTGCGCTGGGAACCCAGGTGGGGCCCACTGTGATGTTTTTCAAGAATCCACTCCCTCCATCCTTTTTTTGAGCTCATTTTATGAGAGAAGTCCAAAATTGAGAAGAATCTAAGTCTCAAGTGAGCCGTACTAAAGGAAAAGGTGTTTAGGGAAATTTCTACCGTTGAAACTTCCCTAAGTTTGATAGTGATGTTTACATTCCATCCATACCGTTAATAAAGTCATTTCTACTGGGATGAACGTGAAACACAAATTTTAGCATGATTCAAAACGTCTATTAGCCCATGAATATTTCAACTGTGGACGTTCAATTATCCCATTTTTGGCCCACTTGAGTATTGGATATGGCTCATTTTTGGCCTCGTATCCTAAAATGCACTCAAAAAACGGATGGACGGGGAAGATTTCTGCCAAACATCATAGTGGGCCCCACATGGGTTCCCAGCGCAGGAGATTCATGCCAAAGCCTTTCGCATAAATCTCCTGGGAATCTCCTATGCTGAGAACTCAGATGGGGCCCACTGTGATATTTTTCAGGAATCCGCTCCCTCCATCCATTTTTTGAGCTCATTTTATGAGAGAAGACCAAAATTGAGAAGAATCCAAGTCTTAAGTGGGTCGTACTAAAGGAAAAGGTGTTTAGGGAAATTTGTACAATTGAAACTTCCTTGGGTTCGACAGTAATGTTTACATCCCATCCATACCGTTAATAAAGTCATTCCTATTGGAATGAACTTGAAACACAAATATTAGCATGATTCAAAACATCTATTGGCCTACGAATATTTCATGATTCAAAACATCTATTGGACGTTCAATTATTCCATTTTCGACTCACTTGAGTATTGGATACTGCTTATTTTTGGCCTTGTATCCTAAAATGCACTCAAAAAATGGATGGACGGGGAAGATTTCTGCCAAACATCACAGTAGGCCCCACCTGGGTTCCCAGCGCAAGAGAATCCTACCAGAGCCTTTCGCGGGAATCTCCTGCGCTAGGAACCAAGTGGGGCCCACGATGATATTTTTCAGGAATCCGCTCCCTACATCCATTTTTTGAGCTCGTTTTTTGAGAGAAGACCAAAATTGAGAAGAATCCAAGTCCCAAGTGGGCCGCACTAAAGGAAAAAGGTGCCTTGGAAAATTCCTACCGTTTTGGTAAATAAAGCAGACATCTTAAATGCTAAATTTGGATCTCATCGCTGTCTAATCAACGTTACTCTTTTATAAGAAAATGCAACTTTTGGCTTTTGGCTCATTTATTGTCGTGGCATTTATTGATCAAATCATGTTAGAATTTCATGATTACGAGCTCAGTTTAATGGAAGCCGTTTGTCTGATATACGCGGACGCAGATATCCTGCAAAAGCCTTTTGCAGGAAGTTCCTGCGCTGGGATAACATGTGGGGCCCACAGTGATGTTTGCGGGAAATTCACACCTTCCATCCGTTGTCGAAGCTCATTTTAGTATATTTAACTAAAATTTAGGTGTATTCAAAACTCAACTGGGCAGAACGAGAGGAAAATTTTAAGAAAGAGTTTTCTACCTTTGAAATGTTATTGGAATCTACCTTGATATTTATATGCCATCCAAACAGTTTATAAGGTCATTCCCACTCGGATGAAGTGAAAACACTAAAAAATTTGCCGGGTATGAAACTTTCTTGCCATTTGAATGTTTCAAACGGTGGTTACTGAATCTACATTGTTTCCTATTGTACGGCCCACTTGAGTTTTGGATACTCCTCATTTTTTGTCACATCTTCTAAAATGACCTCCCAAAATGGATGGATGGTGTGGATTCATTATAAACATCATAGTGGGACCCACCTAACATCCCAACGCAGGAACTTCCTGTGGAGGGGAGAAAATTACTACGGTATAAATTACCTTTTATCCAGCATCTTTTATGAAGGGTCCAAAGCTTACCTTCTCAACTTAGACTTTGTACGTACGGATAAAGCATTTCAGAACGAAAATACCCTACTTTTTGCATCATGTACGGATAGAAGTATTTTTGTCCTCAAATGCTCTGTCCGTATGTGCAAGGCCTAAGTTGGGAAGGTAAGTTTTGCACTATTCATAAAAAACACTGGATAAAAGGTGGCATTACAGTGATAATTTTCTCTGTGAAAGGCTTCGGCAGGAAATCCAAGTCCGGTGTACCCTCGGTAGCGTGTTTACGTCACTAACCCACTAAGATGTATGTGTTATATTAAGCTGTCTATCCACTTTGTTACACTATTTGAAGAGATGGACAAAAACTAAGCAGACCCAAAGCTCAAGTGGACCACACCACATAAAGAAGTGAGGATTGAATGCCTTCGATCCAAAACTTATTAAGTAGTAAAAGTTTTGCATCTGTGTGACCTTATGAACAGGTGGGATAAAATACACATTATAGTGGGCTCCGGGGAGGTTTCAACAGCAGATGACATTGTCGTCTCAATCAGTCGAATAGTATTTTTGGCCTTGTTTCAGAGCTTCCTCTTCAGCTCAAAGGGGATTTCGTTTTAGACCAAACAGGCCTGGGAGTAATCAGAAACACTCATTCAATGGGCGGATCCTCGAGAGTCTTAGGATAAGATAAGCAGTCTCCTCCTCTCTTTTTTGTTGTTGAGGTCTAACCCGAATTGTATTTCCTATAGAGTTGCTTCCCTTGAAATTTCCTCTAAAGTTGCTTCATCTCAAATATATCTATAATCTTCCCAAAAAAATAAAAAACCATAGTTAAATGTTTGACAGCAAAAATGAGGTATGGAACACTTAACATGTACACGGGGCCATTAGGATCGGGTCCATTGGAATTGCTTGCCCGGCACGGGATTCAGGCGCAGGGGTTGCACTGCATTAGGATTGCCCTTCTCGGTGGCAGTCGGGCGCAATGTTAACGTTTAATTGCTCAATCTCAGCATTCCTCGAAGGATTCTGGCCATTAACTTATTGAAAGTAGAGGATTCTACATAGTTGGCCCCTGCAACCACTACAAAGGTCACTCTTGGGCCAGCAACTGAACTGATTTTGGTTGTGGATCGAGATGGACGAAGCAAGCAGGAGATGTCACGCATCTTGAATATATAGGAGGAGAATGACCTTGCCACAAGGAAATTAAATGGGTGAATTTCAACCTTGTCTACCATAGAATTCAAGAATTTCAACCTTAATCATGTAATCCTTAGGATGATCCATGTAAAGGCCAGGTCGAATAACCTAATCCATCACTGTCATAGAATTCAAGAATTTCAACCTTGTTAATACGGAACACTGTCATAAAATGTGTTTATACTCTTATCACTCTTGTAAACATTTGCTAATGGAACCATGCATTCCAGGGGAGTCAACTTCCATCATAAGGCGGATTTAGAGATTGTGTACTGCACAAGCGTCGTTGGTTCTTCCAGTTGCCTTCGAAACCTAGTAATCTCCTCAACTTATTGAGCAATTGTCTCATGCTTTAATTTAATAATGGGATCTTTATCTACGGAGCTAGTATCCCAAGCATTGGAATGCATGTCAACTAGGCCCCATCATGATGCATCATGATGCATGTGTTATATACCAACTATCAATTTATTTTGAGAGATCATTTTAGGTCTTAGGCCAAAAAATGAGGTAGATTCAAAGCTAACTACACCACATCAAGCTGTGTGGGACAATGTTGTCCACCATTGAAACCTTCCTAGGGCCCACCATGATGTTTATTTGTCATCCAACCTGTTCATAAGGTCATACAAACCTAGATGAAGGAATAAAATATCAGCTCCTTTAGTGTTGTGGTCCACTTGCACATTGGATCTGGTTCACTTTTTGTCCCATGCACTAAAATGATCTTACAAAATATATGGATGGTGTGGATATAACAATACATTATAATGGGGCCCACATAAATCGGTGATATGTCAACCCACCACCGAGACTGGTGGTGTATGGCACACCACAACAATCCACTTCCTGCCAATTGCAACTACATAAAACGGGGATTGAAGGGGAATCGGATTGCGTACTGAGTTACTCAGTAGGCTTTTATCGTACTGAGTAAACTCAGTTAGGCCCACTGTGAATGTATGTGGTTTATCCACACCGTCCTTCCATTTTTACTGCTAATTTTAGGGGTTGATCCCAAAATTGAAGTAAATCCAAAGCTCAAGTGGACCATTACACAGGAAACAGTGTGGAATAATGATTTCCACCGTTGAAACCTTCCTATGGTCCAAAGTAATTTTTATTTTTCATCCAACCTGTTCATGAGATCACAAAGACATGGATGAAGAGAAACGACAAACATCAGCTTGATTCAAAACTTCTTTGGCTTCCAAAAAATTTTCAATGGTAGAGGTTCAATCAAAATGTTTCCTGTGGTGTGGTCCACTTGAGATTTTAATTTGCGTCATTTTTGGGATCAAGACCTAAAATTATCTGTTAACATGGATTAACGGAGTGGATAAAATAAATAAATAACAGTGGACCCCACACAGTTTACCCAGTACACTAAGGGTACTGAGTTACTCAGTACGTAATCCGCTTCCGATTGAAGGACGCCGATTAGCTACTGACAAGTTGAGTAGCGAGGCTCGGTAGTGACGTTACCAAGTTACGTGGTCCCATCATGATCATGTGTTGTATCTCGACCGTCCATCCATTTTTAGAGATTATTGTAGGATAGTAGCCAAAGAATGAGGCTGATCGAAATCTGGAGTGACCCCACCACGGAAAACAATGGGGAGAGTGACTCCCACTGTTGAAACCTTCCTAAGGTCCACCTTGATGTTTATTTGAGATCCAACCTGCACAGACATTAAAGAACCGAAAACACTAATATCAGCTTGATCAGAAACTTTTGTGACCTTTAGAATTTTGTAATGGTGGACGTCACTCTCTCCACTGTTTTCTGTGGTGGGGTCCACTCGAAGTCTGGATCTGATTCATTCTTTGGCTAATATAGTAAAATGATCTCTCCAAATAGATGGACGGTGTGGATACAAAACATACATCATGGTGGGACCCACAGAATTAGGTGACGTCACTTCAGTAGCGAGTCTAGCTACTCAACCTGTCAGTAGGTAATCCGCGTCCGGGATTGATTGGGAGAGGGTCGCCCGGGGAATGAGGCTTACCATGAAGCTAGCTAATGGCGATTCGATTATTGGGAACAGGTAATATAAGCAGTATTTGACGATGGCTACCAAGGATACCAAGAGGAGATTCCCTAAGACTTGGTGATGGCCAAAAGGGAGGGACCCACAGGAAGATTAAAGGATTCGACCTTCTCTAGCTCACACTCAATCAAAAGGAAAACCCCAGAAAGTTTTATTCAAAGGCTAATATATGAACATATTCTTCCTCTTCTACTAGTTTTGTTTTTTTTTTTTTTTTTTTGAAATAAGGAGGCCTCACCAATCAAGACACTCTTTTGATCCTCAGAACCAATAAGAAAAGAAAATTGTTTTCTGAGCCGTCCATAAGTTGATGCCAAGTTGAAGGAGAAACTTTCAGGCATCCAATACAATGTCTCATAGGTAAAGAAAACTATGGAAAATTCTCTTGTATTTTAGAGACGGCCAAAAAAAAAAAAAAAAAGTCTATTTGTTGCATCCTAGCAGGCCCAACCTCTCGATGCACTATGACCACTAGTTGCAGAACGTTCTAACTTGGTTCACAATTTCTGGACGCGGATTGCGTCCTACCCCCGCCCGGACGGTTATCCGTCCGGGCAGGGCTCTGTGGGGCCTACCGTGATGTAATTTTTTCATCCACGCCATTTATCGTTTTTCTCAGATCATTTTAATGAATGAGACAAAAATTGAAGCACATCCACCTCTCCACTTGACCACATAAAAGGAAGCTGTAGTGATGATGACACTCACCGTTGAAACCTTTCTAAGGGCCACCGTGATGTTATTTTTACCATCCACCTATTAATAAGGTTATGTAGACGTGGATGAAGTGAAAACACAAATATCAGCTTGATCCGTAACTTCTCCAGCTCTCAAGAAGTTTTTAATGGTGGAAATTAAATCCCCACTTTGTAGTACATTTAAGCCTTTTACATGCGTTATTTTTTGTTTCATGTATTAAAATGATCGGAGAAAAACGATTAATGGCGTGGATGAAAAACTTAAATCACGGTAGGCCCCACAGAGCCCTGCCCGGACGGATAACCGTCCGGGCGGGGGTAGGACGCAATCCGCGTCCCCAATTTCTACATTCCAAATTGTTCCTGCCGATACTCTGTTTCCAGCGAACCGTGGTTCCCTGTGTCCTGGAATTTAATTGCTACACGTCATTTGTACTAACATTGCCACAGATCTTTAATAATAATAATAATAATAATAATAATAATAATAATAATAACAGTTTACAAAATACTGCTTGATTAGGAAGAAAGGTTACGTTTCCAGCAGCTGAGTCAAGGACGTGTAGCTGCTACCCAGGATAGGTGACGTTGGTGGGACCTGACCGTGGCCCACCTCGATGTATACTTTATATATCTACGCCCTCCATCCGTTTTGTGTTATTTATTTATTTATTTATTTACATTCATGGTCCAAAAAATAAAGAAGATACAAATCTTAGGTGGACCACAACACAGGAAACATTGGTCACTAAATGGCCACCATAAAAAACTTCCTAGTGTCCACTGCTATGTTTATTTGTCATCTAACCTCTTGTTGATGAGGTCACACAAAGCATGTAAAATACAAATATCAGCTAGATCCAGAACCTTTGTAGCCCGAGGAAAAATTTTAACAGTGAGTGTGCCACGAACCCTCCAAAATTTGGTACCCGAGTTGACCAGACCCAACTCCTAATCCCAAGTTGTGATTAAATGATTAAATATTCTCAAATTTTTTAAATATTCATCCAATATAATGTTTAGATTCACTTTTGAGTTTCTCACTATATATATATATATATATATATATATATATATATATATATATATATATATGGAAAATGTACAATGCGCTCGAGCTCACGATAAGCTCCCGTGAGGTTGAGTTGTGTGGGCCCCACAATGATGCGTATCGACCATTAACACGGTGCATTTGATGGGTCCCCTTTAAATTATGGGATATCCCAAGAATCAGCCGTATAAAGAACTCAGGTGGGCCATACCATCTAAAATCATGTGAAGACATGCCAAAAACATATAAAAACACTTGGTGGGGACCCACCTGAGTTTTGAATGCTGCTGAAACTTGGTCTAAACCCTCATCTAAGTGGGACACACATAATGGATGGACTGGATATGCAAACCACATCTCAATGGGTCCAAAAAACGATTATGAATATTTTAATGGTGCACGGCCCCTCTCCACTTCTGTATGTGGTGTGGCCCACACAAGTCACGGATTGACTTGATTTTTGAGACCTAGGCCCACGATGGAATGGTGCATCTAACTGATGGGATAGATGTTCGAAACGCATCACGGTGGGGCCCACACAGCTCAACCTCATGGGGCGTTAAAATCAGCTCGAGCGCATTGTACCTTTTCCCATACACACACACACACACACACACACACACACACATAAACATAAATAGAAAAGATCACAATGACTAAACAGGTGGTTAGATCATCACTCCGCTTCGCTCCCGACTAATCTCTGAGCCTTGAAACACTGTTAATATGGGTTTGAGCATAACAGCTCGTGAGATCATATCCAACCCAAATATGAAATTTGTATAATTATACAAAATGTACAAATAATGAAAATAATTTGTTTAAAGCTTAAAACATGAATTAAAGTATTGAATGTTAAAAGATGAGATGAATGTAATATTGGAATCGAAATGATCCTTCGACTGTCAAACTTTCCATAAATTTTATAAATAACAAAATTAAATAACTATTATCTTTTACAACACTGTACCCAAGTACATGACTATGTTACGTTAACACCCATGAACTACTACCTTGAGGTGAGGGACCCATTTATACATTAGCTGGTCAAACTATTGCTCCAGTTGTACCTCTATCATATGTCCGCGCACACAATTGTATTCATATGTCATACACAAAAGAAACTCCAAAGGATCTAGTGGGTTATATGGTCTTTCACTCAAGAGACATAATCGCCCTACTTGCTAGTTTTAGGGACTTTCACCCAAAGGACATAATCGCCATACCTGCTGGCTTTATGGACTTTCACCTAATGGACACAATCGTCATACCTGCTTATGCCTTTTAAGGACATCCCCAGGGCAGCACACCCACATTCCAACCTTCATTCTTAATTAAAAATAAATATGCACACGATATGAGTGACCACCATCCATTCAAATAAGAATTATTAAATATACAATTTACTGCATGTTACATACAAACTACATAGCTACATCACATATTCTTCGTTTTCTCAAATTTTGTATAAAAGTTTTTATAAGGTTTGATAGCTATTAAATCAGTAATTATTTTAATTAAATAATTAAAATACTTGATTATAAATTCAGGATTAAATTTGAATATAAGTTGATAATTAATTTATCAAAATTAAAATTTTATTTAAATTCGAATTAAAATTTCTTTATAAAATTATAAATTAGTCAAGTGTATGAACTTTTAAATGTAACCCATGTTAAATTACAAATTCAAATAAATTAATATATTATTTAGATTTAACAATTCTAATTTAATTAATTTAGTAATATATGAATAAAATTTAACTTATATATATATATATATATATATATATATATATATATATATGTGGGAAAAGGTACTATGTGCTCGAGCGTAAAGTGGTCGTCCGTGAGATCGAGCTGTGTGGGCCCCACCGTGATGTCGTTCGAAGATCCACACCGTCCACCAGATGTACAAGCCCAAGGTGGGCCCACACAGCCCAAAATCAGCCGTCCACGTAACTCAGGTGGGCCATATCATCGGAAAACATAAGTATACAGGCAAAAACATGTAAAAGCACTTGCTAGGCCCCACATGAGTTGTTTATACTACCTGAAACTTGGTATAAAATTGTATTCAAGTGGGACACACATGATGGACAGTGTTGATCATCAAAAAACGTCTCGAAAGGTCCCCACAAATGGTTTCGAATGTTTCAATGGTGCACGGCCCCTCTCAACTTTTATACGTGGTGTGGCCCACAAAAGTCACGGATTGACTTGATTTTCAGCCCTGTGGGCCTCCTCTAGAATGGTGCATCTGGTGGACGGTGTGGATCTTCGAACGACATCACGATGGGGCCCACATCAGCTCGACCTCACGTACGACCGCTTTACGCTCGAGCGCATAGTACCTTTTCCTATATATATTTTCCTTATATATATATATATATATATATATATATATATATATATATATATATATATATATATATATATATATATCTTAGCCACCCCCACTAGGGATCGATACTAAGACCTCAGGTGTTGAAACGAGGCATCTCTACTCAATCTACCAATTGAGCTATGGATCTGGGTGTAAAAAAAATCATAAGACTTACATTTCTATTATATTAAAGTTTATTCTATTAAGCTTAGGTAACTATATAAATGGAAAATCCACATTAATAATTAATTTCTAATATCTAAAATTTAATTTATTAAATGTCAAAATATATATATATATATATATATATATAATTACAATGTTAAATTAAATTTAAATGCAGATTAGTTAATTATACATCAATAATCCCAAAATAAAAATTGTACTTAAGTTATGTTATATTAAATTAATAAATTTGAACTTTATTTATTATTAAAATCTACCTTATATTATACATATCATTATTTTAATTAGCATGAATTATTATAGTATATTATTTCTAATTCATTTTTTTATAATCTAAAATTAATGACTTGAGTCATTTTATAGATTTACAACACCAGAATTAATTTAAAATATAACTTAAGTAAGACTCGAAATGATTTTTAATTTAATTTCTACATAATTCAAATAGCTAAAAATTTATTTTGTATTAAAGTCAGAAATTTAGGAATCTAATTATTATTTTTTTCTTTTAATTTTATTGAATAGATTTTTCTCTCTAAATATTTAAACAATAAAAATATTAACGAGAAATAATAATTCCTACGAAATTCAATTTATAAATAATTAACTATAATAAAAAAATAATAATTTAATAACAACAATTATAAAAATTTCAGACTAGAGATGGATCACCCACCTTGACAAGATCTTACAATGACTCTTCTTTTTCTTCTCTCGTTTTTAGTTTTTTTTTTTTTAATAAATTTTTTTCTCTATTTGTTTTTCTTATAATTTCTCTTCTCGTGCTGATACGATTGCACCCATTACCCTATTTATATTAAAGGGTCCCATCATACATAATACACACGTGAAAAACAAAACAAAACCTCTTCTTTAAATGATATCTCTGGTAGGTGAAACAACCACCACCATTAGTTTCATTTACTACAAAAAAATGCATCATGTGTGTATGATAGATGTGGTGTGTGGTTGTGTGTGTGCATGGTTGCGCATCTGCATAATTGTGCATAATTGTGCATGTGGTGCATGGTTGTGCATGTGTGAATAGTGTACACATGGGCATATATGTAAAATGGTTAATGTACTATGGATGATTGATCAGGTGGGTGGGTTGATGGAACGAATGGATGGATGAATTTAGGTGGTGAGTTGAGGAGCTCTTTGGACGGTATTGATTTGTTTATAAATTTAATGGTCTCATTCCATTGGTTTAAGTTAACAAATGGGTGATGGGATGATCTTGTAATAAAACTTGAACGATTTTAAATTGTTGGTTTGGTCACTGTGATGGGTGGTCTATATGAGTGACCCTTGATGATAGTCGCATACTTTATGTTTTCTAAATCCAACACTCACATGCTAGTAACTTTACTACGAATTAATCTGTTTATATTTTATTAAAAGTTAATAATATTTAAAACATGCTATTAATACTTTAAAATGTTAGAATTTAAATACGCATGCTACACACGTTCAGGATATACTATATTACAGAGTTATACCGTACATGGATGGACAGTTGGGATGTTTTGAAAATAAGATTTAAGTGGACCATATGGTACCTCAATGATCAAAGAGGTCGATGTATAGTTGATTTTATGAATTGGTTACCCGGTTGTGAGATACAAGGTGTCGAATTTATAATTGTACGAATGGATGTATGGATAATTTTCTCCTCTTTTAAAATTATGAGTTTACTACCAAAATATATGACTTATGAACCTTTAAAATATGTTAAACCATATTCCAATATAAGAAGTACTCTAGTAAATTTGTCGAGAGAAATGTAAGAATCTTCACAATGATTTTTGTTTGATTTTTAAGTGGTTCATTTAGCGGATTTAGGTATGATGTATGGTTGGATATAAGATATATGTGAAATAATTAAATGATTAAGAATCTAATCCTTTATACAAGTTAATGTACGGTTACGTTCATATTTAGATATGTATAAGATGGGTTTTTAATTGATTAGATAGATGTACGGTTGATTTTAGGTGTATAAGTAAAGATAGTGCAGTACACATATACATATAAATGCAACCAAAACTATATAATTAAAAATCGATGATACATACTAAATAAATTACTCATACATATCAATAGTCACAACTTGTACACTTTATGCATGCATGTATAAATGGAAGAATTATGCATGAATGTTTAGATGGATGCAAGTGTACATGTATGCAGATACATGCATGTGCACCAAAATCTCGGGTCATTACAAAGTGACTAATATTTCCTATGTGTGGTCAACCTGAGATTTGCATCAATTTCGATTGTGTTTTTCCCCTTCAATGAACTAGTAAAAATAAATAAATGACGTAAATATATAATACATGCATCAAAGTGTGCCCCATGCTCAGGTCTCACTCACATCTTAGGATCCGGGGTTGCAACAAAGTTGCATTACTTTTTAAAAACCAAATTGCATAGTGTAGCAAGCAGCACCCATGTCGGTATTGTGTTACTAAACAATCTCCATGGGGCCACCATGATAGATGTGTCTTATCCATGCTGTCCATTCATTTTTCACATCATATTAGGGCATGGGCACAAAAATAAGGTAGATCCAAACCTCAAGTGGATCACACCATTAAGTAATTGAAAGCTCACCAGTAAAAACTTCTTAGGGCCCACTATAAGGTGTATTTGTCATCCAACCTCTTGATAAAGTCATAAAGTCATGAGTGAAAAGAAAATACAAACATGAGCTTGATCCAAAACTTTTGTAACCACCAAGTTTTCATGGTGGGCATCCAATCACCAGTTTCTTGTGGTGTAGTCTACCCGAGATCCTGATCAACCTCGAGTTTCTGCTCATGCACTAAAATTATCTATAAAAATGGATGGATGGTATGAATAATACGCATACATCATAGTAGGGCCTACAAAGTTTTTCCAGTAGCACACAACTGTCCATGGTGCGTGCGGCCCTAGGCAATCTGTGTACCATCCCTTACAACCACCTGTAAGAGCAAATGGTTAATTGGTGTATCAAGTGGGGCTTACTGTGATATTTATGTAAAATAAACCCCAACCACTAGGTTTTTCACCCCATGTTAGGTCATGGGCCCAAAAATCAATTCCATTTATGATTCACGTTAACTTGGACATAAAGTAAAGGGCTCTGCCAAACTATTTCCATTGGTGTGGCCCAAGTGATTCATGTCTAATTATAATTTTAGGGCACAACCCTGAGTTTTTTTTTTTTTTTTTGGGGTACAATGTAGTGGTTGAAGTGGATTTCATACAAGTATCATACCATGTAGTGGTTGAAGTGGATTTCATACAATGCAGTTTTTTTTTTGGGTACAATGTAGTGGTTGAAGTAGATTTCATACAAGTATCATGGCGGAGCCTTTAAAAATCAAGGGTATAAATCTCTCCCAACCATTTCTTTTAGTGCGGCCCATAAGAATCACAATTTGATCTGATTTTTTGTCTTTACACCCGATATGAGACTTAATAACAAATGGTCATATTGAATCTTACAAAAACATCACGGTGGGCCCTATCTAAATCAATAGCTATATCTTAGACAAATATATTTTTTTCCAAGTAAACTCCACATATAGTTAAAGAGGTTCTACCAGACAAAGTGATGGGTTCCACTAGATAAAGTGACTAGATTGCCAGATAAAGGAGTTCCACTAGGCAAAGTAATGGGCTACTGGATAAAGTGACAAAATTCCAGTGATGAGATTCTGTAAGACAAACTGACGAGGTTGTTGAACAAAGTAACAATGTTTCATTAGACAAAGTGACAAAGTTCCACTAGACAAAGTGACAGGATTATAGGTCAAAGTGATGGAGTTCTACTAGACAAAGGGACGGGGTTTCTAGACAAAGTAACATAGTTCCACTAGACAAAGTGATGGGGTCTTATTTGGTAAAATGACCTCTCGCAACCGAGTCTGTGCCCCCCGATTGCATGAAACCATGCGAGCAGTGGCCATGCTTTGGTCGGGTTCATCCTCAGGGTGAAATAGATAGTTTGAATCATTTGATTCAACAGTGTAGATGGGCCACTGATTGAAGAACATAGACACTATCTAGTAAAATTTCTACTAAGTGAAAAAATGGGAGAGGAGAGTTTTCTCTTCCGGCGGCATTAGGTTAAAACCAGTTTGACGACGGGCTTTGATCAGTGAGCTGTGGGATCATGCAAGCTGTGCGCTTGCAACCACTGTGTGGTGCCGACTATGATGTCTTAAATCCAAACTGATCATTGGGTTCTGCTTGGTTTGCTAAGACCCCAGTCCGTTTGTCAAGTAGAACCAAAATTCAGGAGGGCCAAACTGCTAAGTTTTGGGTTGCAGATGTTGATTTCTTACAATCTGTGGATCAAATGTCATTCCTTATTGATCTCAATGGTTATAAGAATTCATAACCTAGATGGGATAGACACCGGTGATATCCCCATTGATTAGATGACCTGGTAATTATGTGTTGGATTGCCTAACCCCAGTTGTTGGCCTGATGGACTGTGGATACACCAACCCAAAATTTGGGTTATGTGCATAAATTTTCAGGGTTCTTGAGTGTAGTAGTGTGTGTGCACATTTATTTGTGCCACTGATAAAATAAAATTATTTGGTGATGTTCCAAGATATTCGGTACTTGAGCATTGTTAACCCAGAGTTTTATAAGAGAACCTTGTCACTTTGGCTAGTGTAACCACACCACTTTGTTTAGCAATTCCATCACTTTGTCTAATGGAACCCATTACTATGTTTAGTAATTCCATCACTTTGTCTAGTGGAACCTGTCACTATGTCTAGTAATATTGTCACTTTGTCTTGTCAAATCCCATCACTTTGTCCGACAACCTCATCACTTTGTCTTATGAAACCATCACACTTTTTTCGGCAACACCGTCACTTTACTTAGTAGAACCTCACCACTTTTTCAAGCAACCTCATCACTTTCTCTAATAAAACTCATCATTTTGTTTACTGTAACCACGCCACTTTATCTCACAGTCCAATCACTTTGTCTAGTAGAATTTCGTAGTTATCCAACAACTCCATCACATTGTCTAATGAATCATGTCACTTTGTGAAGAAAGACTCCATCATTTTGTCTAGTGGAACCACGTTATTTTGTCTAGAAACTCCGTCCCTTTTTCTATTAGAACTCCACTTTATCCCATAATCTTATCACTTTGTCTAGTGGAACCTCGTCACTTTATCTAGTGAAACCCCATCATTTTGTCCAACAACATCGTCAATTTGTCTTGCAGAATCCTGTTACTTTGTCTAATGGAATCTTGTCACATTGTCCGGTAACCCTGTCACTTTGTCTAGTGGAACTTCATCACTTTATCCGGCAATCCAGTCACCTTGTCATCCAACCTGATCATGAGATCATAAAGGCATGGATGAACGGTAAACACAAATATAAGCTTGATCTAAAACTTCAACGGTAGGCGTTTAAATCAATTGTTTCCTGTGGTGTGGTCCATTTGAACATTTTATATGATTCATTTTCGGGCTTAAGAACTAAAATTATCTAGGAAAATGGATGGAAGGAGTGGATAAAATAAATAAATCAAGGAGGACCGCACTGAGTTTACTTAGTAAACACTACGCAATCTGCTTCCCAACATCACTGATCCTGGGTGACAGGTACGCGTTCTTCAATTAGCGGTTGAAAACGTAACCATTCTTCTTAATCAAGTGGTATTTTGTAAATTGGTCATTATTTCATTAAAATGTTGTGCTGACATCAGCAAAAATGACGTGGACTAATTAAATTTTAAGGCACGGGGAGCGGGCGCGAATTGGATACTAACAAGGTCAGTATCCAAATGGCTACTGAAGTGACGTCACCCAGCTCCTTCAACCCCACCATGATGCATGTGTTGTATCCATACCATCTAACCATTTGTAGAGATCATTTTACGACACTACAAAGAGAATGAGATAGATCTAAATTTCAATTGGACCCACCACAGAAAACCATTTATAGGGCCCATCATGATGTATTTTTGAGATCCAACCTATTCATAAGTTAACATAAAAATATATGAAGTGAAAATAAAAATATCAGCTTGATTAGAAACTACTATGGCCCCTAAGAAGTTTTGAACGGTGGATGTCACTGTCCCCACTATTTTCTATGGTGGGGTCTGCTTGAACTTTAGATCTATCTCATTCTCTTTGTAATGCCATAAAATGATCTCTAAAAATGGTTAGAAGGTACGGATACAACACATGCATCATGGTGGGGTCCACAGAGCTTGCTGACGTCACTTCAGTAGCGATTTGGCTACTGACCTTGTCAGTATCCAATCCGCACCTCGGGGAGCCACAGTTCACTGGAAACAGAGGATTCGCACTCGTTTCCAAGAGGCACGATGATTCTGTTTCTACACTTTAATAATATAACCACCTTGGGTGATGGTCCTCTTAGGCTTATGCCAGCTTGGCCTGCTTTAAGTGTAGACCAATCAGGCTCCTCGTACTCTGTGATCTTTGCCCAACTTAGCTTGCTTTAAGCTTCTATGCCTGTGTTAAGCTTTTTGGTTATCTCATCCCGATGATCTGACCGAAAAATATGGTTGTTAATGTAACGCCCCGAACTTTCCAATACTCGAGCATCAAAAGTCCTCGGGCATTACCATGTGATTTAACGTGTGTATGATACTAATCCGACTATTCCAACCTTACATCCCTACCATGACAACTAACCTAACCGTTGGGGATGACCTCTATTCATAGATTGAGCCATCTGACCGTTGATTTTGCGATAAGACCATCGATCATGTGATCTAATGTACGTGACTTTCCTTAAATAAAATTGACAAATAACTCCCTATCCATGATAATGTAGATATACATTCTTTTATAAGAATTGCATAGAAATGTGCCTACGACCATATGAAGCCATTAGATTTTCGCAAAACTCTCATATCAGCAATAATTACGAGAACGCCTTTAACTTGGGCCACTGGATTCTAGACCATGACGTTCCCCCTATCCGTTTAATACGAAATCCTATACCATGCCCTTATGTCATGAGATAACCGTACATGTAAAATTATAGCCCTTTGATCACCATAAAATGGACCCCATGGATAGATCGAACATTAATAGTAAAATTTGGGGCCACATGGTCTTTGGATATGCTTTTTGGGCTCAACCCATGATGGGGGTTGACAAAAAGAATGGACCGTGTAGATTTACAAAACAAACATCACGATGGGCCCCACCTGGAGCCATGTGCGCACGCAGCATCGTGCGTTCGCATTGCACCAGATCGGGGAGTCGGTCAAACAACCTCTGACCCAACTCCCACGTTTCTCCCTTTCCTTCCGCCACGGGACACTCACTCATACGTCCGCTGGGTCATCAGTTACCCATCATCATGGGTTGCATGGATGATATGAGGCGTCCATCGTGTTTAGGAGGAATATTCGACCAAAACCTTGTCATCCCCATGCATCCATGCACGTACAGGAGACCCTAGTGATGGGGAATGCAATACTACGTTGATCAGTGGTGTGGCACATCTAGAACCCGGATTCACTCTAAACATGGGCCCTAGGTTTAGATTTCGTGTCCAACCTAATGAAAGGTGTCCAAAATCGTGGGTCCCACTTTCGATGCAGATGGTTTTCCTTTCGCAATAGACTCACATGGGATGTAGTGGGCCACCGTGAGGACTCCTCATGCCGATTTAGGTCGTCCAAACGTCCAAGAAGGGGAATTCGACAATCCCTATGTGGTCGGTTAGTTAAAGGGGACAAGCTCTCCCTCCGAGCACGAATCAAACGTCGATTGTTTTGTGTTTCGCCGCGCAGAAATGAATCTGCGTAAAACCTCAGAAAAAGGGCCTTGCTGAAAACTTCTGGAGAGACATAACACCTATAAATAAGCGTGTAATTCAGTAGGAAGAATAACAAGAGGAGAAAGCAATTGAGAAAGAGGGAGAGAGCTCTTCACGGCCAGCAGCTCCGCCTTGAAGGAAAATAAAGAAAAAAAAAGAAAAGAGGAGAAAAGAAGGAAAAGAAAAGGAAAGGAAATAAGAGAGAGAGAGAGAGAGAGAGAGAGAGAGGAGGCCTTGTGTCATGACTCATCGAGTCACTGTCGAGTCAAACTGAGTCGACTCAGCAAAAGAGTGGTAAAGCTCTGGATCTGTGACAAGAAATCTAAGCCAAAACAAGAATCTGATACTACACCTTATACGTCAAGTTTTGACAAATCTTAGAAAACAATCCAACTTAAGAGATGAGGGTTTTATCCTTTGAGCTTACATTAATTTAAGTTGTTATATTCATCCTGCTTTTATACGTGCCTTCATGAAGATGATTTTGCCTTTACATGTATTTTATCTAGCCTTTTATATATCTCTTTGAATCTTCCAGGCTATTATATGGTACACCATCAATTATGACCTCTTTCATGCCTTTTACGATGTGAATTATCTTGCCTTCTCATGATGTGAATTATTCTGCCTTTTATGTTATATTTCTGAGAATTATCCTATCAATTGATTGAGTTAATATCCTTACAATTATTGGCCTTTGGGTTTATGCAATGATGTCAAATACAAGTGATTTCTCTAAATTTATGTGAGGCCATGGATATGAGCCTCGCACCTGCCTTATCAACTTATTGAGTTGACCCTGCTACTCGTTTCTTAATTTGAGTTGGCCACTGCCACTCTCCTTATTATAGAGTTGACCATTGTCACTCTTCTCTTATTGTGATTGGCCATTGCCACTTGTGTGGAGTTGACCCTTGTCACTCTTCTCTTTATTAATTTGGCCTCGTGCCGTCTATCTTTACAGCTTGGGCATGTGTCTTGCTATTCCAGAACCTCCATAATTCGGTTGATATTCTTCATGATTCAGATTCAATTATATTCATTATGATTCCATTTATATTTTATATAAGTGCAAGTGATGTATAAGATGTATCACAGCTAGTGATTCAAATATTTTATTATGGACATAATGCGCTCCGGATAGAGACCCTCTTGGGGCACATAAGTCCTTGAGCCTTCAGATAGTGGTGGCACAAATTGATGTGTGTAATTCACAAATGCAGTGTCACATCACTCCGAGATTGGATGTCACAAATAGTCGCTACATGAACAAATCATTGCATGTAATTCAACCAGCTCATGTGTTGTGTGCCTTGAGGAGTTCACATAAATTCATAGTAGCATTGGCCATGCTGGCGAATGTCCGTATAGTGAGAGTGCGGGTCGAGTTGGTTATCTATAAATCCTATTCCATAATGTGATGATCATTACGTATGATGAGCCCCACATACTTTGCTAGGCATGCATCTCATATAGCTTGGTTACGCCTGCTGATACCCTCATGTTAGTAGAGCACGGGACGTATCAGACCCTTACTTTACTTTTGTGGATCTCTTGAATTAATGTTAATCTTAAAGGATAACCATCACTGTGAGTAGGGCATTAACCCACTCCCAACCGTATAGATTATGCAGGTGACATACAGGTTTAAAGACTTAGAGGGCTCGCTTCCTGTAGAAGACTACGCTGAAAGAATTCAAAGCTAGATTATTTAATTATATTTATACTTCCGCTGTGAACTCGATGAATGTAATAAGCTTCTTTTGGAAAGGCCTTAATTATTCCTTTTACTCTGATGATATAATCAATACAGTTGATTTTATTCTTGTGAATGTTATCTCCATGAATGTATCTGGATGTAAACAAATGAAAAAAAAAGGTGTGATTTCAGAGCATCCAGTTGTATATTATTAACACCCGGTTTCCTCGGGCACGAGTACATATTGTGGCTGTAAAAATTAGGGATGTTACAATCAAGCTTTTTAATTATCTCTCATCCTGATGATCTGACTGAAAAATATGGCCTATACATTAATCTTGTCCCTTAGTCGTTCTTAATGTCTTGAATTTGTTTGTAACAGGTATGTCAATACCATCGACAGAGGACTCGGTTTTATAAAATCGACAGCCCTCTCAAGACCATTGAGAAAATCTAAAATAAATCCTGTTTAATTACTAAACAATTTTTGAGATGCTATTTGCTGGCATCGAAGGTGGCTTCAATGTCACCAACAGGTCCTTGATGGTTGTGGATACCATCGAAGGTCCCATCAAAAGCATGCATAGAACTTCGTAAGTGCATGATTTGTTTCCTATTCCAATTAGAGTTGTACATGAACCGAGTTAGCTCAGTTAACTCGCTCAACTCGAAAAAGCTTGATTCAAATCGGTTTAAAACTGAGTTCTAGTGAAGTCGAGCTGATTTTTTTAGCTTGGAAAAATTTTAAGCCGAGTTCGAGCTTGACTTGACTTGGATCGAACCTCAACTCGAATCGACTTGGATCAAATCGGCTCGTTGACTCCGTTATTTTGATATTCTTGTTGCTTGCCAAGTGTTTGATGAAATGACTCAATGAAATACTATTTCGGGTGCATACATTCTCAACAAGATCACCTAGTGGCGAGGAAGGAATTGATATGAGACAAATCACTACAAAAAATAAAAATAAAAAACTTCACATTAAAAACTTGCCCTCAAATCATGATTTTGATGTTGGCCACATAGTATTTGATGAAATAACTGTATATTGTTGTTACTATTTTGCATTTTATGAAAAATCGAAGGTGCACTATGTGTTTGATAAAATGTCGCATAGGATTGAACTTAGGTCGAACTTAGCTCGAACTGGCCTGAGCTGTTGACCGAACCGAGCCGAGTTAGCTAGTCAAGCTCGAGGACCAAGCCAAGTAAAGTTCGAGCTGGGGTTAGTTAATGGCCGAGTCGAGCCAAGTTGTGCCAAGCTCGGCTTGGTTCAACTCGTGTACAACCCTAATCTTGATTATGATATTATATATATCAGGTGTAATCAGGATTAGAGTAAGGCTAGGGTTTTCTAAGACATTCGTAAGGCCTCAAGAGTATAGTTAGGGATTTCAATGATACACGGCATGTCAAGCCCAAGTAAGGTTCTTCGTTTTGCATCGAATTAAATCACATGTTCCACCGCTTGTTTAGATTGGTAAGTCCTTCTATCTCTTGTAATATCGATTTCCTAGTAGATTCCTTATCTCTTTGTGTCGTGGTTTGTTTCTTATGAGGGTTTTTCTACTTAAAACTTGTGTGTTCGCTGTGTATTTTTCTTTCATTTAATTTCGTCTTGATAGTTTGAATTCTAGTTTGCTTCCAAGTGACTCCCAATAAGTGGTATCAGAGCTAACATAAGGGTTTTGAGTTCCAATTTGAAACTTGTTAACGAAAGGATCTAATGTGAAGTATAAAACAAAGAAGTTCACCGCTAGAAATAATTTTGAATTATGAAAGGTGAACATGAGAAGCCTTTTAATTTAACAAGGATTGGAACAAGCTCTCCATGACATGACAAAGCGTCCTGTATCTATGAATGATGAAGAATGTGATGAACTTGATGAGATAGCTACAGCCTCATTCTAACGATGTCTAGCGGACAATGTCCTCTATAATGTCATGGATCAAAGATCGCTTCATGGGTATGAACGACACTTGATAATTTCTGCATGGAGAGAGCCCTGGATAGTTGTCTGTATCTTAAGAAACAATTTTACAATCTTAAGATGATAGAGGGATCTGATATCAACAAACATAGCATCACTTTTAGTGAATTACTTTATCAACTGATGAATGTGGAGGTTAGGATCAAACATGACCTTAATTCTGCTGAATTTTCTTCCTTCATCTTACGAGAATCACCTACACACTCTGATCCATGACAGAAATACAATCGATATTGAAACTATCATCTTAGCCTTTCATGAGAAGCAGTTGAGAAAGAAAGACAGTGGCGAGGGTACCTCTACAGATGCATTAGTTACAAGGGGAATGAATTTTGAATAGGAAAAGGAGAATTCTAGATCTAAATCTAAATCAAAAGGGAATGTCAAAATGAAGTGTCGGAATTGTGACTAGGGACATGAAGAGAATGTTATCAGAATCCTAAGGCTCAAAAGGAATAAAAATCTGATAATGTGATGAAGGAGGCTAATACAACACAATTTAGCAATGAGGTGGATGGTGGTGGTGTCTTGACCACGTCTAAATCTAGTTACTTAAGGAACGACTAGATTTTGGATTCGGGAGCCTCATACCACATGACTTTCTCATAGAGATTGGTTTACCAATTATAGTAGGAATGATGGTGGACATGTTTTTATGGGCAATGAGATTACATGTAAGGTGTTCGATATTGATTCAGTGTGCATCAGGATGTTTGATGGAATAGAGCATATCCTAATGGATCAAAGACATGTTCCTGACCTCAGGAAATGCCTTATCTCTATTTGGGTAGTAGAGGCACTTGGGTGAAAGTTTATTAGTTTTGATCAGCTCGTTAAAGTTTTAAAGGGACTCTTGCAGTGATGAAAGTGCAACAAAATATGAATCTTTTCAAGTTGATAGTGAATACCATATTGGGTGGAGTTACATAGTCTATAGCGGAGTCTACATCAGCATGTTTGTGGCATGCTCGTCTGGGCCACATGAGCGAGCACGCTATGAATGTACTTTATAATTGTAGCTTGATTCTTGTCTTTAAAAGCATGAATTTTCATATATGTGAACATTGTATATGTGGTAAACAATCTCGGCTAACTTTTAAGACTGAAAAACATTCAAATGTATGTGTCCTTTTGCCCATTGTTTCCTTTGGAGTGTCATATTTGGAGTGTCATATTTTTCTCTCATTCACAAATGACTACTCCAGGAAGGTGTAGGTTTATTCCTTGAAAATAAATCCGATGTATCTGTCAAATTTAAGGTGTGGAAGGCAATGGTTGAGAAACAAATATGGAAAATACTGAAGGTTCTAAGGACAGACAATGGATGTAAATTCACTTCAATGGAATTTAAACAATTTTGTAATGATAAGGGGATTATAAGGCATAATACAGTGAGGCAAAAACCTGAACATAATAGTGTAGTGAAACGTATGAATCAAACTCTTTTAGAGAGAGCTCAAAACATGTTGAGTAATGCTGGAGTAAGCAAAAAGCTATGGACGGAGGCCATGGATACGGCCTTTTATCTGGTGAATAGGTCCCTAGGTAGATCATCTCTCTCTTGAAGATTCCAAAATGCTAAAGTGGGAGGAGGTTCGACCTAGAAAACTGATGCCCAAATAGCATTCAAATTCCCCTAAATCATTCTCTATTTTCGTTAGCAACATCCCCCGAGAGACTTCAAAGGAGGACCTCAACCGAATCTTCAGTAGCTTCGAGAAACTCATGGACGTCTTCATCCCTTAGAATCAATCCATGTAGAAACCCCATGGCTATGCCTTCATCCGATTCCTCTACGAGATAGAAGTGAAAGCGGCAATGGATCTTCTTAATGGGAAAATGGAAGATTTTGGGGATCTCCTGGGCTAAACATAGATTTACCCCTCAATCACCAATTTTACCAGTGCACCAGACAAATCAACCGCCCCTCATGCCCTTCAAATCTCTGTGAGAAGAAGCTTTGTCCTTCCTGGAGGCTGCTAAGGGGAAGGGACAGAGGTCTGTTCAACCCCCTACACTCAAGGTTGGAGCTCTTGCGGCTCACAGTTTGCCACTAGAGACTATCTTAGCTGATAGAGAAGAAGTTAAGCAAAAGCAGAAGGACCTGAGCCTAGCCCTGGTAGCTCATGCCAAGAACAACGACATATCCATCATTCATCTAATGGAATGGATCAACGAGTTTAGGTACATCTTCAAGACAAGGATGGAACTGATCCCTTTTTTTTCTGATTCTATTCTTCATTCCAAATTGGACATAAGGAAAATAAAGCCATGGTCATAGGGATTCTCCACAACAGGTGCAAATGTTTGGATTCATCTCAGTGGTATCCCAGCGCATGTCTGGTTGTGAAACGTTTTCGTTGCCTTAGGAAGCTCCTTCGAAGAAGTGCTAGATGTGGACAGGTGCTCGACCCACGGCCTAGACCAAACTGTGATAAGAATAAAGGTCAAGATCCATTCGGGGGCAAACCACATAAAGAACTCGTACTTTGTTTGCGGCTGGAAAATCATTTTCGGTCTGGCCGCATCTAGAATTGCCACACAGGTCTAGTAATGAGATCTGTGACTCTCCCATGTATAGCAGGCATGGTAGAGAAACCACTAAACAATGGGTGGAGAAGGTTTTCTACCACCCCAAAGCTCCCCCCAAGCTCCTCAGCCTCTCAGATAAACCCTCCTTCATTTGTCCAAACAGGTCCTCAAGTGTTCAATCTAAGTCCTTAGGGTTTAAACACCAAGTGACCACACCCCCAGATTACCCTCTGAGCATATGTAGTTTGTCCTTCAAATCAGTTGGGTCTATTCCAGAGAGATCTGTCCTCCAGGAGGTCGCTGCATCCATAATCTCCTCGCCCCCCCAGGGCCATTTAGGTCTCTCCAACTCCATTTATGTTTCCTAGAGAGATAGTCTCAGAAGTGAGCCTGGCTCGTCGACCCCCAAGATGATTCGCCTCTTCTCAATCAACTTGCCCTCTCGCCTGTAGCCTTGAAACGCTTCCCCAAGGCCATGCTGGAGAGACACCGCCTATTGAAGCTGAATGAATTCTTTGAGGAGGACCCGCTAGATGACCAAGTAGCGGTATGGAATTCATTTCATTGTGGGCCAGGTGGTAGGACAAGTTCACCTAAGGGAGGCCTCCTTGCAATAGACCTCTCCCTGTATTTCCTAACCAATTCACAGCACCATTCCCATTCCCACAAGATCAGAAACCAGGAGGCCTCCCCAAATACTCTGCCCCCTATGAATCTCTCAGATGGCCAAGGGCTCAGGTGTCCTGAAACACAAGATCCATCTCCTTAGGCATGCTTTCGGATCTTGCACCATAACAGGTCAGCAGATATGCAAAATATCAGTGGACTTTGCCGCCCTCATGAATCTTCCTCAACCAGAGGAGGTCTGGGTATCCCACTCATGGAGCTATCAGAAGCTCAAGTCCTTCCCGATCTTCAGCCAGCCATATGCCCTACCTCACATCTAGACACCAATAGTGCTATCCACATTAATCATAATGTTGTCCTCCTTGCTTTGATCCAGCACACCTATTCCAGGAGAAAATTCCCAAAGACCCCTAGCCAGATCAGGGAACTCCTAGACAAGCTAATGTAAGATTCCTCAAGAAGGGGGAGGTCCTTCGGAAGGTTAGGCTAAGACCCCTGAAGAGATGAGAAGGGATGCTAACAAGTTTCCTCAATGAATGACATATTGGTCTGGAATGTCTGTGGAGTGGGGATGCGTGGGGATGCACCCACTATCAGATCCTTAATAAGACTGATCAGGAAATTCAAGTCGATCATTGTTGCTATCCTCTAACCGATGCTCAGGGATGAAAGATGAGTGCAATGGGGTCTGAAATTGGGATTCCACTCTTCATTCTCTAACTCGGATAAAGGAAGGAAGGTGTGGATCCTCGCGTCATCCTCCCTTAGTATAGACGTTCTAGTAACCTCAAATCAGATATCGACAATTGAAGTGGGTTACCAAGGGCACCACTCCAAAGTCATGGCCTCAATAGTTTATGTTAAATGCTCCCGTATCCTTAGAAGGCAATTGTGGGATGAGCTGGCCATTCTGGGTAATGCCTGTTCGCTGCTGTGGAATTTTTGTGGTGACTTCAACGTTATGCCCTCATCTTCAGGAAGAAGGGAGAAAGCCTCCTACGACATGTACAACTTTACTGAATTTTCCAAGGGGATGAACGAAGCTAGCCTGATCGACGCCCTATTCACTAGAAGCAAATTTACTTGGTACAACAACCAAGCTAGTCAAGCACGAGTTTGGGCCAAGCTGGACAGAGCATGCTATAATAATCTATGATTTCAAGCCTTTCCTTCATTTCAAGTCAAACATCTACCTAGATTGAACTCGGACCATGCCTCGCTGTTGTTTACCTTTCCCACGCGTCATCCTACTGCACTAAAGCCATTCAGATTCCTTCGCATGTGGACAATGCATGACTCCTTCCTGCAACTCATCAAATATGCTTCGGTCTCAGGTTTTTTTTTTTTTTTTTTTGTGTGTGTGTGTGTGGGGGGGGGGGGGGGGGGGAGGGGATTCCATTGTAGCTTGCCCTCAAGGCCTGGAACAAGGTCACCTTCAAAATTTTATTTCTCAACCTGAAATAGGCTAAAGGTGAGCTAACTATGGCAGAAACCGTGGCCTAGGATTCCTTGGGCTCCCACCACTAGCAGGTGCTCCAAGCAGCCATGGACAAACTGGCAAACTTAGTGCAATGCGAGGAAATATTATGGGCGAAAGTCTAGGATGTAATGGCTTCATGAGGTAGATCAGAACACCAAGTTCTTCCATGCCTTAGCGACAGAAAGGGCGAGAAAGGCCAGAATCCAGGAGATCATGTTGGACGATGGCTCTTTTGGTAACTGAAATTGGTGATACTAAGCATGCGACCATCAATTTTTATGAGAATCTCCTGCGGGCTAATAATTCTAGCCATCCTGGGGAGCTTCTTAACGTCATTCATCTCTCGGTATCGGAATCAGACAATCGAGCCCCTTGAGGTGACCCTTCCATCGAAGAGGTCCATGTAGCGATAAAGGCGATTCCATTGGATACAGCCCCAGGCCTAAATGACTTTACTGGCGCTTTCTTCCAAGCTTGTTGGGATGTTGTAGGCCTGAATTTACTGTAGGAAGCTCGTTCCTTTTTCAGGGGGGCAAGCTCCCCAAAGCTTTTTTACGTGTACCCTGATTTGCCTCATACCCAAATCTACCTCTCCCTCTAAATAAGGGGTTTTCATTAAGGGGTGCTCCATAGCTGAAAACTGTGCCTTAGTCTAGGAAGTCTTCCTCGATATCAACAGAAAAGTTAGAGGTGGTAACATCATGCTAAAGCTAGATATGCAGAAAGCCTATAACAGGCTCAGCTGGGTATTCCTGTCCGAGGTGATGGCAAATTTTCGCTTCGACAAAAAATGGATCTGCATGCTAGAGAGATATTGGTCTAATTACTGGTTCTCGGTGCTTATCAACGGGGAGACAAGTGATTTTTTTAAATCATCTCGGGGCCTCCGCCAGGGAAACCCTATCTCACCGGCCCTATTCATCCTGACAGCGAAAGTTTTAAGCCGAGGCTTCGGCCAACTCCTTGTGAGTAGGCAATGTCAAACTTTCCAGACCCGTAGGAGCTGCCCACTCATTTCTCACTTACTATTCGCCGATGACACAATCTTATTCGCTAACGGTGGTAAAAGCTCCCTTACAAAGATCACTAGCTTCCTCAAAAAATATGAAAGCTCTTCAGGTCAGTGTATCAACAATCAGAAGAGCTTCTTCATCATTTCTACAAAACAATCTGAGGTGTTGTTGAGATCAGTGAGTAAAATCCTGGGCTTCAACAAAGGTTGATCTCCAATCACATATCTGGGTATCCCCATCTTCCGAGGAAGACTGAGAAGAGCATACTTTCAGGCACTACTAGACAAAACCTGCTCGAAGATAGCTACCTGGAAAGCTAGGATCCTATCTCAGGTGGGGAGACTGACACTAATCAACCATGTTTTGTCCAGCATGCCCATCCACACATTAGCGACAACGGATGTCCCGGTTGGCATCCTAAAGGATCTTTAAAAAAGCCTTTGACGATTTCCTATGGGGCTGAGAGGGGAATAGAAATGCCACTGGCACAGCTGGCAGTCGATTTCTCTACTAAAGCTAAAGGAGGGCTAGGCCTTAGAAGCCTTAACAGTGTAATTAAATCATTTCTCTTGTAGATGGCATGGACTATCCATTTCAGGAGAGATTCTAGCTACTAGAGTAAATTCATATGAGCCAAGTATGCTAGAGACTTGCAAGGTGCTGAAGATGTGTTAGTGCCAGCCTTTGCGTTGCCTCTCTGGAAGAAAATTTGTAAGATGAGCCTGCTAATGATGTCTCACATTCACTGGCTAACCGGGTAAGGGGGCTGTAATGTTTGGAGGGCCGACTAGATAGGGCTAGGTCCCCTTGTCATCTGGGTCTCTTGACCCATTCCAACGCATATGTTGTCTGCCAACGTTATGGACCTGTTGGGACCAAATGGCTATCGTGCGAACCCCCCTAATGCTTTCTTTTTTGTGGCATGTCATCATTGACCACATAGCGAAGGAAGGTATTTGTACCTCCTCCTTAGAAGATAAGTGCATTTGGGAAGACTCGGCCCGGGAGAACTCTTATTCCGGTTGGCAGGGCAGCTTTTTAGATCATACGCTGACAAGAAGCCCTACTCTAAATGGGTTTGACATGCAAACCTTCTGCGAAAGATGTCCATGCTAGCCTGAAAAATCTTTAAGGCCATCCCAATGGATATTAGGATCCAATGCAAAGGGGTTTCCCTGGTATTCAAATGCAACTGCTGCTCCTCTTCATCCTTAGTCCAAATAAAATCCATTGATCATATGTTCCACATGAGGACCAAGGCTAGGGAGGTCTAGGCCTACTCTGGTAGAATTCTCGACATGTACGGGCCTGCTCCGTCAACTGCGGTTGAGATGAGTGCTTTTTTGGTGGTCTGATGCCTCTTTCTCCCTCAACCGATTTCCCCTTAAGGGTTTCATTCCCTCCTTCATATTCTAAGAACTTTAGAGAGCCAGAAAACGGCTCGTTTTGATGGTTCAAACATTCCGGTTGCAGGTATCCTCATAAATATCCACCACTGGATAGTTCAGATTGCCCCTCTTCTACCCCCTCCTAAATCCAGATACCGGTCTATATTAGCTTCACTCGCTGCCCTGGGAATCTTTTCACCTCCTGTTGTGTATCGATCTTAAAGCTCACATCGTCAAATGGTCCAGGTTATAGCCTGGCTGGACTAAGCTCAACATTGATAGGTCGGCCCTTGATAATCCTAGCCCATCGGGAAGGGGGGCTTGTCAAAGACAACTAAGGAAAAATTCTCCTTGCGTTCTCTCAGGCCTATGACATCAGATTCAACACACGGGCCAAAATTAAAGCCATTCTCGACGGCCTAAACTTGTGCGTGCGTTTCGGCCTCAACAAATTGGAAGTGGCCAGCGACTCAAAGTGTGCCATCACATCCCTATTGAATGCCTCGCACCTCTCTAAGACCATGTGGTACTGGATGATGAGGATTAGGGCCCTCACTCTATCGATCGAGGTCCACTTTACCCATTGTTCTAGAGAGGTCAATTTCCCCACAGATGAACTGTCTCGGATGGGGAATGCAGGCCAAGTGGATCGATTCTTCTAGACGCTAGAAGACCTTCCTGCTAAAATTAAAGGTCTCCTTTTCTTAGATAGAACTGGGTTGGGCAGTATCCATGTAGATTAGTTTGTGGCCCTATGAGAATTTCGTGTGTGTTTCCCACTTTCTCTTATGATAGGCGATCCCTAATTGTGGGCTTTCCCAGATCCTCATATATATATATATATATATATATATATATATATATATATATATATATATTCTTGAAACAAAAGCTGATAGACTGTAAAATTTCTAAAAAAGTGTCAAGTGATCATGATTTTAACTATTCAGGGTTGCATGTATTTGGTTGCAGCACTTACTCTCATGTACTGTTAGTCGATAGAGATAAGTTAAACTAAAGAGTGAAGAAACTTACATTTATGGGCTATATTGATGGCATGAAAGGGTACAAACTGTACAATCAGGTCATTCACTTTCAACCACGACGTTATATTTGATCAAGATTCCTTATTCCGCAATGATAAAAGCAAGGAACCAATAAAATTGGTAGTGATTAACATTAAAATTGAAAGGGGTAAGACACAGTTTGAAGTTGAGTCGCATATAAAGGTACAAGAGCAGGTGGAGCAATGATTTCTCAAAAGAAATCCATCGAGAGATCGTAGATTACCAGTCCGATATAGGATATATGACTTGAAAGTTGCATTTGCTCTCATTACGGATGAGGGAGATCCATCTTTCTTCCAAGAAGCATTTGATGGTTCTAATGCTAAGAAGTGGATGGTAGCTATGCATGATGAGATGGACTCTTTACATAAGAATGTGACATGGGAGTTTGTGGAGCTTCAAATAGGACATAAATCGATTGGTTGTAAGTGGATTTACAAGAAGAAGATGAATAGATACAAAGCAAGATCGGTTGTAAAACGGTATGTGCAGAAGGAGGGTGTCGACCTCAATGAGATTTTTGTGCTTGTGGTTAAGTCAGTGTCTATCATATTTATATTGTCGTTGATTGCCCATTACAACTAGAGGTGTACACGATTCGATCCGAGTCAAGCTTGGCACACTAGCTGACCCCAGCTTGAACTCGGCTCAGCTCAATCCTCGAGCCTGATTGGCCAGCTCAGCTCGGTTCAGTCAGTAGCTCGGGCCAGTTCGAGCTACGTTCAAGCCAAGATTGAGTTGGCTCACCTGTGCAACATTTTCACAAACACATGGACTGCACCTTCAAAGTTTCACTGTATGTAAAATAGCAACAACAATTTTACATGTATTTCATTAAACACCTTGTAGGCAACATGAAAATCAAGAAAAAGGGTATTTGTTTCATATACATACCTTCCTTACCACCAGTCGACACTTCGTTGAGTCATTTCATCAAACACTTGCTGAGAAACATCGATATCAAAGTAACCAAGTCATGAACTAGTTTGATTAGAGTTCGATTCAAGTTGGGATTTGATCCGAGTCGAGTTGAGTTTGACCTCAGAGTTCGATTTGAGTTGGGGTTCGATCTGAGTCCAGTCGAGTTCGACCAAGCTCGGACCCGGTTAAAAAAAAAAAAAAATTTGACCTCAAAAAATTAGCTCGACTTGGCTCGAATTCAGTTTCGAACCAAGTCGAATCGAGCTTTTTCGAGTCGAGTCGAGCGAGCTAACTGAGCTAAATCAATTCGTGTACAATCGTAATTACAACATATAATTTGAACGGATAAATGTGAAGACTACTTTTCTATATGGGGAGTTGGAGGAGTAGATTTACATGAATCATGTCATGCCCCGAACTCGAAAACTGGGCTCACAAAATTCTCGATCGCCGAATCCGGCACCGACAGCCTCCATAGTACCCCATTCTCAGCTCCCGACACCCATATACCAGGTTCCGATCCTAGGATGCTACAAGGAGGATTTCTAATAATCAATTTAATTCGTAATAAGCATAACCACAAGAACACCATCACAAAATTCACTATGATCAAAAACTTTAAGTACAAGGCGTATAAAAGGGAAAATATAAGATGGTGATAATAACAAAACTCCAGAAGCTTGGCTGCACACTCCAACTGCGGCGAGAATACGGCTGCGTCCTGGCGTCACTTGCACACATCAATCGTGCATAAGCTTATAGAAAGCTTAGAGGGTGGTATAAGTGTGTGCGCAATATGAGCGTGTTTAGAATGCAAGATCAGAGTAATGCGGAATCATGCTGATGAGTACATGAATGCAACCAGCCGTACCAAGGCTATGTAGTGCAAAAATGAATGATATCGGTCATGTCAAGACCATGCGATGTAAGATGCAGCTCAAGCATGCCAATCCTCATCATATATCAGTACAGTTCTCATTCAGGATAATCACCGGGGTTTAGTACACTCCAAATGGCACTGCCGCTCTCCTAGCCACACAGTCCAAGTGAGCGTAAAAAATCTCACTATCCGCCTGACCAATATTCTGCCAATACCTATCTGGCACGTCGATAGCAGATCCATTCACGAGCTAATCAAACTAAGCCTAGTATTGCCCCTACCCTCGGGCGAGTAAGGCCACACCCCTTTCCAACCGACCACGACACAGTAGGAGACGCGACCTCCGGGTATTCGGCCCTCATGCGCTCATATATCCACTCGGTCTCAACATTGGAGTCATCCTCTGGTACCATCGGGTTTAGGGATTTTCACCCAGGGATATCTATGATGCCTGTATGCTAGAACCAAACATTTTCGGTATCCAATCCAGCCACCCACGATGTGTCTGTGGAGGCTATGGCCCTAATGTCAGTAGGGCATACAATAATCATGATCACATAAATGTAAGTGCATAAATCACCCTACCAAACATGCAACAATCCTACGTGTACTGCGCGCTCATGTAGGGCAACTCCGTCTATCAGGGAGCCCATAAACAATCCGCCCAAAGGCATATGCTATAATCAGTTACTCCTCATACCAAGCATACATATGATGCGTATGATCATGAATCATGTATCTATACTAAACATGTTATATAGTGATGGGCTCTGAGCAAAGCGAAGATGGGCCTAGACGGCGTACCCACTACAAGTATGGGCCTATCAGTGGGCCTTAGTGAGAGTGACAATATGGACATTTAACCGACTTCATCCTTACAATGTGGGCATCTTACCATCATTGTTCCCAAGACACTACCCGTTATTATATACGCCACGGAGGAATCACACATTGCAATGGACCTAATTGCACCCATTGGGCCTTAAGTACATCAATTGGTCATATCATATGGGCCTTATATTCATCAAGTGGGCTACATCCATGGGCCGCACCAATGGGCCTTACGTACATTGCAATGGGCCATAACCCATGGGCCTTGCATACATCACAATGGCCTCACAACACGGGCCTTATATATGTCAAAGAGGGCCTCAACAACGGGCTACTAATACATCAAGATGGGCCTCGACAATGAGCCTTATACAAATCAAGGTGGGCCTCAATGGACGGCCCACAAATACACCAAGATGGGCCTCGTCACATGGCCTTGAAATAATCTCCAAAATGGTTGGACGGTTTGGATGAAACTCATGCATCATGGTAGGTCCCATAGGGATGGAAGGCGTAGATAAATCACATACTCCATGGTGGAGGTCCACATTAATGAAAGGTGTGGACACAATACATACATCGGTGGGTCCCATGCGGGGCCTACCATAATATTTATTTTCCATCCAGTCTATTGACAAGGTCATAGGGGCCCACCATAATATTTGTTTTCCACCCAAGCTGTTCATAGGGTCATATGGCTTTGGGCCCAGTATAATGTTTATTTGCCATTCAAACTGTTCATAAGAACATGTGGGCCAGGGCCCACCATAATGTTTATTTTCACCCAATCCGTTCATAAGGTCACGTGGACCTAGGGGGCCCACTGAAATATTTATTTGCCACCCCAACCTATTCATAGGGTCATACGGTCAGGGAGGGCCCACCATAATGTTTATTTTCCATACAACATGTTTATAAGGTCACATGGACCTAGGGGTTAGCCTGGGGCCCACCTCAATGTCGTTCACCAATCCAGCCCACCCATTATGTGTGTCCCACTTGGTTGAGGGTTCAGACCAAGTTTCAGCCACATCCAAGTTTCAGGTAGGCCCCACCAGGTGATTTTATATGTTTTAGGCATGTCCTCACATGATTTTAGACGGTATGGCCCACCTGAGTTCCTTATACGGTTGATTTTTGGGTGGCCCGTAGCCAGGGGGAAGGCCCACCAAATGCACAGTGTTGATGTTTGAAACACATCACAGTGGGGGCCCACAGCTGGGGCCGTGAGGATGAGGCCTTCTGTCAGCAGCAGCAGCAATGCTGTTGTTGTTTATTTATTTATTTATTTTTATTTTTGAAACCATATTTCGTGTGGTTTTTGGTAGGCAGGGCCCACTTCAAACAGATCCAGTCCAGCCATTGGTCCCTACGGGCCAATACCAACCTATCAAGCCCAATTTTGAATGTATTTTGGTGAATAGAAATAGCAGGTAGTTTTTCAACGGTAACCACCACAGTTTCCGATGCTATGGCCCATCAACTACTTGGATCAGTTTCATTTTTCGGCTCAACGCCTAAAATGAGCTAAGGGAGAGAATGGACGGCTTGGATTGAGTACATACATCAGGGTAGTGCCTGCATGAGTGGCCCACCATTTCTTTTTCTTTTTTTTGTTAGCTTGCAAGTACACACCTATGTTAGTACATGCCCTCCATGTTAGCCTACCTTCACATCCAGCGTCTCTGGACGCTGGACGGTATACACACAGGCCTCATGGTGGGTCCCACATGCACGTGGCCCACCATGCATATATATATAGTATGATATTAATATAATATTATAATAATATAATATAATATACTACTACATACATATATATATATATGAAGGGTGGATCTCACCTGAAATGCGGTGGACCACACCGTCTGATGGATGGAGTGGATTTAACATAAATTGGTGGGGCCCACAACATTCAAGGGAAAAAGAGAGAGAGAGAGAGAGAGAGAGAGAGAGAGAGAGAGAGAAGAGACAAAAGATGGTGATGGTGGGGCCCCGCCACTATGGGCCCCACATGATACAATTCATACATAAAAAATGGGTCCCACCAACAAGTGCCCCAAGGAAAGAAATTTAACGGTGGATCACCCACCTCTTGTACTCCTTCTTGCTCCCTAAGCCTCCTTAGCTCCTTTGCTTGACTTTTAACAGTGGTAGATGATGGATCAACGGTTGAGATAGGAGATGAGAGAGTAGTGAAAGTGGGCCACACTTGGCTTTCAGGAAGAGCTTGTACGTATGGAATTTTGATTGTTTGGGATTGAGTTGTGAGAAATGAGAGAAAATGAGAAATGATGGATTAAAGGGATGGATGGAGTGGTGTTTGTAAGGAAAGGTATGGTTGGGTTGAAATCTTGTAAAAGAGGGATGGGTAAGAAAGAGAGAGTTGACTTGTGAAAAGGGAGGGATGAGCGATGTACTTGAGATATGGTTGTACTTCACATGAGTGATTGATTGATTGATTGATGGGACATGTCGTAAAGATTTTCTCAAAATTTGCAACGCGCGGTGTTTCTTCAGAACGAACGTTGGTCCACATCTCCTGGCCTGGGTATCGGTTCGGTGCGTGAGTCACGGCGTTAGAACCGCGGTGACGGCGCTGTCACTAAGGTACAAGTTTTGGTTCGAGCCGACTTCAGTATACGAGACCCGGCTTAAGATCGCCCACAAACGTCGGATATGGGTCGAGGATTGCCAGAATTCGACCGAAAGGATCGCAGAAGCCTACGAAACAGTACGGACTAGGGTACAGGTCTTACAAATCAACTATAAGAGATAAGAGTAAAAGGGGCTGATAAGAAATTTTATTAGTTGAGGAGTTTGATATATGGCCTCAAACAGTCATCTAGGCAATGGTATAAAGGCTTTGATGCTTTCATTATGAGTCAATAATTTACCAAGAGTGAGTATGATCATTATTTCTATTACAAGACACTAGATGATGGTCAGTTCCTTGTACTAGTATTGTACGTAGATGACATGCTTATCGCCAGCAATAATATGTTTGAGATCGATATGTTGAAGATCTAATTGTTAGAGACATTTGAAATGAAAGATTTAAGGGCTGTGAAGAATATTTTCAATATAGATATTCACAAAGATGGACAGAGGAGTATGATATAGTTATCATAGGAAGAAACCTTGAGAATGTATTTTGTTAAGTTCAGTATGGATAAGACGAAATCGGTTAGCACACCCCATGCTACTCACTTTAAGATTTCTTTTAAACAATATTCTACTACAGAAAAAGAAAAGCAAGTGATGTCTTGTGTGCACTATTCGAGCGTCGTTGGTAGTTTGAAGTATATTACAAGACTAGATATTTCACATGCAGTAGGTGTTGTAAGAAGATACATGTCTAACCCTGGTAAATAACACTAGGAGGTTACTTTGGTATAGTGGATTGTGTCTTGATGGTTGAACAGTTAGAGGACAAGTTGATAGGATATGTTGATTTGAAATACGCAGAAAGTATGGATAATAGAAGGTTAACTTCAAGCTACTAATTTTTCTCTAGCAAGTGGTGCGATCAGTTGAATGTCAAAGCTTTAGTATATGGCGGTAACCGAAGCATTCAAAGAAGGTGTTTGGCTAAGAGGATTGATAAATCAGCTTACGCTTAAGGAAGAGGTCACGCCAATTAATTGTGATAGTGAAAGTGTGATTAATTTAGTAAAGAACTCTGTTTATCACTCACGTACTAAATATATTGATGTTTATTATCATTTTATTCAACATGTGCTTAAGGAAGGAGCCACGACTCTATAGAAGATCCACGCAAGAGTTAATCCAACGGACATACTTATGAAGGTATTTCCTACAAATTCAAGTTCTTTGAAAGTTCTATGGGATCGGCGAATGCTTAATGAAGATGAAGTGTGCATGTGAAGTGACGATGAAGTTATGATTGAAGGCGATTAGAGATGGGGATGACAAAGGAACAATGGAGTGTGGAGATTGAAGACATGGTGGAAATTGTTGTCGATTTCTTAAATCTATCTGTAACAGGGTTTATCGATATCATTGACAGACCGCTGGTTTCAGCAACTATCGATCCCATCGGTAGACCACTTAATTCCATTAAGCAGCTGTCGATGATAGCTTTCTCAATGCTATTGAGAAAATTTAGAAAAATCCTAATTGATTGCTGGACAATTTTAGAGATGCTACTCAATGACATCAATGTCATCGACATGTCTTTAATGGTTGTCGATGCCATCGAAGGTCCCATCAAAGGTGTGCACAGAGATGCATAAGTGCGCGATTTGTTTCTTATTTTAATTTGGTTATGATAGTATATATATCGGGTGTAATAGGGATTAGGGCAAGGTTAGATTTTTCTAAGATATTTCTAAGGGTTCAAGAGCATAGTTAGGGCGTTTAAGGAGGTTTTTGTGGTTATTCGGTTCATTAAGTCCTTTCATCTCTTGTAATATTGACTACAAAGTGGATTACTTGTCGCTTTATGTTGTGGTTCTTTTCCTGTGAGGGCATGGAAATCTTGAATGTTCCATGTGCATTTTGCTTTCATTTGATTCTCTTGTTAGTTCAAATTCGGTTTTGCTTTCGCACAACCCCTAACATTAGCCAACTCTTTCCAATAGATAGGTTGTGATGGCAAGCCACATTTTACCAGAACATTTAACTTGTACCTTAGACAGTGAGGATTACTCCATGATGTGGCCAAGTGAAAAAGTGTCACATGCATGTGTTAGATGCGGTGGTTGTAGTGAAACGACAAAAGTTGTCATTTAATGGGTGACTCTTTGTTTTCGTTATGGCCCGCATTAAATTCATTCTCATGGCACTTATCCATTAGGCATATCAAGGGTTATTGCTTCCAAGGAATCCACGTCCAGTTCAAGAGGTCTCATGTAACAATTGGATGGATATGGAAACCAACTCTCATATCGCCAGACTACCTTTATTTTCAAATTAGCCTTATTGTATTTTTGAAACTGAAGCTGCAAAATTCAATTATCCTAACAGTTGGTTTGCTTTAGGTGTGCTTCTATCAAGACTAAATTGTTGCAAAATGTATCTATCCCAATTGTCATCCCTTTATGATGATAGTTTTTTTTTTTTTTTTTTTTTTTTTTTTTAGTTAAAAGAAATTACAATTTATACAGTCTTTCACATGGAGTGTTTCTTTCTCAACACAAATTTCTCTACTAGTGATATTGGGCCAGTGTCATGAGACAGGTTCTTTCCCTCCCCTCACTAGGTGCAATATAGCAGCTTCGTTACAAGACAAAACATCCTATGTTAGTTTTACACCATTTTCAAAGAGCCTCTCTAAAAGTATGTGTCATGCCTTTAATTTGGATACTAAGTGTGCACCCTAAGATGCAAGTTACAGTCCATGACTCGTACACTAAGTGTACATAAATTGAATCATCATACAATTTCTTGGAGGCATAATTTAATTGTATTCTATGCTCACACCAAATCTTAACATTCGTGCATCCACACATGCCATACAATCTCACACTTTTCCATTACTACCACCATCATATTCTCAAAATCACATCGTCTAATTTGAAATTCAACTAAGTTACCCATTTGGAGCGTTATTCAATCGTAAGTGTCACATACATATCAACATAAAATGTTTATAAAACAAGTATTGTAATAAGGCCTAACTAAAAATGACTAAAATGAAGAAATCTAATTTTCTATGCAGTAATTCGTTGTAACAAATCATCAATTTAATGCGGCTAGTTCATCCTCCGACAAATATGGCCATTGATCCTATTGGTCCTTTGTTATCCTGTTCTCATTCTCTGGCATCTGATTTACATTTCCTGTCTCGATCAAATCTCTGCGGTAGTTATTCAACAAATGTTAGTTGGCCAGGCCCAACAAGCGAACCCATTATGATTCATGCATGGCACAATTTAGATAATACAAACAATATTACATGTATGCAAATATGAGTATGAATGCAAAAATGTCATAAAATGCATGCCAAGTGGGATAATCATTCACTTGCTTGGGCTGGATATCCATCAACCCGCATTTGCACCTAGCAGGATTCTACTACATTAGGTAGATATGAGTAAGGCGCACTTCTATTCCTTGACTCGGCTTCTACTAATCTTGGGGATTTAGTAATGAATCTATCAAGAAACCATCCAGAAATAATCCTCAGGAATCTAGCCACGAAATCTGTGCATGTAGTCATCTAGGAACCAACACAGGAGTGATATGTAATGAATGCTCAATGCATAATGCATTGACATACGCAGTCATTATATATATCTCTCTCCATACAAGAGAAAACTCATGAATTTATGATTGTAATGATGTACATGTCCACATTCAATTCACAATAATAATTATTCAAAGCATATAATCATACATCAATAATCAACTTAGCATGGCAGTACAACAAACATGGCAATCATAATAATCCATCTTAATTGTACAAATATGAGACATGTTGGGATTCATTTACATATTCTTGGTAGAGATAAATCCATCGAACAGTCATACAGGTTTCATTCTAGATCTGTAATACATTATTTAAACCAAATCATTAGTTGATCTAATTATTCCAGCCAATGAGGCCCACCATTAATTAAATATAGATGACCCGCCTTCATTCCTTAATTAGTAGCTAAGTCAAAGTGATTTATGTATATTGTAATTTATTAAACCAATCATCAAAATTAGGAATCTATTAAATCAGGATAAGAGTCTATCGATTGAATTCGTCAATCGATTAAGCTAAATCAAAGACCCTCTCGATCGATCAAGACAAATCGAAGACCCTTGATCGATAACTTCAATCGATCAAACATTGTGTTAAGTGATGGCTTGCCCAAGTTTACATTTTAAATTGATGGGTAGTAAACCATGAGGAAGTCGATCATGGAAGTCATCTGGTTAACACCTTCTCCAGCAGTTATGGGTAGTAATATGCTTCCTTCAGAGGTGATCTTTTCCCCTGCGAACCCAAGTTGGGCAATGTGGATGGGTCGTAACCTGGATCTTCCGACTCCCATTTTATTGAAGGCGGTGGCGAATAGGATGTCAGCCAAGCCGCCTGTGTCGACCAATATCTGATGCCCCTTGTGGTTGGCTACAATCATAATGACTACCAAGTCATCATCGTGCGGGTGATGAAATCCTTGGGCACCTTCTTCTGTGAAGGTCAAGCTGCACGAACTTAGACTCTATTCTTTCACGCTCCTGTTAGTGAGGTATACGTGACGCTTTGTATCTCTATTGCTCGCATTTCGAGTGTGTGCTCTTCGCACTCTATTCGATTCCCCACCACCAGCCGGTTCGCCAAATATGGTACACATCTCTCCCATTGCCTTGTTGTGGTTCTAGTCATCGTGTTGCTCGTCCCGCTTGTCAGTTTGGTCGTCCCTTCTCCTGTCAACAAACTCTCACAGGTGCCCCTTCTAAATGAGAGACTCAATTTCTTCCTTAAGGTCAAAACACTCTGCAGTGTTATGGCCATGGTCTCGGTGTAAATGACAGTATTTTTGCTTGTCCCTCTTTTAAGCGTCAACCTTCATTCTGCTTGGCAACTTTAAAATTCTTTTGTTGCATATTTCCATGAGCACCGGTTCAGGCATGGCATTCAAGATGGTATACGAGTGAAATCGGTTCTCCGGTCATCTACTTGTACGTTGACCTCTGCTCTGGTCATCTTCTTTTTCTTTTTATAAACAGCAGATGACTCCTCTTCTTCCTTTCATTTTTATTCTTAGTCAACCTACTAATGCCTCAAGTAGCATTTTGTGAGCATTCGAATACTTTTGGCTTAGTTAAGGAGGTCAGCTTGAGTAGCCTGGGGATTTTTGCTAATTGAAAAGAGAAACTTTCCTTGTTTAAGGTTGGATATTATAGCGGCATGAGCTATTTAGTCGAAGTAATCATTAATCTATACTATTTCCATGTTGAAGCTAATGATATAATCCCTCAACAGCTCGTCCTCCCTCTAAGTGATTGTGAGGAGACGAGTCGAGGGCGTTTTTCTATCTTCCCCACTAATGAACTCTATGATGAAGGCCTTGCTGAGTAGGGTGAAAGATCTGATAGACTCTGGTTTTAACTACCTGTAACATTTCCATGTTGCTCCTGATAAAGTCAGAAAAAGCACTTTGCACATTATGAGCCCATAGGCACCATGAAGCTCCATCTAGGATCCAAAGGACTTGAGGTGTTCGGACAGGTCCCTAAATCCAGAGTAAGGGGTGATCTGGGGCATTTGGAACCTGGACGGGAGCTGAGATCTTATAATGTCGTCAGTGAACGGGGCTCGACCTCTTCCAAATGACTTTAATGGAGGCTAAGGCTTTAGCTCAGCACACTTGCTGAATATCACCTAGATGATCTCGGATCTCTTTGAGTTTTACTTCCCATGTGACCTCACTTTCCGCCATGACTTTGGGGGTCTTCCTATACCTCCTTTTTTCTAGGGTATGGCGCAAGTCTGATTCACCGAGCATGGTCATTCCCATAATATGCGTGGGAGCCTGCCCATGTCGTACTATCTGTTCCTTCATCGCGTATGGATCACGAGGCATCTGTGGAGGTTAGGATTACTTGATTGTTGTGCCCACTTTCACGCCTTGATCCGGGAATGGCTGTTGCCTTTCCAAAATCTGCATTATTAAGCATTACTGGCCAAGAGCTCGACTTGGTTCTTTAAGGAGATGAGCAGCCCCCCATATTGCAGGATCTTTACACAACCACTGCAGGAGGGGTCGGCATGGTGGTTTAAATGTAGGGCTTAAGGATCTTCAGGCTATTCTTCCGCCATGGGGATCGATTCAGTAATGGTGGCTAAGGCCCTTCTTTTCCCTTTTAGCCATTGTGGGGTAAAGGGGGAGAGAGAGTGAGTAACTTTGATATAAAGAGAACTTCTGAACTACTTTATTGTTGTTCTCATAGACGGGGCCAAACTGTTGATGCTAGAATCTAGTTAATCCTACTTAACCTCTTGTGAGACTTTGAGTACCTGCAAATCAATGGGGGACAAGGAGAGACTAGGGGCACCGGTTAAGGCTGAGGACACTCCAATGTCTAAGTTAGGGTACAGACTCACAGTAGGTGAAGTAGAATCAAAATAGTTATGCATACCTCTCTCTTGGCTAAAGTGGTGTATTTATATGTTAGTTCATCTGCTTGTGTATCGAAGTAGATCTCTAATATTCGCCGGAGGGGTCCCATATTGAAGTTGTAATATATTCTCAGATATTTCTCGAATCATGCCTCGATCAGCGTGATCCTCGGCTAAGATCCCACCGGGGAGTCCAGCCTGCATGTGGCGCGAGATTATCTCATATGCATTTTCTTCGAGCTCAAGGTCGGTATCTGATGTCAGGGTTGAGGATCAATTCTTGAGGTCAAGGTAAGTGCCTAAGTTTGAGGTCAGTATTCGAGGTCGAGGTCGAGATGAAGATATAGGATATATCCGAGTTTTAGATATGGGGTTGGTCCCCAGCTCGAGAGCTGGGGTTGGTCCCCAAGGTCTGGACGCCTGCTGGTGGATCCCACTGGTCAGGAGCTAGGGTCGGTCTCCGAAGGTGGGACGTCCGCTAGTGGGTCTTGCCTCAGACTTGTCCTGGCTTTAGCTAAGGCTGTTCACGAGTCAAGCTAGTTCGAAAAACTTGCTCGACTTGGCTTGAGTCAACTCGAATTGACTCGGCTTGAATGACCGATTCGGGCCGAGTCAAGCTAATTATTTGAAGCTTGAGCTGAGTTCGACCATAGGGCATTTCAACTTGACTCGACTCGAAGCTCGAACTCGAGCTCGACTCGGCTCGATTAATAAATATATTATATATTATATATTATATATTATATATTATATATTATATTAATATAAGTTTTAAGTTTTAACTTAATTTAAAATTAAAAAAAAAAAAAAAAACAAATAAACAAACAAACCCTAGATTCTCTACCCAACTGCACGCACCCCCTTTCCCTTTCCCTTTCCTTTTCTTCTCTTTCTCTACCCGCTGTCAGTCGCCCGCCCGCCCGTACCACCACCACCAGTTTTCATTTTAGCTCCACAATAATATAATATCAATATCTTGAGATCTACTTCTTGGGTGAGAAATCCAAGAAATTCGAGACGTGTTCTTCTCAGATTTGTTAGAGCTTTAAGGAAATCCAATGATCTGATTGGCTAGAGCTCTTTACTTGGATTTCTGATCTGTGTTCTGCTCTGTTTCTTTTTTAGTACTTGGATTTTCGCTGGTGGAAGAAGATCAAGAGCAAATCGGTTTTTACAGGTTTCCTCATCCGATTAGAAGCTTTGTTTGGTGTTTTCACCGGGTTTTGCTTTGACTCTCCTAAGATTTTTGAATTTTCCATCAATGGAGGAGGATCAAGGACAGAATCCATTACTCTCTCACCCAAGCAGCTCGAGCTTGACTCGAGGTAATTAAACTCGACTCGACAACTTTGACAAACAAGCCAAGCTTCAATGTTGAGCTTGAGGCTGAGCTCGAGCTCGAGTTATGAACAAGCAGAGTCAAGCTTGGCCCACCTCGACTCGACTCGGCTCCATGCCCACCTCTAGCTTTGGCAAAGAGCTACTTTGTTTGGCTCGTCTTCTCCCAGCGCTCTTAGGGTGCAAAGTTCAGCCCAATTTTACCCATAACAGAGAGGGCTGTCAACGATCAAGTTTGCGTCTGAAAAATTAAAATTTTGAGTCAGCCTAGTTTTTAGCGCAACAGATATGGCTGTCAATGACCTAGTTTGCATAAGGAAAAATCAACATTTTGAATAAGCGCATATTGAATAGCTAAAAATATCGGCCCAACCAATCAATGGCCGGTTGACAGCCCTAGTTATAGCTATTAAAAAATACATGAAATTTATGAAAAGACAAAGGCGGACGATTTAGGCCCAAACTGTCTCGGTTCGACCCGGGTGGTTCAAACCCAAAATTGGGTGTTGAGAAATTTGCGAGAATACGACCCATTGATGGCCCATTTAGGAGGCTAAGCCCACCTCATTTTCCTTTGCGAGAATACGACCCGGCTGTACGGACGCCTTTCCAAAGGTCGAAAGTGCCCCTGCTTTTTCCTTCAGGCGGGAAGACGAGCGCTGACGCTCGTCGTACTCCGAGTTGTACGAACGGTTCAAAATAGATGAACGTTACATGGGCCCCACAGTTATGTATTTATTATATCCACAACATTCATCCGTATTTCAAGATCATTTCGGAGCATTATCCAAAAAAAAATCATATCCAAAGATCAACTGACCACACCACGAGCAAGACAAAAATTGATTTTCACCGTTGAAACTTTTGTAGGGCCCACCGTAACATTTACTTTTCCATTCAATATATGCATAAGGTCACAAAGACCTGGATGAAGAGGAAAAACAAATTTCATAATGATCCAAAACCTCTGTGACCCCTAAAAGGGTTTCAATGGTAGACGTTCAATTCCCCACTGCCTTTTAAAGTGTGGTCCACTTGACAGTTAGATCTGTCTTATTTTCCGTCTCAAGCCTTATTATGAGGTCGCCAAATAGATGTACGGTTTGGATATAACATAGACCTCATGATGGGACCCAAAAAACAACAAAGATTTTATGTTAAAAAGGAAAAAAAAAAAAAACAGACTTTTATTAACCAGGATGCAGATATTTGGCTACGGATTATAACTGTAGCCATATTTACCACAATCCGTAGCTAAAGGGGTTTTACCGGGGTGGGCGCGCCGAACTAAGATACCCGCGCCACTCGCTGACCTATCCGGCGGGCGCGCTATCCGTGGCGTGGTGCGCCCATCTGATAACTACTATAGCTACGGATTATAACCGTAGCTAAAATCAGTAGTGCTAATATATAAAAAAAAAAAAAATTGTTTTTTTTTTTTTTTTTTTTTTTTTTTACATGGAGAACTTCATTCTACCTACAATTTTTCTCTAATACATATTTATATAAATATGTATACATAAGCATATAAAAAAAAAATTCTCACATTTTTTTCATTTCTTTCTTTTTTCATTTAATAAGAATATCTTCTAAACCAAAATTAGTTACTTGACGTACCATATATGATTTTGGGGTAGGAGAAGCTAATTTAGCCAACCAACCTAGTTATTTTTCAAGATTCCATCAGGTCGATGGTTGAAAATTCATTTCATTCACTTAACGGTCAATTTCAATTAGTTCGCGGTCAATTTTGCTCATTTCATTTACTTCGCGATCAATTACATGCATTTCACGGTCAATCCCGGTGATTCCATTTTGATTCACGGTCAATCCCGGTGATTCCATTTTGATTCACGGTCATTTTCATGCATTTCACGGTCAATTCTCTTCACTTCATGGTCATTTCCATGCATTTTACGGTCAATGCGCTTCACTTCACAGTCATTTTCATGCATTTCACGGTCAATCCCGGCAATTACGTTTTGATTCACGGTCATTTCCATGCATTTCACGATCAATTCACTTCACTTCATAGTCATTTTCATGTATTTCACGATCAATCCCGGCGATTCTGTTTTGATTCACGGTCTTTTCCATGCATTTCACGGTCAATTCCCTTCACTTCACGGTCATTTCCGTGCATTTCACGGTCAATTCGCTTCACTTCACGGCCATTTCCATGCATTTATGGTCATTCTCGCCTATTTCGTGTTGATTCACGGTCATTTCGACGCATTTCATGGTGAAGTGTAGCGATTGGACCGTGAATGCGCGGAAATGACCATGAAGTGAAGGGGCATGACCGTGAAATGCGACGAAATGACCGTGAATCAACACGGAATAGGTGGGAATGACCCTGATATGCATGGAAATGACCATGAAGTGAAGCGAATTGACCGTGAAATGCATGGAAATGACCGTGAAGTGAAGGAAATTGACCGTGAAATGCGCTGAAATGACCGTGAATCAACACGGAATACACGGGAGTGACCGTGATTTCCATGCATATCACAATCATTCCACTTTATTCCGTGTTGATTCACGGTCATTTTGACGCATTTCACGGTCATGCCCCTTCACTTCATGGTCATTTCACAGATTTCACGGTCAATTTGCTTCACTTAACGGCTATTTTCATGCATTTCACGGTCATTCCCACCTATTTATGTTGATTCACGGTCATTTTGACGCATTTCACGGTGAAGTGTAGCGATTGGACCGTGAAATACGCGGAAATGACCGTGAAGTGAAGGGGTATGACCGTGAAATGCGTCGAAATGACCGTGAATCAACACGGAATAGGTGGGAATGACCGTGATATGCATGGAAATGACCGTGAAGTGAAGCAAATTGACCGTGAAATGCATGGAAATGACCGTGAAGTGAAGGGGTATGACCGTGAAATGCGTCGAAATGACCGTGAATCAACACGAAATAGGCGGGAATGACTGTGATATGCATGGAAATCACGGTCATTCCCGTCTATTCCGTGTTGATTCACGGTCATTTCGACGCATTTCACGGTCATGCCCTTCACTTCACGATCATTTTCGCACATTTCACGGTCAATTCGCTTCACTTCACGGCCATTTCCATGCATTTATGGTCATTCTCGCCTATTAAAATTGATTCACGGTCATTTCGACGCGCGTTTCACGGTGAAGTGTAGCGATTGGACCGTGAAATGCACGAAAATGACCGTGAAGTGAAGGGGCATGACCGTGAAATGCGACGAAATGACCGTGAATCAACACGGAATAGGTGGGAATGACCGTGATATGCATGGAAATGGGGGTGAAGTGAACCGATTGGATTGCGAAATGTGCGAAAGTGACGGTGAAGTGAAGACGCGGGACCGTGAAATGCGTCAAAATGACCGTGAATCAACACGGAATATGCGAGAATGATTGTGATATGCATGGAAATGGGGGTGAAGTGAAGCGATTGGACCACGAAATGCACGGAAGTGACCGTGAAGTGAAGACGCGGGACTGTGAAATGCGTTGAAATGACCGTGAATCAACACGGAATATGCGGGAATGATCGTGATATACATGAAAATGGGGGTGAAGTGAAGCAATTGGACCGCAAAATGCACAGAAGTGACCGTGAAGTGAAGACGCGGGACCGTGAAATGCGTCGAAATGATAGTGAATCAACACGGAATATGCGGAAATGACCGTGATATGCATGGAAATGGGGATGAAGTGAACCGATTGGATTACGAAATGTGCGAAAGTGATGGTGAAGTGAAGACGCGAGACCGTGAAATGCGTCAAAATGACCGTGAATCAACACAGAATATGCGAGAATGATTGTGATATGCATGGAAATGGGGGTGAAGTGAAGCGATTGGACCACGAAATGCATAGAAGTGACCGTGAAGTGAAGACGCGGGACTGTGAAATGCGTTGAAATGACCGTGAATCAACACGGAATATGCGGGAATGATCATGATATGCATGGAAATGAGGGTGAAGTGAAGCGATTGGACCCCGAAATGCATGCACCAATATACGGTCATTTCTGCATTTTCACTTCACGATCACTTCCGTGTATTTTGCAATCCAATTGCTTCACTTCACCCCATTTCCATGCATACCACGGCATTCCCATATATTCGTGGTTGATTCACGGTCATTTCGACGCACTTCATGGTCCCGCTCTTCACTTCACGGTCACTTCAGATTTTGCGGTCCAATCGCTTCACTTCACCCCATTTCCATGCATATCACTTGTCATTCCCGCATATTCGTGTTGATTCACGGCCATTTCGACGCACTTCACGGTCCCGCGTCTTCACTTCACGGTCACTTCCACGCATTTTACGGTCCAATCGCTTCACTTCACCCTCATTTTCATGCATATCACGGTTATTCCCGCATATTCCGTGTTGATTCACGGTCATTTCGACGCATTTCACGGTCCCACGTCTTCACTTCACGGCCACTTTCGCGTATTTTGCGGTCCAATTGCTTCACTTCACCCCCATTTCCATGCATATCATGATCATTCCCGCATAGGGTATGACCGTGAAATGCGCCGAAATGACCGTGAATCAACACGGAATAGGTGGGAATGACCGTGATATGCATGGAAATGACCGTGAAGTGAAGCAAATTGACCGTGAAATGCATGGAAATGACCGTGAAGTGAAGGGGTATGACCGTGAAATGCGTCGAAATGACCGTGAATCAACACGGAATAGACGGGAATGACTGTGATATATATGGAAATCACGGTCATTCCCGTCTATTCCGTGTTGATTCACGGTCATTTCGACGCATTTCATGGTCATGCCCCTTCACTTCACGATCATTTTCGCGCATTTCATGGTCAATTCACTTCACTTCACGGTCATTTCCATGCATTTCACGGTCATTCCCGCCTATTCCGTGTTGATTCACGGTCATTTCGACGCATTTCACAGTGAAGTGTAGTGATTGGACCGTGAAATGCGCGGAAATGACCATGAAGTGAAGGGGCATGATCGTGAAATGCGATGAAATGACTGTGAATCAATACGGAATAGGTGAGAATGACCGTGATATGCATGTAAATTACCATGAAGTGAAGCGAATTGACTGTGAAATGCGCCGAAATGACCGTGAATCAACACGGAATAGACGGGAATGACCGTGATTTCCATGCATATCACAGTCATTCCCGCCTATTCCGTGTTGATTCACAGTCATTTCGGCGCATTTCACGGCCATGCCTTTTACTTCTTCACGGTCATTTCACATTTTCACATTAAATCCAATCGCTACACTTCATGGTCATTTCCATGCATTTCACGGTCATTCCCTCCTATTCCATGTTGATTCACGGTCATTTCGACGCATTTCATGGTGAAGTGTAGCGATTGGACCGTGAAATGCACGGAAATGACCGTGAAGTGAAGGAGCATGACCGTGAAATACGCCGAAATGACCGTGAATCAACACGGAATAAGTGGGAATGACCGTGATATGCATGGAAATGACCATGAAGTGAAGCGAATTGACCGTGAAATGCATGAAAATAACCGTGAAGTGAAGGGAATTGACCGTGAAATGCGCCGAAATAACCGTGAATGGGATCAATTTTAAGGTAATGATGGTGATGTCAGTGGATTGTCTTAAGATCCATGGTATTGCTATATCCCAGGATCAGATCATCCGGTCTGTTTGGCACACCCGGCCAATCCCGAATTTAATTTCCAATATCATCCAATCCCTTCCAATCCGCCTGGCCAAACGGGCCCTAAGGTAATGATGGTGGTGTCAGTGGATTGGTTTAAGATCCATGGGATTGCTATATCCCGGAACAAGTTCACTGGGTCTGTTTGGCACATCAGGCATATCTTAGGATTTTACCTTCCACTCCTTCCAATACCGGATTTAACTTCCAATCCCGGATTTAACTTCCAATCACTAGGTCTGTTTGGCACGACCGGCCAATCCCGGATTTAACTTCCAATCCCCAATACCATAAAATCCCTTCCAATCCGCCTGGCCAAACGGGCCCTAAGGTAATGATGGTGGTGTTAGTGGATTGGTTTAAGATCCATGGGATTGCTATATCCCGGAACAAGTTCACTGGGTCTGTTTGCACGTCGTGCATATCCCGAGATTTTACCTTCCACTCCTTCCAACTAAGGGATGAGATCAATTTTAAGGTAATGATGGTGATGTCAGTGGATTGTTTTAAGATCCATGGGATTGCTTATATCCCGGGACAAGTTCACAAGGTCTGTTTGGCTCATCATGCATATCCCGGGATCTCGCGATCCCATTCCTCCTAATACCATGGGATTGGTTCTACCAACAGCCCTAAAGGTAATGATGGTGATGTCGGTGGATTGTCTTAAGATCCACGGGATTGCTATCTCCCGAGATCAGGATCTCGTGTCTGTTTGGCTCGCCTAGCCAATCTTAGGATCTATCTTCCAATCCCATCTAATTTACGTGACCAAACAGGCCCTATATGATTTTGGGGTAGGAGAAGCTACTTTAACCAACCAACCTGGTTATTTTCCAAGATTCCATTAGGTCGATGGTTGAAAATTCATTTCATTCACTTAGCGGTCAATTTCATTCCATCAGGTCCTGGGATTTGAGAATAGGTTTAGGTTATAAGTATAGGTTTAGGTTTAGGAATTCGGGTTCGGGTTTAGGTTTATCTTCGAGTTTAGGTTATAGCTAGGTTTCGGTTTAGGTTATAGGTTTCGGTTTAGGTTATAGGTTATAGGTTTAGTTATAGATTTTGGGATTTGAAAATAGGTTTAGGTTCTAAGTATAGGTTTAGGTTAGGGTGTAGATTAAGGTTTAGGGAAATGACCGTGAAGTGAAGGGGGCATGATCAGTGAAATGCATTGAAATGATCAGAATCAACACGGAATAGGCGGGAATGACCGTGATATGCATGGGAAATGATTGTGAAGTGAGGCGATTAGATCGCGAAATGCGCGAAAGTGACCGTGAAGGGTCATGACCGTGAAATGCATCGAAATGACCATGAATCAAAACGAAATAGGTGGGAATGACCGTGATATGCATGGAAATGGGGTGAAGTGAAACGATTAGACCGCAAAATACACGAAGTGACCGTGAAGTGAAGACGCGGACCGCGAAAATGCGTCGAAATGATCCGTGAATCAACACGAATATGCGGGAATGACCGTGATATACATGGAAATGGGGGTGAAGTGAAGCGATTGACCGCGAAATGCACGAAGTGATTGTGAAGTGAAGACGCGACCGCGAAATGCGTCAAAATCACCGTGAATCAACACGGAATATGCGGGAATGACCGTGATATGAATGGAAATGATTGTGAAGTGAGGCGATTGACCGCAAAATGTCGCGAATCGAAGTGAAGTGAAGACGATGGGACCGTGAAATGCGTCGAAATGATCGCGAATCAACACGAAATATCGCGGAATGATCATAATATGCATGAAAATAGGGGTAAAGTGAAGCGATTGGATTGATCGCGAAATGCACGAAAGTGATCAAGTGAAGTGAAGACGGGATCGCGGAAATGCGTCAAAATCACCGTGAATCAACACGAAATATGTGGGAATGATCGTGATATACATGGAAATAGGGGTGAAGTGAAGCGATTGACCGATCAAAATGCACGGAAGTGACCGTGAAGTGAAGATGAGGACCGCGAAATGCGCCAAAATGACCGCGAATCAACACGAAATATGCGGGAATGATCGCGATATGCATGGAAATGGGGTGAAGTGAAACAATTGGATCAGTAAAATGCACGAAGTGATCGCGAAGTGAAGACGACCGCGAAAATGCCGAAATGATCGCGAATCAACACGAATATGCGAGAATGATCGCGATATGCATGGAAATGAGGGTGAAGTGAAGCGATTGGGACATGCAAAATGCACGAAAGTGACCGCGAAGTGAAGACGCGACCGTGAAATGCGTTGAAATGACCGTGAATCAACACGAATATACGCGGGAATGATCGTGATATGCATGAAAATGGGGGTAAAGTGAAGCGATTGGACCGCGAAATGCATGCGCCAATATACTCGGTCATTTCTGCATTTCACTTCACAATACTTCGTATTTTACAATCCAATCGCTTCACTTCACCCCCATTTTTATGCATATCACGGTCATTCCCGCATATTCTCAGTTGATTCACTTCATTTCGACGCACTTCACGGTCCCACATCTTCACTTCACTTCACACTTCACAGATTTTCATGCTGGTCCAATCACTTCACTTCACCCCCATTTCCATGCATATCACTAGTCATTCCCGTGATATTCCGTGTTGATTCACGGTCATTTCGACGCACTTCACGGCCCCATCGCCTTCACTTCACTTCCACTTCCGCATTTTACTGGTCCAATCACTTCACTTCACCCCCCTCATTTTCATGCATATCACTGGTTATTCCCATATTTCGTGTTGATTCACTTGGTCATTTCGACGCACTTCACGGTCCCGCCTTTCACTTCACTCATCCACTTTCGCATTTTGCGGTCCAATCGCTTCACTTCACCCCATTTCCATGTATATCACAACCATTCCCGCATATTCCGTGTTGATTCACGGTCATTTCGACGCACTTCACGGCCCCGTCTTCTTCACTTCACGGTCACTTCCATGCATTTCGCATGTCCAATTGCTTCACTTCACCCCATTTCCATGCAAATCACGGTCATTTCCGCATATTCCGTGTTGATTCACTATGGTCATTTCGACGCATTTCACGGCCCCGCGTCTTCACTTCACGATCACTTCCGCACATTTCGTGGTCCAATCGCTTCACTTCACCCCCATTTTCATGCTTATCACGGTCATTTCCGCATATTCTCGTGTTGATTCACGGCATTTCGACGCATTTCACGGGCCCCACGTCTTCACTTCACGGTCACTTCCGTGCATTTCATTTGTCCAATCGTTTCACTTCACCCCCTTTCTATGCATATCACGATCATTCCCGCATGTTCCGTCCCCGATTCACGGTGATTTCGACGCATTTCGCGCCCCGTGTCTTCACTTCACGGTCCGGGCCCGCATATTTCGCGGTCCAATCGCCTCACTTCACAATCATTTCCATGCATATCACTATTCATTTCCGCCTATTCTCAGTGTTGATTCACGGTCATGCCCCTTCACTTCACTTGGTCATTTCCCTAAACCTTAATCTACACCCTAACCTAAACCTATTCTCAAATCCCAAAACCTATAACCTAAACCTAAACCTTAACATAAACCTATAACCTATAACCTAAATCCGAACATAAACCCGAACCCGAACCCGAATTTCTAAACCTAAACTTATACTTATAACCTAAATCTATTCTCAAATCCCAAAACCTATAACTACAACCTAAACCTTAACCTAAACCTATAAACCTAAACATATCACCGAAACTCAATTCCCTAAACCTTAACCTACAACCTAACCTAAACCTATACTTATAACCTAAACCTATTCTCAAATCTAAACCTATATACCTAAACCTAAACCTATAACATTAACCTAAACCTTTGACCTAAACTTATAACCTTAACCTAAACCTATTCTCAAATCCCTAAACCTAAACCTTTAACCTATAACCTAAACGTATAACCTATAACCTAAACCCAAACCTAAACCTATACCCTGTAGCCTATAACCTAAACCTAAACCTTAACTTATTCTCAATTACCTAAATCTATAACATATAATCTATAACCTAAACCTTAGCCTATACCTAAACCTAAACCTAAACCTAAACCTTAACCTATAACCTATAACCTATAACCTTAACCTAAAGCTATAACCTATAACCTAAAACCTGAACGTATTCTAAAATCCCTAAACCTAAACTTACACCTAATCCTAATCTCAACTCCCTAACCTATATGTAAACCTAAACTTGAAAACCCAAACCTAAACCCAATCCCGATCCCGCCTATTCCATGTTGATTCACTCATTTCGACGCATTTCACTGGCCACGCCCCTTCACTTCACGGTCATTTCCATGCATTTCTCGGTCCAATCACTACACTTCACGGTCATTTCCATGCATATCACGGTCATTGCCGCCTCTTCCGTGTTGATTCACGGTCATTTCGGCAGATTTCACTGGCCATGCCCCTTCACTTCATGGTCATTTCCGCACATTTCGCGGTCTAATTGCTTCACTTCACGGTCATTTCCATGCATATCACGGTCATTCCCGCCTATTCCGTGTTGATTCACCTCATTTCGACGCATTTCACGGTCATGCCCCTTCATTTCACGTCATTTCCGTGCATTTCATGCGGCCAATCGCTTCACTTTACTTGGCCATTTCCATGCATATCATGGTCATTCCCGTCGATTCCGTGTTGATTCACGGTCATTTCGAAGACATTTCACTTCATACCCCTTCATTTCACTACGGTCATTTTCACAGCATTTCACAAATCCATTCACCTCACTTTACGCTCATTTCCATGCACTTCACTATCCATTTCCTACAGATTTCATAGTTATGCCCTTCACTTCACTACCATGAATGAAATTGACCACTAAGTGAATGAAATGGATTTTCAACCATCGACCTGAAGGAATCTTGCAAAATAACCAGGTTGGTTATTAAAGTAGCTTCTCCTACCCCAAAATCATATAGGGTACATGAAGTAACTAATTTTAGTTTAGAAGATATTCTTGTTAAATGAATAAAGAAAGAAATGAAAAAGGGAGAAAAAAAATTTTATACGCTTATATATACATATTTATATAAATATGTGTTAGAGAAAAATATTGGTAGAATAAAGTTTTCCATGTAAAAAAAAAAAAAAAAAAAAAAAAATTTGCACTACGGTCAATGGCTACGGCTATAATCCGTAGCCATAGAGCCCGTAGTTGGGCGTGGCCCCGCCAGACGGGCGCGGCCCCGCCGAATAGGTCAGCGAATGGCGCGGCCGCGCGGGGGGGCCGCTAGCTTGGCGCGCCCACCCTGGATATGCATCTTTGGATACGGATTTTAGTTGATTTAGCTACGGTTATAATCCGTAGCTAAAAATCCGTATCAAATAAAATAAAATTCGGTTTTTTTTTTTTTTCAATGTCGAATCTTTGTTTTTTTTTTTGGGTCCCACCATGAGGTCTATGTTATATCCAAACCGTCCATCTATTTGACGAACTCATATTAATGCTTGAGATGGAAAATAAGACAGATCTAACTATCAAGTGGACCACACTTTAAATGGCAAAGTGGGGAATTGAACGCCTCTACCATTTAAACCCTTTTAGTGGTTACAGAAGTTTTGGATCATTATTAAAAAAAATTTCCTCTTCAACCAGGTATTTGTGACCTTATGAATAGATTGGATGGAATATAAATGTTATGGTGGGCCCTACAAAAGTTTCAACGGTGAAAATCAATTTTCTCGCTGCTCTTTCTGGTGTGGTCCAGTTGCTCTCTGATATGATTTTTTTTTTTTTCTGTATAATGCTTCGAAATGATCTCAAAATATGGATGAACGTTGTGGATATAATAAATACATAACTGTGGGGCCCATGTAACGTTGATCTCTTTTGAACCGTTCGTAGGAGTTCGAGGAGCGTCAACGCTGGTCTTCGAGCACCAGCCGATCCGCTTGGAGGAAAAAGCAGGGGCATTTTTGACCTTTGGAAAGGCGTCCGTACAGCCGGGTCGTATTCTCGCAAGGGAAAATGAGGTGGGCTTAGCCTCCTAAATGGGCCATAAATGGGTCGTATTCTCGCAAATTTCTCTTGGGTGTTATTATAGTTGGGGAGCGCGCGGGTGTTATAGTGGGGAGCGGATTAGGTATTACGCGGGTAACACCTACTACTATGGGGCCCACATTGATCATATGTTGTATATCCATGCCGTCCATCGGCTTTTCCAGCTTATTTTAGGGCACGTATCAAAAAAAAAAATACAGATCTAAATCTCAAGTAGACCCACCATACGAAATAGTTTTGATTGAATGCCAAGCATTAAAACTTTCTAAGGCCCATTGTAATTTTTATTTTCCATCCAACATGTTACTAAGATCAAACAGATCGACCTCGATGAAGGGAAAATATATGGATCAGCTTGATCCCGAACTTTTGTGGCACACATTTGTTTTTAATGGAAACAGTAGCATGGTCCACATGAGATCTGAATCTTCTTGCGTTTTGGAATCACATCCTAAAATGAACTGGAAAAACGGATGGACGGAGTAGATATATAATATATTCATCATCATAGGCCCACACGGTAAAGGTAACACCCAGTAAGGTGTAACCCAGGCCAGTAAGGTGTAACCCAGGCAACACCTAATCGGCTCCCGTTATAATGACGGGTGGTAAAGGAACCAGTCCAAGAATCCAGTTGGTCGGGACAAAAGGCTCGTACTGTTTTTAAACTTATAGGGTGCGTTTTGTTGCGTCTGAGTATCATGAAACATTTGGTGCAGCCGAACGCACGTCTGTTACTTTCTGTTTTAGCTGTGAGTACGTCGTGACATGAGGCCACAGGTTGCTGTAGTTGGTCCCCGGCCTTTAACTCCCTTTAACAAATGTTATTGTCAAACGACTTTAGCTCTCCACCAAAAACAGCGGTTTTTCATAAAGGTGGCCTAAAATCCGCGGCTAGCTCGACCATGAGTAGTTACAGGAGCTTTCTTATTGAGATCATGGGATAGAGTGCCCATGTAATAAGAGTGTGTGTAGTGTGTACAGAAAATTAAAAAAAAAAAAAAGAAACAAAAAAAAAAAGTTAACCTCATGATTGGGAGAAGATGCATAAGATCCATATTTTGCAGCAGGTCCACTAACTTATGTTCACCCTATATCTTAAAAATAATAAAAAACAGAGGCGAACGACTGTAGGGATAGTGTAAAGGCATGTCAAAAACCTAGCTTACTTGAGTTCTTAAACGGAATGGTTTTTGTGGTGTTCCTTTATTATGGCTTCGTTTGTCAAATTAATGGATGGGTTGGTTGGCATGCATACACCACGGTTTGCCTACAGGTAATGTGTAAAGCTTGAATGGTGGGCATCCTTGTCCCAATTACTTCCCACAGCCTGGCTCACCTAATTTCTGAGTTTCATAATTTTTGGGCACTAGGTTAAACACCTGGTGACTCAGCTTATGGATGGAGTAGGCCCATGCAAGCCGACAAAAAAATTAAAAACAAAAAACAAAAAAAAAAAAAAAAAAAAAAAAAAAGATCAAAAAAAAAAAAAAAAAAACAATAAAACAAAAACAAAAACAAAAACAAAAAGAAAAAACGCACAGATTCATAAGTATACATTCTTAACTGAAACGATATATATTGGTATAATTATTTAATTCCATGAAATTATCTGAAGAGGATAGTAGGATTGGAATGTTTCGAGTACAGGAAAAAAATTGTAAGTGATCTATTTTGAAGAACCTCTATTACGGTTTAAAATCAGTTTATCTGGTGCAACATCATTCAACACTGATAGAGGCTTGCATCGCCTAATATCATTCAATGCTGACAGAGGCTTGTATCGCCTTGTACCAATGTATTTTAGGTTTGATGCCGGCTGATATAGCTGTATTATTCATTGGCATTACTGATACATATCGGAAGATGCCAGTTTGGATGATACTCTAAACCCTGATAACGACGAGGACATCTGCATCGGATCACAACACAATTTCATTAAAAGTGAAAGAAAATAAAAATGCACTTGGATATTTTGAAGTTGAGGAGATCTCTACACCAATTGGTTGAACCGTGGGTTATAGTCCACCCAGTTGATAAATTGCCACGTATTAGTTTGTGCATGTGACAACTAATCCTTCCATAGGTCTTCCCTACCGTGACATAATAAGGAATATCACCATCACACGGAACCTTGAATCTATTAGTTCTAATGATTCTTGTTGGGGGAAAAATATAACAAGTCAATAAGTCAGCTTATGGAATGGACCAACTCTACTGACATGGCCCGGACTCACCAGGCTCCGAACCTGACCGAGGTCCACGTGTCTAGAGCCATGAGGCGAAACCTTCAAGGAGGCCGATACACCTTTACAGACACTCAAAGGGTCCTTCAGAGGTGACTTCACGCTGATTATATACATAGGTCGGCTATAAACCAAGCGTAGGTTGGATAGACCTTGGCCCTACCCTAGCACGACCTATCCTCTAGGTCGAATATGGGTCAGCCTTCAGTCGCTAGTAAGTTGATTATGGGTCAACCATACACACACTGATCAAGGATCAACACTCACAATCTGCCATCAATCAACAGATTGGCCGAGCCAACGGTCAGCCAAGCCTCATCAGTTGTTCTCGTCCAAGCCGAGCCAAGAAGATGACTTAATATCAAGATCTCTTTCCAAAATCCTTGGGGGATAAACTCTGATTCCGAAAATCTATGAGATCGAAGATCTCGAAATCCTTTAAGATAACGATCAATCCACTCCAGGAAAATATCCTGACGCTACGAGATTACGCCACCTCTATAAATAGAGGACTTACCCATGGTGAAAGGTACACACAGAGATTTCACCCCTAAACCTTTACTGTTAGACCCAGATTCCATGCCTAGCATCGAAGGGTCCCCTGAACAGCCAGAGTCTCCTTTGTTCTCTTCCGGTACAGGTGCTCGAGTGTTAAAGGGGGTAAGTCAGAAACTGCATCAACAGATTGGCGCCGTTTGTGGGAACGACACTGTAAGTTGTGTTCCGCACTATCAACGCACTATGAGTAACCATGGGAATAGGGAAGAAGAAAACCCAAACCCCTCCAAAGGCAGTTCCAATCGCAACCTTGCCGGCGATGGAACGTAAACCATAAACCGTGGACAACCAAAACGACAAGAGAGCTGCCAAGGCTCTCCGGCTCTTCGAGCCACCTCTGGTCGACACCAAAGGGAGCAGGCGACATAATTTACTAGAAAGAGAGGTTGGAGATATGAGAGCCGACATGAACTACATGAAGCAAATGTTAGAACGAATGCAGCCTTCACAAATGTAGCAGCCCATTTCGGGGGGAGAGCGGTCGAGCGATGTCTGACAATTCGTCAATCCTCAACTGCTTGCCCCCAGGGCCACTCCTCAGCTGAGCCAACGTCAACGGCCTCCCGAGCCCATTCCGACTCACGTCTCAGAAACGGCTCCGCTACCCGCTTCCAACCTTCAGCATGAGACAGATCGGAGGAGACACAACTGATCCCCGACAGAGGGAACGCAGATAGCGAAACACCCTAGAAGGCTGCATTCCTAGATCTGAAGAAAGAAATTATAAACATGAAGCAAAATCGGACAAGCAATGCATCCAGTCTAAAAGAGAAAGAATTATCATTCGTGGTAGACATAATGCGCGCTCAACTCCCATATGGTTTCTCCTCCCTCAAATTGCGACATACAATGGGAAAGCTAACCTTACTGAACATATTGAGTCCTTCCGGACTTATATGAAGTTACATGACGCCTTGGATGAGGTAATGTGCCACGCTTTCTCACTCACCTTAACCAATGCTGCCTGACTCTGGTTCAAACAATTGAAACCGAGGTCCATTAGCTTGTTTGACGAGCTCACCGAGGCCTTCGTCGCGAACTTCATTAGAGGCAAGAAAAGGCTCAAAGCCTCGGCCCATCTCAACAACGTGATCCAGAAAGATGGAGAGCTCCTCAAAGACTACATTCAGCATTTCAACCTCGAGTCATTACAGGTCTGAAAACATTCGAATGAAACGGCCCTGAATTCCATTATGCAGGGGGTAAGAGACAAGTTGTTTCTTTCTTCCCTAAATAAAAATCCTCCTTCCACTTGGCTGAGTTCATGGCCCGATCGCAGAAGTACTCCAACGCTGAGGAAACTAGAATCTTACGAGAAGCGACTCAAAACAGAAGCTCCTTGGCCAAGGGATTGGCAAAGAAGGACACCGAATCGGTTGACGCTGGCAAAGAACGTAAGGAAGATAGGCCTCGAGACGAGCGAAGGTCGAACAAATGACCAGACACCAAGTTCACCAACTACACTCCACTCAATAAGCCCCAAGAACAAGTCCTGATGGAGATAAAAAGTGAGCAATTCGTCAACTGGCCAAGCAAGTTGCAAGGCAATCCTGACCGACGCAACAAAAAAAAAATATTGCTACTTCCATCGCGATCATGGACACAACACGAGTGACTGTTACACTCTGAAACAGGAACTCAAAAGGCTTATTCGCGAAGGTCATCTCGATGTGCACATGAACCAAGGAGCCAATAGGACTGCTGCACCAGAAGAACGCCCGAGTGAAAACCATCCATTAGAAGAAATTAGAACCATCATCGGTGTCACAAGGGCGGAGGCGACTCAAACAACGCTCGAAAAACCCATGCAAGAAATTTGAGTCGACCTAAGTCTAGATCATGGTCCTAGCTCGGACCTCAAAGGAAAGGAAACTGGAAAGGTATAGCGTGACCTTTACTGAGGCCAACGCCCGAGGCATCCATCATCCACATGAAGATGTTTTGGTCGTCACCGTCACAATCGCTAATAGCACACTCTTCAAGGTCATCGTCGATACAGGGTCGTCCGCTGACGTGTTATTCACCCAAGCATTCAACAAAATGAGCATCGAACGGTCCGCGTTGCGTCCCATCCGAACTCCTTTGATTGGATTCTCAGGCGGACAAGTCCTACATGAGGGAATCATTCAGCTCCCACTCACCGCTGGGGACACGCCGAACCAAGCAACAACTATGGTCGACTTTCTGACAGTCGACTAATTTTCGATCTACAATGGTATTCTCGGCTGTCCTTCACTTTGTCTTCTCCGAGCCGTAGTTTTGACATACCACATTTCCATGAAGTTCCCGACCGAGTCAGGAGTTGGAGTCGTCAAGGGAGATCATGACGATGCCCGGCATTGTTACACCACCGCCTTAAAGCTCCATCCGAAGTAACGACAATCGAGTCCCTAGACCCGTGTGATGAAGCTCTCGAAGGAGTTCAACCGGTGGAAGACCTTGTCCAAATCCCTTTGGATGAGTCTAACCTCTTCAGAACTGTTCGAGTTGGCTCGTCCCTGACTCCGCCACTGAAAGAAAGGTTGGTGGCCCTATTACGCCAATACGCTGACATCTTCGCATGGTCACATAAAGATATGCCCAGGATCGACCCTTCGATTATCACTCACCTCCTCAACATTGATCTGACTTATAAGCCGATCTGACAGAACCGGCATGCCCTCAGCATGGAGAGGTATGCCATCATCGAGGAAGAGGTTAGCAAGCTCCTCAAGGCCAAATTTGTCGAAGAAGTGTACTACCCCGACTGGGTAGCTAACATCGTACTCGTTAAAAAGGCCAATGGGAAGTGGTGGGTCTGTTTGGATTACACCGACCTAAACAAAGCCTACCCAAAGGACAGTTTTCCTCTCCCTAGGATCGACCAGTTAGTCGACAGTACCGCGGGGCACAAATTACTTAATTTTATGGATGCCTACTCAGGGTATAACCAGATTGTAATGCACCCCTCTGATAAATCAAAAATCACATTTGTCACTGACAAAGGTCTTTATTGTTATTGAATAATGCCATTTAGTTTAAAGAATGTATGGGCGACCTACCAAAGGTTGGTCAATAAAATGTTTGCCAAACAAATAGGGCGGACGATGGAAGTATATATTGACGACATGCTCGTTAAGAGTATCAAAGCAACCGATCACATCGCCGACCTTGAAGAGATGTTCCTCATCCTCCAGAAATACCAGATGAAGCTGAACCCCAGCAAGTGCAAGTTTGGCGTAGGCTTGGGTAAGTTTCTCAGATTTTTGGTCAGCCAGCGAGGGATCGAGGAAAATTCAGATAAGATCCAGGCTCTACTCGATATGGACTCACCAAAGACGATGAAAGATATTCAGCAGCTGACTGGGAGAGTTGCTGCGCTTAATTGCTTTGTATCCCAAGCCACAGATAAATGTCTTCCCTTCTTTAAACAGTTAAAGGGTCGGTAAATGGTGAACTGGACAGAAGAGTGCGAAACAGCCTTCTAGCAGTTAAAACAATACTTGGGATCGTCATCGCTGCTCTCTAAGCCCAAGCCGGGCAAAACACTGCTGATCTAATTAGCAGTATCCGACGCAGCTGTAAGCTCGGTTCTGATTTGTGAATATGAGGAGAAGTAGTTTTCAGTTTACTACGTCAACAAAGCATTAGTACCGGCAGAAACGAGATATCCAACCTTGGAAAAAGTGGCCCTAGCACTGGTTATCTCTTCCCAATGCTTACGGTCGTACTTCTAGGCCCATTCGATTATTATTTTGACTGACCAACTGTTACGGCAGATACTTCAGAAACTAGAAGCATCTGGACGCCTCACTAAATGGGCGATCGAACTAAGCGAATTCGACATTCACTACCAACCCTGAGTCGCGATCAAAGGTCAAGCAGTAGTCAACTTTATTGTTAAAGTCACACAGCAGTCCGAGCCAATCGTGGTTGATCCTCACCAGGTTGATCCACCTGAAAGCTCGACCGATGCTCCGAATTCACAACAGGCCGATTTCACTTCCCCACCTGCCCCACCCCATTGGTAACTTTATGTCAACGGTTCATCCAACTCCAAGGAAAGCGGGGCAGGGGTCATCCTGGAAACTCTCGATTATACATGCATGTAATATGCCTTGAGAATCAGATTTTAAGCTTCCAATAACACGATAGAATATGAAGTATTGCTCCTCGGACTTCATTTAGCAGCCAGCTTAGGGGTCACTCATCTCGATATATACAGTGACTCACAATTGGTCATCAATCAAATATCCGATGTTTACCAAACCAGGAAAGAACAGCTGAAGGGTTACCTCCAGAAAGCAAAGGAACTTATCAACTGTTTTCAACACTATACCGTCATCTAGATCCCATGAGCAGAGAATGCCCAAGCCGACTTACTGGATAAGCTCGCTACAGCTGATGAAGATAAGTTCCCTAAGTCTGTCCCGATCATTGACAAGACCAAGCCAAGCATTGACAAGACCAAGGTTGAAACCGTGCTCCCGATTGATTTAGGATCCTCTTGGGTCAATTCTATCATTCGTTACCTCGAAGCAGACGAGCTACCCGAAGACCGAGCCGAAGCTCGACGACTGAAGATCCGATCTGCATGTTACACCTTGCTTAACAGGATATTATACAAGATATGATACTACGTGCCTCTGTTGAGGTGCTTGCGCCTGATCGAGGCCGACTACGTCCTAATGGAGATACATGAAGGTATCTGTGGAAATCACTCTGAAGGACGATCCTTGGTTCATAAGGTGATATAACAAGGGTATTAATGGTCAACCATCCAACATGATATACGGAAGCTCATCCAGAGCTGTGACAAATGCCAAAGGTTTTCAACTGTCCCTCTCGACGACCACCAGAAGAGCTCACCCCTATGGCCAGCCCGTGGCCTTTCGCTCAATGGGAGATCGACATCATCGGACCTTTTCATACGGAAAATGGTTAGACGAAGTTCACCATCGTTGCCATAGATTATTTCACCAAATGGGCAGAAGTTGAACCATTGGCCAAGATAACCAAGCAAAAAATACCGACTTTATTTGGAAAAATATTATCTGTCGATTTGGTATGCCTCGGACCATCGTCTCCAACAACGAGAAACAGTTCGACAATAAACAGTACTGAGAGATGTGTAAGAACCTCGGAATCCGAAATGTATATTCGTCTCCCCGCCATACTTAGGCAAACGGCCAGGTCGAAGCCATCAACAAGATCATTAAACATCATCTCCGAACTAAACTCTATCGGGTCAAGGGAGCTTAGGCCGAGGAACTTTTGAAAGTTCTGTGGGCCTATCGAACTACAGCTCGGACCGTGACAAGGGAAACCCCGTTCTCCTTGGCATGCGGGTCAAAAGCCGTCACCCTGGTTGAGATCGAACTGCCGACTACCCGAGTAAGCTCGTTCGACGAACAAGACAACGAAGTACTCCTGGTGATCCGCCTTGATCTCCTAGACGAACATAGAGAACAAGCTCACTCCAGACGATCGTCCACTAACAGCAAGTGTCGTGATTCTGCAATGCCCGAGTTAAAGTAAGAAGATTCTAAGCTGAAAACTTGGTCCTTCGAAAGACATTCCAGAACACTAAAGAGGTCTGTGCAGGCACGTTGGGGCTTATTTGGGAAGGACCTTACATAATTACAAACACCATCTGACCTGGCACATATCGACTAGAAGACTTAACCGGCCAACTACTGCCTCACCCTTGGAATGCCGAGCATCTCAAGTTTTACTATCCCTAAGTCGATCGACAGACAAAGCATTGTTCGAGTTTAATCGATAAACGTGTAAAAAATCCATAACCATGTAAATCAGACAATTGAATGCGAGAAAAAAGTGTATTCATTAATCATAATAAGATTTATATCTGGAATACATTATCATGTACATCGATATTACATTAATAGAAAAGGAAAGGCACAAAATTCATAAGTGTCGAGGGTCGACAGCGCTCGGGGTTGCAGATGCTCTCGAGCATGGCGCTCGGCGTTATTGTAGCTTAGAAAGGGAGCAGAAAGGAATTTTGCTCTGTAAACTCAACTTCAAGGTCCAGCTACCTCATCAGGAGCCAACTCAGGAGAAACCTCGGAAGTTGCCTCAGGGTCAACTACGACCGCCGAAGGGCCAACTGCAGCCGACTCAGCCTCTGGATTAGCATCCCCCTTAGCTCTCGGATCATCGGATCCCGACTTGCTCTTATCGAAGACAAAGAGGTCGAGCTGAGGAAAGCTCTCCCTCATCAATCTCACGCATTTGGTGTAACCGTCTCGATAGAGACTATTTTGCTCCTCCGCAAAAGATTGGGAGGAGAGGAAGGCATCCACAACCTCCACCCATCCCTCCTCCCGTGCCTTGTTTTGCATAATGACAAGAGCGGCCTTGGTCTCCGTTCTGAGCTGGCTCACCACTTCACAGGCTCGGATGTACTCGGCGTGGCATTTATCGTATGCCACCCTGACCTCTTCCAATCGCGAGGCTATGTAAGTATTTTCCGTCACAGCCTCATCAAGAGACGCAATTGCCAAGGACAAATCGGCCGTTACAGTGGCAACTTGAGCCTTGGCAGTCGCCAGCCGAGCCTCAGCATCATCTGCGTGCTTGTTGGCCTTGGAAAACTTGGCGCGGGCCTTCAGCGCACATGGCGCGAACTGCAAAATAAAGAAAAAATAATAAATTTTCACCATATGACAAGGAAGCTGAATGAAAATAAAGGATTTCGCTCTTACCTCAAGGAGCATCCTCATCATCTTGGCGAGTGTCCGCTCCATGGAAGACTTGAAGAGGTCGGTGAAACCCTCCTCAGTCCCCTGGCGACTCGCCCAATGGAGAATCCCATCAACACTACAGAGGAAGCCCATCCTTTATCCCTCGGCCGCCTCTCCGCTCGAGGGCTCATCTCCTTCCACTTCCTCTCTCCTCTCAAGGACCTGTTCTGCAACATGTGCTGGCTCGGGAACCTCCCGAGACTAGGGTGGAACTGTCTCCGCCACCTCTGTACCTTCATCCGTAACCTCTATGATGGTCGGATGAGGAGCGACAACCTTCCCCTGGCTCTTGGAGGCCGCCCTCTGCCTCTTTGAGGGTCGAGTATCAACCTGAGGTTTGCCCCGAGGAGGAGCCTTTATCATTGAAGGAGGACGAAGGGTCGGCTGAGCCTCGGACATCTCTGCATCAGAAGTAAGATATAAGTTTTTTTTTTTTTTTTTTAAAAGCAAAGAAGATTTTATGACAAGTACTATCGCTTAGCTATGGGTCGTACCTACCAGAGTCGAATTTAAGCTCGACTCAAAAAGACGCTTTGGTTGGAGAAACCTCTAACAAGACCTCGTCTTTGGGTCTAGTGCTCTTAGATCATTGATTCAATCCTCCGAGCTTGGTCCAACTCCTGGACGGTGCGCAGGGAGGACTGAAGGAGCACAGGTGGTCAGAGGATACATTAAAAAGGTTTCGCCAATTAAGAAGAAAAAATAATAAATGTTAAGTCACCTGGCTCGAAAAAAGCCTGCAAAACAAAAGGTACGAATGACTCCGACTCGGCCATCTCTCAGCGACCACAAGCCCAGAACCACCAATACCTCCAGTGTTTGTTGGAAGGAGGGTTTGTTATCAGCGCTCCTCCTTTCTTCCGCCAAGAGAAGAAGTAATATCAGCCGCACTGCTGAGGATTTGGCTGCACTTGGTATAGATGGAGGAACTCGTCTATGGTCAACGCTGGCTGATCCATCTCAGCCCACAAGACAGCACAACTGAACAAGTCCCTCCACTCGTTCGGAATTATTTGTCCCAGAGCCAAACCAAGAGAGCCCAGAAGACGTCGAGTGACATCCTGTAGCTGTAAACGAAGGCTGCACTGTAGTGTGACCTAAAAAATCACGACCACCCCCGGGGTGGTAGGTCGGGCAGTTCATTCGGCCGCGGCTTCGTCGGCTTCCTCAGCTTTGTCATCCTCATCCACATCAGGGGGTTGGGCCTGCCTGGAGCAGTTTCTATCACTGCCCCCCGCCTAAGGGATGAGTCAGACGTTCCAACAGATGCCACAAGCCTCTGCGCTGGGGATTACATCACCCTTTGCGAATAATGAAATGCGGCATCAGCACTAGCCACCATCTTTGCTAGCAATGAGGGTGGGTCCGAAGTGACCTAAAAGTTGTTCGTTCCACCCTCGTCACTGTATACTCCCTCTCGAGAGCTTACGGAGCCTGACATTGTTCGAATTTAAATAAAGGGGAGGGAGAAAAATGCTCATGGGAGTTCGCAATGACGGTTGGAAAATGCAAAGAGGGCAGAGAAAGAGAAATGACAGAAAATGGGAGAAAATAGGCGAAGATATGGGGCCGATTCAGGGGCTAGGGCGATCCTTTTATAGTCATGTCATGCCACTGTCATACAGTTCCGTCATCAAACATCCTGCCATGCATCCACCGCTCATTCGTCCCGCCTCTAAAATGATGGCCTCTCGCTCGTACGGCCTCGAAAACTGAACCGACGCGTGTTGAGGATGAGGTAGTCCACTTCGGTATTCGAGCTATCTGATACCAGCATTAACTGCTCCATCATAAGTTCGAACCATTTATAATCCAGCCCAATACCAATCTACTCCTTGGCCTCTATAGGTCGGTACAAGGAGTAGGGGGGCTTACTGTTGGGGAAAAAATGCGACAAGTCAATAAGTCAGCTTATGAAATTAATGGACCAACTCTACTGACATGGCCCGGACTCACCAGGCCCGAGCCTGACCGAGGCCCACATGTCCAGAGCCTTGAGGCGAGACCTCCAAGGAGCCCGATACACCTTTATAGACACTTAAAGGGTCCTTCAGAGGTGACTTCACGCTGATTATATAAATAGGTCGACTATAAACCAGGCGTAGGTCGGACAGACCTTTGCCCTACCCCAACACGACCTATCCTCTAGGTCGACCATGGGTCGGCCTTCAGTCGGTAGTAGGTTGATTATGGGTCAACCACACCCATAGTGATCAAGGATCAACATTCACAATTTTCCATCAATCAATAGATTGGCCGAGCCAACGGTCAGCCAAGCCTCATCAGTTGTTCTCGTGCAAGCCGATCCAAGAAGATGGCTTAATATCAAGATCTCTTTCCAAGATCCTCGGGGGATAAACTTCGATTCCAGAAATCTAGGAGATCAAAGATCTCGAAATCCTCTAAGATAACGATCAATCCACTCAAGGGAAAGATCCTGACACTATGGGATTATGCCACCTCTATAAATAGAGGACCTACCCATGGTGAAAGGTACACACACACAGATCTCACCCCTAAACCTTTACTATTAGACCCAGATTTTAGGCCTGACTTAGGCATCAGAGGGCCCCCTGAACTAGTCAGGGTCTCCTTTGCTCTCTTCCTGTGCAGGTGCTCGAGTGCTAAAGAGGGTGAGCCAGAAACTACATCAATAATTCTTAAATCCCAAGATTTTTTTCTTTTAAAAAAAAATTAATACTTTATTGATATATATCTCTAAAACAAGATTAAAATGTTTTAAATAATAAATGCAAATCTTATTTAAGAATCCTAATTCAACTAAACCAAAACTTACCTGAAATAGTAAAATTTACTAAAAAAAGAAAGTCTTAATTTAATTATGTAGGATGATTCCTGACACAATTAGTATAGACATCATGTACTAAAACTCTAAAATAATGAAAATACGTCTAATCTAAAACTTATTAAAAATAGTAAGCTTTCTCAAACCTACAATTTTGAATGAGTTATTTTCTCATGAAATGGAGCATCGAAACCCTTTTAAGTGGTTATTCACCCCATATGGCCTTTTCTGGTCAAAATTCACAAGTCATGCGTCCCATAATGATACCCGAATCAAAAGTTATGGCCAATTTACAGTTCACACTTCGAATAACAATTTCTTCCGAACAGGAAAGAATTTCTTCGATCCGGTTGCGCTTAGGGACTAGTTATTGTAGGACTGGGCTCGTATCTGACAAACTATGCCCGCTTCCATTCAAGCTTCTTTTGTTCCATCTGTGTCAAGAATAAGTCTGCAGCCTGCTCTACATCAGTCCCTTCCACTTGAAAAGAACTCATCTCCAAGTTATACATCAGATTTGGTTCATGATACTCATATATAGATCTGTTACATTGAACATACGTGAAATCTTTGTATCTTCAAGAAGATCAACAACATAGGTATTGTCAAGCCTTAGAGCATACACCCGCCAGTCATATGCATGAAAACTATGAAAATGTACTATGATGTTGTTATGGGTGAAAACTGGAAGGACTAAACATCTAAAATAAGGTGAAAATGATAAAGGGATGCAACTCAAGCAAGAGGTTGGGTATGAGCTCAACCTTAGATGCCTACCACGACACGACCTCTATGACTAATCTGATGACCAAATATGGGTGGTGGGCTTAGTCACCTAGTTAACATCTCACTGACCCAACCAATGGATGGTTATGAGCACCGACCTGGCCTCAACTCAAGGCCCTAACCTCAGAACTTGACCCCAACCTCGGTCAGCAGGACCTCGACCAAATGACCAAGAGGTTGGCCTCGGCTAACCAAACTCGACCCCGGATTCCAACCACTATGGAAGACCATCAAGGAACTTTCCCTTTGTATACGGGAAGGATTCCCTTCCCGAGATCACGCTGAGATAAATGCCATATACCTGGGGAAAGATCCATGCTATTATATGTATCTACATAAAAGATTCCAATGGATTATAAATGAGGACCCTACTTACAGAAGGAGGTAGGCCGAATAACCTAACTCGACTAAACCTTTTATGACCCAACACTAACTCAAACATCGGAGAGTCCCCAGTCGACAAACAGGGCTTCTTATTGTTGTCTATTTTACAGGTGTAAGGTGAGCGATCGGGGACGACCAGATTCGAGCTTCAATAGATGTTGACATATATGAGGAGCATGTGAGTTGAGAGGGAATGAATGTTACACGATGCTAATGCATTGTTTTGATAAAACTGATAAAGGCTTAAATGGTTGGGTGAACAGTAGTGTCTCAAGGCTAGATTGAGTTGCTCGAATTTGAACTTAGGTGGCTTATGAGGCTTGGACACTGGGTAGGCTTGGACTAGACCAAGGTAGGGCGCTCTCTCACTCTCACTCTAACTCTCCTTGGTGGAGGAATGGAAGGGGACTCCTTTAGTGAGAAGGGATGATTGGAAATGGAAATGGTAGTGGATGCTTGAAATGAGAAGGGAATGAGGGCTATTTATAGTCTCCTAACCCATTTTTCTGGTAATTCCTACTGATCCTAGGGGCAAAGGGTGGTTGAAGGGTTGGGATTGGAGATTGTCACATGACATTATATCATGCGTTGGATGAGGTGGTAAAATGGCAATTCTGGGCAAGGAGATGGGCATCAGAGTAAACGCACATCAATTGCACACTGGGCCGTTCCATGAGAGAAGGTCGAACCAAGCAACCAGTATGACCCAATGGGCCGATGACGAGGAAAGAGCCAACCACTCGACGTATAATTAAGGTCAGAGTCGGGATGAGTATAGGTTAGCATGACCATAAGTCAGCATAATTATAGGTCGGCACGACCATAGGTCAGTACAACCTTCAACAGATTTCCTTAAGGAATAGCTTGGTAGAGCTATCAGGCCCCACAGAGCCAAAGAGGCTAAGGGTTACTGAAGTTAGTGATCATAAGGATAACACAAGCATGCCTTGTTGGTTTAATCATCAGAATGACGCCGACCTTTTGATAGCTCAGCTAGCGTATCTTGAAAGAACTATTATCTCTATCGTCTGACCTTATCTATAGGTCAGACGAGTTTTATGGCTTCCGACCGACGTCCAAGCATATCCAAGGAAATGGCCCGAAGATCTCTCCGAGGATCTCGGGGGGATAAGTTCATAATCCCGAAGATCTTGGGAAGATCTCCGACACGTTAGGAGTTCTAATTCAATTACGATACATATCTGTCAAATAGAAAAGATTGCTCGATGGTGTGATCTTCCCTCTACTATAAATAGGGAGAATTGTTCACACCCCAAGTATAGGGTTGTGTTGTAGTAATAAACTCGGTAAGACTAAGGTCGAATCCACAGGGATTGAACCTTGTACGTATTCTGAAAATAACTTGAACTAGAACTAGGATAAGATGAAATCTAAATCTAAAATAATTGAGAAAATAATTATGATTAAAGTGAGTAAAACTAATGTAATTAAAGGTGGGAAACTAGGGATTTAGAGGATTCACTTGTAGAGATCAGGTAGATCTATGCTTGATTCACGAACACAACTGGAATCAGTCCTATCCTCATCTAGATGGAAGATAATTCATTAAAATCAACTATGAACGTCCATTGATCTAGTTATCAATGGATAAGAGGTATAAGAATTAGACTTGATTCCATCACAAAACCATGCCCATGAGACAAAGAAAACAATAGAATTTAACCAATCCACAACCAATCTGAGAGATGAATGAATGTTAGGAAGGATTCCATCATCCAACCATGCCCATGAGATGATGGTGAACAACAGGGATTCCTAAATTCATAATCCCTATAATGAAATGGAAATATTCAAAGCCATCGCAGATCTATTGTAATTTAAGTCACAACAAACCATTAAAAACTAAAGGTATTCCTTATAATCAAATTAGAATCAAATTCAGTTCATAAATCAAACTTAAATCAAAGGCATAAAGGAAAGTCTCCTATCTCACTGCAAGCTTCACCTCTTAGCACTAGCTAAGAGGTTTAGCCGAGCACAGGCATGATCAACAATTAACTAAAACAAAGATTAAAGAAAAGGAGAAAGCTCCACCACTAGCCGACCTCTTCTCTCTCTGTCTTCTCTCTTTCTTTTCACGTGCAAAGAATGGCCTCCACGGCTGCCCGTCTGCTCCCCCCACAGCTAAGGATCTCCCCCTTTTTATAGGCCTGAAGGGCGGTCGGCTGGGAGACGTCGATCTTGAGTGGAGAACCGACTCCACTTTCGTAATTTTTACGTTGCACAACAAGAAGTCGATTTCCAGAATCTACCTACGTAACCGGGAGCTTGTGAACGGCTTGCGATTGGCACGTGATGGGTTCGAGTGCAAAAAGATAGTTTCTTGGTCATTGATTGACCCAGGATCAAGATGGACGGTTCAAATTTGTCGTCTGATCATCACGATGGGCGTACAACAACCCCAGAATCTGTCGGTTTCGGACGCAGAAACAGGGCCTGTGTAACAGAGCTTACGTCGTGATGTTGGTGGGGCCCATCATCGGCTTCGAAGGATAGATCCATTCAGTTCATTCGATTCCCGTTGAAAAGTCATTCAAATATGGACGGTTTTAGATTGCGTTGAGTGTGGCCCATTGAATTTTAAACCTATCGTCTGTCTTGCGTTTGAACGACTAGAATCTGTGTAAGTTTGCAAGGGACAAAATAGACACCTAGGCTATGGTTAAGCCCCTCCTATGGAGTGAATGGATGGCTCAGATCATGCAATGGGGAAGAGAATGGGCCCCACTACTCAGAACCGGCGGATGTCAGTCTGTCCGCTGGCTTCTCTGTGCGAGAGAGACGAGTCAACCGTCTGGTTGGCCGAATTCGGGTCCAATGCGTGTCCAGCGGACGTGCACTATGTACACACACTTTAGGCGTGGGGTCCACTGAGAAGTTCATGAAAAATCCACTCCGTTCATCTGCTTCCCCATCCAATTTAAGGGGTTGAAAACAAAATTGAAGCATATCCAGATATTAGGTGGGCCCCAAAGTGATATTAATGGGCTGATCTATTCGTTAGGCCACTTCCACAAGGATCCAATGGCTGAAATTTGATGTATACAGTTAATTTATGGTCCTCGGTCCATATATAAAGTTTCGAGCTAAACGGATGGTGGGAACCCTATGATCTTGTATTCTGGACTCTCTTCAGGCCCGTTTAACGTGAGTGGCTTGATTTTCTCAAATCTCTGGTGTGTAAATTCTTCGATCTCGGTCCCCTGGGGTCCATTCCTTGCCTTGGTGATTTATGAGGGTTAAATCCATGGTTTTAGTACCTTTTTCAGTCTAAGCTCCTAAAATCACCTTACATCACAAACACGATTAAGTTAGGGCGTTAAGCGGTATCATGCTTGTAAAATCCGATAATAACTGGGGTTTAATATGCAATATTCGACCCCCTATAAGAATCCCCAATGGTGAAGGTACACAGACTCTTACACCTATAACCCTTTACACCATATCATCCCTACAAAGACCCGGATTCCTGACTTTGGCATTGGAGGGTCCCCTACATTGGCAAGGGTCTTCCTTATTTAGTTTTTTTGTGCAGGCGTCCAAGGACGAGAGAAGGTTCTACTGGAAAACTGCATCAACAGTTTAACGCCGTCTGTGGGAACGACATCAAAAGTCATTTTCACCACTTTGTTAAGCAATGGCCAGAGGAAAAAAGAAAGCTCGAGCCTCCCCTGTTATGCCCGATCTTGCACAACCGGAATAACCTGATAGTCATCGGGACTCCACCTCCCAACAATAGGCTGACTCCGGTCCCACAAGGGAAGCACAACAATCTCGCAATAGAGGAGGATGACCGAACTCCCTTAAGCAATAAGTTGAAGCACTAAACAATAACATGAGTTCTATGAGGTGGTTATTAGAACAACTACAACCCTTGCAAGTACAGGGGACCGCCCAGGAAGCAGAGCAATTATTCCGCGACCTTCCTTAACCCTCCAACATGCTCGCCGCCTCTCAAAGAAGGCGAAAACTCGAATTAACAATGCCAGTCCCTTCTCACATTTCTAGGACCATAGTTCTACCCATGTAACATCCTGAACTTTTCAATACCTGAGTATTGAAAGTTCTCGTGTGTCACCATGAAGTTTAACTTATTATGGACATGTGTACGATACCAATTTAGCTATCCTAACCTTACATCTATTCTCCCACATGAATCTAATTGTTAAGAATGATCTTTGTCCATAGATTAAGTCATCTGACCATTGATTTTAAGACAAGATCATCATATGTCCAAGTATTTCCACTTGTCCATCATAACCAGACGTTTAGCCAACTATCTACTTATAGGTAAAGATATCTGACTATCCACTTTAAGTTTGACTACCCGATCACAATAAACTAACTACTTGATATTTGCATCTGCTTGTACACATCAAATTGAGATTCCGATCCATTCATCTTGTTCACCACCTATGAATATGTTTAACCCACCATCAAAACTATAATTTGAGAAACTTACACATGTGAACAAGTAACTTGAATCTAACGGTATACATGTTCAGCCACTTGATCACTCCAAAAACTCACTTGTGATCATCTATTTATAAAAATGATTGTACACCTACTTATATACATGATCAAAGTATTAACTATCAAGTTTTTCTATTTTTAACATGTCATCTAACCACCCATTATATTGGTTGATATATATACATTTCCTTAATTAATTTGGTAAATAATACTTTATTAATAATAGTTTAGATATAAGTTCTTTGGTAAGAATTACTTAAAAACGTGCCTATAACTATGTAGAACTATTAGATTTTCCAAAACTGTCGTATCAACAATAATTATCAAAATGTCATTAACCTACACCCTTGAATTATATATCATATGATTCTACAATCCATTTGATGTAAAATTTTATATCATGTCTATGTATCATAAATTAACCATACATGTCAAATTTCAGCCCTTAGATCATTGTAAAAGTGACCTAATTGACAAATTAATCCCTAAATCGTTGATTTTGGTGTCCATCGAGTGAAGAAATCTCGTGGGTAGTCGTAGTATGATATTTCCCTTCATATGAACGACCTGGATTGCTCATAATATGAATCAAGTGTGAAATATGAACACCTCACTTTGGTAAGCTTTTCCTTAAGTATGAAGTTATCCTTTTGAGGCTTACTAACTCCTTATAAATTTTGATCTTCCGAGTTAAACACTTTGTGTTGTTTATTACAAATAAAATTTGGACCAAACTTTGGCCTCATATGACTACGAGGTTATACAAAATTTGGACCCCGATCTATGATCCTAAACCGTTGAATGTTGAAGTCAATTCATTCCTTTTGGTGCAAAAGGTAAAATTTCATATTTAAGCATTTTCCACCTTTGATCAACCACCAAATTTTGTCCAACCATTTACCTATCCTAAATACATATTTCTGCCAAAATTAGGCCCTGGTCATTAAGTATGGACCGTTAATTGAGATGAACTTCATTTTTACACCCGTTAGGAGAATTTTCAAGATACGTCAATCTAAATTTCGGATCACCAAGAAAATCATATACATCAGCTCTATTTGACAAGCCTGTCATAATGGATGAATTAGATTTAAAGAAAGATAGTCAAAAAATGGCAAATTGGAGAAACCCAATCCAAGTGGGATGTAAAACACACCACTCTCACACCTTCACTCCTTTTATAAAAGGGGTATGTGTTCTTCTCTCCACTCACATGCATGCCTAATCTCCCAAGCCCAAGGAAGAGAGAGAAAGATAAAGAGAAAGAGAAAGAGAGAAAGAGAGAGAAAGAGAAAGAGAAAGAGAAAGAGAGAGAAAGAGAGAGGGAGAGATAGAGAAAGAGAAAGCCTAGTTGCCCATTATCCTCCTCCACATGTGTGGTGTCTCCTTCTTATTCAAGCGAGTCATGATTCATGTAGAAACTTTCCTACATCAAGATCTACCTAGGGTTTAATCTAAGGCTTAGGTAAGGGATTCCTTTAAGCTTACAATAATTTGAGTTGATGTGATTTATTTTGTTTTGTATACCTTCCTTTTACTATTATTCTCCATGAAATTGATTGACTTACTATTAACAATTATTTATCATTTTTCAAATTTGGTTAAGGAATGATTCTAATTATGCTTGATTCTTATGAAATTATGTGGTGTGATGGATACAAGCCTTGTCCCTTGCCAATTTTGAGAGTGACGAGTGCTTCCACTCTATATTGAGTTGTCTTTTACTCATCTGCCCTTATTCTTGTTGAGTTAGCTTATTTGCTACTTTCCTCATTTATTGAGATAGCTTATGCTACTTTTTCTCATTTATTAGGTTAGCCTTGTGCTACCTCCCTTTATGGCTTGGGCATGTGTCTTGGAATTTCAAAACTCCTATAGTTTAATTTATTTCCCATTTGGTGCAAGTGATGTGTTAGAGGTCTCACAACTAGTGATTCAAATATTTTATCATGGATGTAATGCGCTTTTGGTAGTAACCTTCTTGGTCGACGCATAATACCATGGATTTTGAGTAGTAGTGCACAAATCGATATAAGTAATTCAAATGCATGTTATATTATTTATGGGATTAGATGTCACAAATAGTCACTCCATGAACAAATCGTGTCATGTAATTCACCCGATCCATGTCTTGTGTCATCTTGAGGTGTTCACGTAAATCCACGGTAACGTTAGACACGCCGATGAATCTTCATAGTTATGGGATGTGGGGCGAGCTGGGTTTTCTATGAATTATAGTCCACAATGTGATGATCATTACGTATGATGAGCCGCACACACTTTGGTAGGTATGCATTTATATATATATATTGGTCACGCATACTGATACCACTCATAGTGGAGTACGAGACATATCAAAACCCTTACATTACTTTTATGAATCTCTTAAATTATTGTTAATCTTAAAGGATAACCATCACTATAAGTAGGGCATTGATCCTCTCCAACCGTACAGATGATGCAGGTGATGTGCATATTAAAAACACGGATGATAAATCCTCCTAAGGAAGATTATTCTAAATAAATAAAGAGATAGCTTTATATTTAGTTTTTATTTTCACTGCAATCTTTGAATAATGTAATATGCTTCCACTTGAGAGGGCATTAGAAAGTTCTACTCTTTTCACTCTAATGAAATAATAAATACAGTCGATTTTATTCTCATTAATGGTTACCTTCATTAATGTAATTGGATGTGATCTAAATGGAAAGTAAAAAACAAGGTATAATTTTAAAGCATCCAATTTTTATATTATTAACACCTAAAATTCTTAGGCATGAGTATATACTCAAGCCGCAAAAATTCGGGATGTTACAACCCGCTTCCGATCTGCACCATGAGCTGGACAGGAAGAATCGCGGCAAAGCTCCCGTTGAAGCTGTAACTATTGTTGTTCCTCCAAGTGTAGAAGTTCGCAAGTAGTATCCTATGAGTACAAGGTTGATCCCACAGGGAGATGGATTAAGAGAAGGGAAAATCAAACGCAAAACTAAGTAATGGAAATAGACCTATGAAAATTCTAATTAAATGGATGCAATGATTTTGAGAGTATGACTTTGAAATAGAATTCAATTAAATTAAATACACCTAATCTTTAAAGTTCCACACATAGATTAATAATCCATTAATCAAGATGACTTTGATAATACAATTAGGATCCGAGAACTATGGTCGACCTAATCGAAAAATAAAACAGTTCAATTATTTGAGTAAATGACATAAGAGATTAGAAAATCGTGGATTAGCACCATTAAAATATACCCTAAAGCATCAGTGTTTGTAAGCATTTAATATCCATGAGATAATTAATCAAATAATATAGCAGGTTAAGAATATCTCCCATCTAAGAAATCTTATTGATCTAAGTTAAGCCTAAGCATCTACCATATGGATCTCACATGATGGATCAAAAACTTAAACCTAGATACTTGATAACATGCATACACCATTCATCTCATCATTCAAAATAGTCAATCATCACAACTCAAGGATCATTAAGCCCATATGCTTCCCTTCTATCTTGAGCTAGAAGGAACTAAAAAAACATAATCTAATTGGAAATAGAAAGTAAGTAGAAAGCATTCAATATAATTAGAACTTGAATTGTCTGCGGCAGAACTGGAGAATCTCATGGTGATTGTTGCCAACCCTCGGCAATTCAAAATCCCAAATTGGTTTTTGAACAGGAAGAAGGATTATAAGGATGGGAGGTATTCTCAGGTAGTCTCAAATGCACTGGATATGAAGCTGAGAGATGACTTGTAACGACTGAAGAAAATCAGGAACCACCGCAGTCTTAGGCACTACTGGGGTCTCCGTGTTCGCGGTCAGCACACCAAGACAACGGGCCGCAGAGGAAAGATGGTTGGTGTCTCCAAGAAGCGCTGAGCTTTTATTTTTATATTTTTCTCAACTATAAGCTTGCTGTTAGATGCTCAAGTGAGAATTCTACTTTGAGCTTTAGGTCTTGCTTAGGTGGTTTTTATATTGTTCCTGTTTGTGTTTGTTTGAGAGAAGACTTATTTGGCATTGGCTTTGAAGAATTCAGTATAGGATGTGGTTCTTTGAATTGGATATCTCTTATTTCTTTCATGTCAAAAAAAAAAAAAAAAAAAAAAAAAAAAAAAAAGGAACTTGAACTGAAAGAAATTGAAATACTAAACTTTTACTTGAAGCAAATTGGAATTTCATGTCCATCTTTTCCCAAAAGTATATAATAATAAAAAACTACAAAGGATCTAAAAAAAACTTTAAATTTTTTTTTTTTTTTCTAAAACCATGAAACTTGAGAGCCCTTGTAAAAAAAAATTCTAAAACCATGAAAATTGAGAGCCCTCCTTCAATGGTCGTACCTTATTCTCTTTATAGGCTATTGGAGGATCTCGAAAAGAATAAGATTGATTTCCGTTTACGTAACAATTGGCCTTCACATGCTTTGGTTATACAAGAGCAAGTGTGGGTCACACCTTGATGAATATGTAATATACATGCCATATATCCGATACCCCAGATCATTTTGGTCGTTGGACCAAAAAATTAGGAGAATCCAAAATCTGGTGGGCCAACCACAATGAAAGATGTTCACCGTTAAAACTCCCCCCGCGAAACCGCCGCGTATGCGGTTTGCGTATTTCACGCACCAACTACCTAACTAGTGACGTCTTTAAGCACCCTACCTTTGGAAAGTTGCACAACATGTGTGTGGGCCCCACATGATATAGTTCCCAAGATCTAATCTTTTTATTGGATTCCTAGCATTGTTTTTACCCAAATGGAACGTTGGCCTGTCTAAACAATGTCCACCAATCCCAGAATTTGATCAAAACTGTATGTAATTTTCTTGATCTTGCAACCCGTCAGAAACTCCGAATTTCTTCAAACTTCATATTATACCTCATATCAGCATTCCCTTCAATATTGGCAGTTCTGAATAGCCAAACTAGGCCCAACATGCTTAATATGAAATGGTGAAAATTGACTTGAAATTTAATCCATTTCTTTTTCTTCACGTACTTGTGAAAGATTTAGAAATTTGTCAAATCTCGCCTATACTCCTACCCACAGCTTTGGTTCTTCATACCTTTCATTGATCAAGACCCTCCATCATCTTCAATATACTAATTGAGTCGTACAAAGTTCATCTCATCCCTTAATTTCGCACCTAGCACGTCGTATGACTCACTGATCTCTAATACTTGCAATCTGACCATTCAGCTCATTTCCTTATGTCTTGGCTTTCTAATCGGACAATCTGAACTGTCAACTCTTCTTACATCTATGCTTCCATCATCCATTGCTCAATCTACAACATAAAATCACTTAATTAGCACACGAAACATGAAAAAACATATAATGGATGGATGTATTGATTTTGATCTTATTCCGATGATTTTCTAACACTCATTCTGCTAAAATGATGCTAATTGGGAGTCTAAATATACAATATTTACGACTCAACAGTATTGAGAGCGGTGAACCATGGGAAGCTGAATTAAAGGACTTGCACAGTTAGATTGGGGATATATGACAAGCCTACCGTATAAATGCTCCGACCACAATTGAGACAATAATGGAGGAAACCGAAGCTCCATTTACTACTGACATTATGTAGGCGTAATTACCAAACAAGTTTCATATGCCACACATCACTCCCTTTTCAAGAATTACCAACCCATCCGAGCATCTTGAGTCATTCAGGGTCTGGATGGAGATTCACAATGCTACACTCCAGTAATGTGTCGGGCGTTTCCTCTGACTCTGACGAGAGCTACTCAGAAATGGTTCATACAGTTAAAACTGCACTCCATTAGCCCATTCTCCCAGTTCAGTCAAGTTTTTGTCACGAACTTCATCGGGGGAAAGGAGAGACTCAAACCGGCCTCCCACCTTCTCAACATCGTTCAGAACGAAGGAGAGCTACTAAAGGACTATATCAAGCGTTTCCATCTTGAAGCGATGCAAGTACGGAAGCACTCTGAGGAGATTGCTCTAACTGTAATAATGGGAGGTTTGAGAGACCCAAAGTTCCTCTTCTCACTGGACAAAAATCCTCTGACGACGCTGACCCACCTTCTGAATAGGTCGCAGAAGTATTTCAATGCCGAGGAAGCCTCTACCCTATGAAAGGTCATACAGAGTAAAGGAACAGTGGCCAAGGAACGACCATCGAAGGTAGAGCCCGGCTCGGCCAATGAAAGCAAGAAAAGGAAGGACAACCAATCACGAGATAATCAACATCCGAGCAAGTGGCCTGACAGTAGGTTCAAGTCATACACTCCCCTTAATAAGACGCCCGAATAAGTCTAAATGGAGATTTAGGACAAGCATATCCTTAAATGGCCGAACAAGATGAAATTTAATCCTGACAAAAGGAGTAAAAATAAATACTACCATTTTCATCGGGATTACGACCATTCGACGAGCAACTGTTTTGACCTCAAGGAGGAGATCGAGGCACTCATCCACAATGGGCGCCTTGGGGAATATGTTACTCGAAGGGGAGATCGGACTGTTTCAAAAGATGAACGACCCATCAACAATGAGCCAACCGGGGAAATTCGCACCATCTTTGGAGGTCCCGCTGGTGGAGGAGATTCGAACTGAGCTCGAAGAGCCAATGCAAGGAGCATCAGTCATTCAGACTCTGAACGAGAAATCCTTACCACCTGCAGGCCTTTAAAAGAATAGAAAATAGTGGCCTACATCCTGACCTTCATCGAAGAGGACACTCGAGGAGTCCATCATCTGCATGATGATGTGCTTGTGGTTATAATGACCATAAATAATTGGAAGGTATTCTGAATCCTTGTGGATACCGGATCCTCGGCCGAAATCCTCTTCGCGCATGCATTCAACAAAATGGGGGTTAGACAGTTTTGATTCCGAGTCATTAAGACTCTCTTGCTCAGATTCTTAAGAGGCAAAGTTATACCCGAAGGATCAATACAGCTTCCACTCACCGCCGGAGACTGACAGAACCAAGTAACTGCAATGATCGACTTTTTTGGTGGTGGACTACCCGTCTTTCTACAATACGATCCTCGGCCGACCATCCCTTAACGCCCTGCGAGCTATAGTTTCGACCTTTCACCTAGCGATGAAGTTTTTGACGGAGCAGGGCACTGGATTGGTCAGGGGAGACCAATATGAAGCTCAGCAGTGCTACACGATGGCGTTAGGGCACAGCATCAGACGATGACCGTCGCCTCTTTGGACCCCCGAGAAGATTCTGGAGAGAGGGGTTATCCCATGGAGGACCTCATACCCGTTTCACTAGACAGCTCTGATCCATCTAGAATGGTCCAGATTGGGTCATCTTTAACATCGTCGCCACGGGACGAGATCGTGAACCTCCTTCGACAATATGTAGACATCTTCCCATGGCCCCGTGAAGATATGCTTGACATCTACCCAAAGCTCATTGTCCATCGACTGAATGTTAACCATTACTACCAACTGATTAGAAAGAAGCGCAGACCACTATGCTCCAAGCGATACACAATGATTAGACAAGAGGTCGACAAGCTCCTCAAAGCTGGGTTTATAAAGGAGATCTACTATCCGGACTGGATAGCCAACGTTGTCTTGGTTAGAAAGGCCAATGGGAAGTGGCGGGTTTGTATTGATTACACTGACCTGAACAAAGCCTGCCCTAAGGATAGTTTTCCTCTTCCTAGAATTGACCGGCTCATCGATAGTATGGCAGGGCATGAGCTATTGAGCTTTATGGACACCTATTTTGGTTATAACCAAATTATGATGCATCCATATGATAAGTCGAAAATGACCTTTGTCATTGATAAGGGTCTCTACTATTACAAGGTCATGTCCTTTGGACTGAAAAATGTCAGAACTACCTATTAGCGACTTATTAACAAGATGTTCGCTCGCCAGATCGGGCGATCAATGGAAATCTACGTGGATAGCATGCTTGTCAAAAGCATCAGAGCCATGGATCATGTATCTGATCTTGAGGAAATGTTCCTGATTCTTTGGGAATATCAAATGAAGTTGAACCTGAACAAATGTGCTTTCAGGGTTAGGTCGGGAAAATTCCTCGGCTTCTTGGCCAGTCAATGGGGAATCAAAGCAAACCCTGAAAAAATCAAAGCTCTACTCAACATGAATTCACCAAAAATGACTAAAGACGTCCAGCGTCTTATAGGAAGGATCGTCGCTCTCAATCTACATGTATCTCGAGCTAGGGACAAGTGCCCCCACTTTTTCAAACAATTGAAAGGGAAGCAGGTCGTATACTGGACAGAGGAATGCGAAATGGCTTTTCAACAACTCAAGCGGTACCCAGGGTCATCGTCGTTGCTGTCCAAACCCTAGCAAGGAGAACCGCTGTTGTTATATTCAGCACTTTTAGATGCGGCAATTAGCTCGGCCTTGATTAGGGAACATGGAGGGCAGCAACTCCCGGTGTATTATGTGAGCAAAGCCTTGATCTAAGATGAAACAAGGTATCTAAGCATGAAGAAATTGGCATTGACATTGGTCATTTCGTCTCGTCGATTACGCCCATACTTTCAGGCTCACAGATCAGCCTCTTCACCAAGCGCAGCACAAACCTGAAGCATCAGGAAGGTTGACTAAGTGGGCGATCGAGCTAAGTGAGTTCAACATCAAGGACCGACCCCGAACAACAATTAAGGGTCAAGCAATGGCCGACTTTATTATCAAACACACCCTGGTGCACGGACAAGGATCCGAGCCAAGAAATCAGTCTGAGCCAAGTCATCAGTCTGAGTCGAGCTTAGATCCGATCATCTAGGCCAACCCGAGCATTCAATTCGAGCTAAAGCTGATCCGAGCTATCAATTTCAGCCAACCTCCGCGCCCGATCATCAGGTCGATCCATGCCTGCCAATGTGGACATTATATGTTGCTGGTTCATCCAACTCTAAAGCTAGTGGGGCTGGATAGTCTTGGAGACTTCAGATCACGTATTTGTTCAATATGCCTTAAGATTTGGATTCTAGGCCTCCAGAATATCAAGCTCTGCATGCAGGACTTAGGTTGGCGGCTGCCATGGGAGCCCAACACCTTGAAGTTTTTAGCGATTCACGGTTGGTTGTTAATCAAATAGCCAACGAATATCAAGCCAAGAAGAAGCGCATGAAAACATATATACTGAAGGCTAAAGAACTAATCGACAGATTCTAGAAGTGCAATGTCAACCTGATCCCCCAGGTAGAGAACTTCAAAGCTGATATGTTAGTAAAACTGGCCACTGTAGACAAAAATGATATCCCAAGGCTAACACCAATTGAATTCCTTACCAAACCAAGCATTAATGAATCAGACCAGGCCATGGCTCTTCCGATAAGCTCGGACCCACCTTGGATGGATACAATTATCGATTTCCTTAGGGCGTGTTTGGACGGGCCCATCTCATGGGATTGGATTGTATTAGGGTGGATGACAAGTAATGATAGTTGTGTCAGTGGATTGCTAGCAATCTCATGGGATTGCTATATCCAGGGAATTCACCACCGAGTATATTTGGCTCGCCTGGCCAATCCTGGGATTACTTGAGCCAATCCCGGGATTGCTCCGTCTAACCAAACATGTCCCAAGCAAAATAGATGGGATTAAGAGGGATTAGGTGGATTTCAAGGTAATGATGGTGATGTCAGTGGATTGCTGGCAATCCCATGGGATTGCTATATCCAACTTCTGCCTGTTTGGTACGCTCGGCTAAATCCCGGGATTGCTCCTTCCAATCCATCCTAATAGAACCTAATCTCATCCACCCTGCCCAGCCAAACAGGTCCTTCAGGCGGATAAACTACCCAAAGATTGCTCGGAAGGGCGCAGGCTATGGACCAGGGTAGCTCGTTACACCATGGTCAACGACATCCTATACAAAAAAGGTTCTTTCTCCCCTATCTCAGATGTCTCCGACCGGATGAAGCCAAGTATGTCGTAAGGAAAATCTATGAAGGAATTTGCCGGAACCATTCTGGCGGTCGAGCCTTGTCTCACATGGTCATCTGACAAGGGTATTATTGGCCGACCATCCAAGCTGATGCTCGGCTGTATATTAGAAAATGCGACAAATGCCAATGCTTCGCAATCATACCTCGATAACCACCTGAAGAGTTGACTCCTATGGCTGGGCCATGGCCATTCGCTCAATGAGGAATCAACATCATCGATCCCCTGCCGAATGGCAAAGCCCAGACCAAATTCGCCGTAGTCACGGTCGACTATTTCATAAGTGGGCTGAGGCTGAGCTTTTAGCCAAGATTACCGAGCAGAAGATAACAAATTTTGTTTGGAAAAACATTATGTGTAGGTTTGAAATTCCACACACAATCATTTCTGATAATGGGAAGCAGTTCGACAATAAGCGATTCCAAGAAATATACTAAAACCTTGGGATTCAGAATGGTTATTCCTCGCTACGACATCCACAAGAAAATGGACAGGTCGAGACAGTCAACAAGATCATCAAACATCATCTTCGGACCAAGCTCGAGAAAGTCAAAGGATCATGGGCAGAGGAACTCCCCTATGTACTTTGGGCGTACCGAACAATAACCTGGATGGCTACTGGGGAAACTCTTTTTTCCTTAGCCTTTGGGGTTGAAGCCGTTACTCCAGTCGAAATTAGGCTCCCGACTGCTAGTACTGGATGTTATGAGGAAGAACAGAATTCTGAGCTAATGGCGCTGGATCTCGACCTTCTCGAGGAAAAAAGAGAACAAGCTCAGATCAAGACTGTAATCTGACAACAGCAAGTAGCTCATTTCTACAATGTCAAGGTAAAAGTTAGGAGATTCCAAGCTGGAGACTTAGTTCTCCGAAGAACCTTCCAAAACACTAAAGAACTTGGCTCGGGAACCTTGGGCCCTAACTGGGAAGGACCCTATATGGTAATAAGTACAAGTCGACCTGGATCGTACCAACTTGAAGATCTCGAAGGTTAGCTCCTACCTCACCCGTGGAATGCTGAACATCTCAAGATTTACCATTCCTAAAGGACCGACCTATCTCAACTACATAGTTTACCGTGTAGTAGTCGTGTTCAAGTTAGTGTAATAAAATCCTACAGTTTATTTTCTACTTTCATGGCTATAAGTGATTATCTACTGAGAATCTGTAGAGGGCTCCCCATGATGTTCAGGGAGAACATCCCCTACCAATGCATCGACCCTTCGAGAAAAGGTCGGGTCCTACACTACTAGCATTCGCATTCCTAATAAGTAGAAAGCTACTAAGGGTTTTCCTCACTATGAGGAATGAAAAATCCTAATCGACTGGTTGGCTCTTGAAATAAGGGGTGGACCTTCGATGACTTTTATGGCCGAGGTTTCGACGGATCAACCGATCTTTTAAGATCCAACCAGGTAAGATTCGACCTCCCTACTTAGACAAAATTTAGCATACAAACATTGTGATAATATAAATGTTTGAATTGCATTAACGAAGCCCCATGGGGTGCATTACATCAAAATTCAAAAAAAAAGGGAGATAAACGAGCTAGTGCTCAAGCTTTGGGAGGCTGCTCATCGGGCATATCCTCGGCCGAGGACTCGGAGTCAGACTCAGAGTTGGCGTCGTCAAAAGTAGACCAGTTAAGATTGGGATACATCCCCTTGACATCTTTGAGGCTCTCTATGAACGCTGCACTGTACAAAGCATCCCTATCTTCTAAGTATTCCTTAGAAGATTTGAACTCTTTGACGGCGGCTGCCTAAGCCGAGGAAATGGCGACCTTGGCCTCTGTACGGGCCTCTTCAAGTCTCTCATTAATGGAGCGCTGAAGCCCAGCCATATCAGCCTTCCATTGAGCCTCCTTTTCAGTGAGAAACTGCTTGGCTATCTCTAGCTTGACCTTCAATTTTCCGACTCGAGCCTCTGAGGCAGAGTGAACTTGCTCGGTCACCAAATGGTACTCATCGGCCTTAGTACAGAGTCACTCGACTTCAGCTCCTTTCTACAGAAGCTTATTCTTGGCCTCCCTCACCTCCATCCGCAAGCGTGTGATATCGCGGAGTACGTTCAGTAGGCAAGGGGCGAATGTCAAAAGAGCAAAGGAAAAGGTCAGGAGTAAGACAAAAGAGAAAGAACAACCAGCACCTAAAGAATTAACTCACCCCAAAAAAGCTCCTCGTCACCGATCCAAGTATCGTCTCTGGTGAGGAGTCCAACATGGCGTGGAATTCAGTACTGGGTATATGCCGCTCCACCCAAGGCAAGAGATCCTCTATGACCTCTTGCATCGTCCTAAGAGGACGTTGTTCCTCCTCTACCCAAGGCATGAAGAGTCCAACAGAAGGCCCGGAACTCCCTGGAGCCTCGACAGGATGGACCTCTTCCAACGAGGTCATTCGAGAAGGACGAGCCTCTTCAGGAGAGGTCATCTCGACCACCACCTTAGCAGCAATGGGAACAGATTCTGAGGCTATCGCCACATCCTCGACCTCCACAATTGTAGGGGCCGAGGGACCGACCTTCCCTTGGCTCTTGGAGGTCTCTTTGGTTTTGGTCTTTGACTTGGCCTTCTTCGGCGTTGAGTTGACCTTCTTCAGTGCTTGGGGCCACTTCCCCTGGGAGGGGAGCCTTGCATTTCGAGGCACGCTTGATAGAGGGTCGAGCTTCAGGCATTTCTACGACAGTCAAAGCAACAAAGAAGTTATCAAATCTTCTAAGTACAAAGGTCATGTAGAGGTTAAACATATTAGCCCGAAATCGAGGCCCAACTTAAGTAAAAGCTCAGGCTGGAGAAGCTTTCTCCACGACCTTTCCTCAATGCTCATCGACCTTGCCCCCGCAATACGAGCACGAGCTTTAGCTTTAAGCTCGAGACGAGACTGGGAGAGATCTACAGGGAGAGATCTACAAAAAGGAGGTGGTTGGCGTTCGAATGGTCAGAATATCAAAGCCTATTGAGCTGAGAACAATAAAAAAAAATGATTTCTAAGTCCAGGTAGCACCAACCTGGTACAGCGAAAGCATTAGGGACCCACGAATGGCTCGAGATCTATCCTGGTACTTCCCAACTCTTTAAAGCCCAAAAAAATCAGCTCTTCCAAATTTTGTTCGAGGTCAGGACGTCTGCTACCATGCCCTTCCCGATCCCCCTTCGGGAAGAAAAATATTACCAATTGTCGTGGAGAGGGTTGATCTTCACTTAGTACAAGTTAAGAAACTCATCTATATTGAGGTTGGGCTGGTTAAGCTCAGACCAGAGGACATAATAGCTTACCAATGCGCTCCATGCGTTTGGAATTAGTTGCCCCGGACCCAGCTTTAGATGTGCAAGCACCTGTCTCACAATTCTCTGGAGGGGAAGCATTAGGCTGCACTGGAAAGTGACATGGATGATAGTAACCTCCCCCTTGGAAGCATTGTTCGGAAGCTCGCTCGATGAGGGAGCTCAGAGAACTACAGAATCAAGTATGTGGTACCCCGTCTTAATCCTCACCAGGTCAGCTTCTCCAAGGATTGATTCCATGGAGCCCTCATCCACTTCCTCGCCCCCATCATCAAAAGATCCAACCAATCCTTCCTTGTCGGATTGGTCCTTTACGGCCTTCGTCGGACGCTCTGCTGGAGAGCTCTGCAACACCCATGATGCTTGCGACATCTGGAATTAGACGTCGCTCATCACCATCAGCGGGGACGGCGTGTTAGACATCGAATGGAGCTCACTCGCCTCACTGTCAGCACTGGAGGCCCCATCCCAAGAACTTGGCGTTTCCTACATGGCAGCAATCCCAAAAATGCCAGAAATAATTAAAATAAAAGAAAGAAAAAGGAAAGGAAGGGGGTGTAATGGAATGTGGAGCTCACCGGACCATCGCAATGCCGGTGCAGTGGGCCTTAGTAGATTGCCGGAATTGCCGAAAATCGCTCATACGGAAGCTACTATTCAACGGAAGCAAGAAACGCACGAAGGGGAAGAAAGGCAAATGAGTTGGCCCCCTTCATTAGGGTTTCACTTATATAGGGAAGACATGTGGATGGGCATTAATGCCCTCATTAATACATGGTCATACAAATGGCCCCTCTACTACCCCGTCTCGACACGTGGCGCGACACTGCTTATCGTCCAATTCTGTTACCAAGAAACGACCACATGTCACTTCTTCATTGGTCTGGTATCAAAAAGACGGCCTAATGAGTCACGTGGCCTCGAGCCACAACACGCCTCCTCGACCGCGCCGTACGTAATTACTAACATGCCTCGACTCCCTTGCTGGCCGCCACACTCAACATTTATGGTTGGGTAGTCCGAGCTAGGAACATCCGACCTACTTTTCAAGCCTGTGCTACTGACTTGAAAGTATGGGGCTTACTGTTATGGAAAAAAAAATGGGACGATCCATAAAAGAAGGTTTGACCTAGCAAGCAGCACGACCCAATGGGCCAATGACGAGGAAAGAGCCAACCACTAAACGTATAATTAAGGTAAGAGCAGAGACGACTATAGGTTGACAAAATTATAGGTTAGCATAACCTTCAACGGATTTCCCCGAGGAATAGCTTGGTGGAGCTATCAAGCCCCGCGGAGGCAAAGAAGCTAAGGGCTACTGAAGTTGTAATCGCAAGGACATCACAAGCATTCTTTTTCGGTTTAATCATCAAAACGACACTGACCTTTTAATAGCTCGGCTGGCGTATCTCCGAAGAACCGTTATCTTTATCATCCGACCTTATTTATAGGTCAAACAAATTTTACAGCTTCCGACCGACATCAAACCTTATCCAAGGAAATGGCTCGAAGATCTCTCCGAGGATCTCGGGGGGATAAGTTCATAATCCCAAAGATCTCGAGAAGATCTCGGACACATTAGGAGTTCTAATTCAACTATGATACGTATCTATTAAATAGAAAAGATCGCTCGACGGTGTGATCTTCCCTCTACTATAAATAGGGAGAATCCCCAATGGTGAAAGGTACACAGACTCTTACACCTCTAACCCTTTACGCCATATCATCCCTACAAAGATTCGGATTCTGACTTTGACATTTGAGGATCCCTGCATTAGACAAGGTCTTCCTTGTATGTTTTATGTGCAGGTGTGCAAGGACGAGAGAAGGGTCTATCCGAAAAATGCATCAACAAGTACTAAAGAAGAATGTATCTAGTAACTTATAAATGTGCTTGAGTTTCAGTTTGTAATTGTGAAGAAGAAATACAACTTAAGATGGACCATGTAGAAAACAATTACTTGTCATTCGTATATGTGGAACATTATTGCGATCCATTTGATGAGTGGATGTAGCTGACATTTGCATAAGGAAATCCTCACGAGGGGATCAATATATGCACGGATTGGATTTTGAACATACATGAAAAGTTTAAAGTTATCCAATGGCAGACTGTAAGACATAGTCCAACCGTCTGGACAAAGGTCCTCTACGCAGGTCTTGCTTACCCCTCTTTGTGCAGTCCTGCTGGTAACAACTCTTTGTAAACAGTCTTGCTGGCAAACTATGTAGAGCGGGTCATGGATAATTTCATGGCCAAGATGGACCAGAGAAGGTCCGATCGGAGGCAAATGTGATTTGGACTATTAGAAACTTCAAACAGGCATATCTCACAAAGGACGCGGATTGCGTCCTACCCCTGCCGGTACGGTACTCCGTCTGGGCAGGGCTCTGTGGGGTCCACCATGATGTAAGTGCCTTATCCATGCCGTTAATCGCTTTTCTCATATCATTCTAATGTATAATCATAAAAATGAAGAAGGTTTACATGTCTAGTGGACCACACAAAAGGAAGCTGCAGTGATAATGACACCCACCGTTGAAACCTTTTTAAGGGCCACCGTGATGGCTTTTTTACCATCCAACCTATTCATAAGGTCATGTAGACATGGATGAAGTGAAAAAAAAAAAAACAAATATCAGCTTGATCCGAAACTTTTCCAGCTCCCAAGAAGTTTTAATGGTGGAAATTCAATTCCCATTTTGTGCTCCATTAAGCTCTTTAACTACCACATTTTTTTTTCTCATACCTTAAAATGATATGAGAAAAACTATTAACGACGTGGATGAAAAAACTTACATCAGAGTGGGCCCCACAGAGCCCTACCCGGACGGATTACAGTCCGGGCGGGGTAGGACGCAATCCGCGTCCATCTCACAAAACGAAATGAACTATGTAGGAGAAGCTAATTTAGCCGCTCAACCCTGCCAAATATAATTTTGGCGTAGGAGAAGCTAATTTAGCCACTCAACCTTGCCGAGCCAAATTGCTCAGGCAGAATTTGTGAGATTTCATTATATGTGGTCGAAATCTCATTTTATTTTTGTTTTTACTATTTATAGTAAGTTTTAGTTTTGATGGTAACTCTCCGTTGGTTGGGATTTAGGAGTTGTGTCCAACAAGAAAGGTGCTTTAAAAAATTAGGTGAATAACATGGTTGACCCAAATAGGACACTTACTATTTTTAGCCCAAAAACATGATTTCCAGTAGAATTTATGTCGGTCTATAAACAACAAGTTTACTACTAATAGTAAGTCACGATATCTGATTTTGGGGAGTTTTAGTTGTAGTTTGATTTAGAAATTTCCTCCCAAGGTTCATGTTACTCTTTAAGATATTGTAAACTAGAATCAATCTAACTATTTTGAAAATTTTAAAACTTATTTTTATTTTTGTTTTGCGCGAGGAGTCCACGGAAGCTCCGTGGCTGAATTCGGAGTACTTATTCCTTCAACACGTCCTCTGCATCGTAAGCTTAAACTTTATGACTTAGTACAAGTTTACGTAAGAAACATAACGATGATATCTTAATGGTCCTGTCAGAGTGGGCCCACGGCTACGGTTGCATCATGCCGTCTCTCTCTATAATTAATCCAACGTACAGGATGCCAGTTTACGTAGGGTGGACTTTTCTCGGAAGTCTTTCTACGGAGGTTGTCATTGCTACTCGCAAGATTAGCCATCCAAATCCTACTCTCCCAGCAGCTTCAACCAGGCAGATGCGAATGAGCGAGGCTACTGCGCGAGGTGGGTGGATCCCTAACCATGGGGCTCACCGTGAAGTATGATACTTACATCCTCACCGCCCAACCATTTAGACAGCTCAGCATGACCCAAAAAAGGATGTAGATCCAAATTTTAGGTGGACCACACCGTAGGAAAGAGTTGTGATTGAATACCAAACATAAAAAACTTCTTGGGGCGAACGGAATGTTTATTTCCCATCCAACCTGTGGATTAGGTTACAAAGACCTGGATGAATCGACCAAATTAATAAATATCAGCTTGATCCGAAACTTTTGTGGATCGCAAGAAGTTTTTAATTGTCAATCACTGCTGTTTCCTGTGGCGTGGTCCACCTGAGATTTTTTTCGGCTTCAATTTTGAGATCATGCGCAAAAGTCATCTGTGAAGATGGTTGGATGGCGTGGATGTAATGAACGTACATCAAGGTGGGTGCATCCCCGGATCCACTGAAGCGGCCCCCTAATGCAAATGTCATAGGTGCGAAATCTAGGCCGTTCATCATTTCTGTCCCATCATCAATCTTTGATTGGATCCGCCTGACAATAGATTCAGGTTACATAATTTTGGTATATCATAAGATCAACGTCCTGGGTAAAATACACACGTGCAACGGTTTCATGGGTAAGGCGAGTAGAATTTGGATATAGCCACTCTTGCGTGCAGCAAACTTTTCCTCTCACATTTCCCTCCAGTAAAGAAGAACAACAACAAGAGAACATCCAAAAAAGCAAATCAAAGACATCGATGGAGTGTCCCTTCTCTATTCCATTGCTCATCCTATCATCCTTCTATCTGCTAACCTGCACCGGGGAAGATAAGATAACCCTAGGCCAATCCATCACAGCAAACCAAACCATAACCTCTCAGGGTGGAATTTTCTCACTAGGTTTCTTCAGTCCTCAAAATTCCACAAACCGCTATGTTGGTATATGGTATCACAATATTCCCGGTCAAACTGTCGTATGGGTCGCCAACAGAGAAAACCCAGTCACAGATTCCTCAGGAGTTCTTACAATTACCCAAGATGGAAATCTCGCCTTCTTGGGTACAACTGAAAACATCCTTTGGTCATCGAATGTGTCGATTCAGGCTCGAAGAAATACTACTGCAATACTCTTGGATGATGGTAATCTTGTTTTAAGAGATGACAGTCAGTCGGTCTTGTGGCAGAGTTTCGACGATCCTTCCAATTCCTTTCTCTCAGGTATGAAACTATCAGCAAACCTAAAAACTGGTAAACGTACATGCATTTTTTCGTGGAAAGATGACGATGACCCAACACCAGGAGAATTTTCCGTATGTATGGACCCTCACATACCAAGACAGCTGATCATGCTGAGAGGGTCAGACAAGTACTGGAGAAGTGATGTTGGGCAGAAGGGAGAGATTGTCAAGCCAATTGGAAAAAATAATGTACTCAACCTAACTGTTGTAACTGACAACGAGGAGGCGTATTTCACCATTACAATCACAGGCGGTATGATCATGGCAAGGACCGTTTTGACTCCTACGGGGCTAGTCGAGACGCTGATATGGGAGGAAGATTTCAGGAAGTGGAATCGGATTATTTCATTTCCGACAATTGCATGTGATCTTTATGCCCAATGCGGTCCATTTGCAAGTTGTGATCGTAGAAGGTCACTGACTATCTGCATGTGTTTGGAAGGATTCAAGCCGAAAATTCAGAAAGATTGGGATATGGGGAAATGGTCTGGAGGTTGTGTGAGGCGGAAGCCGTTGGAATGTAAGATGGGAGACGGATTTATGAAGCTGGAAAAGATAAAATTGCCTGATTTTTCAATATCATTAGGAAACGTGAGTATGAGAGATTGCGCACTACAATGCCATAACAACTGTTCTTGCACGGCTTATGCTTACAGTAATCTGACGGGCCTGGTTCTTTGGAGATGCTTGATTTGGAATGGGGATTTGATTGATCTTGTGGAGGGTTCTGAAATGGCTCCAGATATCTACATACGCCTTGCCGGCTCGGAATTAGGTAGTCTGAGATCTCTTCGAGGTGAGGAATGTTAATTCCAGACGCCCCAAGTTCTACCACCAAGTACAAACTCATCACATATGACAACATAGCACATGTGTGACGGATCCAGAACGTTCATGTGGTGATCCACACAAGAAATAGCTCTTAGGTGAAAAAAATTCATCCCATCTGTTACACGGGTGGCCCACACATGTACCAACAGATGGACTGCTTCTTCTTTTTTCTTTTTTTTTTCCTGTTTACCTGTTGAGTGTGCCAACCTGATTTCAGGATAGCACCTACCCACTGAGGGTAATGTTTGTCCCAGGACCTGCACATGTGTACCACATTGGCATTTGTGGTATTTCATTCTTTTTTCTCAATATAGGGTAGCCTAAATTTTCATTCTCCATCAAGCTTCATTAGTTTTTCATTTTCCTTCATTCTAGAGTCTGAACCTAAATTGATATGAGGAAGGCAAAGACGGCCATGATAATGTCATCAACAATTGTCCAGAAGGACTTCTTACCATATTCAGGTGCAAATTCCTTTGTGTAGACCACCTATGATCTGCAAAAAACTACACTAATCAGATTATTATAAGCATCCAATTACGACTTGGAAAAAAAATCTTACCGTCCCTTTTGCAAGCCCTTAATTAGGTTGTTGTGATCATTTGATCAGGGTAATTCTAGGAGCATATGCAATCACAAGTGGGCCCACTTAAGCTCCAGATCAATATGCACCTAAACACATTAATGAGGAATCATCAGTCAAAGTTACCATAATGTCATTTATTAAATGGAAGGAAGGTGAAGATAGGTTTCAAATGATTAAATGGTTTTCCCTTTCAATGCAGGTGGAAGCAATCAGATTAGCGATGGCTCTAGTAACAGTAACCGTTTGCTTCGGATTATACTACCGATAATTGCTACTGCCATGGTTGTTTTGGGAATGTTTGGCCATTTTTTATGGAGGAGACTCAAGAAACAAGGTAATTCTAGTATCTTCTGATCACCGTTTTAGAGGAAATATATGTATTTGTAGCAGTAAATATGCATCAGTATGACTAGGCCTTCGGGCAAAAGTGGGGCCAATGGTTTAATGATACAAACAATTGGTTTGTTGGGTGCCACCGTGGACAAACACGGAGCATTTTTGAGTTAGATGTGAACCATTGTTGGATATATCTTCTTAACCGTCTATTCCAGCACCTGAAAGAACAGGACTATCTAATGAAGGTGGCATTAATTACAGCATCATCCATCCCTAGTTGGGGCTGATAAACGAATGGTCTGGATCATTCATCCATGGTTACCACTTTCATGAGGGACTGAATTTTCTTTTTTCAAGGGTCGTATAGTTCCTCAATAGACTAATCCCTAGGTGTAAGGATTTCAAACCTTCTCTGCATCATGGAGATTTAATTACATTCTTGTTTAGTCTTAAAAGCACTAAATTATTGTCTTTTAGGGAGGAGAGATGAAAATACTGCAGCATTTGATCAAAGAGCTAATGATTTTTCAACCGAGTTTAGAAGTGATGATACACTTCTAAATGGGGAATATATTCCAGATCAGTTACCACTATTCACATTCGGTAGCATTGTAGACGCTACAGAAAACTTCTCTTTGGCGAATAAGCTTGGGGAAGGTGGGTTTGGTCCTGTTTACAAGGTAATGTCCAGTTGCCATGACCAAATTTTTAAGCTGGGGAAAAAGTAATGGGTGGTATACAATATGTTGATTGATATTCTTCGTCTCTCTCTTTTTCTTTTCTTTTTTTTTTTTCCCTAACTTTGTACAGTATCTTGCCAGTGCTATAATAAATGGGTGTTTATAAAGTACGGATTGGACTATAAAAGTTACTGTCCACCCAGCAGATAACTTTCAATGTTTCATGTGCTTGCGCAACATCTAGTCCATGCAATAGGTTGGCCCGTTAGTTGGAATCATCTTATGTGAACATTAGTAACATTCGCTTATAAAGTGGACCACAGACGTATATTTCCATTCATCAGTGGACATATAGAAATTGTATTCTATGTTGTGGCCCACCCGCTGATTATATGAGGCAGAATTTTGCAATATGTGATCCTCATGGGGAGCAAACCGATCGGATGGGTTGGATGTTGCATGAAAATAATATTTTCTTAGTTTTCTGCTTGGTGAACTTTAACTTTTGCTCCAACCAGTTGAACTTTAATCATTTCTTTATAAAGAAAGGTTGGTGGAAATAGTGAATGCAAAGCCGATTAATAACAGCGATGCTGGTGTTTTCAGGGAAAGTTACCAGGAGGTTTAGAAATAGCAGTAAAAGCACTTTCCAAGAGTTCTGGGCAAGGCCTGGAGGAGTTCAAGAACGAAGTAGAACTTATTGCAAACCTCCAACACAAGAATCTTGTTAAGCTGTTGGGTTGGTGCATTCATGCGGAAGAAAAGATATTAATCTATGAATACATGCCCAACAAAAGCTTGGATAAACTTCTGTTTGGTTTGTTACTCATCACATGACAAAAGAATATCTCAATTCCATTTGATTTAGAAAAAAATGCTATGGGTGCACAGGTTTATATATATATATATATATATATATATATATATATATATATATATATATATATATGGGAAAAGGTACATTGCACGGTAAGCTTATCATGAGGTCGAGCTGTGTGGGCCCCACCGTGATGCATGTCGACCATCAACACCGTGCATTTGATGGGTACCCTTTAAATTATGGGATATCCCATAATTATATATATATATATATATATATATATATATATATATATATATATATATATATATAAATTCTTCTTCAATCAAAATATTTAATAATGAATATCCATCAGATCCAACCCAAAAATCACAATTAGATTGGGGGAAACGCTTCTGCATTGTTGAAGGTATTGCTCAAGGGCTTCTTTATCTTCACAAGTATTCGAGGTTAAGAATCATTCATCGAGATCTAAAAGCCAGCAATATTCTACTGGATGGTGAAATGAACCCCAAAATATCAGACTTTGGTTTGGCTAGGATTTTTGGAGGAAACCAGATTGAAGCGAGTACTAATAGAATCATCGGAACATAGTAAGTACCATTTTTTGGAGACTCGCTTGCATTCAAACGTCTTAATGCATATACACCACAAACTGATGCTTACTACTCAACCAGTTTTCTAATTAGTTTGGTTGTACTAATTTCTGCAGTGGCTATATGCCCCCCGAGTATGCATTGGCGGGTCATTTCTCAGAGAAATCCGACGTATTTAGCTTCGGGGTGTTACTGTTAGAAATTGTGACCGGAAAGAGGAATGCAGGTTTTTATCCCACCGATCAGTGGTCAAATACTTTAGTATATGTAAGTAGCATACAAGATTATTTTTTCCCGCCCAACTTTTGTACACAGGAAATTGTGCACTAACACATTTTGTAGGGTGACAATTTGGTTTGGGCTAACTGAGGGCCTTAGCTCGTGTTGGACTTGGACATGCTTCAGCACTAATGCATTTTGTAGGGTGGAAATTTGGTTTGGGCTGGCTGAGGACCTTACCTCATGCTGAACTTGGACAAGTTCTGGCATAGCCCAGTTACAAAACCAAACATTAGTCCCAAACGGGCCCCCATCCCTTTGAACATTGAAAATGGGATTGGAATGCACATCAATCCCAAATGGGCGATGGTCCAATCCAACTTGAACGAAAAAGTGGCAGCACACCGTGCTTTCCATTTTGGGATGATTCTTGTTTTGCATTCTTGTTTTGCATATCCCATAAAGATGAAATTTACATGACGCCAATGGTGGATTTTAATTTCTTCAGGCATGGAAACTATGGAAAGAATGTAAGATCACCGAGCTGATGGATCCATCGATAGGCAGTTCACATGTCACTCATGAAGTCGAGAGATGTATCCATGTGGGGCTCTTGTGTGTCCAAGATGACCCAGGTGAACGCCCAACCATGTCTTATGTTATCTCTATGTTGGGAAATGGAACTGTGCTACCACCAATGCCCAAGAAACCAGCCTTTTCAACAAGTAGGGGCTCCATTGCTGTCGATCCATCTTCCAGTGAATCCAGAAATTATTCAATAAATGATTTGACAATTAGCACACTGGAGGCCAGGCCATAGTTATCACTTTGGTGTGTTAAGAGGGAACATAATTTTAAATTCTCGAATCATGCCATGTATTTTAATCAAGCTTGTTTCTTGAAGGAATGCAATATTTAGGAACCTATGTCAAACCACAACTTGAAATGTATTCTCTGTTGGCTGTATAAGCCAGATCTTTTCTTTACTTCAAGAAAACAGAATTTTTCTAGGCTTTACAGAGCCTTAGCACAACTCAGAAATCTGATGCAGAAGGAAGAAAGAGAAGAAAAACTGAATTTTTTCAAACTGTTTTACTGCTACGAACTTCTCACACTTCTTGCTATTAACTGTTGCTTCTTCACTTGCTTGCTACAACCGGATACAAGGTGTCAATTTATAGGCATTTGAATGTAAGGTGAAAAGACAAAACTGCCCCTGCTAGGAGCTTCTAACACTTAATGTTCCTAGAAAATAAACAGAGAATTTCATCTTCCAAAATAGCTACATGGGAACTCTTGCTATGCATTGGAAGATGAACAGCCAGCCACTTGCAGTACATGTTTTAGTTTGCAATTCCAACACTCCCCTTCAAACCAAAATCGGCTTCATTCTGAGCATCGTTCTTAGTCGTTTGAATGCATCTGTCGGCAATGCCTTTGTGAAAATATTTGTCACTTGTTCCGTAATATGACAATACTCAAATTTCATCGTTTTTTGCCTCACATGATCTCTCAGAAAATGGTATCGGGTATCAATGTGTTTGTTTCTTCCATGCTGTACTGGATTTTTTGCTAGCTCGATTGCCGACTCGTTATCCACATATATGACTGTGGATCCTTCCTGCGGATGCTTCAGCTCCTTTAATAGATTTCTGAACCAAATTCCCTCACAGATAGTGAACGATGCTGCCACGTACTCTGCTTCACATGTGGACAAGGCGACCACACTCTGCTTCTTCGAATTTCATGTGAAAGCAGTCGTTCCGAGATAGAATACATAGCCAATGGTGCTCTTTCTTTCATCTTGGTCACCTCCTCAATCACTGTCTATCCATACAGCATTGATTCATCATCGTATGGATAGAATAGACCGAATTCCATTGTTCCTTTGACGTACCTGAGGATTCTTTTTGCGGCTAGCCAGTGTAATTCTTTTGATGCTTCCATGTACCTACTTAGAAACCCAACACTGTAGACGATATCCGGCCTTGTAATTGTGATGTACCTTAGGCTTCAAATCAGACTCTTGAACATAGTCGAGTCAACGCTTCTTCCTTCTCCGTCCTTTGTCAGTTTTAAGCCCGTTGCTACAGGTGTGTTTACAGCATTGCAATCGACCATCTTCAAGTTTTCAAGCAATTCCTTGGCATACTTCTTCTGAGATATATAGATGCCACCACGTTGTTGCTTCAATTCAATGCCCAGAAAAAAGGACATCAAACCTCCGTCGGTCATCTCGAACTCTTTAAACATGGTCTTCTTGAATTCATCAAACATCGGTCGGTTGTTACCTATAAACAGCAAATCATCAACATACAGGCATGTTATAAGCATATCGCCATGAGCATTCTTCTTGAAATAAACTGCATGCTCATATAGACATTGGGCGAAGCCGTTCTCTTGATGATAGTTGTCGATGCGTGCATTCCAAGCACGTGGAGCTTCCTTCAACCCATAGAGGGTTTTCTTCAATCGATACACCTTGTGTTCCTCCCATTGCATAACAAAACCTTCAGGCTGGTCAACATAGACCTCTTCTTTCAAAATTCCATTCAGGAATGTAGATTTCACATCCAGTTGATAGATCATCCAACTGTAATATGCCGCAAGGAAGATAATCATCATCACAGTGTCAAGGTGAGCAACAGGAGCGAAGACTTCTTCATAGTCCACCCCGTACTTTTGTTTATAGCCCTTTGCTACGAGTCTTGCCTTGTAGCGATCGATCTCACCATCAACATTTCGCTTGATCTTGTACACCCATTGACACCAATAGTTTTCTAGCCATTAGGAAGCGTAGAAAGATTGACCTCTTCGGTTTGCTCATAGATGTCGCTTAAGCTTTTCATTTTTATAGGTGACATGGGTGAGGACAAGCTGGCCAAATTTTGACTTGATAGAGTGCTTTCAGGAGTGGTGGAATGTACTCCTGGACTTCTGTCTACTGATAATGCGGCCGAAGAAGGTGTTGGCTTTACAAAGCCTAAGCACAACTCAGAAATCTGATGCAGAAGGAAGAAAGAGAGAAGAAAAACTGAATTTTTTCAAACTGTTTTGCTGCTGCAAACTTCTCACACTTTTTGCTATTAACTGTTGCTTCTTCACTTGCTTTCTACAACCGCATACAAGGTGCCAATTTATAAGCATTTGAATGTAAGGTGAAAAGACAAAACTGCCCCTGCTAGGAGCTTATGTTCCTAGAAAATGAATAGAGAATTTCATCTTCCAAAACAGCTACATGGGAACTCTTGCTGTACATTGGAAGATGAACAGCCAGCCACTTGCAGTAAATGTTTTGGTTTGCAATTCCAACATTCTCTTCCCATATCAATAAAAGCCTCTCCATAGTGCATATTTGGGTGTATATCCTTGCAATGGAGTTAATAATCAAAGTAAAATAAAATCTTATCGATCAATAAAAATTTATGTTGAAGGAATGCCTCTAGAGGACAGAAGAATAGTGGACAGAAAACTCAAATGGACCACATCTCCTGGAAGCGAGCACAAATGAAAAGGAGACAGAAGAAGATAAAGATGAGTGTAAGTATAAGAAGAAATGTATGAGGAGGATGAAGAGGAAGCGCCAAAAGATAAGGCAGAGATCCAAGTAGAGACAGGTCAAGTATCTCTCCTTGTGGCCCCGTCATCCTTCCATTGGTAGGCAGGGACTTTTTGCTTAATCCTGCTTACTTTCTTGGCGAAGGGATACTTGAGGCAAGAGATGCGTTAAAGGTATCTGACTTTTAGTTTAATGTTTTGCAGGTTTTTGGTTTGTGAATTCGTATCGGTGTAGCAAGGTTTTTTTTTTTTTTTCACAAACTGAATTTTATTAATGTAGGAAAACCAGATACAAATCTGGGGTAGAAAACAAAAGATTCCACCACACCACAGCAAAACCAACTATATACAGCCACGAAAACAAACAAAGAGAATAAACTAAGCCAAGCAACACAGCCCAGCACAACACAGCCAGCACAAACCAGCCCAACAATGATGGCTGCATGACGCAACCAACCAGAGCTGATCCCCCAACTAGCTGAGAAAACCCACGAACCATGAGCTTTGGCCACGAATCAGTTCTACGAGCCATACCGCCGCAGCAAACTAGCAAGGAGAATCCAGGCATCCCTCCATGATCCAACTACGAAAAGAGGGCTTTTGTTTTTTAGCTGAGTTCAACTGCAAATGGTCCAACAGAAGAGCTAGGACTGGTACATCTCTCACTGCATTCCACAACCCAACCAAAAAAGGATCCCTGGACAACTGATCAATCCCTACATCCAACTCCAAGCCACCAGCCTATCCCTGGTCCCAAGGCTCTGTTCAAGCTCATTGATCCACAACAAAGGCCGCATTTGACCAACCCTTTCACTATTTCACCTATCCTCAGCTGCATAGCCCATCACCCACGGCCTCCAAACAAAACTTCCCTGACAATCTCCACGGCTGGCTTATATTGGTTTTCATGGTTTTGTTTAAGTCTTATATTGGTAACTTTCTTTACATGCTTGGCTTTTTCCGGTGAGTGTATGATGACATGCTTACATGGTTGATTCAGTTTGAATGTGGCGTTGATAGTTGTTGCTGATATATGGCTATGAGATGGATAATATGATGGGGAATAATAACCTCATTAAGAAGACATGCATCATCGGACCACTTATTGAATCCATGGAAGGATCAATTACTTAAGACATGCCTCATGACAAGAAAAAGAATCTACCATCAAATTGCTTGATGGATTGACGGTTGTCATAGATAAAGTTGTGATGGAGTCAAAATATCAATTGATGAATGGCTTGATAGAAATAATCAATGAACCGACTCTTAAAGACAACTTGATGTCCAAGGATGTGGAAAATTTCAGTCATCGTGATGAAGATGAACAGACTTCTACCGTCTTTGTAAGGACGAAAGTACATAGATCGAAGGCTGGTAGTGACGAGAACAACAGTGTGGCTAGCAACGTTAATCCAAATTGACTAATTACAAATTAATTGTTACAAAAGATGTGGAAGTTGATTCCATAGATTTGAAGGATGACGATGCAATGAAAGGCGATGTTTTGTTCTCTAAACTTCTACCAAAAGTATAAATTTCTAATCAGTTGAGTATGATTTAATTATTACTTGCTGCCAAATATAGGAAAGACAAATTATAAAGATGGGTCATCACAATGGGCTACTACCATTCTAAACTCGAGGATAAGTTTAAAATTTTAAGTTGAGGAGTCCGATGTATGTCAATGTAAAGGACAATTATATAAATGGCTACGATCGAAAGAAATCGGGCTAAAATTTTTTATCAATGGTCTAAGAGTGCACTATTAGTTACCTATAACAATACCTATGATCGAAAGAATATAAATGACTGTAAAGTGAAATCTGGACCAATGAATCAATGGAATGGAATGAACATGATTAGAACGTAAAAGCTGGACCGATAGATACTGGAATGGAAAGTAAATGGTAATAATGTATATTGTTGTACCAGTAGCTACTGGAAAGGAAAGTAAATTACAAGAAAATTTTATTTTATTTTTCTCCAAAAGGAGGGCCTTGCCCCTGAATCTTTGATAAGAAATAGATGATGTACAACCTGCAGTTTCGGGAGGGCATCACAAAATCGGACCTCACCTATTATATAATCTTAGCAAAAGAAATCTAAAAAGAGAGAACTGAGACTGAAACAAACAGGGCATGCAACCCTCCAAGGAGCCAACCCAGACTCCTCCTTTGCTCACTTCCACCCCTCCTGCAAGGGTAGGACCACCTATACAAACCTTGCAACCTATACTGCTACTGGCTAGCCAGCCCATCCCGCAGAGCTCCCTCTCCAGTTGCAATCCCAAACGACTGAAGAAGAGGAGGAAAGAAGTGTAGAAGACGCAGACCCCACACATGGGCCTTTCACTCCTGCCTTAGACTCCCCAGCCCTACCTTGTCTAGGAAAATGCCCCCCCGGATGTGTTACAGGGCATGAGACAGAGCAGAACGAGACAGTCTCCTGTAAGCCACTTCCCATTTTTGCTAAGGAGTCAGCCACTCCATTTGCCTCCCTGACGATGTGATGTATTGTGATCTCAGCCCTTTGGAGGAGCAAGTGCAGGTGAGCACTCCAGTACCACAACTGTGGGGAGGGGCACAGCCCCTTAGACGTCATTCCAACTATACCTTTAGAGTCGCTTTCTACGACTATCCTACGAAAGCCCCATTTCAAGCAGAGACCAAGGCCATCGCTCATCGCGCGCGCCTCCGCATGGTTGTTAGAACCCCTGATGTAGCCTACCGCGAATGCAAAAAGGAAGTTGCCACCACTGTCCCGAAGACTCCTCCACCAGAAGGGCCTGGGTTCCCTCAGGAGGAGTCATCCACGTTCAACTTAACCCACCCAATCTCTGGCTTAGACCATCTCACAACCTGTAGATTGGTTCTTTTGGGAGCCAATCCAGAAATCCCCTTGGAACGCAAGCTGACGAGGGAGCAATGCTGAGGGCGGGACAGGTACTTTGGATCCTATCATACGCAGCCATTTACATATGCGCTCAATGATCCTCCCATGATTTATGTAATTCCCCTCCATCCTACTTTCGTTTCTCTCCTTCCACACTTCCCAAAATAAGAAGGATGGGAGAACTCCTAACAACGAGGTAAGAACATCATACAAGGGGGTTGTGGAGGCCATAGTCCAGCATTGAGCGGCTCTGCTAGCTGCAGCCTGGGCTGGGGCTATGGGGATATCAAAGATAATGGCAAAAAATTCCCATACCTTGGAACCTATAATACTGGTTGAGAAAAGATGGTCTAGCATCTCAAAGCTAGGTGCCACTGTCGGTGCAAACAACAAGTCCATAGCGTCCATCCCAAGAGCTACTCTCCACTCAATTTACACAGTTGAATAAAGCTGCAGTTCCACCATAGGCCATAGCATGCAATTGTTGAATCAACTCCTTCGATGTCCATATTCCCCAATTCCTGTTTGTTATTCACATAAGGGGACAATGCAATCCCATTCTGAGAAACATAAAAAACAAGAAGATGCTAACACTCCAGGATGAAAAAGTGCTCGAGTTTATGGACCTTTTCAAGAACAGAAGGAACCATGAAATGTTGCACTCGTTTTCTAAAGAACATGCATAGCCAAAGGAATTGGAAAAAAAAAAAAAAAAAAAACCTCAAAGATTTGCATCAGCCAAGTCTGTATGGATTTGCTCGTCTATCACAATCTCACTGCCCACTTCCAAGCAACCAATTTGTCTTGGGTCAATCCCATATTTCTCAAGAAGGGAAGTAACAACTGTCAAGCTGAACAAAACCTTTTGTCAAGAATCAAATCTTAACATAATACACAGGCATCCAACTAGTCATGGATCATGATAGGCTTCAACAAGTTATGTATCATTCAGAAGACCATAAACCTCAGTTAACTGGGAATAGCTCTCAGCAAAAACGGTCCACATATGGACTATAGATATATTGTATTCTTATTGAGTGCATTTTTCCATGGAAATGTTAAAAGGTCAACGATTTGCAAGAGGTGTCTCTTGTTACCTAGGAAGCATTTAACAGGTTTTATGAAAGATTTCTATATCCATGATTTCTGAGTAAAACCTTGGAAATCGAAAATCATTTCTGAACCTACTTTTTTTGAAAAATTAAGGAATGGTAGGTTTCCATGAAAGATATTTTCATTTCCAAGATTTTCAATGTTCCCAAACAAGATCTAACAGACTGGAGAACTCTCTTGTAAAATCATAAAAATGGTTTATGGCTTGCAACCCTTTCTGACTTTGGAGAAAAGTTCATATCCAGGCACTTGATAATGGATCATCTGGATTACAGTACAAAAGGAAATCGAGGGTTAGAGAGTGGTCCACAACCTCATAGAAATGACATCTTCCAACTCCGTACAAAAGGCATGCAATCTTGCCCGCGTCCAATAGTGTATTTCCCTTTACTTGCACCATCATGATCCTCCAGAGCTTCCTATTGTTGCATGTGAAAAAAGACAATGAGAAAGAATTTAATAGTAAATACTTTCACCATCACGATCCTCATGAGCTTCTTATGGTTGCACATGAAAAGGACTATAAATAAAAAATAAAAGAATCAATGAAAAGTACAACACTTTAAAATATTCAAAGCACATGGCTACAACACCATTTACATCATGCATGCATGAGAGAGAAAGAGAGAGAGAGAGAGAGAGAGAGAGAGAGAGAGAATAGGAAGAAGGTTGATCTGATCAAATTCTCCTAAACTCTCTCCTCTTTTCCTTTTGAAAATTGAACAACATTAGGGTGATGGTTTGCCACCATTTTCAAAATGGAAGCTGATCCAGTCTCCCTCTCTTCTCTAATGGTTTCTCTGTCTGGCAGATTATTACAATGTAACGGTTGTAGCCAAGGATAGTTGCCAATTCGTGGTACACAAAGGCAACAACAAGACCATTCATAAGGTGGGTCCCGCCGTGAGCATTCCATGGCCCAAAAGACCAGTCTGGTCCACTCATCATTGGACTCCATGTCTACATCACTACCATCAATCATTCCCGTCTAACCACCCATTTTTACCTCAAACAACTGTAGTCCACTTATGAGTGGACAGGTCTTACCTTCCCAGACTGGGATTCCCACATACCATCCACATGTTGAATAGCCCAAATCTCTCTCTCTCTCTCTCTCTCTCTCTCTCTCTCTCTCTCTCTCTCTCTCTCTCTCTCTCTCTCTCTCTCTCTCTCTCTCTCTCTCTCTCTCACACTTCAATTGACATGTGGGCCACAAACCCCCTCTTCAATCTAATCCTCATGCAAAATAACCTCAGCATTTCTCTTCAGAAATTTCACTCTTTCTTAGACAGAACAAAAACAACAGAATCAACTAAATTTTGACAATTCACGATACAAATTAGAGAGACAGAGAGAAATTCAATGTAATGGCGCGTTTGGTAGCAGAAAATATCATGAAATTTCTCACGATTAATCAGTCTAATTTAGTGATAAATGTCATGATATTTCATGAAATCTGGTGAATCAAAGAAACCCTGAAGCAAGAAAACAGCGCCAGTGAATTACATTGGTGGAATTTTAGAAAGAAGAAAAGAATCAAAAAGAGGAATGAATGACTCCGTAGGGGACGAAAATAGATGCAGAAATCCAATTCCAATCTATTCGTAGGGGATACCAGATAAGCGAAAAATCCATCCCATGTAAGAAACGATTCTTGAAAGAGAAAGAGAAGAACCCTAGGAAGCAGTTACCTGTTGAACGCATGTAGGAGGGAAGTAGATATCCATGGCGGGAATCCCGACGTCCTTCTGTGAATCCAATTCCCTCCCTGGAAGAGAAAGAGAGAGAAAGAGAGAGATCAGATCTTCTTCATGGCTAGTGAAGGATTGATGACGTGCGTCTATGAAGGGTCCATCGCAGGACAGGACAGGACATGAAGATCGATGGAGGAAATCTAAGGGGCCGTTTGAATGTGGGCGCTCGGTGGAGGATTTCTCGATGGAAGATGAAACAGGGAGAAGAGGAAAGAGGGAATAGTTGGGCGCTCGTTGGATTTGGAAATCTTCTTTCAAATAAGTTAACTCCTTGAAATCCGTATGTTGTGAGTTTTCCATTAAATAATAAGACAACTCTATTAACGGTCGTACTTGCATGGGACCAATTTCTAGATGGTTGAGATTGTATTATATAATTAAACTATATAAATATTTACCATTTACAACTAGACCGATTATTTGGATGGTCTGGATAACTCTATATCTTAGCTACGATTGTTATGAACAAGGCACCACTATTTTATATTAAATACAAAACTCACAGTGAAAAACAGAAAAATAAAAAAGGTAAATTGAGATTTGGATCTAGTATGGCTCTGTGGGCCCCACCATGATCAATTTGTTTCATCGATGCCGTCCATCCATTTCTCAACATCATTTTATTATCAATTCTCAATCATGAACCTGAAATAAAGCTTGGGTGGACCACACAATGCGAAAACAATAGTGATTGGACGTCCTCCGTTAAAAATCTACCTTTAGAGACTGCTTTTTGGGTTTCGGCTACGGCCAAAATCCATAGCTATAGCCGACGGCTTATTCTACTCAAGTCAGATCATCCTTTTTGGCAGTGTCCTTGGGACCAGGTTCTCTAACTGAGGAGATGATCTAATTGGTCCCAGTGTCTGCAAGGGTTGCCTTGAAAATCTTCCAAATTAGAAGAATTTTAGCCCTTCAATAAGTGGTCCACAAATGGACAATTTTTTATTTTTTTTAACACACGCACACACTCACTCCCTACACGTTTGGGAATTTCACCCCCTATGGACACTCGAACCCTGGAACGGGAGTTGAAACTTCGAGGAGTCTACCACCTGTCCAAGAGTAAGGATCCAAAAAAAAATGGTAGTATGGATTCTGTGGACAGTTAATGTAGAGCCCATACCATCAATGGTTTTTATCACTTAACAATGGTAGTATGGATTTTGTACCATTTGTATATGCTACAAAAGATCAGGACCCTTTGTTTCTTCCTTGAGCACTGTTCCCCCCCCCCCCCCAAATGATAAAATTACTGAAATCACCATTTTGGATAATTCTATAAAATGATTTCAAAAAATGGATGAACGGTGTGGGTTGATCCCAAATTTTCGGTAAATCCAAAACTCAAATGAACCATGCCACACAAAACAGTGTGGAATAATGATTTCCACCGTTGATACCTTCCTTGGGCCCATAGTAATGTTTATTTGTCATCCAACATGTTCATAATATCAAAAAGATATGAATGAAGGGAAAACACAAACATCAGCTTGATCCAAAACTTCTATGAATGTTATTTTTAATGGTAGATGTTCAATCCCCATTTTGTAGTACACTTAAGCCTTGGACCCGCCCCATTTTTTAGTTAATATCTTAAAATGATTCGAGAAAAGCATTGAATAGTATGAAGAATGTTAATCCATGACTTGAGTGGGCCACACCACATAATATAATGGAGAGAGGTTTCCTTAAAACTTTCATAATCATATATTGGGCCTGCTTAAATGTGATTCACATATCTAACCTATTCATTATGTGTGTCCTACTTAGATGAGGGGTCAGACCCAGTTTTAGCTGCGTTCAAAACTCATGTGGGCCCCACCAAGTGTTTTTATATTTTTTTAGATGTCTTCACGTAGTTTAAGATGGTATGGCCCACCTAAGTTTCATATACAGATGAATTTTAAGATATCTCATAAGCTAAAGGGGACACATCAAATGCATGGTGTTGATGTTCGACACACATCATGATGGGCCCCACAAAACTTACTAACATTAATTCTTAGGTTCTCATGGTGTCAATAAGTTGGGTCACAATTTTAACTAGAATATTTGACCCATTTTACATGTCTGGTCCATTCACTCTATTTTGTTGATCATTACCCTCTTGACTAGTTACTCGCCTCAATCAGGTTACTAATGAAAAAAGATATTAGGCATACCAAGATTGATCAACAATTTCAGTAAAATTTGATTTAAACATCTGAAGTTATTTACTCTTCAATTTGAACTTATTAGATTGTCCAAAAACGGTTAAATGTTGTTCATAATATCAAAAATATATGAATGAATAGAAAACACAAACATCAGCTTGATCCAAAACTTCTATGGCCTCCAAGAAATTTTAAATGGTAGAGGTTCAATCACACTATTTCTTGTGGTATGGTCCACTTGATCTTTGGATATATATATGCTTCCTTTTTGTTCTTTAGACCTCAACTTATCTGTTAACATGGATGAATGGAGTGGATAAAATAAATAAATAATGATGGACCCCACATAGTTTACTCTGTTAAGGGTAACGAGTAACTCACCTAAACGTAGTGGAGAAGGGTTTCCTTAAAACATTCATATTCATATATTGGGCCTGCCTAAATGTGATTCACATATCCAACCCACTCATTATGTGAGTCCCACTTGGATGAGGGGTCAGACCAATTTTCAGCCGCATCCAAAACTCATGTGGGCCCCACCAAGTGCTTTTATATTTTTTAGGATGTCTTCACATAGTTTTAGATGGTATGGCCCACTTGAGTTTCGTATACAGATGATTTTTGAGATATCTCATAACCTAAAGGGGACACATCAAATCCACGGTGTTGATGTTCGACACACATCATGACGAGGTCCACAAAACTTACAAACATCAATTTTTAGGTTCTCACGAGGTCAGTAAGTTGGGTCACAATTTTGACCAAAATATTTGGCCCATATTACATGTCTGGTCCATTCACTCTGTTTTACTGATCAATACCTTCAATTTGACTAGTTACTCGCCTCAATCAGGCTACAAATGAGAAAAGATATTGGGCATACCAAGATTGATCAACAATTTCAGTGATATTTGATTTAAACATCTGAAGTTATTTATTCTTCAATTTGAACTAATTAGATCATCCAAAAATGGTTAAATGTTGTTCATAATATCAAAAATATATGAATGAATAGAAAACACAAACATCAACTTGATCCAAAACTTCTATGGCCTCCAAGAAATTTTAAATGGTAGAGGTTCAATCACACTATTTTCCTGTGGTATGGTCCACTTGAGCTTTGGATATGCTTCCTTTTTGTTCTTTAGATCTCAAATTATCTATTAACATGGATGAATGGAGTGGATAAAATAAATAAATAATGGTGGACCCCACAGAGTTTACTCTGGTAAGGGTAACGAGTAACTCACCTAAACGTAGTTGAGAAGGGTTTCCTTAAAACATTCATAATCATATATTGGGCCTGCCTAAATGTGATTCACATATCCAACCCACTCATTATGTGTGTCCCACTTGGATGAGGGGTCAGACCAAGTTTCATCAGTTGGGTTACCGTGGATGGCCATGGTCCAAAACCACACTTATGACTTAAATGATGCTTTTAACCCTCAATTGTGGGAATAACATGTGGAACAATGACTAACGATGTTCACAACCATCTAAGTTCAGGAATTTAACTCCACATATCAATGATCAGGAGCATCAATTAAGTGTGATTTTTATACCGTGCCAATCCACAGGAACACACAACATATTAGTGGTTCTGATCTTCCAACACAAATATCAGCAAAATTTAAAACTTTTGTCACTGCTAAGAAGTTTTTAACAGTAAGTATTTATTTATAATTGTGTGGTCTACTTGAGCCTTGAATCTGACTTATTGTTTTGACATGTACCTTAAATGATATGGAAAAGTAAATGAATAATGTAGATAAAAAAAACATACATTACTAATTATCCACCAATTCATTAGTACACTAGGTTATATACCCCACTTGGAACTAGTTAGAAATGAGACATCTCATTTTAAGGCATGAGCCCAAAAAGGAGGCAGATCGAAGGCTCAAGTGGACCACATAATTGGAAATAGTGGATATTAAGGCGCCGCTATTTATATTTGTGTGATGCACGTGGTCCTTCGAGCTGCCTCCTTTTTTTGTATCGCGCCTATAATTAGATTCTAAAATGAATGAATGGATTGGATAAACCACATGGTGGGCCCCACGAGCTCATGACAGGACCGTCCATGCAATGACGGTCCCCAAAATCTCAGCTCATTCTTTTGGTAAAAGAAACCTCCGCACACTCCAGCCCTCACTTTCCATTTCCCTCTCCCTCTCCCTCTCCCCCTCACTCTCCCTCTCCCTCTCGCCCTCACTTTCCCTCTCTTGCACTCCCTTGCCTTCGCTCGCCCTCGCCTCTCTCTCTCTCTCTCTCTCTCTCTCTCTCTCTCTCTCTCTCTCTCTCTCTCGGCGCATCGTCTCTAGCATCATCTCCAGATCTGGTGCGGCCAGCAGCCCCCACCCTTCACCTCTTCCCTGACCAGGTACTCATTTCTCTCAAATGGAGATTTAGGTTTTTTATTTCTAGATCTGCAAATCTACATATTATCATATTTTACAATATTGGAATTAGGGCTTTCCTAAAATTTGTAATGGTAAAAGGATTTGGGCTTTCATAAAAATCACTTTTGTGGTTTATTTTTCTGAATCTGTAATGGGAAAAGGATCATCTTTTCCTTTCATTTCGTGGGTGGGATTATTATTATTTTTTAATGATTTTGGGGTCTGATCGAGTTAGGTTTGAGGGTGGGTTCTTTTTGTTGTTCATTTCAACATTTCTTTTGGGGGTATGATGTGTTTTGTGTTTCGGGGATTTGGGTCTCCTGGGTTTATGGTAATTTATGCTTTCTTCAGTGGGGGGTTTTGTTTTGGGATTTGATGGTTTTTTGTCCATCTGGATTTGGGTGGTTAGACATGTTTGAAGATGGTCTTCAACCAATATTCTCGATGGATGATTAGATGGTTAGACATGTACATATGCATGGATGATGATTGGATTGGATGCATTATTTATATTATACAAACTCATTCTAGTTATTATTGCACTGATATTTTACAATGACACGTGCTTTTAAACGCCCATAAAATGGGAACTTATCATGTATGCCTCTTTTTGCAATTATTTGATTACTAAATGTCCCAAAAGTCCAACCAATTCAATTATAAGGCTCGAACCAATCACAGGCTAACCAGTTTCCAAGGCCTAATCATTTCAAAGTATTGCAATTGGCCTGTTTGAGTTAGGTGCAAGGGTACTAAAACCTATATCTGTACTCATGTTGGACCTGAAATGAATGCCCATATTTATACCTGTCAAAGTGTTGGGTACCTCCTATGATTTCAAATCTTTGAAAAAGATTTAATCATTTACTCGAAATGTTAGAATTTATAGCTGGATTAATTAGGACTGTTGGTGTTTCTTCCATGAGATAAAAGGTAATATCTGCTATGTAAGATTTACAAAACTTTGTTAAAAAATGTGGTTAATGGTGTGAATAGTGTACAAACTTCATACACCAGTCGATGAGTTAGGTGGTATGCACCCAACTCATTGACTGCAATGTAGAATGGTTTGTGGATGACTTCATGGAAAGCTTGAATCAGTAGAAATTGAGTACCACTATAATATGCAAGTACTATAGCCCTATTTAGTCATGGGCCCAAAAAAAGGGTACAATAGGAGATTTAAGTGGACCATAACACAGGGAATGGTTGAGAGGGGATGCTCACCCTGGATTTTGTGGAATGGCTTGAACTTTGATGTGACCCGTCAATCAAGTGAGAATCTCACAATGATTGAGCTACCTCTCTGAACTAATATGGAAGGGTCACCCAAAAAAATCAAGAAGGATTTAACAGTAGATGTCCTCACTCTCAACTATTCCCTACCCCATGGCCCATCTAAGTGATGTATTAGCCTGATGTTTGGGTCCATGGCTCACCATGGGAGGGTGCATCTAATGGATGGGATGTATTTTTGACAAACATCACAGTAGGCCCCACAGAACTTGACTTTACAGGTAGCTCCCATGGGGTCAACCTCATAGTACCCTGTCCACACACATACACATACTTGACCTTATGACTATTTTTCATTTCTAAAACTATTTGCACTCTGCCCATCCATGACTTCTATCTCAACCCATCTATTTTCTTTCTTCCTTCATGCTTCCTCATTATTGGGCGTTAATTATTTTATTTTATTTTAAAGGATAAAAAAGTATGTGTAGGAATGGTATCCATATACAATATCTTCTTTTCAAAAAACAACCCTGCATCTATCATTGATGAGAAGAGTTATAATGCTCTCAAAGCATTGATTGTTATATTGCTAAAAAATCACATATGATTTTGAAATGCAGCCTTAGGACCTATTTGGCAGATGCCTAAAAATGAGCTCATTTCATTTTAGTTAACAGCAACTATGTATAAAAAAATATTGATCCCTAATACATAATTAGTTCATGTTAATAATTAGTTCTCTCTCTCTCTCTCTCTCTCTCTCTCTCTCTCTCTGAGAATTGGACTCTAGTTTGTAACTTCTCTCTGATGATGATGGTTCACTCAGGCCATGTTTGTATACTAAGAATTTCATGCCAAACAATGGATAAGGAAAAGAGTTTTCCTTTGATGTGATAATTTGTGTTGTTTAGATATTAAAAAAACTGATGGATTCTACAAAGGAATCAGTAGAAACCTGATAGTGAGGTTTGGACCGATTGTAGGGCTGAAAACAAGGTTCAAGCCCAGCCCACGACTACCACTTAACCCACTTATTTCCTGAGCAATTAGACTAGGTCCCGGGTGTGCGTCGGAGCTATCCAGATGTTGAGCAGGGGTCCCTCGAAGGTAGGAACCGCTGTTATGACCATGATGAAGCTGTCCATTTCCTATGGACAACATTTGAGTGGCTTGACCATTTGGATAGGCCGTGTTTATGTATTAGTTCGAAATTGATGGAGTAAACTCGGATGTACGTTGGAGCTATCCGGATGTTGAACGAGAGTCCTTGGAAAGTGGGAACCGCTGTTATGACCATGATGAAGCTGTCCATTTTCTATGGACAACATTGGAGTGTCCTACCGCTCCAAAAATTTTGAGCTAATACATAAACACAGCCTGTCCAAATGGGTAGGACACTCCAATGCTATCCATAGAAAATGGACAGCTTCATCATGGTCATAACAGCGGTTCCCACTTTCCAAGGACTCTCGTTCAACATCCGGATAGCTCCAACGTACATCTGAGTTTACTCCATTAATTTCAAACTAATACATAAACATGGTCTATCCAAATGGCCAGGCCACTCCAATGCTGTCCATAGGAAATGGACAGCTTCATCATTGTCATAACAGCGGTTCCTACCTTCGAGGGACCCCTGCTCAACATCTGGATAGCTCCGACGCACATCCGGGACCTGGTCTAATTGCTCAGGAAATAAGTGGGTTAAGTGGTAGTCATGGGCTGGGCTTGAACCTTGTTTTCAGCCCTAAAATTGGTCTAAACCTCACTATTAGGTTTCTACTGATTCCTTTGTAGAATCCATTTGGACAGGCTGTGTCTATGTATTAGCTCAAAATTTTTGGAGCAGACCCTAGTATAACCCTAAACATAAACCTATAACATAAACTCAATTCCCTAAACCTTAACCTATAACTGAACCTAAACCTAATCCTATAGCTTACACTTATAACCTAAACCTAAACCTAAACCTAAACTTGTAACCTTAACCTAAACGTAAAACCTAAACCTAAACCTAAACCTAAACTTGAAAACCTAAACCTAAACCTAAACCCGAACCCGATTTCCTAAACCTAAACCTTAACCACTTCTCAATTCCCTAAAGCTATATAACCTATAACCTATAACCTAAAACCTAAGCCTAAACCAAAAACCTAAATGTATTCTCAAATCCCTAAACCTAAACACCTAATCCTAATCTTAGCTCCCTAACCTAAACCTAAAATTAAAAATCCAAACCTAAACTCGATCCCGAACCCGAACCCGATTTCCTAAACCTAAACCTTAACCTATTCTCAATTCCTTAAAGCTATAACTTATAACCTAAACCTAAACCTTAACCTAAACCTAAACCTATAACCTTAACCTAAACTAAAACCTATGACCTAAACCTTAACCTATAACCTATAACCTATAACATATAACCTAAACTTATAACCTATAACATAACCTTAACCTTAACCTAAACCTAAAACCTAAACCTTAACCTATAACCTAAACCTAAACCTAAACCTAAAATCTAAATGTATTCTCAAATCTCTAAACCTAAACCTACACCTAATCCTAATCTCAACTCCCTAACCTAAACCTAAACCTAAACTTGAAAACTCAAACTTAAACCCGATCCTGAACCCGAACTCGATTTCCTAAACCTAAACTTATAACCTTAACCTTAACCTATTCTAAATTCCCTAAAGCTATAACCGAAACCTAAACCTATAACCTATATCCTAAACCTAAAACCTAAGTGTATTCTCAAATCATTAAACTTAAACCTACACTTAATCCTACTCTCAACTCCTTAACCTAAACCTAAACTTGAAAACCAAAACCTAAACCCGATCCTGAACCCGAACCTGAACTCAATTTCCTAAACCTAAACCTTAACCCATTCTCAATTCCCCAAAGCTATAACATAAACCTAAACCTAAACCTAAACCTATAACCTTAACCTAAACCTAAAACCTCAATATATTCTCAAATCCCTAAACCTAAACCTACACCTAATCCTAATCTCAACTCCTTAACCTAAACCTAAACTTGAAAACCCAAACCTAAACCCAAACCCGATTTCCTAAACCTAAACCTTAACCTATTCTCAATTCCCTAAATCTTAACCTATAATCTAACCTAAACCTAAACCTAAAACTTACACTTGTAACCTAAACCTAAACCTATAACCTAAACTTGTAACCTTAACCTAAACGTAAAACCTAAACCTAAACCTAAAACCTAAATGTATTCTCAAATCCCTAAACCTAAACCTAAACCTAAACATATAACCTACAACATTAACATAAACTTATAACCTAAACCTATAACCTAGAACATTAACCTAAACCTATACTTATAACCTAAACCTATTCTCAAATCCTAAAACCTATAACTTAAACCTAAACCTATAACCTAAACCTAAACCTTAACATATAACCTACAACCTATAACCTAAATTCAATTCCCTAAACCTTAACCTATAACCTAACCTAAACCTAAACCTATAACCTACACTTATAACTTAAACTTAAACCTAAACCTAAACACCGTAACCTTAACCTAAATGTAAAACCTAAACCTAAACCTAAAACGTAAATGTATTCTCAAATTCCTAAACCTAAACTTAAACCTATAAACCTAAAGCTCTAACTTAAAACATTAACATAAACTTATAACCTAAAACATTAACCTAAACCTATTCTCAAATCCCAAAACCTATAACCTAAACTTAAACCTTAATCTAAACATAAACCTATAACCTAAACCTAAACCTTAACCTATAACCTAAATCTTAACTTATAATGTATAACCTATAACCTATAACTTAAACTCAATTCCTTAAACCTTAACCTATAACCTAACCTAAACCTAAGCCTATAACCTAAAACTAAACCTATAACCTAAACCTAAAACATAAACCTAAACTTACAACCTAAGTGTATTCTCAAATCCCTAAACCTAAACCTACACCTAATCATAATCTCAACTCCTTAACTGAAACCCAAACCTAAACTTGAAAATCCAAACCTAAACCTGATCCCGAACCCGAACCCTATTTTCTAAACCTAAACCTTAACCTATTCTCAATTCCCTAAAGCTATAACTTATAACCTAAACCTTAACCTAAACCTATAACCTAAACCTAAACCTAAACTTATAACCTTCACCTAAACCAAAACCTATGACCTAAACCTTAACCTATAACCTATAACCTAAACTTATAACCTATAACCTAACCTTAACCTTAACTTTAAACTTAACCTAAAACTAAAACCTAAACCTTAACCTATTACCTATAACCTAAACCTAAACCTAAAACCTAAATGTATTCTCAAATCCCTAAACCTAAACCTACACCTAATCCTAATCTCAACTCCTTAACCTAAACCTAAACCTAAACTTGAAAACCCAAACCTAAACCCGATCCCGAACCCGAATCTGAATTCCCAAACCTAAACCTTAACATATTCGCAATTCCTAAAGCTATAACCTATAACCTATAAACCTATAACCTAAACCTAAACCTTAACATAAACCTATAACCTAAGCCTAAACCTTAATTAGCCTAAACCTAAACCTATAACCTTAACCTAAATCAAAACCTATAAACTAAACCTTAACATATAACCTAAACTTATAACCTATAACCTAACCTTAACGTAAACCTAAAACCTAAACCTAAACCTATAACCTAAAACTATAACTTAAAACCTAAACCTAAATCTAAAACCTAAATGTACTCGCAAATCCCTAAACTTAAACCTACACCTAATCTTAATCTCAACTCCCTAACCTAAACCTAAACCTAAACTTGAAAACCCAAACCTAAACCTAATCCCGAACCCGAACCCAATTGATGTAATAATGTATCCTAGTCACATGGCAACAAACAAGAAAATCTTACGTTGTTAGCAAGCATACTCGAACTCAAGCATCACAATACATCTATATTCATCTCCACTATCTCTTATAGCATGGATTATTTGAGATTTGCATTTATCTCATTTTTAGATTCATGTCCTAACACAATATGATAATATTAATAGACAATGTGGATTTGTCACCAATATTATTCTAAGACCTATATAACTTCTCCTTATAGGAAGTTGGGTAGGGCACATGTAGCTTGAATCCATCAAAGGAGATAAGGATTACCTCTCATATGTTCTCTCTCTTTTCATTAGTTTGGGTTTAGATGGATGTGAATGTGAATATGATGAAATATATTATATAACAGGTGTATATCATGATGAAATATATTGTAATAGGTGTATATCAAGAATTTTGTGGGGAAAAAAAAAAAGAATTTTACCTACGAAATATTTCGTAGGTAAAAGTCTCATCCATGTTTTTTACCTATGAAACATTTCGTAGGTAAAAGTCTCATCTACATTTTTTACCTACGAAAAATTTTGTAGGTAAAAGCCTCATCCACGTTTTTTACCTACGAATATTTTCGTAGGTAAAAGTATTGTGAAATATTTTTACCGATGAATTCAAAACTCTTACAGCAAACCTTTTCAAGGTAGTGGGAAAACCAGTGACGGTAAATTTTAAATCATTATTCCCGACGAATGTTTTCGTCGATAAAGATGGCTTTACCTAGGAAATTATATTTCGTAGGTAAAAGTAAACTATTCGATTTTTTGATTTTTCAAAAATTCAAAACACCCTTTACCTACGACAATTTTCGTTGGTAAAGATGGCTTTTACCTATGAAATTTAATTTCGTAGGTAAAAGTATGCTTTTCGATTTTATTTTATTTTTTTATTTTTTCAAAAATTCAAAACACCCTTTACCTATGAAAATTTTCGTAGGTAAAGATGGCTTTTAGGTAAAAGTAACCTTTACGATAAATTGAAAAACACCCTTTACCTATGAAAATGTTCATAGGTAAAGATGGCTAGCTTCTCGATTTTTTATTTTTTATTTTTTTATTTTTTCAAAAATTCAACACACCCTTTACGTACGAAAATTTTCGTAGGTAAAGATGGCTTTTACCTTAACCTTTTTGATTTTTTGTTTTTTCAAAAATTCAAAATACCCGTAGGTAAAGATGACTAATTTTCGTCGGTAAAAGTCATCTATACCTACGAAAAAAAAATTCATCGGTAAAAACCATATTTCTTGTAGTGGTTGTTGTCTTCTGGCCTTTCGAGAGGTACCTCAACTGGATACTCTATAGGCAGGTCAGGCTCGTCAAACATTTCCTGGTCTACCCTCCCTGGGTATAAAACCCTTAAATCTTCACTAGACTCGCCATCATTTCTAGCCTATAGATCCCTTCATTCTGTTTGTATGTCATGGTAGGGGGATAGGTGGACTATGAGCTCCTGTCTTCTATACCCGGCCCCTACACCCACAAGGGAAGGAGGATGAGAACCATTATCCTTAGCTAATGAAGCAACCACCTGAGAAGGGGAAGCCCATAGATCAGGCCCCTCCCTATCTACCGAGCCCCCTTTGTGGCCTTATCAAGGAGCCTCCTTCTGATCTTGATTGGACTCTCCTACCCCAATCTAGCTTTTCTGCTCTAGGGCGATGTATGAGATAGCCATCTAGACACTCCCTCTACTGTTGATGATCTAGCTGCTTGCTAACATCACATACCCGGGGGTTACATTTAGTTACCATAAATGTGAGGATGTTACCTAGAAGTGTTGTAGAAGGAACTTCCTATTCTGTAGAGATCGATGCTTCTTGTCCATGAACCCTTGCCTCATGTGCTACACCTTTGAGATGAATTTGTGGGGTTCCATGGCTTTCCACACCCTCTGAACCAACCCCTTCAGCTTGCGAGTTGTGTATCACCTCGCCGATGGGCGAAGTGGTGACCTGCCTCTACACCATGCTCTTCTCCTGAGATTGTATTGGAGGGTTGGTATCATGTGCTTCTCGAACATCAAGCTCTCGCATTGTCTGGGCACCCCTCTCTAAAGAATTTTGTCAAGCACTTGGCAAGCCTTCCCGCTGGTTTAGGGGACTTGTCGTAAAGCATCTGTTTACCGAATCTCTCGTGCTCTCCTCAACCCCTCCAGCTCAAATCTTTCATCAACTCCTCAGATTCCTTGGCTGTAACATGTAAAGTCTCCATCATCTCATCAATTAGGAATATTTTTCCAGCAGAAACCAGCTTAATCGACCTGTTAATGTCCATCCCCGGCAGCATCTTGATCTTCACCCTGGCGAACATCTGGAAAATATCATACCTAGTACTTGTAACAATCTGGATCACTTTCCCATAGAAGTTCCCCAAGTCCAAGATCATCGATTCCATTTAGGCATGGACCAGGATGGCATACAGGCGAATCCACATCCCCTCCCCTTTAAGATAAATATCAGGGGACCAAGGTACCACTTCCTCCAGGCCCATATTATGCCGCAAGAAGGGATCGGCCAAGAAATTAGTGAATTTCGATTTGGTTTTGAATACTATTAGGAACATGTCCATTGACAATCTAACCACATCAATGGCCAAGGCTGTAAACCTTGAATTCCTAAAACCATCTATCAGACGCATGATCAATATAGACTTATCAAATGATTTCCTTACCAGCCCAAGTTGTAGTTCCTGAAGTTTTCTGTGAACTACTGCTAGATCTGCAATAGTCACTTCCCCTACTGCAATCCATCCTATTCTCCATGGCTCGGACTTCTCCCATCGTCTATTGTGCGGCTCATGCGCATTAGTCGAGACCGCTCCTGTGGGTGAGGCTTTATCGGAGGGATCGACAAAGAAGTTAATCGCTTTGGAAGGTTTAGCCCCTTTTGATCTTGGGTTCGCCACCTTTACTGTGACCACCCCATCTAGAACTCCCTTAGCCGCTAGGGCATCTTTGTCGTACCAAAAATGAACAAATGCAAAGCCTCTGGGTTGATTTGTGCCTGGGAATAGGGGGGTGTAAACATCGGCTACTCTGCCGTATTTCTGAAAATTTTCAACAATATCCGCCTATGAGCAACTGTAGGGAAAATTTTCCACGAATAAATTGTAGCTGCTACCAATCCAAGAATGCCTTCTTATTTCTTTTTCCAAAGGAGACGTTGTAGATCCGCCTTACCCCTCCCTTCTTCAATACCTTGCTTCTCCATTTCTTCCTACCCTAAAGGGAGCCCTACCCCTTGTTGGGGAGCCCTTTCCCTTAGACGGCCCCTCATCTCAAGATTCCCTATCAATCAAAGTTTTTTTATTAAGGTTAGGATCATCTAGAGGCTAGGGTCATTTTTGGTCTAAGGGTTATGGTCACTAAGGCACTTCATGTACTTGTGCTTTAATCCTTGATGCTTCATGTTGTAATCATCAGTCTTTAGCTTGCAAGGGCTCTACTGACTACACGACACACGGACTCACGTGATTGACAAATAAGGTGCATAAATTAGTGCACTAACACTAACTACCTCACCCTCTCACATCTTTCAAGCTATCAAACACTACTTGTTCAAATCCTAGCCTACATCCAAATCCCCTCAACCATCCAAGCCACCAATCTCATCGACCTGGATTGCACAACACATCACAAACAGAGATGAATTAGGATTAAAAGGTCGTATCATCTCCTTGCTCAAGAGTGTTGGGATTCTTCATCCTTCAACTCATATTGATATCAAGTTGTGAACCTAGGCTTACTATTCCTTTCATTGCATCTCATGTTTGCATCATTAATTATAATCACCTCCAACTCCGTTTATTTTTTAAACATTAATTTTTGGGTGTATGCTCTAAGGCTTGCTAGACTTCCAGTCCATATCGCATTAGAAACCTAAGCTTGACTGTTCCATTTTCATTTATTTAGATCTTCTTGGATATCAGTCATTGGGAGGAGTGTCTTTTTGTGTTTCATCACTTTCATCTCCAAGTCGAATTATAGCAATTATGGAAAACTTGTCTATGGCTAATTAGTAGAGGATAGGTCAATTCCTTTCTTTTCTTTTTAGTTCTTCTTGAAAACCATTTATCCAGAGTGCCTCTTTGCATTCCCTTACTTTTATCTCCAAGTTGAACTCTAGCGGTTACAAAATACTTGTTTTCAAGCTGACTAGTACTTGCCCATCACATTTAATATAAAAGCTTTAAAACTAAGAGTTCCTCTAGTTACTTAATCACATAAAGTAAATATCACATTTTGTTAGGGTAGAAAGGGTGCCTAACTCTTTCACTTATTATAATTGAGGTCAGTTTCTTGAAATTCCAAGTCACATATTATAAGTCATTAAAAAGCAAGGAATTTTTGAGATATCTGATTTTTAAAGAATCAAAAGAGTCTAGTTAAGTACAGAATTCTGAGCTTACTAGCTACTGTTGATTTCAAGTCAAATCCAATGTATATGAGTTAATCCACGTGCTATGAAAAAAAAAATCAAGAAAAAATAGTGGGCATTAAAACCAAACATTGACAAGTGGTAAGAGAAGCATCACTCCACCAGTCATGATAAAAGAAGATCCAGGTATATAAAAGGTACAAGGTCATTTTCATCCTTAAAAAAAAGGAAAAAAGAAAAAAAGCTATATCAGATATTTTAAAAAAAAGCTTCTAGAAAGTCTAGAATTTTTTATTTTTTTTACAAAATTTGATATCAGGTATTAAAAAGAAAAATAAAACACCTTTTAGAAAGTTTTGTTTGGGGTTTCCATGATACCTTTGGGTGTCATTAGGGAAAACAATAATAATAAAAATTTACTTTTATAATTTACTTGTGTATATGGCCGAAAATATGTATAAAAAAAAGCTTTGATACGCTGACATGGATGATACTAGTCTAATAAATCCGTAAAAATTATGTTGCCCAGCTTAGAATGTCTCATCATCTGACTGCAGTGTTGGTGAACTTGTATGGACGGTTACAACAATGAAAATTTCCAATTATCCTATTTCAACAAAGCGGCCTACTCAAAACATAGATTAAGAAGGGCGCTTACTCTTCTAAAATTTTATTATTTCGAATCTGTCCCTTATTCTAATGCTGATTTAAAATGCGAATTAGGTCATTCTACCAGTCAGGTGAGGCCTTCATGTACTACCAAAGGTCCACATTCATCACATGAATGTGGCTCGACTGGTAGTGAACCATGGAATTTGTTTCAGCCGTAGGAACGTTGACTGGGAGGGCTATACGATGAACGGTATGGATCTTTCAAAAGCTTCCCACTTAGCATACACGCTGCGTTTGTGATTTGGCGCTTGAAGGTGCACGGCTCAATGTAGTATTTTTCGCGCCCTTTTTAAAGATGAGCGTTGACATTCATTATTCAAGGATCTCGGTAGATGGTCGCCAATCGAATACTGACCACGCCAGCAGGACGTCCTGGGGCGCGGAATAGGTGCGACCCCGGCCTAACCCAAGATGGTGCGGCCCTTACCATGGGGCCCCCTTTGATGTATGTATTTTGTATCTACGCCGTCCATCCTTTTTCATAGGTTATTTTAGGAATAATCCTAAAAATGAATCAGATCCAATTCTCAGGTGGACCATACAATTAAAAACAGTGGTGAATGACCGTTTATGAGCCACATAAGTTTTGTATCAATCTGATATTTGTTTTACTCTTCATCCAGATGTATGTGACCTTATCAACAGGTTGGACGGTAAATAAACGTTTTGGTAACGTTAAGATATTCCAGGGTGTTTTTTATGGTAAGACATTCAATCACCACTATTACCAATGGTATGGTCCACTTGATATTCAGATCTTCTCCAATTTTTTTGTTTCATACCATAAAATGATATGAAAAACCGGATGGACGGTGTTGATATAGAATATTCACATCAACCCACTGTAAGGGCCACACTGTCTTGGCTGAGGCCCCAACGCACCTAATTCGCTCCCCCATACAGGTGGATGCTGGAAAAGTTTTGTAGGCCCACCATGATGTATGTGTGTTATCCACGCCGTTCATCCAATTTACCTGCTCATTTTAGGTCATGAGGGCAAAGGTGAGACGGATCCAAATCTCAGGTGGACCACACCACAGGAAATAGTGGTGATTGAACGCCACCGTTAAAAAACTTCTTGGGGCTGCAAAGGTTTTGGATGAAGCTGATATCTGTGTTTTCCCTTCGTCTTGATCAGCACGACCTAATCACAGGTTGGATATCAAATAAACAATATAGTTGGCCCTAAGAAGTTTTTAATGGTGAGTGTTCAATTACCATAATTTTCCTGCGGTGTAGCCCACCTGAGATTTGTGTATGTCTCATTTTTAGGCTCATACCCTAAAATGAGCTGAAAAAATGGATGGACGGCGTGGATAAAACACATACGTCATGGTGAGGCCCACAGAGGAACAAACAGTGGCTATGTCGAAGCTGGCAGAGTCCGTATGCAATCCGCGTCCATTCTGGAGTACGGGCCCACAAAGCATGACCAATCCCATTCAAGGGCTGAATGTACCTACATCAGCATTCCATCATGTGATAGTTGACGGGCCTTAGGTTTGGCGTATCCTACTTATACACGTCTCTGATTCACTAAAAGCAAATGATATCATTCCACGTCAGTGATGATGGCGCGTGACATCAGCGGTGAGGGTCTCTTAGATTATAGAAAAGAGAAGCATTTTGATACTCTGGGGGAGTGTCATGGTTGACACACAGGCCCTAAAAGTTTTATCAACATGGAACACAAATAACAAAATTAAACTATCCAAATCATAACCCAAAACATAGATGAGCAATACATTAAAAGTCACAATTTAATTGATATTTTAAATGAAAGATGGTTAAAAGTCCAATAAATGAAGGAGATGATATATATTCAACTGGTGTAAATTAAACGAACAAATACCATTAGTCAATATACTTTAGTAATTTTGCGATGAAGAACTATTGATAGTAATTCTCTCAATACTATCCGTTTATTTGAGTTTATATATCCACGTTTACAAGTTCTCAGTGCCAGTGTATCAACCATCCTTGTTAGAACAAGTCTTAATTATTATCTTAATCAACCGGAAACGGATTGGCTACTCCCCCTGCCACCAGCCAATGGCTGATCCTCGGTGCTCTGTGGGCCCCACCATGATGTATGTGTTTCATCAATGCTGTTCATCTATTTTTCTAGATCATTTTATGGTATTACACAAAAAATGAGGTATATCCCAATCTCAAGTGGACCACATTATAGGAAACAGTGTTGAATGAACGTCAACCATTAAAAACTTTTTGGGGCCCATAAAAGTATTGGATCAAGCTGATCTTTGTTTTTTCCCTTCATCTGGGTCTTTATGACCTAATCAACAGATTGGATGTCAAATAAACAGTACATTGGGCCTTAGTAGGATTTAAATGATGGATATCCAATCACTATTGTTTTCCTGTGGTGTGGTCCGCCTGAGATTTATTTCCCTCTCATTTTTGGGATAAAACCCTAAAATCATCTTTAAAAATGGATGAACGGAATGGATGAAATACATACATCATGGTGGGGCCACAGATCACCGACCATTAGCCACCGGACAGTGTCAGGGGGAGTAGCCAATCCGTTCCCTAATCAACCTTAATTTTAATTTCCAAAATCTTAAAGAAATCTTTTCTCAACTGAGAGGGAAATAAATAGCAGAGTTATGTGTTACTCACGACGTTTATGATGCCTGGTACTCGCGCACTTAGAAATTGTACACGTGGCATATAAACGGACTAAATTGCTTACTTCATTGTTTCCAAGTTATAATAAGAAGATAACTCTTTGAACAATCCTACACAAAACGCTTTTTTTTTTTGGAAATAGAACCGTTGGATAATTTTCAAATATTGACCATCCAATAAATGTCCGAAGATCCGATAGCCAGATGATCAGATAATCTTACTTTTTAGCTTCTCAAATATGTACACTCAGTATTATAGTTTGGACGGTTTATTTTCACTACTTGAATCCCACAGGTGCAGTTTCTAAGTAATTTCTGAGTGCCTGCGTATCATCCATCACTCTCTACCGGAGTATCAAAGCTCTTCTCATTAAAATTAGAGAAAATTACCACTGTAACTCCACCTTTTATCCAGCGTCTTTTATGAAGAATCCAAAAACTTAACTTCCCAACTTAAACCTTGCACGTACGGACAAAGCTTTGAGAACGAAATACCCCTGCTTTTCAAAGTCATTTTCGTTTAGTGTACCTATAGCTACGGATTGTAACCGTAGCAATAGGTTCCAAGCAGGGGTATTTTCGTCCGCGAATGCTCTGTCCGTACATGCAAGGTCTACTTTGGAAAGGTAAGTTTTGGATTTCTAATAAAAGACGGTGGATAAAAGGTAGGACTTACAGTGGTAATTTTCTCTAAAATTATAAATACACCATCCGTTTACTTTGCAGTCTGCATCGAGAGAGAGAGAGCTTTGAATTCAGCTTATAATGGCAACCAAGGTTTATATTGTGTAAGCATTCCTGAAACCTCTATTTCTCTTTCTGGGTGTTTTCTATTTTTTGTTTTTGGATTGTTAGTCAATAGAAATATCAGTTTTCTTTTATTTCTCTGTTTTTCTTTTTATGATTTTTTTTTAAAAAAATTTTATTTTTATCTTTGCATGTTTGGTTTTTATAATCTGTAGTTTGGTTTCTGGTAGTTTTGTGTTATAATTCCTTCTTTGTTGGGTTCGTGGAAATGGAAATGATTTCATGATTGGAATTGAATTTCTGTTCGTAGCATTTCAAAATGTGGATGAATATTTGGTGTGGGGCTGTCAGAGAATTGAGTAAGATGTTAAGAGATAGGAAGGAAATAAAAAGAAATTGTTGGATTTTTTTTTTTTTTTTTCCAGTAGAGCCCTATTAACGATATTGGCGCACATGCGTATGATCTGAGCCGTTCATCGGTTCGTGCACACAACATATTTGCTGTGTTGAATACCTGCCCTGCTTGAGCTACGCAAGTAGGGGAGTAATGGATGGTTGAAACACATCTTCCAACCATAGCATTCAGTGTAATATGTGGCCCACTGGCCTGTATTCTGGGCCATTGCATGTTCATGGTGGGGCCTCCCAATGAACTGCCAGGATTAGTCTAAGTGTGCCGTGTTTACCCTTTTTACATGAAAGCTCATTCCTCTGTTTGCATACCATTCTCCAGGATTCGGTTAGAGATTTTAAATTTATGGAATCTGATTATTTAAAATTAGATAAATTCTCATTGTATCTTTTGTATTTATGTAAATTGATTGTGTTGAGAAGCATTGCCAAGTTCTAATTTCATTAGAATATTTAGTTATTACTTAAGTTTTGGTTGAGTGGAATAGATAAGTGGTTAGTTAGTAAATTTCCTTTTAAGATTAGTGGTTAGGATTAGGAAATAAGGAACCCTCTTTTATACAAGGGCTAAGCAATAATCTCTCTCACTTTTGAATAAAGTAGTTTTTATTTTTCTATGAATGTCAAGACCTTCCTCTTTATAGCGTTGCTTACGTGATTTTCTATGGATTGAATTTTGGTAATTTTGTTTTAGGCTGCGTTTGGTTATAGCAAATATTGTGAAGTATCATGAAATCTTCCATCAAATTAGATTGATTAATCATAAAATTACACAACATCTTGTGTAACCCAAATCAGCCGTAGTTGTTTTCTTTTGCTATTTACTATATATAAAAGTTGAAGTCTGTTGCATTTGTTGAAATTCATCCTCTTCTAATCCTCTGTATTAAGTAGAAATTTCATTAGAAGATGATATAGGTAAATGGGCTAGATTGGCATTTTGTTAGCCGCGATTGTCTTACATGGTGGGGGCGCAATTTCCAGACCTATCTATATCCATCCTCCCTACTATTTGTCAGGTTCCAGATCCATTCTTCCTGTAGCTAAGGATGGTGACTGTTGGTTTTCCAGAGCTTTGAAAATAGGTGCCCTTTGGTTTTTGTAAAAAGTAATTAATGCTATTACCCTTGTCTCACATAGAATCATCTAGAATGAGGGCATTTTAATCTTTTTACAAGGTATCAAATATGTATATAAACGGTTGTAGTGTTGCAAGTTGTATGTAAGCAAACAGCCAAAAGAAGAAAAAAAAATCAATACAAAAAAGTTTTCTTTTTTCTCTTTGTGGTGTGTACGATTCTAAGGCTTTGAAAAGCCATCAAATTGGTATCAAAGTTAGGTTCTTTGAAAGATGTCCACCACAATCCAGCCACAATCCAACCACAAATTTCAAAGTTGTCTAAGGACAACTATGAAAACTGGTGTATTCAGATGAAGGATCTATTTGGGTCACAAGATCTACGAAAAATCGTCACCGATGAGTACGTAGATCCAACCACAGAGTAAGAAGCCGCATACTCTGCCAAGCAAAAGACCACCCTCAAAGATCAAAGGAAGATAGAGAAGAAAGCATTGTTTATTGTCTATCAAGGTTTGGATGAATCCACCTTTGAAAGGATCACTAAAGCGATATTAAGCAAGCAAGCATGGGACACACTAAGCACCATCTTCAAGGGTGTGGATTGTGTAAAGAGAGTCCGACTGCAAACTCTTAGAGCCGAGTTTGAAGCCGTTCACATGAAGGAAGGTGAGAGCATCTCATATTATTTCTCATGACTACTCGTTATTGTTAATAAATTGAAAAGATCAAAGACATTCGTATTGTTGAAAAGGTTCTTCGATTCCTCACAACCAAGTTTGAACATGTGGTTATGGCTATTAAAGAATCAAAAGATTTAGAAAATTTCTCCATTGAAGAGTTGATGGGATCGTTGCAAGTTCATGAGCAATGAATGCAAAAGAATGCCGGATCTATGATACTAGAACAAGCATTGGAGTCAAGTTTGACTCTAAATGAACAAAAGACTAGTCATAGTCATGGAAGCTCCCATTTTTGAGGTGGCCACACCAATAGCGATCATGCAAGAGGAAGATGGCGTGGATATAATCTAAGCAATCTAAAAATCGAAAAAATCTACAAAATTTTACCAATTTTCGTGGTAGAGGAGATGATAGAGGCCGATCCACACGAGGTCATGGAAATATGAAAAATATTCAGTGCCGAAATTGCAACAAATTCAGCCATTATGTGTCAGATTGTTGGAGCAATCAAGATGAACGATCCAATTATGCCAAAGCATCAAATCATGGAGAGGAAAAAACCACACCCTTCCTTGCACAAGAGAAAGGCTGTGATCAGTCGGATGTGTGGTATCTTGACATGGGTGCAAGCAATCACATGTATGACGACAAAAAGCTCTTTATGGAACTCACAGAAGGAGTTCATGGCGATGTGACATTTGGTGACTTATCAAAAACTCCGGTGAAAGGTAAAGGTAAAATCAAATTTTACCAGAAAAATGGTGAGCCGCAATTCATCTCTAATGTATATTACGTACCCAACATGAAAAGTAACATCCTCGGCATCGGCCAACTACTTGAAAAGGGGTATGTGGAACACATGGAGAACTCAGTTATGTCATTAATAGATGCAAGCGGTAGACATGTGACACGGGTTCAAATTGTGAAAATTGAATGTTCCCACTCTATATAAACACAATGCTCGAGAAGTGTCTTTATAAACGTGCCAATAATGAATCATGGAAGTGGCATCTTCACTTTGGACATATGAATTTTAATGGCCTTAAGCTCCTTTCCTCATCAAGCATGGTGCATGGATTGCATGCTATTGAAGCTTCAGAACATGTGTGTGGGGCGTGCACACTTGCTAAGCAATAAAGGAACTCCTTCCCAGTTGGGGTATCCCAAAGAGCAAAGGAGCCATTGTAATTGGTTCACATTGATATCTGTGGACCTAGGGAGACACCATCTCTTGGAGGTAATAAATTTCTCATTACCTTCATTGATGATTACAGTAGAAAACTTTGGTTATTCCGCATTAAAGAAAAGTCTGCAGCCTTTTCTATTTTTTAAATTTTCAAAACCTGAATTGAAAATGAAAGTGACTACTAAATCAAGGTCCTCAGATCTGATAGAGGTGGGGAGTACAACTCAAATGTTTTTCGAGAATATTGTAGGGAACAGGGCATTAAGAAGCAACACATTGTAGCTTACATGCCACAACAAAATGCAATTACGAAACGGAAGAACTGCACCATCCTCGACATGACGAGGACAATGTTGAATGAGAAATGCCTACCGAAGAGCTTTTGGGGAGAGGTAGTTGTATGTACTGCATATCTGTGCAATTGGTGTCCCACAAAGAGTGTCAAGTTCATGACACCATAGGAGGCATGAAGCAGCTACAAACCGAGTGTGGCGCACGTTAAAATCTTTAGGTGTATTTCCTATGCTCAAGTTCCAAAAGTAAGAAGGAAAAAACTTGATGATCGTAGCAAGAAGTGTATCTTCATCGAGTACAACGAAGAGTCAAAGACATACAAGAGCTCTATAACCCACTAACTAATTAGGGGGTGGAAAGTAGAGAGTGTTCTGCGAGGTAGAAGCTTCGAAGTGGAACCAGGAAAATTCGGCCAAAGAAAATTAGGTTGAGGTCGAAGAAAATGAAGAAGAGAGGCATGTAAATCAGGAGCAGACACCCACATCACCCCCTTTAGATCGCAGAAGTTTGGGAGTACGTTCCATCTCCCCTAGAAGTATTTCGTCAAATCAGAATTCAACCAGCACATCTTCATCCAATTCTCCTTCACCCTTGGCTCTTATCAAAATGAGAAGTCTCAACGAAATCTACATAGAAATTAAGGAAGTGAATTTGCTCTGCCTGTATGTGGAACATGGGCTTCTCAAATTCGATGAGGCCATGAATGAAGAAAGTTAAAAAAAGGCTATGGAAGAAGAGATCCATGCTATCAAGAAGAATCACACATAGGATTTGATCTCACTCCCTAAAGGCTAGAGGATCATTTGTCTTAAATGGGTGTATAAAATCAAGCAGAATGCTAATGGTAGGATTGAACAATATAAGGCAAGGCTCGTAGAAAAGGGCTACAAACAGAAATATGGGGTAGACTATGAAGAAGTGTTTGCCCCAGTTGCTTGCATTGACACTGTAAGGATGATTATCTCCCTTGCAGCTCATCATAGTTGAATGATTTACTAATTGGATGTGAAATTCACATTCTTAAATGGAGTACTCGAAGAAGAAGTCTATGTTGTCCAACCTAAATGCTTTGTCATGCAAGGGGGAGGATCACAAAGTGTATCGGCTGAAGAAAGCTCTCTATGGGTTGAAGCAAGCTCTACGTGCCCAGAATGCACGCATCAACAATTATCTTCAAGAAAATGGCTTTGCGAATGTGGACAATGCACCCGGAATATCCTAATCTCATCATGCAGGCGTGGAAGGAAGACCTTTCTGACCAGCCTTTAACAAATCTCATGCTGAAATTGCGGAAGTAAAGAATCATTTAAAGGAGTGGAATAAATCTATTTTTGGGGACATTTTTCAACAGCTCAAATCGGTGGAGCAAGGCATTACCAGGATGGAAGATCAAGATCCGACGTCGCAGTATACCAGCCAGGAGGAGCTCTGCGAAGCCAAAAAACGCCTTGAACAACTAGAGTTGGCAGAAGAAATCTTTTAGAAACAGAGAGCGCGCAACAATTGGCTAACCGAAGGGGACCGCAACACTAAATACTTTCACTTATCAGCCATTGATAAGATAATGAGGGCTTCTATTGATGAAATACAACTAGAGTCTGGCCTCAAAACCTCTTATCCAAAGCAGATTCAGGATGAAGCGGTGCATTTCTTCTCCACGCTGTTCACTTCCGAACCGAATAATATCCAAGACAACCTCCTCAAGTCAATCCCGCAGGCTGTGACGGCTGCGGATAATGAGTTGCTGATGAGCTACCCCTCTTTGGATGAGGTTAAAAGAGCAGTTATGACCATGCCTACGAACGGCGCTCCCGGGCCCGATGGGCTGTCAGGCAGTTTCATTGCTAATCGCTGGGATATTGTCGGTCCCGATATTCATAAAGCTGTCACACAGTTTTTTCTGGGTGGAAATCTGCCACGTGCTTTCTTGACCTCTCTCATATGTTTGATTCTTAAGACGACGGCCCCCCGAGCTTTTTCGGACTTTCGCCCCATCAGCCTTTGTAACTGTGTGTATAAGATTTTTGCTAAAGTTATAGCTGATAGATTGGCGACGGTCCTCCTAAAAATTATTTCCCTAGAGCAAGGAGCCTTTGTTAGGGGCCATTCAATAGCGGAGAGTGTGGCATTGGCTCAGGAAATGGTCAGAGAGATTGATAGGAAAGTCCGAGGTGGGAATTTAATTCTAAAGCTGGATATGGAAAAGGCGTATGACCGCCTCGAATGGAATTTTTTGATAAGGGTTCTTCAGCGTTTTGGTTTCTCTCGAACTTGGATCCAAATGATAGACAAGTGCTTGACTAATAACTGGTTTTCCATCCTAATCAACGGATCTGCTTGTGGTTTCTTCAAGTCGTCTAGGGGTCTTTGCCAAGGGATCTGTTATCTCTGAGCCTTTTCATCCTAGCTGCTAAAGTTCTTAGTAGAGACTTTGCCAATCTCGTCCTCAGTTAGAAATGCTTCCCGTTTAGGCTCAAACGTGGCTACAAATAGATCATGCACCTTTTATATGCCAATGATACAGTCCTCTTCTTCAATAGAAGAAGCTCTACTATTAAAGTGATGACAGATTTTCTTTCTTCCTACCAAGCGGCGTCAGGCCAACGCATCAATTTTCACAAAAGCTGCACGTATCTCCCTTCCTCTATGCCAGTCAGTAGGATTCGAAGCATTCAGCGGCACATCGGGACCCCTTCCTTCTCGACATCCTTTACATATCTTGGTGTTCCCCTTCTCAAAGGTCAGTCAAGAGCATCTTTCTTCCGCCCCTTGCAGGAAAAAATTGAAAACAAAATTTAAGGGTGGAAGGCTCGAATTCTCTCTCAAGTAGGAAGGTGCACTCTTATTAAGCATGTCCTTTGTGGGATCCCAATCCATACGATGTCGACAACTACGATTCCGTCTCAAACCCTTCAGAGGATGGAATCATGTTTTTCCAATTTTCTTTGGGGTTGGAATGAAGGTTTCAAAAAATGTCATTGGATTAAATGGGCAAAAATATCTATGCCCATAGAGGAAGGCGGTCTGGGAATCAGAAAACTCAGCGATGTGATGGCGGCTCTCAGATTGAAGATGGCCTGGAATGCAAAAGTGCGGGGGGGGGGTGGAACAATAGCTTGTGGGCTGATTTTACTGTGTCGCGATATGGTCCTATTATTGATGTAGATTCTGGCGGGTCCAGATCCTCCTTTTCCCCTTTGTGGAAACACATTCGCTCGCTCTCCCCTGTTCTGGACAGCCACTTGCTTTGGAAGGTAGGTCGCGGTTCCATGAGCATCTGGCGGGAGAACTGGACAGGGCTTGGGCGCTTAGCGGACCTGATCGATCAGCCTCTTCCCACTGATCTGCTCCATTTGACAGTAAACGACCTGCTCTCCCCGGAAGGATTTAACCCGCAATCTCTAGCAACAGATCTGATTCCAGCGTCTGTAAAGGAGTACATTACACACGCAAGACCAGCCAGACCGTCTCCTCTGGCCACACGAACAGTCAGGCGATTTTTCAGTCAAATCAGGATGGAAGGTGTGTAGAATGGCTGGGCAGGCGACCAACTGGGCCACTCGCATCTGGCATAAGAAAATCCCAAACAAGATTTTCATTTTCCTGTGGAGGCTTTTTCATCGTGCTATTCCCACGGACGACAAGATCCAATCGTGAGGCATCTCCCTAGCTTTCAGGTGTGTATGTTGTGATGATTTGCAGAATTTCTCCCCTCAATCTGAAATGCTGAACCACCTTTTCTGTCGGGGGGCTATTGCGAGCACAGTAAGGACAGAGTTCAGGCATATTTTCAGTATTCACTCCACCCATCCAGCATCGATCTCCAATCTGTTCTCGTCCTGGTGGGATCCCACCATTCCAGGTTGGGAAACATCCTTTCTTCATCGCATAACCCCATGTCTCATTGTGTGGGAGATATTGAAAGAAAGGAACTCAGCCAAGTACGAGGGAACTAGACCAGCCAGTAGCAAGATCATTGGAAATGTCAAATGGCTCATTGGGAAAATCTTCCACGGTTCTCAGGCTTTAAACTAGGTGGCCCCCCGCCTCGGGCTTACTTAAAGACTTATATCACTACAAGAAAAGCCACTTTTACCAACGAAAATTTTCGTAGGCAAAAGTCTAATTTTCGTAGGCAAAAAGTTTTACCCGCGAAAATTTTTGTTGGCAAATTCCTTGCTAAAAGTTCGAGGGGGAAACCTTTTACCCATGAAAAGAAAAATTCGTTGGTAAAGGTAAGACTTTTGCCAACGAAATATTTCGCAGGCAAAACATTTTACCAATGCTAATTTTCGTTGGAAAAAATATTGACAAAACTTTTTACCTACGAATAATTTTGTAGGTAAAAATATTTACGGGACTTTTTAGCTACCAAAAATTTCATAGCTAAAAATATTTAAAGATTTTTTTCCTACGAATATTTTACTAGCTAAAAATATTTAAAACACTTTTTTACCTACCAACAATTTCGTAGCTAAAAATATTTATAAGACTTTTTACCTACCAACAATTTTGTAGCTAAAAATATTTACAAGACCTTTTACCTACGAATATTTTCGTAATTAAAAATATTGAAAACACTTTTTACCTACCAATGGTTTCGTAGCTAAAAGGTATTTACAAGACATTTACCCACAAATATATTCGTAGGTAACCGTACTTAGAAAACTTTTACCTACCACTATTTTCGTAGGTAAAAATATTTACCAAACATTTTCCTGCGAATGGTATCATAGGTAAAAATACTTACAAAATGTTTAGCTACGAATATTTTCGTAGGTAAAAACATGGATGGGACTTTTAACTACGAAAATATTCGTAGGTAAAAACTTGGATGAGACTTTTACCTACGAAAATATTCGTAGGTAAAAACTTCGATGAGACTTTTACCTACGAAAATTTTCGTAGGTAATATTATTACACAAAATTCTTGATATACACCTGATATACACCTGTTACAATATATTTCTTGATATACACCTGTTATGTAATATATTTCATCATATTCACATTCACATTCACATCCATTTAACTCCAAAGTATATAAATAAATCTATCCAAACATAAACTACATCATGCATAAATACATATAAATTTAACATCGTAAATAAAATACAAAAAATCCATCCATTTAACTCCAAAGTACATAAATAAATCCATTCAAACATTAACTATATTATGCATAAATGCATATAAATTTAACATCGTAAATAAAATACAAAAAAATCCAATTAGGTGTGGCGGTGCAGAGAGTGCGCCCTCCTTGTTACTGATGCACTGCTTGTACCGCTTGTGTAACAAAGAGCGGTACTCCTTGAACCACTCTTTGATCATATCATCAACGGCAAAGGAAATGTGCGGAACACTCAAATCCAATTCAAATTTATCCTGCAATTTCGTAAATAATAGATTAAGGCAATAAACTTATTAAGAAAATAACTTAACCGTAAATAAACTTTTATCAAATAAATTAGGATTTATAAGTATAGGTTTAGGTTTAGGTTAAGGTTAAGGTTTAGGTTTAGGTTTAGGTTTAGGTTTAAGTTTAGGTTATAGGTTATAGGTTATAGCTTTAGGGAATTGAGAATAGGTTAAGGTTTAGGTTAACGAAATCGGGTTCGGGTTCAGGATCGGGTTTAGGTTTGGGTTTTCATGTTTAGGTTTAGGTTTAGGTTAGAGAGTTGAGATCAGGATTAGGTGTAGGTTTAGGTTTAGGGATTTAAGAATACATTTAGGTTTTAAGTTTAGGTTTAGGTTTAATTTTTAGTTTATAGGTTTAGGTTATAAGTTTAGGTTTAGGTTAAGGTTAGGTTATAGGTTATAAGTTTAAGTTATAGCTTATAGGTTATAGGTTAAGGTTTAGGATATAGGTTTTGGTTTAGGTATGTTATAGGTTTTGGTTTAGGTTTAGGTTTGGATTTTAGGTTTAGGTTAAGGTTATAGGTTTTGGTTAGGCTTAGGTTAAGGTTATAGGTTATAGGTTATAGCTTTAGGGAAGTGAGAATAGGTTAAGGTTTAGGTTTAGGAAATCGGGTTTGGGTTCAGGATCGGGTTTAGGTTTGGGTTTTCAAGTTTAGGCTTAGGTTTAGGTTAGGGAGTTGAGATTAGGATTAGGTGTAGGTGTAGGTTTAGGTTTAGGGATTTGAGAACACATTTAGGTTTTAGGTTTAGGTTTAGGTTTAAGTTTTAGGTTTAGGTTATAGGTTTAAGTTTTAGGTTTAGGTTATAAGTTATAGCTGTAGGGAACCGGGAATAGGTTAAGGTTTAGGTTTAGGAAATCGGGTTCAGGTTCGGGTTCGGGACGGGGTTTAGGTTTGGGTTATCAAGTTTAGGTTTAGGTTTAGGTTAGGGAGTTGAGAATAGGATTAGGTGTGGGTTTAGGTTTAGGGATTTGAGAACACATTTAGGTTTTAGGTTTAGGTGTAGGGTTAGGTTTAGGTTTTAGGTAAGTTATAGGTTATATCTATAAGGAATTGAGAATCAGTTATGGTTTAGGTTTAGGAAATCAGGTTCGAGTTCGGGATCGGGTTTTGGTTTTGGTTTTCAAATTTAGGTTTATATTTAGGTTAGGGAGTTGAGATTAGCATTAGTTGTAGGTTTAGGATTAGGGATTGGAGAACACATTTAGGTTTTAGGTTTACGTTTAGGTTTAGGTTATAGGTTATAGCTATAGGGAATTGAGAATAGGTTAAGGTTTAGGTTTAGTAAATCGGGTTCGGGTTTGTGATCGGGTTTTTCTTTGGGTTTTCAAGTTTAGGTTTAGTTTTAGGTTTAGGGAGTTGAGATTAGCATTAGGTGTAGGTTTAGGATTAGGGATTGGAAAACACATTTAGGTTTTAGGTTTACATTTAGGTTTATGTTATAGGTTTAGGTTATAGGCAGGTTATATGTTATAGCTGTAGGGAATTGAGAATAGGTTAAGGTTTAGTTTTAAGAAATCGGGTTCGGGTTCGGGATCGGGTTTTGCTTTGGGTTTTCAAGTTTAGGTTTAGGTTAGGAAGTTGAGATTAGCATTAGGTGTAGGTTTAGGTTTAGGGATTTGAGAACACATTTAGGTTTTAGGTTTAGGAAATGGTTTAGGTTTTAGGTTAAGGTTATAGGTAGGTTATAGGTTATAGCTATAGGGAATTGAGAATAGGTTAAGGTTTAAGTTTAGGAAATCGGGTTCCGGTTCGGGATTGGGTTTTGGTTTGGGTTTTTAAGTTTAGGTTAGGGAGTTGAGAATAAGATTCGGTGTAGGTTTAGGTTTAGGGATTTGAGAACACATTTAAGTTTTAGGTTTAGGTTTAGGTTTAGGTTTTAGGTTTAGGTTTTAGGTAGGTTATAGGTTATATCTATAGGGAATGAGAATCGGTTATGGTTTAGGTTTAGGAAATCGGGTTCGGGATTGGGTTTTGGTTTGGGTTTTCAAGTTTAGGTTTAGGTTTAGGTTAGAGAGATGAGATTAGCATTAGGTGTAGGTTTAGGATTAGGGATTTGAGAACACATTTAGGTTTTAAGTTTAGGTTTAGGTTTAGGTTTTAGGTTATAGCTATAGGGTATTGAGAATTGGTTATGGTTTAGGTTTAGGAAATCGGGTTCGGGTTCGGGATCGGGTTTTGGTTTGGGTTTTCAAGTTTAGGTTTAGGTTTAGGTTAGGGAGATGTGATTAGCATTAGGTGTAGGTTTAGGATTTGGGATTGGAGAACACATTTAGGTTTTAGGTTTACGTTTAGGTTTAAGTTATAGGTAGGTTATAGGTTATAGCTGTAGGGAATTGAGAATAGGTTAAGGGGTTTAGGAAATCGGGATCGGGATCGAGTTTTGCTTTAGGTTTTCAAGTTTAGGTTTAGGTTTAGGTTAGGGAGTTGAGATTAGCATTAGGTGTAGGTTTAGGTTTAGGGATTTAAGAACACATTTAGGGTTTAGGTTTAGAAAATGGTTTAGGTTTTAGGTTAAGGTTATAGGTAGGTTATAGGTTATAGCTATAGGGAATTGAGAATAGGTTAAGGTTTAAGTTTAGGAAATCGGGTTCCGGTTCGGGATTGGGTTTTGGTTTGGGTTTTTAAGTTTAGGTTAGGGAGTTGAGAATAAGATTCGGTGTAGGTTTAGGTTTAGGAATTTGAGAACACATTTCGGTTTTAGGTTTAGGTTTAGGTTTAGGTTTTAGGTAGGTTATAGGTTATAGGTATAGGGAATTGAGAATCGGTTATGGTTTAGGTTTAGGAAATCGGGTTCGGGATCGGGTTTTGGTTTGGGTTTTCAAGTTTAGGTTTAGGTTTAGGTTAGGGAGATGAGATTAACATTAGGTGTAGGTTTAGGATTAGGGATTTGAGAACACATTTAGGTTTTAAGTTTAGGTTTAGGTTTAGGTTTTAGGTTATAGCTATAGGGAATTGAGAATCGGTTATGGTTTCGGTTTAGGAAATCAGGTTCGGGTTCGGGATCGGGTTTTGGTTTGGGTTTTCAAGTTTAGGTTTAGGTTTAGGTTAGGGAGATGTGATTAGCATTAGGTGTAAGTTTAGGATTTAGGATTGGAGAACACATTTAGGTTTTAGATTTACGTTTAGGTTTAAGTTATAGGTTTAGGTTATAGGTAGGTTATAGGTTATAGCTGTAGGGAATTGAGAATAGGTTAAGGTTTAGGTTTAGGAAATCGGGATCGGGATCGAGTTTTGCTTTAGGTTTTCAAGTTTAGGTTTAGGTTTAGGTTAAGGAGTTGAGATTAGCATTAGGTGTAGGTTTAGGTTTAGGGATTTGAGAACACATTTAGGTTTTAGGTTTAGGAAATGGTTTAGGTTTTAGGTAGGTTATAGGTTATAGCTATAGGGAATTGAGAATAGGTTAAGGTTTAGGTTTAGGAAATCGGGTTTGGGTTCGTGTTTGGGATCGGGTTTTGCTTTGGGTTTTCAAGTTTAGGTTTAGGTTTAGGTTTAAATTAGGGAGTTGAGATCAGGATTAGGTGTAGGTTTATGTTTAGGTTTAGGTTTAGGTTAGGGAGTTGACAATAGGATTAGGTGTAGGTTTAGGTTTAGGGATTTGAGAACACATTTAGGTTTTAGGTTTAGGTTATAGGTAGGTTATAGGTTATAGATATAGGGAATTGAGAATCGGTTATGGTTTAGGTTTAGGAAATCGAGTTCGGGTTCGGGATCAGGTTTTGGTTTTGGTTTTCAAGTTTAGGTTTAGGTTTAGGTTAGGGAGTTGAGAATAGGATTAGGTGCGGGTTTAGGTTTAGGTATTTGAGAACACATTTAGGTTTTAGGTTTAGGTTTAGGTTTAGGTTTTAGGTTTAGGTTATAGGTAGGTTATAGGTTATAGCTATAGGGAATTGAGAATAGGTTATGGTTTAGGTTTAGGAAATCGGGTTCGGGATAGGGTTTAGGTTTGGGTTTTCAAGTTTAGGTTTAGGTTAGGGAGTTGAGATTAGGATTAGGTGTAGGTTTTGGTATAGGTATTTGAGAACACATTTAGGTTTTAGGTTTAGGTTTTAGGTTTAGGTTATAGGTTATAGTGTAGGGAATTGAGAATCGGTTATGGTTTAGGTTTAGGAAATCGGGTTCGGGTTCGGGATTGGGTTTTGGTTTGGGTTTTCAAGTTTAGGTTTAGGTTTAGGTTAGGGAGTTGAGAATAGGATTAGGTGTAGGTTTAGGTTTAGGGATTTGAGAACACATTTAGGTTTTAGGTTTAGGTTTAGGTTTAGGTTTAGGTTTTAGGTTTATGTTATAGGTTATAGTGTAGTAGGAATTGAGAATCGGTTATGGTTTAGGTTTAGAAAATTGGGTTCGGGTTCGGGATTGGGTTTTGGTTTGGGTTTTCAAGTTTAGGTTTAGGTTAGGGAGTTGAGAATAGGATTAGGTGTAGGTTTAGGTTAGGGAGTTGAGAATAGGATTAGGTGTAGGTTTAGGTTTAGGGATTTGAGAACACATTTAGGTTTTAGGTTTAGGTTTAGGGTTAGGTTTTAGGTTTAGGTTATAGGTAGGTTATAGGTTATAGTTGTAGGGAATTGAGAATAGTTTATGGTTTAGGTTTAGGAAATCGGGTTTGGGTTCGGGATCGGGTTTAGGTTTGGGTTTTCAAGTTTAGGTTTAGGTTTAGGTTAGGGAGTTGAGATTTGGATTAGGTGTAGGTTTAGGTTTAGGGATTTGAGAACACATTTAGGTTTTAGGTATAGGTTATAGGTTATAGGTTATAGCTGTAGGGAATTGAGAATCGGTTATAGTTTACGTTTAGGAAATCGGGTTCGGGTTCGGGTTCGGGATTGGGTTTTGGTTTGGGTTTTCAAGTTTAGGTTTAGGTTTAGGTTAGGGAGTTGAGAATAGGATTAGGTGTAGGTTTAGGTTTAGGGATTTGAGAACACATTTAGGTTTAGGTTTAGGTTTAGGTTTAGGTTTTAGGTTTAGGTTATAGGTTATAGGCTGTAGGGAGAATTGAGAATCGGTTATGGTTTAGGTTTAGAAAATCGAGTTCGGGTTCGGGATTGGGTTTTGGTTTCGGTTTTCAAGTTTAGGTTTAGGTTAGGGAGTTGAGAATAGGATTAGGTGTAGGTTTAGGTTAGGGAGTTGAGAATAAGATTAGGTGTAGGTTTATGTTTAGGGATTTGAGAACACATTTAGGTTTTAGGTTTAGGTTTAGGTTTAGGTTTTAGGTTTAGGTTATAGGTTATAGTGTAGGGAATTGAGAATAGTTTATGGTTTTGGTTTAGGAAATCGGGTTTGGGTTCGGATCGGGTTTAGGTTTGGGTTTTCAAGTTTAGGTTTAGGTTTAGGTTAGGGAGTTGAGATTTGGATTAGGTGTAGGTTTTGGTTTAGGGATTTGAGAACACATTTATGTTTTAGGTTTAGGTGTAGGTTTAGGTTTTAGGTTTGGGTTATAGGTTATAGTTGTAGGGAATTGAGAATAGGTTAAGGTTTAGGTTTAGGAAATCGGGTTCGAGTTCGAGATCGGGTTTAGGTTTGGGTTTTCAAGTTTAGGTTTAGGTTTAGGTTAGGGAGTTGAGATTAGGATTTGGTATAGGTTTAGGTTTAGGGATTTGAGTTTAGGTTATAGGTTTAGGTTTAGGTTTTAGGTTTAGGTTTAGGTTTAGGTTTGGGTTTTGGGATTTGAGAATGGGTTCTCTAGTTATAGGTTTTGGTTTCGGTTTTGAGATTTGATAATGGGTTCGAGTTTAGGTTATAGGTTTTGGTTTTGGTTTAAGTTTTAGGTTTTGATTTAGGTTATAGGTTATAGGTTTATGTTAAGGTTTAGGTTTAGGTTATAGGTTCATGTTAAGGTTTAGGTTTAGGTTATAGGTTTATGTTAAGGTTTAGGTTTAGGTTTTGGGATTTGAGAATGAGTTCGGGTTTAGGTTATAGGTTTTGGTTCTAGTTTAGGTTGTAGGTTTTGGTTTAGGTTATAGGTTATAGGTTTAGGTTAAGGTTCGAGTTTAGGTTATAGGTTTTAGGAATTGAGAATGCGTTCGGGTTTAGGTTATAGGTTTTGGTTTTGGTTTATGTTATAGGTTTTGGGATTGGAGAATGGGTTCGAGTTTAGGTTATAGGTTTTGGTTTTGGTTTAGGTTTAGGTTTTGGTTATAGGTTTTGGATTTGAGAATGGGTTATGGTTTAGGTTTAAGAAATCGGGTTCGAGGTTTGGGATTGGGTTTAAGTTTGGGTTTTCAAGTTTAGGTTTAGGTTTAGGTTAGGGAGTTGAGATTAGGATTAGGTGTAGGTTTAGGTGTAGGTTTAGGTTTAGGGAATTGAGTTTAGGTTATAGGTTTTGGGATTTGGGAATGGTTTTAGGTTATAAGTATAGGTTTAGGTTAGGTTATAAGTTAAGGTTTAGGGATTTGAGTTTACATTATAGGATTAGGTTAAGGTTTTGGTTTAGGTTATAGGTTATAGGATTTGAGAATGGGTTCGGGTTTAGGTTATAGGTTTTGATTTAGGTTTAGGTTATAGGTTTTGATTTAGGTTATAGGTTATAGGTTATAGGTTTTGGTTATAGGTTCTAAGATTTGAGAATGGGTTCGAGTGTGGTCCCTGCAAATACAAATATAAACATGGCCTGTCCAAATGGCCAGGCCCTTTCAATGTCATCCATAGGAAATGGACAGCTTCATCATGGTCATAACAGCAGTTCTCACCTTCCAAGAACCCCCGTTCATCCGGATAGCTCCGACGCACATCCGGGTCTGCTCCATTAATTTCGAGCAAATACATAAACACTGCCTGTCCAAATGGCCAGGCCCCTCCAATGTCATCCATAGGAAATGGACAGCTTCATCATGGTCATAAAACGGTTCCCACCTTCCAGGGACCCCCGCTCTTCCGGATAGCTCAGATACACATCCGGGTCTGCTCCATCAATTTCGAGCAAATACATAAATACGGCCTGTCCAAATGGCCAGGCCACTCCAATCATGTGCATTCTTGACAAGAGAGGTACCAGATGCTTGAATCTGAAATATGCAGCTCCAATCCTTACACATGAAACATCCACCTGAAAGAATGCGTATAACCGTCATGTTTGAGTAATCAATACAAGAATCTACAAGTAAAACCATAAAACCAGAGATACTCATTGTATTTTTAGGATCTCTTATTAAGCAACCTAGACCTCGTATTCGCCCTCTACTGTCAGAACCAACCAACGGTAAAACATTGTAAATCAAGTTATTTGGATATTCATAATTACCATAAAACTTAAGTAATTTTTTAATTTTATCAGTTCACCTCTGTAAGGGCATCATCCACACTGGTCATCCTAGAAGTAGGATTACTTTTTGCTACAAGGTCCATTTCTTTCCATCACCTGATAAAGAGAAAGCAAGATTTAAAGATAGAAATAGGAAAATGGATGGGGCACTCTTGTACGTCTATCAAGACCATCCAAATGATGGGCACATTGTGGATGGAGAAAATCTCCAAAATCACACTGATCACCAAGAAATCCTAACCATGCATTTGATGGCTATAAAATGGATGGTTAAAAGAAAGTGATCTTGCACATGCTTGTGTAGCAAGCAGATGTCATGATGGGTTGATGCAATACAAATGTAGGTCACTCATGATGGAAGTTGGGCATTTGGTTTCTCCAAAACTCACAGATCAGGAACAGAGATGGAGGTAAGTGGACACCCTTTCCAAATTCCTTCAGTTCGGTCTCCTGTAAAATGAAATGAATTGGGGCTGCCCTATCTGATTCAATTGGTGCTACTGCCATCTGAGCAGACCCTATAAGTATCTAATAGCCCCCATACATACTTACACCATCCTAGAAACAGGAAAAAGAGATATCAAGTACCAGATGCCAGGGAGTATGCATATTCCATGCATTTGGTGCAGTGTTTTCTGATTTCCTTTTTTAACACAAAATGAAAGGGTGTGTTTTGTATGCATATGTGAACAATTGGAATGTAATAATGAAACATACAATTCAATCTAGGGAAATGGCTAAATTGTAATTACATTTCCCTGTATTTATTGCTAGTGAGCCCATATCACAGTATATTCATTAGAATTACAATTTGGAAGGAACATGAGTCCTTCAATATCAGTCCTAGGAACAAATTGGTCATTTTGAAAGACTAATTGCTGCAATTGGAATTGCTAAGGTGCTTAAATGCATGATTTAAACGGGATCGCATGCATTAGAAACAGGGAATTGAAATTACAGTTTTGTTGTCACATGAATTAGAATGTTGCCATTGCCACTTTGGTCATTTCCTCAATATTGAATTGAATGCATCCAATTCAGTTTGAACAAGCATCCAAAAGCACTCTTAAGATGCTCCTGGATGCAAAACTAGACTGATTTGTGGAAAATTAGTTGGGTAAAAGGGGCAATGGCCAATTTTAATTGCATTTCGTATTGTGACAACAGATCTTGAATAGTGGATATCTTGCTTTGGTTTGGCAACTCTGGGTGGCTTTTGATCTATGAATTTAGAAATGTTATAGCAAATAATAATCACATGGTTAGGATCATTCAACACGAGCAAATTTTAAAAAGGAATGGCAAAAATTCCAGCTCTTCGGGCCCTTATTCCCTGCAGCTTGTACTACAAAAAATCCAGCTCTTTGGGGAAATAACAGGAATATGTCAAAGACGTATACATATCCCAACTACACAAAGAAGAGAATAGAAACAGGAACAATTTCTACAAACCAGAATTGGTACTTGGCATAAAAGAGCTTCATAGCATTATCTTTAGGGTGCATTTGGTTGCACCAAATATATGAAATTTCATGATTAATCGGTCTAATTTGGAACAAATATCATGTTTCTTGCAATAGTTGCACATCAAGAATGTCATTCTTGCAAACACAGTTTTCTTGTGTGAGAATCTGCAAATACAAAAGAAAAAAAAAAGTGGAATCAAGTATCCCCTTATTTTAACTTATGAGAATCTGCAAATACAAAAGGGAGAAAAAAGTGGGATTTGCAAACACAGTTTTCTTATGTGAGAATTTGTAAAATGAAAATTGTCCACATAATGACTTCTACTACTATGCTAAATTATCGAACCCGCATAATCAAATCCACAAGGATGGATGGTGTTGAAAGTTATTTTCTGACTAAATGGTAGATAAATGGATCTCGTCTCCTTTCATATTTTAAATACCCGAGGGAAGGGATTGGGCCTCTGCCCATGAAGTAAAGCGAAAGCTCGAATCAACCCATCTAGAAAATGATAGTTATTTATAGGAAAGGTAGTAGTTGTTGTGGCTGTGGTGGTGGTTGTATCTGCTCCAAAAGCTGTATCTTGGTTGTGATTGGATTGCTGAATAGATGGCACTGGAGATAGAATGCTCAATTTTTGAAAGTTGTAATGGCACAAATGTGAGCAAACATGGACAAAATAAGACAAGTAGACCCCACATGTATGGATGTAAATTGGACAGTTATTTACACCCTTTATTCTTAATGTACACACCCTTTTCTTTCTACTTTGGTATGAGATAGTGGTACAGGATCATGTAGTGTGGAATGTGTCACACCCCGAACTCGGTAACCGGGCTCACAAAATTTTTGATCGCTGAATCCGGCGCCGACAACCTCCGTAGTACCCCATTCTCGGACCCCGACACCCATATACCAGGTTCCGATCCTGGGATGCTACAAGGAGGATTTCTAATAATCCATTTGATTCGTAATGAGCATAACCACAAGCATAACCCATGAACAATTACCACAAAAACACCACCACAAAATCCACTATGAACAAAAGCTTTGAGTACAAGGTGTATAAAAGGAAATACAAGATAGTGCAAATAACAAAACTCTAAAAGCTCGACTGCACGCTCCAACTGTGGCGAAGCTACGGCTGCGTCCTGGCATCACCTGCACGCATCAATCGTGCATAAGCTTATGAAAAGTTTAGAGGGCGGTGTAAGTGTGTGCGGACGTGCTCAGAATGCAAAGTCAGAGTAATGCGGAATCATGCTGATGATTACGTAAATGCAACCAGCCATACCAAGGCTATACAGTACAAGATATAAATGCAATCGGCCATAACAAGGCCATGCGATGCAACATGTAGGTTAAGCATGCCAACCCTCATACCAATGTAACTCCTCACTAGGGCACCAAATCAGTACGGTTCTCAGTATGGATAATCACTGGGGTTCAGTACACTCCAAATGACACTGTCTCTCTCCTAGCAACACAGTCCAAGTGAGCGTAAGAAACCTCACTATCCGCCTGGCCAATAGTCTGCCAACATCTATCCGGCAAGTCGATAGCGAACCCATTTTCGAGCTGGTCAAACTCAGCCTAGTAATGCCCTCTGCTCTCAGGCGAGTAAGGCCACACCCCTTTCCAACTGACCACGACACAGTGGGAGACGCGAACTCATGGTATTCGGCCCTCGTGCGCTTATAAATCCACTCGGTCTCGATGTTGGAGTCATCCTCTGGTACCATCGGGTTTAGGGACTTTCACCCAGTGACATCTATGGCACCCCAATTGCTTAGAACACGGTTTTCGGTATCCAACCAGCCACCCACGATGTGTCTGCGGAGGCTATGGCCTTGATGTCACTAGGGCATATCACAATCACACAAATGCAAGTGCATGTATCACACTATTAGTCATGTAACCATCCTGCGTGAGGCACGTGCTCATGTAGACAACTTCGCCAATCAGGGAGCCCGTAAACAGTCTGCCTGAAGGCATATGCTATGATCAGTCACTCCTCATAACAAGCATACATATGATGCATATGATCATGAATCATGTATCTATACTAAATATGTTGTACAATGATGGGCTCTGAGCAAAGCGAAGATGGGCCTAGGTAGCCTACCCACTACAAGTATGGGCCTATCAGTGGACCTTAGAGAGAGTGATAATGCGGACATCTAACCAACATTAGCCTTCAATGTAGACGTCAAACCATCATTGCTCCCAAGGCATAGCCCACTATAAAGGTCAACACATATACCATGGTGAAATCACACTACCATGGGCCTTAGGTACGTCCTATTGGGCCTCGACCCATGGGCCTTCATTACATCAAATGGGCCACATAATCATGGGGCTTATGTATAATAAAGTGGGCCTCAACAACGGGCCATAAGTACATCAGGATAGGCCTAGTTACATGGGCCTCATATATATCAAAGTGGGCCTCAACATTGGGCCACAAATACATCAAAATGGGCCTAATCACATGGGCCTCATGTTGCAGCCCATGATTGGCAAAATTAGAAGGACAGTGGGTCCAACACATTCATCACGGTGGGCTTGCCTAAGGTAGCCCATGTTTGGGGCACATAAATAGGATGGGCCCCACAAAATAAGTGAACAGTGTGAATAATGCACACATCATGGTGGGTCCCATGTGAGGCATACCATAATATTTATTTTCCATCCAGTCCATTGTCAAGGTCATAGGGCCCACCATAATATTTATTTTCCACCCAAGCTGTTCATAGGGTCACATAGCCTAGGGCCCACTGTAATGTTTACTTGCTACCCAACCTGTTTACAAGGTCACTCGGACCAAGGGGGGTCCCACTAGAATGTTTATTTGTCACCCAAACTATTCATAAGGTGGCACGCTCAGGGAGGGCCCACCGTAATGTTTATTTGCCATGCAACCTGTTCATAAGAACACGTGGGTCAGGGGGCCCACGGTAATGTTTATTTCATCCAACCGGTTCACAGGCCACACGGTCAGGGAGGGGGTCCCACCGAAATGTTTATTTGTCACCCAAACTGTTCATAAGGTGGCACGCTCAGGGAGGGCCACTGTGACGTGGTTCACAGATCCGACCCACTCATTAGGTGTGTCCCACTTGGCTGAGGGTTCAGACCAAGTTTCATCCGTATCCAAATTTCAGGTAGGCCCCACTATGTGATTTTATATGTTTTAGGCATGTTTTCACATGATTTTAGATGGTATGGCCCACTTGAGTTCCGTATACGGCTGATTTTTGGGTGGTCCGTGGCCAGGGGGAGGCCCACCTAATGCACGGTGCTGATGCTCGAAACGCATCACGGTGGGGGCCCATAGCTGGAGCCGTGAGGCCTAGCCACCCGTTCGCACGCCCAGAGCGCGCGCCGTACTGCAAGTGCCCAGCAAAGACGTGCCAGCCACGCCACCTTTGTGTTTTTTTTTTTAAATGGGGCCCACCGAGATGTGATTCACAATCCAGCCCACCCATTATGTGTGTCCCACTTGTCTGGCCGTCTAGACTGAGTTTCAACTGCATCCAAACTCCAGGTGGGTCCCACCAAGTACTTTTATATGTTCTGGCATGTCTTCACATGGTTTTAGATGGTATGGCCCACCCTGTGATCGGATCACCTTAAAACTTTGGCTCAACGCCTAAAATGATCTGGAGAATAGAATGGACGGCGTGGATCAGCCTTATACATCAAGGTGGGGCCTGCATGAGCAGCCTACCCCAAAAGCACTACTTTTTTTTGTTAGCTTGTTAGTACACCACCATGTCAGTACACAACACTCCATCTAGCCACCTTCTCGTCCAACGTCTCTGGACGTTGGACAATGTATACACGGGGCCTCATGGTGGGTCCCACATGCACGTGGCCCACCATGCACATGGCTCACCATGCATATTTATATATATACATATATTAATATATATTATAATAATATAATATAATATAATATGCTACTACATACATATATATGCATATATGAAGGGTGGATTTCACCTAAAATGCGGTGGACTACACCGTCTGATGGATGGAGTGGATTTAACATAATTTGGTGGGGCCCACAACATTCAAGGGGAAAAGAAGGAAAGAGAGAGATAGAGAAAGAGACAAGAGATAAAAGACGGTGATGGTGGGGCCCCGCCACTATGGGCCCCACATGATACAATTCATACATAAAAAAGGGTCCCACCAACAAGTGGCCCTAAGAAAAGAAATTTAACGGTGGATCACCCACCTTGTTGCGATTCTCCTTGCTCCCTTGGCTTGAAAACTCCTCACCTACGGTTCTTATGGACGTCGATCGGGTTTTAACGGTGCAGATGATGATTAGATGGTTGAGATGGAAGTTGAGGAGGTGGACCACACTTAGAAAATTTTAGGAGATTAGATTGCTTAGAGGAGGCTTGGACGTGTGAGAGGGAGGGAATGAGAGAATGAGAGAGAGAAAGAAATAAAATAAAGGAAGAAGGGATGGAGGGAGTGGTGTGATGATGTCATGGGTAAGGGTGGCTTTGAAAAATGGGAGAGAGAGTTGACTTTGAGTAAAGCAGGCATGGGTTGCTTGTACCTAGGTATGGAAGTACATTTATGGTGGATTGATGGGACATCTCGTAGAGATTCCCTCAAGATTCGCAATGTGCGGCGTTTCTTCGAACCGAACGCTGACCCGTATCTCCTGAACTGGGTATCGGTTCGGTGTGCGAGTCGTGGCGTTAGAACCGCGGCGATGACGCGGTCGCCAAGATACAGGTTTCGGGTCGAGCCGACTTTGGCATGCGGGACTTGGCTTAGGATCGCGCGCAACGTTAGAAACGGGTCGAGAATTGGCGAAATTCGACTGGAAGGATCGCGAAGTCCTAAAGAATGGTACGGTCTAGGTTACAGGTCTTACAGAATGTCTCCCACAGCTAGTTGTACAGTTAGGTGATCCAGGCTATTGAAGTTTGAAAGAATGAACCCCCACTATGGATTGAACATTGTGTGAAATGTCCCAGATAGGAAGATCTGAACCATCCAATCCTTATCTTTCCTCCAATGAATGTAGATAATTAATGCTTTGTAGGCCACATGCTCAAAGGTTTAGGATTGTCTCATCGAGGAGACTTTTGGAGCATGGTCCACAACACACTGTGGATCCTAGCATATGAACAACTTGGATCCTCTCAAATTAAAGCATGAAATCAAGAGAAGAACATTGATATTCTGTAGGGTTCAATATATTATACACAGGCACCAAAAATTACTTTAAAAATCCATAATTGGCATACAAGCAATTTCAAAGTGAACTTTCCAAATTATGGATCCCAGTCTAAATGTATCATGTAGCAAAAATTATGCTTATTTGATTATTTGACCATTGGATTGGTGGACAATTGCTAAATGAATTAGCCCTACATTTGTCCTTGTTGCTGAATTAAGCTGTTGCAAATAATTTCAACCGAGCATCCAAACACAACTCCAAAGTTAAGACAAGACTTGCACAATAAAGACATCTTACGGAGCATCTTCCATTTTCATATGCTAACCCAACTAGGACGATCGACTATTCCGCCCATGTCATATTAGTATTACAGCAACGCAAACAACTGATCGCATCAAAATTTAAGTAGAAACTTCAGATGATGCAAGCATAAGACACCTACGAGCATATGGAGGGAGCAAATGCAGAGCATTTTTTTGCATATACTTTGTTGTCTCTTGGGTACTCTAACCAAACAAACATGGAACCTTAGCGCTGTGAAGATGAAACAAAAATAAAAATAAAAAAATCAAACAAACAAGGAACCTTACCCATGTGAAGGAACAACAAAAAACCAGGCATCTACATATGCATGCACCAATGATATACATTGCATCTCTGAAGTATCATTAAAATTTTATGACTTCTATCAGATTTAGGCAGGCTCAGTAACACACTTATTCATATGCGTCCAATGATATACATTGCATCTCTGAAGCTTTTAAACCATCACAAATACCTTTAATCTTTTCTCCATACCTCATTGATAATATTCGTCATCCATAGAGTTTCGTTAATCACATGGAAAGACACTGAATAATGGTAGATGGCCTATAAACCTGATATTTTCTCTTAATAAGAAACAAGTGTCCACAATTAAATCTATGAGAAAATATTCCAAATGAATGCTTGCCTCTAGATAGTGAAACTTACATATTTGGTAAATGGCAAAGACATGTAATCAGTCAAACATTTGGTATGCACGTCTCCTTTGGCATTTCGTCAAACATTTGGTATGCATCACAATTCAAAAGCCTCAAATCCCATTTAAAAAAACAAAAAACCTGAAAGCCATTCTCTACCCTGAATTCCTCAAATTTGGAAATTGACATTAATACATAGAAAGTAAAGGAAAATTTACATTAATAAAAAATAAAAATACATAAAAAATCATCACAAAGGTTTCTCACCTGCGACTTCAGATTTTCAACAACTTGTTTTGATGCATTTGTAGATGATTTTGGTTGATTTATGGCTGAAATCGAGCAAGATTTCGCAAGTATCTGTGAGGATTAGCATTAATCTCCAACACCTACATGAAACAAATGAAAAAAAAAAATGGTTAGAGCCTGGTTGGAAAATAAGGAGTATTAATCTAAAATGGGTATTCTGTTTAAATCACAATGAATCTCTATATAAGATTTTCAATTACTTCATTCCATAATTGTACAAAAAAGAAAAAAAAATCCAAAACAGGGAAAATGCACCAACGCACAAGAAGAACCCAAAAGATCTCAAACCAGATACTTGGATTCGATGATTGTTGGCTGGATTTCTCATCTCTGGATAGAATCCGGTGACTAGATTTCATGGGGGCGTGTGGTTGTGATAGGGTTAGGGTTTTGTCTCCCACCTTTAGATCAAACAAAGAGATATAAAGAGAGGTGACCGAAGAGGGAGAGGGAGAGGCGTAGAGAGAGAGAGGGAGAGGTGCAGAGAGAGAGGGAGGAGAGATGGAGGGAGAGGGAGAGGCGTAGAGAGAGAGAGAGAGAGAGAGAGAGAGAGAGAGAGAGAGAGGCGTAGAGAGAGAGAGAGAAGGAGAGATGGAGGGAGAGGGTGGGAGAGGCGCTGAGAGAGAGGGAGAGAGACACGGATGAGAGACAGGTTGGTTAGGGCCGGCGCCCTAACCAGTTCTCATTAGAAGTTTTGAACGGTGGTGTCACTCTCGCCACTGTTTTCTCTAGTGGGGTCCACTGGAGCTTTGGATGTGACTCATTCTTTGGATCTTACCCTAAAATGATCTCTCCAGATGGATGGACGGCGTGGATACAAAACATACATCATGGTGGGGCCCACAGAACTTGGTGACGTCACTTAGTAGCAGTCTCTCTACTCAACTTGTTAGTAGCCAATCCGCAGACAGGGAGACGAATTGGCTACCCCCTGACATCAGCCAATGGCTGGTGGTCGGTGCTTTGTGGGCCCCACCATGATGTATGTGTTTCATCCATGCCGTCCATCTATTTTTATAGATCATTTTATGTTATGAGAGAAAAAATGAGGTATATCGAAATCTCAAGTGGACCACATTACAGGAAACAGTGTTGAATGGACGGTGACCATTAAAAACGTTTTGGGGGCCATAAAGGTTTTGGATTAAACTGATATTTACTTTTTCATTTCATCTGGGTCTTTATGACCAAATCAACAGATTGGATGCCAAATAAACAGTACAATGGGCCTTAGGAGGATTTTAATGGTGGATATCCAATCATTATTGTTTTCTTGTGGTGTGGTCCACCTGAGATTTACATCCCTATCATTTTTTTCATCTATCTATAAAATTATCTGTAAAAATGGATGAACGGAATGGATGAAACAAATACATCATAATGGGGCCCACAGAACACCGACCACCAGCCATGGGGCTGGTGTCAAGGGAGTAGCCAATCCGTCTCCCAGAGAGAGTGGTCTGGGTGACGTCAGCAAGTTTTGTGGGTCCTATCATGAGGTATGTGTTATATCCAAACCGTCCATCCATGTGGCGAGTTTGTCATAAGGCTTGAGACAAAAAATAAGACAGATCAACTATCAACTGGACCACATGATCAAAAGCATGTAGGGGATTGAACGTCTACCATTGAAACCCTTTTGTGGGTCATGGAAGTTTTGGATCAATATGAAAATTGTTTTCCTCTTCATCCAGGTCTTTGTGCCCTTATGAATAGATTGGATGGAAAATAAACATTATAGTGGGCCCTACGAATTTTTTAACAGTGAAAATCATCACCCTTGCTGGTATTTGTGGTGTGGTCCATTTAATCTTTGGATATGATTCATTTTTTGGATAATTCTCTAAAATGATCTCAAAAAATGGATGAACGGTGTGAGTTGATCCTAAATTTTCGGTAAATCCAAAGCTCAAGTGGACCATGCCACACCAAACAGTGTGGAATAATGATTTCTAGGTTGATACCTTCCTTGGACCCACAGTAATGTTTATTTGCCATCAAACCTGTTCATAATATCAAAAAGATGTGAATGAAGAGAAAACATAAATATTTGCTCGACCCAAAACTTCTATGGCCTCCAAGAAATTTTCAATGGTAGAGGTTCAATCACACTATTTCCTGTGGTGTGGTCCACTTGAGCTTTGGATATGCTTTCTTTTTGTTCTTTAGACTTCAAGTTATTTGTTAACATGGATGAATGGAGTGGATAAATTAAATAAATAACGGTGGACCCCACAGAGTTTACTAAGTATGCTAAGGGTACTGAGTAACTCACCCAAATGTAGCAAAGAGGGGTTTCCTTAAAATATTCATAATCATATATTGGGCATGCCTAAATGTGATTCACATATCCAACCCACTCATTATGTGTGTCCCACTTGGATGAGGGGTCAGACCAAGTTTCAACCGCATCCAAAACTCATGTGGGCCCCATCAAGTGCTTTTATATTTTTTAGGATGTCTACACATAGTTTTAAATGGTATGGCCCACTTGAGTTTCGTTTACCGATGATTTTTGAGATATCTCATAACCTAAAGGGGACATATCAAATCCACGGTGTTGATGTTCGACACACATCATGATGGGGCCCACAAAACTTACTAACATCAATTCTTAGGTTCTCATGAGGTCAGTAAGTTGGGTCACAATTTTAACCAGAACATTTGGCCCATTTTACGTGTTTGATGCATTCACTCTATTTTACTGATCAATACTCTCAATTTGACTAGTTACTCGCCTCAATCAAGCTACATATGAGAAAGATATTGGGCATACAAGATTGATCAACAATTTCAGTGAAATTTGATTTAAACATCTGAAATTATTTAGTCTTTAATTTAAACTGATTAGATTGTCCAAAAACGATTAAAGATTCAATTAGTGGGTGTGCCTAATAATTTAGTAATTTTATTTTTCACAAATAAATTTAACATTTTTTTTTAAAGGTATATTTTTTTTCTCTTTTAAATAAATAGCATTTTTATTATAAAATATTTCAAAAATATTTAAAAACAAATTTTGAATTTTTATTTGCAAAATCTTAAAAAATTTCTCACATTTTAATTTTTTCTCAAAAATTTCAAAATCCCATTTTTTCTCTTCAAAAGAATTATTTTGGTCTCAAAATATTACTAAAACATATTTAAAATTTTGTAACTTTTCAATATTCTTTTTCATGTGATATTACAAAATATTTAAATACTATCTTTTAAATACACACACACACACACACACACACACATTTAGGTTATAGACAAAAATTTTAAAAATTAAAACAATTTTCATTATTACTGATGGTTTTTAGCAGTCGGAAAAAAATATTAAAAAAAACTTTTCCTGACGAAAATTTTTGTCGGTAAATGTCTTACCGCCAACATTTTCAGCACGCCACGAAAATTTGCAAAAAGTAAGGTTTTTATATTTTAACAGACCCTTTAGCTACGAATATTTTCGTAGCCAAAGGTGAGTTTTACCTACAAATTTCAATTTCGTAGGTAAATGTAAAGTTTTTGAATTTTTATTATGTGGAAGGTGAAAATTTTAACAGACCCTTCAGCAGTTTTAGCTACGAATTTATTCATAGGTAAAGATGGCTTTTAGCTACGAAATTCAATTTCGTTGGTAAAAGTAAATTCAAAACACATTTACCATTTTTTAAATCAAATAACCCTTTAAAAATGGCTTTTAGCTACGAAATTAGATTTCGTAGGTAAAAGTAAACTTTTCCATTTTTTGTTTTTTTAAAAATTTAAAACACCCTTTTGCTACGAATATATACGTAGGTAAAGATGGCTTTTAGCTACGAAATTTGATTTCGTAGGTAAAAGTAAATTCAAAACAAGGTAAATATGACTTTTAGCTACGAAATTAGATTTCGTAGGTAAAAGTAAAGTTTTTAATTTTTTGTTTTTTAAAAAGTTTAAAACACCCTTTAGCTACGAATATATTGGTAGGTAAAGATGGCTTTTAGCTACGAAATTTGATTTTGTAGGTAAAAGTAAATTCAAAATACTATGTTGGTGTCCAAATGACCCTTTAGCTATGAATATTTTTGTAGGTAAAAATGGCTTTTAGCTACAAAATTTTATTTCGTAGGTAAAAGTAAAAGTTCAAATGACCCTTTAGCTACGAATAATTTCGTAGGTAAAGGTGGCTTTTGGAAGACCCTTTTGCTACGAATATTGTCGTAGGTAAAGATGGTTGCATATGTAAAAGGAAAGTTTTTTATATTTGGGTTGGTGGAAAAATTCAAAAAGACCCTTTTGCTACGAATATTTTCGTAGGTAAATAAGGGTTTTACCTACGAAATTTAATTTCGTAGGTAAAAGTCAACTTTTAGATTTTTTTGTTTATTTGAAAAATTCAAAACACCATTTAGCTACGAAGATTTTCGTAGGTAAATATAGGTTTTACGTACGAAATTATATTTCGTAGGTAAAAGTAAAGTTTTCGTTCTTGTAAAAGTTGAAAAAGTCAAAAGACCCTTTACCTACGAAACTTTTCGTAGGTAAAGATGGCTTTTACCTATGAAATTAAATTTCGTCGGTAAAAGTAGTCTTTTACCTACAAAAATAGTTTTCGTTGGTATAAGTTATCTTTACATACGAAAAAAATTTTCGTAGGTAAAAGTTTCGTAGGTAAAAACCATATTTCTTGTAGTGTATTCTGCTTAGAACATATCAGTTCATTAAATGGACCAGACCACAGAGGGACAAGGTAAAAATAAATATTGATGGGGCTGCGGCTGGAAACCCCGGCCCGTCTGGGGGTGGTGGCATCTGCAAAAATGCTAATGGGGACCTGATGTTTTGCTTTCTATTCGGGCTACAGGCACGCTTCAAATAACAGTGCGGAACTCCGAGCCCTTCATGATGCCATGCAATTCTGCATATCGAGGGGGCTGCATGATGCGCTCATTGAATCAGACTCTTCTTTTGTAGTGAAGGCCTTTAAGGGTTTGTCACATCTCCATTGGAAGTGGGACTACTGGATATTGAGGATAAAAAATCTTCAAAAGAAAGGAAACTTTCTCATATCGCGTATTCCCCGTGAAATTAATGGGCCGGCGGATGGCCTTGCTCGTATGGGAGCGGCCAACCAGGGAACCTTTTGGACGGACTCGATGGCCTCCTTGCCCAGACTGATCAGGGGCTTGTGCTTTCTCGACAAAGCAGGCATAAGTGCATTAAGAGAATCATAGGGCATTTCCATTGTTTTCTTTTATCTGTACAGCCACATGATAGGTGGTCCGAGCTTCCTTTTGTCATCTCGTGCTTGCCCGAATCTACTCCATTGTACTTTAATATCGATATGAATGGAATCCGTTGAAAAAAAAATGGCTTCGCCTAATGTCCATATGAGCATGCAGTTTACATCACGAAAAATGCTCATGGCGACATCCTTATAGCATGCCTATATGTTGATGATATATTATTCATAGGAAATAACCAGCAGATGTTCTAAGAATTCAAGCATGCCATGTTTCAGGAATTCGAAATGACTAATGCATGACTTATGTCCTTATTCTCGACATTGAAGTGAAACAACAAGTCAACGACATTTAATATCACATAAGAAGTACGTAAAAGAACTTCTTGAGGAGTTTCAGAAGACTGATTGTAAAGTCGTAAATACGTCTGTAGCAACGGGCCTAAAACTGATAAAAGAAGGAGAGTGAAGAAGCGTGGACTCGACTCTATTCAATAGTCTGATTGGAAGTCTTAGATACCTCACAATCACTAGGCCAAATATTGTCTACATTGTTGGAGGTTCTAAATAGGTACATGGAAGCACCAAAAGAATCACACTAGCTCGCTGTAAAAATATTCCTCAGGTATGTCAAAGGGAACCATGGAATTCAGTCTCTTTTATCCATACAATGATGAAGCAATATTATATGGATACTCAGACAGTGATTAAGAGGTGACCAAGATGCAAGGAAAAGCACAATTGGCTATGTATTTTATCTCAGGTTAACCGCCTTCACATGAAAATCAAAGAAGTAAAGTGTGGTCGCTTTGTTCACATGTGAAGCAGAGTATGTGGTAACATCGTCCACAGTCTGTGAAGCAATATGGTTGAAGAACCTGCTAAAGGAGCTGAAACATTTACAGGAGGAATCCACAGTTATATACATAGATAACAAATCGGCAATTGAACTTGCCAAAAATCCGGTGCAGTATGAAAAGAGCAAGCACATTGATACTGGGTATCACTTTCTAAGAGATCAAGTAAAGCAGGAAATGGTGAAAGTGGAGTATTGTTATACTACTGAACAGGCGGTAGATATTTCACCAAGGCACTATCGACAGATGCATTCAGACGACTAAGGTCAATGCTCATAATGAAGCCGGTTATGTTTTGAATGGGAGTGTTGGAACGTCCAAACCAAGCTGTCCATATTCAGCAAATACATTCTTCCTGCTATTTTCCAAATACATCCTCCCTGGTAATTTCCAGATTCATCTATATCCATCCTCCATAGCACTTTTCAGGTACCAAATCCATTATCCGTGTAGCTAAGGATGGTAATTTCCAGATTCATCTATATCCATCATCCCTAGCTAAGCATTTTTGTAAAAAAGTAATTAATGATATTGCCCTTGTCTCACATAGAATCATCTAGAATGAGGGCATTTTAGTCTTTTTACAAGGTATCAAATATCTATATAAACGGTTGTAGTGTTGCAAGTTGTAAGCAAGTAGTGAAAAAACAATTCAATACAAAAGTTTTCTTTTTTCTCTTTGTGGTGTGTATGGTTCTAAGGCTTTGAAAAGCCAACACACAATGCATACATGTGTGGCAATCCAGATCATCCGAATCATGTGCCCATGTTGTGGATGGAGCATCAGACAACATTAACAATATGATCATGCCATTTGAATTTGGACTCTTGGTCATTTCCTTTCTAACAATCCATTCAATGGCTGACAATTTTAAATATAAGATCCTTGAGTGAAATTCTTTGGAATATGCACCATTTGAAATGATGCCCACAACTTAGATGGTTTGTATAGACATGGATTTATGCAACATGTATAGCTGAACAATTAGCACTATCCACCCCATCTGCCCCTCTCTCATCCCATCCTTCAATGTTCAACATCTGTCCCACATCAACTCAGATCACTCTCCCCTCCTTCTATCCACCCCTTCTGCCCCTTTCTCATCCTTGCGGCCTTTTCGCTTTCAAAGGATGTGGACCCAGTACGAGGGATTCTAGGCTATTGTTTCTAACGCCTGGAAATCTAATGTTTTCATCAACCTAATGATCCATCTCCTATTTAAAAGGAAGAATACTAAAGTTGCATTGAAGGGCTGGAATAAAGAAGAGTTTGACAATATCTTCAGCTAGATCAAGGCTTCTATTGCGCGGGTTGATTAGCTTGAACAAGAATCTACTCTTAGCCCATCTTCCCATATTCTTTTGAGACTGGACATGGACAAAAAAGTCCTGGTTTGTCTGGAAAATCTAGAAGAAATCTTCTGGAAACAGAAATCTAGAAATAGGTGGCTTAAGGAAGGAGATAGAAACTCCAAGTTCTTCCACGCGTCCACGATCAACCACATCAGAAGAGCCCACATCAGAGAAATTCAACTGCAAATAGGACCATAACTGATGACCAGTCTCGCATAAAAGTTGAAGCAGCTGACTTCTTCGAGAACCTTTACTCGTCAGAAGCAGTGTTACCGATTGAAAACTTCATCAACACGATCCTTGCTCTGGTCTCCCCAGGAGATAACGACCTCCTCATGACTCTTCCTTCGATTAATGAAGTGAAGATAACAATCTCAGCATTGCCAGTGGACGGTGCTCCTAGACCCAATGGGTTCTCAGGCACCTTCTTTTCGGCGTGCTGGGATATTGTTGGTGCAGGCCTCCATCGAGCAATCAAATTCCTCTTCCAGGGAGGTATGATTCCTAGAGCATTCTCAGCATCTCTACTCTGTTTAATCTTAAAAAGTTCGGCGCCCAAGCCTTTTTTTGATTTCCGTCCTATAAGTCTTTGTAATTGTGTATACAAAGTTTTTTCTAAGGTGATTGCAGCTGGGTTAAACTCCATCCTACCTAAGTTTATCTCCGACGAGCAAATGACTTTTGTTCAAGGGAGATCTATTGCAGGCAGTATATCCTTGGAGCAAGAACTCTTTCGAGACATAGACAAGAAAGTCCAAGGAAGTAACATCATATTCAAGATTGATATGGAAAAGACATATAATAGAGTAAATTGGTTCTTTCTTATGGCGGTGCTCCAGAGGTTTGGTTTCAGCCAGAAGTGGATCAATTTGGCTGAAAAGTGTTGGTCAGGGACTTGATTCTTGGTGCTTCTTAACGGTGAGACCTTGGGCTTCTTCAAATCTAAAAGAGGGCTCTGCCAGGGAGACCCTTTATCCCCCAGCCTTTTCATTTTGATCATGGAAGCCCTCAGCAGGGGCCTCGAATCCTTGATTGATTCCAACATCTGTCAGGCCTTCAAGACCAACAGAGGAAGCTTGACGATCTCCCACCTCCTCTTTGCAGATGACATAACCATATTCATCAATGGTAGCAGCTCATCTTTCAGAAATTTGATGATCATTCTCCAAAACTTTAAGGATGTGTCAGGCCTCAAGATCAATTTGGCCAAAAGCAGCTTGATCCTCAAAGATGTCGGAAGGTCGGATTCGCAGCATCGAAAGGGTGTCGGGGATTACGAGATCAACGTCTCCTCTCCTTTACCTCGGGGTTCCGCTAACCAAAGGTAGATACAGATCTTCCACCTTTCAGCCATTAGTAGATAAAATTTTGTCCTGCATATCAAGTTGGAAAACTCACGTCCTTAATCAGGCCGCCAGGATTACTCTCATTAAGCATGTCCTCTTGAGCATCCCTATTCACACTCTTATTGTGATAGGAATCTCGAGGAAGTCGCTGTCATCCCTGGAAAAAAGGATTTGCCGACTTCTTTTGGGGCTAGTTTGAAGGAAGGAAAAATCTCCATTGGGTTAGTTAGAAAATAATCTCAGCCCCATCTAAGGAAGGTGGGCCTGGGAATCAAAGACTTAAGGGATGTCATTAAGGCCTTGAGGTTAAAGAGGGCCTGGACTATCTTCTTCGGCCACAAAAACAACTTATGGGCGAGATTCATGAGGCCCAAATACGGCATCAATCAGTCTTGAGACATCTACATTCAGCGCCAGTCAGACTTCCCGTCATGGAAACAAGCCAGGAAACTTCTTGATCTTGTTGAAGACAATTCTCGCATACTGTTAGGGGATGGGAACAACAACTTTTGGAATGAGAACTGGACGGGGCTAGGCCCTCTTAAAGGTTGGCTTTTAGGGAACATTCCTCCCCATGGCCATAATCTAAGGATCAAAGATATTATTGGCCCGGATGGTCTTCTCCAAAATGCCCCATTCCTTGCCTCTCTCCTATAAGCAGTTCGTCAACACGTAAGAGCTGAAGGTCTCACTCTGAATCAGGGCGATGATCGCGTCATTTGGGCCAGGGAGAAGACGGGGAAGTTCTCCACCAGATTCGCGTGGCAGCTTATCCGGTCCCCGGGCCAGACGCGCAACTAGGCCAAATGGGCGTGACATCCACATCTTCCTCCTAAAATTACTGTATTTACTTGGAAGATCCTCAACAATGCCATCCTAGTCGACATCAGTGTGAAAAAGAAAAGAATCCAAATGGCCTCTTCCTGTGTGTGTTGCAAGACAATCATCTATAAGGAAGAATCCCTCGAACACCTCTTCGCAGAAGGTGAGCTTGCTTCATCCATTTGGTCCAATTTCTCAGCCATCCTTTCTGTTTCTTCCCTTCCTAATCAATCAGCGTGGGGTAGAGCTTCCCAATGATGGGCTATTGCCAAAGAATTGTGCACTTTGGGAGTCCTCAGAGGGCTCATCCCGGCCCTAATCCTCTAAGAGATCTGGAAGGCTAGAAACGAGCAACGTTTTAAAGATGCTCGCTTTAGGATAAATCACTCCATCATCCAGGTTCGGTCTTAGCTCTACCATTTGTCTAACTCATTTCCCCTCCCTCCAAGTAAAACTTAGGAAGATAGGGATGTTGTGGTTGATCTTTGGCTCGTTCTGGGGAGAAGTTCTCCTCCTTTGTTGTCCTTTGTGAAATGGATAAGACCAACCGGGAGCTAGGTGAAGTCAAATGTAGATGGCTTGTCTAGGGGTAACTCGGGTCCTTCAGGGAGTGGGGGCGTTTGTAGAGATAAAAAGGGCATTTTTAAGTTTGCCTTCTCAAAAGGTTACTGCGTGGGATCGAGCTTTCGAGCGGAAGTGAAGGCAGTGATAGATGGCCTTAATTTTTGTAAGGATATTGGATTTTCCATCGTCGAGGTGGAGAGTGACTCCCTGGCAGTAATTGACCTCTTCTCCAAAGTAGGGAACATCCCATGGAACATGTTCTATTGGAAAAATCAGCTCGACTCCATCTAAGTCATAGGTACAATTTCAATCAAACACATCCCTAGAGAGGCTAATAAGGTGGCAAATAGCCTAGCCCGCTGGGGCAGTTCTAATCAGCAAAACAAATTATTCCAGGCTGTCTCAGATCTCCTTCTCGTCTCCTGCGGGGAGCTGGTCCTAGATAGGACAGGTTTAGGTGCGATACGATTTTCTTAGCCTTTAATTTTGTTTTTCCTTCAATATGATAGGAGGGCCCCCTTGGGGTGGGCCTCTCGAATGTGAATGCCTTGTACAGCAGGGGGTCTCGGGCCCTTATTTTAGGCCTGAGCCTCCTACACAAATTGTAAGAAACTTTCTATATCAATGATATATTGAGGAGTCTTTTGAAAAAAAAAATTAGCGCTATTTTACACAGCCTAGCGTACAAAAACAGATAATCTATATAGAATTTCATTTTTGTACTTGTGTCTTCGATGCAATTTTTATATGGAAATAGCTGAAGTTCACTCATGAATATTTTATATGTTTTCATGCGTCCTTCTCAAGCCGTGGCATTGGATCCGTTTGAGGTTCTTGACCTTGCGATCAATGTCAAGTAGGCAGTTTTGGGTAGTAAGTTTCAGGTGTTTCTAGAATGAATTTGATGTGTTTCGGGCACTTATCTTCTTGCCAATTTCCATTTTCCATTCATAGATGCCTCTTAAATGTAAATTTGGATAGTTGGTCTCACTCTGAGATCGATTTTAGACTAGAAATTTTGCTTGTATCCTCCTAAAGATGTGACGTTGTGGTCAATGTCGAGTGGGTAAGTTTGGGGAGTAAGTTTCAAGTGTTTCTAGAGAGAATTCGATGTACTCTAGGCACTTATCTTCTTTCCATTTTCCATTTTCCACTTCTAGATACCTTTTAGATGTCAATTTGGATAGTAGGTCTCACTATAAGATCAATTTCCGACCAGAAATTTACTTTTCTTCTTGCTGTGCCTTCAGTTTTTTTTTTTTTAAATTAATGATAAGTGCGAATTTTTACTATAAGAGAAATGGTTTTCGGGCAAGGTTTTAAAAACACTTAAATAAAGATTGTTACGTAATGATAACGGTGGGAACTGTTCTCGAGCTGATGCCAAAGGCGCACTTGCTTGGATTTAGTTTCATCTAACACTTCCATAGGATCATGAACATTTTCTCGATGTTAGAAAGGTGATCTGCGGCTCTGATGCTCTTGATGAGCATATCGTCGACATGGACTTCCATGGAATATCCGATCTGCTCAGCAAATATTATGTTGACAAGTTGCTAGTACGTGGCCCCAATGTTCTTCAGTTCGAAGGTCATGACCTTATAGTAGTAGAGACCTTTGTCATTGACGAAGGTCATCTTTTGCTTGTCATAAGAATGCATAGCGATTTGGTTATAGCCCGAATAGTCGTTTATGAAGCTTAGGAGCTCATGTTCGACAGTACTGTTGACGACCTAGTCGATCATAGGAAGGGGAAAACTATCCTCGGGACAGACTTTGTTCAGGTCAGTGTAATCAACAAAGACCTGCCACTTCCCATTGGATTGTTTCATCAGGACGATATTGGCTATCTAGTCTGGGTAGTATATTTCTTCTATGAAATTTGCTTCAAAGAGTTTTTCGACCTCTTCTCTAATGGCGTATCACTTAGTTTCCAATGCCCTCGATTTTTGTCTGACTAGCCAATGGTTGGGATCGATATTTAATTTATGGACCATTATCTTCGGGTCGATGTCGTGCATGTCCTGATGTGACCAGGCAAACACGTTGGTGTGTTGTCAAAGGAGGTTCATCACCTTGTCCTATAGCACTAGTGTTAGCGATGACCCGATCTGAACCATACGGGTCGGGTCAGATTCGTCGAGTGGGATGGGTATGAGATCTTCCACCGGGCATCCTCTTTCGATCGAGTCTCCCGTGGATCGAGGGAAGTGTTGGCCATTGCTTGACGTTGTGACCTTAATGCCATGGAATAGCATTGTCGAGCTTCTTGTTAATCTCTCTTGAATAGTCATGTACTGTGCTCAGTTAAAAACTTCATCGTGAGATGATATGTTGACACAACTGCTCGAAAAGTGTTGAGGGAAGTTCGTATGAGGATGATGTTGTAGACAGAGGGGCAATCGACCACTAAGAAGTCGATCATAGTCATCGTTTGGTTTTACCCCTCTCCCGCGATGACCAGGAGTTGAATTGATCCTTCTGAGGTGACTTTATCCCCTGTGAATCCGAGCGAGGGGGTTTTGACAGGTCAGAGTCGAGATCTCCTGACCCCATCTTATCGAATGCTTTGGCGAAGAGGATGGCTGCCGAGCTGCCAGTGTCCATCAATATTTGGAACACTTTGTTGTTGTCTATGGTCATAGTGACCACAAGTGCATCGTTATGGAGATGGTGAACACCTCGGGCGTCTTCTTCAGTGACGGTCGGATCACAAGGTGCGACTTTCTACTCTTTCGGAGGCCTGCTTGTGATGTGGATTTGGTGCTCCGAGCTGCAGTGGTTGATGCGCTGGGCGTGGGCCCTCTGAGCTCTGTTTAAGTCCCCTCTTCTGCCTTGCCCACCAAAGATAGTGCGGATCTCCTCATTGGGTTTGTTGTTGATGGGTTGCTCGTTCTTTGGGTCTACTCGCTCTTCTCTTTTGTTGACATATTCCCGTAAGTGTCTGTTGCAGATGAGGGCTTCGATCTCATCTTTTAGATCGAAGCAGTCGCCAGTCGAATGGTTGTGGTCGCAATGGAAGTGACAATACTTTCGCTTGTCCTATTTGTCGGTGTCGGATTTCATCTTGTTCGGCCACTTCAGTATTCGCTTATCTCAGACTTACTTGAGGACCTGCTTAGGTGTGGCATTGAGGGGGGGTGTATGAACTGAAACTACTCTCAGGTCGTCTGCTTGTGCCCTAGCCTCTAGGTGGTTCGTCGTCTTTCTCTCTTTTGCTGCTAGTGGTTGGGGTTGGCTCCTCCTCATGTCACCTCTCTCTGGCTGATCTCCCCTTGTTTCGAGCAGCTTTACACAGGCTGAAAAGCTCTTCGACGTTGGAGTATTTCTGAGCCCTATTGAGGAGGTCGCCCATCGTCGTTGGAGGGTTTTTGTCAAGTGAAAAGAGGAACCTTCCTTTAGCCCTCCCATCATGGCCGTTAAGGCGATCTCTTCTGAATATGCTTGCACTTGCATTGTCTCCAGGTTGAAACGCTTAATATAATCCTTCAGCAGCTCACCTTTTCTCTGGACGACATTGAGGAGATGGGAAGCCAGCTTGAGCCTTTCCTTTCCTCCAATGAAGTTGGTAATAGACGCCTTGCTGAGCTGCGCGAAGGAGCTAATCGATTGTGGTTTCAGTTGTCGGAACCATTTCTGAGCTGCTCCTGTTAGGGTTAGGAAAAATGCTCGGCACATGACTACGGTCGATGTACCGTTGAGTTCCATCCAAGCCCTAAAGGACTCCAAGTGCTCGGCTGGGTTGGTGGTCCTTGAGTATGGTGTGATCTGGGGCATCCGGAACCTTGGTGGAAGCTGGGCATGCATGATGTCGGCAGTGAACAGTGGTTCGGTTTCTTCCAGTATTGCTTCTACCAAAGTTGGAACGTTCATGTGGTAAGCCTGCTGTATATCACTGATCTGGCCCCGCAGGTCATTGAGCTCTGGTTCCCAGGGATCATCACTTTCGGCCATCACTTCGGCCACCACCTTAGGGGCTTTATCACGCCGCTTTTTCTCCAACTCATGGCGTAAGTTGAAGGCAACTAGCATGGCGGTGCTCGAGACGTGGAAGGGCGCTAGTCTTGAGATTTCGATTTGCCTACTTTTATCGGAGATGACGGTCACCTTAGATGGCTCAAGGATCTCTGTAGCTGCACAACCTGCTGTTTGCCCAGCCCCCTGGACAATAAGGGCTTATAATTGCTCCAACATTCATTTCATTGAGCTCATGTTGTTATTCATGCCTCGACTTGCTGCTCAAGAGAAACAAGTCGTCCTCCCCAATTTCGAGAACGCTGCATCGGCCTCGCGGACACAGGGTCAGCCTAAAGTTGGAAAGAGGAGTTCCGATGGCTAGAAAACTGCTCTAGCGGTGCAAGTTCGGGTGTATCGGTGGAGGTTAGAACTTTCTTCTTCCCTTTTGCCATGATCGAGCTTTGAGGGATTATGAAAATAACTTTCGATGTCGTTCTCACAGACAACGTCAAACTGTTGATGTAGTAATTTGGTTAGCCTTCCCTGGACCTTTGTGTACCTGCACAAGGGATGAACAAAGGAGACTTTGGCTAGGGCAGGGGACCCTCCGATGCCTAGGTCAGGTAAGGAATCTAGGTCTAGTTGAGTAAATGGTTTTGGGCTAGTGAATGTGTGTACCTTTCACCATTGGAGGTGTTCCTATTTATAGGTGAGGAGAGGCGGTGGCATAGGCGGGATTTCCCTATTTAGTATGGATGTGTTGTAGTAGGATTTGAATCCTACACAAGTCAAGTGGATTTTCCTAGATTCTCTGCTGGGATCTTGGGTAGATCCATATTGTAGTCGAATTCCTAGATCTTCGGCTGTAATCTCGGATAGACGCAGTTGGGATCAGGTCGGAACTGATAGAAGGTGGGTCGTGCCGACCTGGGATTACGCCAAGGCTGGATTATGCTAACTTGTCTTCTTTGGTGAGTGGTTGAGCCCTTCTCGGTGTTGGGCAGGTCTATAGGTCATCCGACCTGCTGACGGGTAGGTTGGAACTTTCTTCTTCCCTTTTGCTATTATTGAGCTTTGAGGGATTATAAGAATGACTTTAGATGTCGTTCCCACAGACAACGCAAATTGTTGATGCAGAAATCTGGTTAGCCTTCCTTGAACCTTTGTGTACCTGTACAAGGGACAAACAAAGGAGACCCTGGCTAGGGCAGGAGACCCTCCGATGCCTAAGTCAGGTAGAACGAATCTAGGTCTAGTACTTGAGTAAATGTTTTAGGCTAGTAATTGTGTGTACCTTTCACCATTGGACGTGTTCTTATTTATAGGTGAGGAAAGACGGTGACGTAGGAGGGATTTCCCTATTTAGTATGGATGTGTTGTAGTAGGATTTGGATCCTACGCAAGTCAAGTGGATTTTCCTAGATTCTTTGTTGGGATCTTGGGTAGATCCATATTGCAGTCGAATTCCTAGATCTTTGGCCGTGATCTCGGATAGACGCAATTGGGATCAGGTCGGAACTGACAGAAGGTGGGTTGTGCCAACCTGGAATCATGCCGACCTAGGATTACGCCGAGACTGGATTATGCTAACCTGTCTTTTTTGGCGAGTGGTTGAGCCCTTCTCGGTGTTGGGCAGGTCTATAGGTTATTCGACCTACTGACGGGACACCGAGCTTGACCATATTTCCTGCTCGGTTTTGGAGTTCAGAGGCCGAATTGATAGATGTATCCAACCTAGCATTGTCAAATTCTAATTTTGTTAGGATATTTAGTTATTACTTAAGCTTTGGTTGAGTGGAATAGGTAAGTTGTTAGTTAGTAAATTTCCTTTTAGGATTAGTAGTATTAGTAGGATTAGGAAATAAGCAACCCACCCCCACTAGGGATCGATACCATGACCTCAAGTGTTGAAACGAGGTATCTCCACTCAGTCTGCCAGTCGAGCTATGGATCTGGGTGTATTTAAGGGCTAAGCTTAAGTATTATACAACACATGTAAAAACCCTTCTCTCCTTCTCACTACTGAACAATAAAGTAGTTCTATCTCATGGAGTTTCTCTTATTTCTCCTCCCTAGGCTCTCTTCTTTCGTCTTTTTCTTCTTTTCCATGAATGTCAAGACCTTCGTCTTCGCAGCGTTGCTTGCGTGATTTTCTATAGATTGAATTTTGGTAAATTTGTTTTAGGTTGCGTTTGGTTGCAGCAAATATCATGAAGTATCATGAAATCTTTCATCAAATTAGATTGATTAATCATGAAATTACACAACATTTTTTGCATCCCAAATCAGCCGTAGTTGTTTTCTTTTGTTCTTTACTGTAGAAGATGAAGTCCGTTGCATTCGTCGAAATTCGTCCTCTTCTAATCCACTGAATTTAGTAGAAATTTCATTAGAAGATATAGGTATATGGGCTAGATTGGCATTTTGGTGCCCGCGATTGTCTTACATGGTGGAGGCATATCCACCGTACACAATGCATACAAGTGTGGCAATCCGCCCATGGCTACAGTTGTATCACGCCGTCTCTATGGTTAATCTAACGTACAAGATGCCAGTTTACATAGGGGACTTTTCTCTAAAGTCTTTCTACGGAGATTGTCATTGCTACTTGCAAGATTAGGCATCCAAAACCTACTCTCCCAGCGGCTTCCACCAGGCAGATGCGAATGGGCAAGGCTTCTGCGCGAGGTGGGTGGATCCCTAACTATTGGGCTCACCGTGAAGTATGATACTTACATCCTTACCGCCCAACCATTTGGACAGCTCGGCATGACCCAAAAAAATGATGTAGATCCAAAATTTGGGTGGACCACACCATAGGAAAGCGTTGTGATTGAATACCCAACATAAAAAATTTCTTGGGGCCAACGGAATGTTTATTTTCCATCCAACCTGGGGATAAGGTCACAAAGACATGGATGAATCGACCAAAGAAATATCAGCCTGATCCTAAACGTTTGTGGCTCACAAGAAGTTTTTAATTGTCAATCACTGCTGTTTCCTATGGCGTGGTCCACCTGAGATTTGTATCCGTTTCAATTTTGGGATCATGCGCAAAAATCATCTGTGAAAATGGTTGAACGGCGTGGATGTAAGAAACGTACATCAATGTGGGTGCATCCCCGGATCCACTGAAGCACCCCTTAATGCAAATGTCATAGGTGCGAAATCTAGGCCGTTCATCATCTGTCTCCCATCATCAATCTTTGACTGGATCGGCCTGACATTAGATCCAGGCTACATACGTTTAGTATATCATTAAAAACACACGTGCAATGGTTTCATGGGTAAGGCGAGTAGAATTTGGATAGCCACTCTTGCGTTTCCTCCCACATTTCCCTCCAATAAAGAAGAACAACAACAAGAGAATATCCAAAAAAGAAAATCGAAGACATCAATGGAGTGTCCCTTCTCTATTCCATTGCTCATCCTATCATCCTTCCAGCTGCTTACTTGCACCGGGGAAGATAAGATAACCCTAGGCCAATCCATCACGGCAAACCAGACCATAACCTCGAAGGGTGGAATTTTCTCACTTGGTTACTCATAATTCCACAAACCGCTATGTTGGATATGGTACCACAATATTCCCGAACAAAACTGTCATATGGGTCGCCTTCTTGGGTATAACTGAAAACATCCTTTGGTCATCGAATGTGTCGATTCTGGCTCGAAGAAGTACTACTGCAATACTCTTGGATGATGGTAATCTTGTTTTAAGAGATGACAGTCAGTCGGTCTTGCGGCGGAGCTTCGAGGAGCCTTCCAATTCCTTTCTATCAGGTATGAAACTATCAGAAAACCTAAAAACTGGTGAAAGTACATGCATTTTTTTCGTGGAAAGATGACGATGACCCAACACCAGGAGAATTTTCCGTATGTATGGACCCTCACATACCAAGCCAGCTGATCATGCTGAGAAGGTCGGACAAGTACTGGAGAATGTTGGGCAGCTGGGAGAGATTATCACGCCAATTGGGAAAAATAATGTACTCAACCTAACTGTTGTAACTGACAACGAGGTGGCCTATTTCACCATTACAATCACTGGCGGTATGATCATGGCAATGTGCGTTTTGACTCCTACTGGGGTAGTCGAGGCGCAGATATGGGAGGAAGATTACAGGAAGTGGAATCTGATTATTTCATTTCTGACAATTGCATGTGATCTTTATGCTCGATGTGGTTCATTTGCAAGCTGTGATCGTAGAAGGACACTGACTATCTGTAAGTGTTTGAAAGGATTAAAGCCAAAAATTCAGAAAGATTGGGATATGGGGAAATGGTCTGGAGGTTGTGTGAGGCGGAAGCCAAGCCGTTGGAATCTAAGATGGGAGACGGATTTATGAAGCTGGAAAAGATAAAATTGCCTGATTTTTCAGTATCCTTAGGAAACGTGAGCATGAGAGATTGCGAACTACAATGCCAAAACAACTGTTCTTGCACGGCTTATGCTTATAGTAATCTGATGGGCCCCGTTCTTTGGAGATGCTTGATTTGGAATGGGGATTTGATTGATCTTGTGGAGGGTTCTGAAATGGCTCTGGATATCTACATACGCCTTGTCGGCTCAGAATTTGGTACGTCTGAGGTCTCTTCGAGGTGAGGAATGTTAATTCCAGACACCCCAAGTTCTACCACCAAGTACAAACTCATCACATATGACAACGTAGCACATGTGTGAAGGATCCAGAACGTTCATGTGGTGGTCCACACATGAAATAGTTCTTAGGTGAAAAAATTCATCCCGTCTGTTACACGGGTGGCCCACACATGTACCAACAGATGGACTGTCTTTTTTTTTAAAAACCTGTTGAGTGTGCCAACCTGATTTCAGGATAGCACCTACCCACTGAGGGTAATGTTTGTCCCAGGACCTACACACGTGTAGGAATTTGGCATTTCATTCTTTTTTCTCAATAGGCCGGAATTTTCATTCTCCAAGCTTCATTAGTTTTTCATTTTCCTTCATTCTAGAGTCTGACCCTAAATTGATATGAGGAAGGCAAAGACAGTCATATTCAGGTGCAAATTCCTTTGTGTAGACCACCTATCATCTGCAAAAAACTACACTAATCAGATTATTATAAGCGTCCAATAACGACTTGGAAAATAAGTCTTACCGTCCCTTTTGCAAGCCCTTAATTAGGTTGTTGTGATCATTTGATCAGGGTAATTCTAGGAGCATGCGCAATCACAAGTGGGCCCACTTGAGCTCCAGATCAATATGCACTTCATTTTTTTTTTCAAAAAATGGTGGGAGCGCACCACCTGAAACTGTGTTGATTGGAAAATTGGTTGTACATCCAAATAGGTGGCAGAACAAAAAAGAAACGTGCCACACCTAACAAAATCTAATCATATACAGTATTGAAAAAAACCTAAAACCTGGAAAAGGACTAGACCTGTAAAGAGAGCAGATAGCTAAACTCTCTCAGCTAACCCACTGAGCCACTAAGAACAGAGGCCACAACTGCTCAGATCAATATGCACCTGAACACATTAACGAGGAATCAGTCAATGTTACCATAATGTCATTTATTAAATGGAAGGCAGATGAAAATAGGTTTCTAATGAAGTGGTAAATTGTTTTCCCTTTCAATGCAGGTGGAAGCAATCAGATTAGCGACATCTCTAGTAAGAATAACCGTTTGCTTCGGATAATACTACCCATAATTGCTACGGCCATGGTTGATTTGGTAATGTTTTGCCATTTTTTATGGAGCAGACTCAAGAAACAAAGTAATTCTAGTATCTTTTGATTACCATTTTAAAGGAAATATATGTATTTCTAGCAGTGAATATATATGCGTCAGCATGACTAGACCTCCGGGCAAAAGTGGGGCCAATGGTTTAATGATACAAACAATTGGCTTGTTGGGTGCCACCCTGGACGAACTGCATGTGTCCAATCATGGAGCACTTTTGAGTTAGATGTGAACCATTGTTGGATATATCTTCTTAACCGTCTATTTGAAGTCCAGCACCTGAAAGAACAGGACTATCAATTGAAGGTGACATTAATTACAGCATCATCCATCCCTAGTTGGGGCTGATAAACGAATGGTCTGGATCATTCATCCATGATTACCACTTTCACGAGGGACTGAATTTTCTTTTTTCAAGGGTCATATAGTTTCTCAATAGACTAATTACGGAGATTTAATTACATTCTTGTTTAGTCTTAAAAGCACTAAATTAAATATCGTCTTTTAGGGAGGAGAGATGCAAATACTGCAGCATTTGATCAAAGAGCTAATTATTTTGCAACCGAGTTTAGAAGTTATGATACACTTCTAAATGGGGAGTATATTCCAGATCAGTTACGACTATTCACATTCGGTAGCATTGCAGATGCTACAGAAAACTTCTCTTTGGCGAATAAGCTTGGGGAAGGTGGGTTTGGTCCTGTTTATAAGGTAATGTCCAATCACCATGACCAAATTTTTAAGTTGGGGAAAACAAATGGGTGGTATACAATATGTTGGTGGATATTCTTCATCTCTTTTTCTTTTTCCTTAACTTTGTACAGTATCTTGCCAGTGCTATAATAAATTGGTGTTTATAAAGTACAGATTGGACTACAAGTTACTGTCCACCCAGCAGATAACTTTCAACCTTTCATGTAACATCTAGTCCATGCAATACGTTGGCCCATTAGTTAGAATCATCTTATGTGAACATTAGCGACATTCACAAATCAAGTGGACCACACAAGTGGTGAAGGGATAAAACTCTATTTCGTTTTTTTTAAAAAAAAGCCCTCGGTTTTTGAACGAACTACCACCAGTAGATGGCGAGCGGAGCCCTCAGCTTCAGCACCTCCCTCCTTCCGTCCTCGGGCCGAGTACCGATCTGTAGAAGCTCGAACAAGATCGGGCCCAGGGCTCGAACAGTCACGGCAAGGTTCGAGAAACCACTGGAGGAGCTTTACCACGTGCGGGTGGAGAGAGGGGTACCGAAGAAGCGGCTGGAGGAGCTGGGCGTCTCTCGGTGCTCGATGTGGAAGACCGGCAAGTGCCGGTTGCCTTGGGACTGGCATGTGGACCAGCTGGTCTATATCGTGAGAGGGGAAGTTAGGGTCGTGCCCGAGGGCGGCAAGCGGTCGATGCGGTTCGAGGCCGGCGATCTCGTCCGCTATAACAAATGGTTCGAGGCGGACCTCTACTTCGACGGTCCGTACGAGGAGCTCTATCGGTTCCTTGCCTACGGCGACGATTGATTCACGTGGTTTGTGGCCCTAGATCTCGCAGGTGATGTGGTGTCCATCTTAGGTCAGTGAAGATATCTTGTTTTAAGGTTTTTTTTTTCGGTGGGATGATTTTACCATCTAAATTTTGTAAATTTACGGAAATGGTCTTGGAATGTAATCTGAAACCTGATGCCCCCCCAAAAAAAAAAAAAAAAAATGTGCATTTCTATTCATCAGTGGATATATAGAAATTGTATTCTATGTTGTGGCCCACCCGCTAATTATATGAGGCAGAATTTTGCAATAGGTGATCCTCATGGGGAGCAAACCTATCGGAAGGGTTGGATTTTGCATGAAAATAATATTTTCTAAGTTATCTGCTATGTGAACTTTAACTTGTGCTCCAACCAGTTGAACTTTAAACATTTCTTTATAAAGAAAGGTTGGTGGAAATAGTGAATGCAAAGTGGATTAACAACAGCGATTCTGGTGTTTTCAGGGAAAGTTGTCAGGAGGTTTAGAAATAGCAGTAAAAGCACTTTCCAAGAGTTCTGGGCAAAGCGTGGAGGAGTTCAAGAACGAAGTAGAACTTATTGCAAACCTCCAACACAAGAATCTCGTTAAGCTGTTGGGTTGGTGCATTCATGCGGAAGAAAGGATATTAATCTATGAATACATGCCCAACAAAAGCTTGGATAAACTTCTGTTTGGTTTGTTACTCATCACATGACAAAAGAGTATCTCAATTCCATTTGATTTAGGAAAAAATGCTATGGGTGCACAGGTTTATTTATATCTTTTTTTTAAAATTATTTTTTTAAATTCTTCTTCAATCAAAATATCTAATAAAGAATATCCATCAGATCCATCAGATCCAACCCAAAAATCACAACTAGATTGGGGGAAACGCTTCTGCATTGTTGAAGGTATTGCTCAAGGGCTTCTTTATCTTCACAAGTATTCGAGGTTAAGAATCATTCATCGAGATCTAAAAGCCAGCAATATTCTACTGGATGGTGAAATGAACCCCAAAATATCAGACTTTGGTTTGGCTAGGATTTTTGGAGGAAACCAGACTGAAGCGAGTACTAATAGAATCATGGGAACATAGTAAGTACCATTTTTTGGAGACTCGCTTGCATTTAAACGTCTGAATGCATATACACCCCAAACTGATCCTTATTACTCAACCAGTTTTCTAATTAGTTTGGTTGTACTAATTTCTGCAGTGGCTATATGCCCCCCGAGTATGCATTGGCGGGTCATTTCTCAGAGAAATCCGACGTATTTAGTTTCGGGGTGTTACTGTTAGAAATCGTGACTGGAAAGAGGAATGCAGGTTTTTATCCCACCGATCAGGGGTCAAATACTTTAGAATATGTAAGTAGCATACAAGATTTTTTTTTATTTTCCTGCCCAACTTTTGTACACAGGATATTCTGCACTAACACATTTTGTAGGGTGGCAATTTGGTTTGGGCTAGCTGAGGGCCTTAGCTCGTGTTGGACTTGGACATGCTTCAGCACTAATGCATTTTGTAGGGTGGAAATTTGGTTTGGGCTGGCTGAGGACCTTACCTCATGTTGAAGTTGGACACGCTTCAGTGTAGCCCAGTTACAAACCAAACATTAATCCCAAACGGGCACCCATCCCTTTAAACATTGTAAATGGGATTAGAATGCACATCAATCCCAAATGGGCGACGGTCCACTCCAACTTGTTTTATTCATCAACGATTGCCATTTTTCATGAACGAAAATGTGGCAGCACACCGTCTTTTCCATCTTGGGATGATTCTTGTTTTGCATATACCATAAACATGAAATTTACATGACGACAATGGTGGATTTTAATTTCTTCAGGCATGGAAACTATGGAAAGAATGTAAGATCACGGAGCTGATGGATCCATCCATAGGCAGTTCACATGTCACTCATGAAGTCGAGAGATGCATCCATGTGGGGCTCTTGTGTGTCCAAGAAGACCCCGGTGAACGCCCAACCATGTCTTATGTTATCTCTATGTTGGGAAATGGAACTGTGCTACCACCAATGCCCAAGAAACCAGCCTTTAGGTGCTCCATTGTTGTCGATCCATCATCCAGTGAATCCAGGAATTATTCTATAAATGATTTGACAATTAGCACGGTAGAGGCCAGGCCATAGTTATCACTTTGGCGTGATAAGAGGCAAGATAATTTTAAATTTTCGAATCATGCCATGTATTTTAATCAAGTTTTTTTTTTTCTTTTCCACAACACTAGAACAATTCCATCCTTTTGAAACTCCCATCAATCAAATGCGCCCAACATTCACCAAGACGGGGATTGGAGAACCCCACGAGAGGATTGCAAATTTGGGCAATCCAAGTTGGCCCTCGACTTATAAATTATACAAGCTGTTGGGGAGATGGATTTCAGTACTCCAACAAACAAGGAACTGACATCTAAACATACCATGCATGGCCACCCGTACAAATGTTTTGCAATATTTTGGTTCTGCGGCCTGCTGACGAGAACCCCGTCACCATGATGAAGATGAACAGTCTTTTACCTTCTTTGTAAGGACCAAAGTTCATAGATCGAAGGCTGGTAGTGACGAGAATAACAGTGTGGCTAGCAACATTAATCCAAATTGACTAATCAAAATTTAATTGTTACAAAAGAGATGGAAGTTGATTCCATGGATATGAAGGATGACAATGAAATGAAAGGTGATGTTTTGATCTCTGAACTTCTACTATAAGTATAAAATTCTAATCAGTTGAGTATGCTTTAATTATTGCTTGCTGTCAAAGATCGGGAAGACTAATTATAAAGATGGGTCATCACAATGGGCTACTACCATTCTAAACTCGAGGATAAGTTTAAAATTTTAAGTCAAGGAATCCGATGTATGTCAAAGTAAATTAAGGAAAATCATATAAATGGCTATGAGGCCAAAGTAAATTGGACCTCTAGGATTAAGAACCTTCTTTTTAAGGGGATCCTTTTGTCTTGCCCTCTTCCCCAGAGAGGCCAATGGGCCTGCTGATAGCTTGGTTAAACAGAGCAGTTTGTCCCAAGAGAGCCGGTTTTACACTGACGCTTCTAACCTCCCCACACTGGTTAGAGGTAGATATACTGCGCTGGGCTCCATTAGGAAGTTCAAAAGGTCTCATTTATACAAGATATGATAAGCCGGCCACCCCTTTTGTCCTTAGTTTCCGCCCAAACATCCTCATTGTATATTTTACCTCATCAATGAAATCTTTTATATATATATATATATATATATATATATATATATATATATATATATATATATATATATATAAATGGCTATGATCGAAAGAAATCGGGCAAGTTTGATCAATGGTCTAAGAGCACTATTAGCTTCCTATAACAATACCTATGATCGAAAGAATATAAATGACTGGAAAGTGAAATCTGGACCAATAAATCAATGGAATGGAAAGTACAAAGTAAATGGTAATAATGTATATTGTTGGACCAGTTGCTACGGGAAAGGAAAGTAAATTACAAGAATGTAACTTACTAGACTAGTAGCTGTTGGAATAAAAAGTATATGATAGGAATATAAAGCGCTAGACTAGTGAAGCAGAATAACGGAAAGTAAGTGCTCCAAAGTAAATATAATGCAAAAGAGGTAGATCTATAGAATCTTTTAATATTCTAAAATTCTTGTGTTTTGAGTTGGTCTTTGGCCAGTGATTAGCTATCTCCTCAGTGGATTTGTTAAATCTGTGAACCCCATTGCATGTGGGGCTCACTTTGTCTTTTCTTGTTGTTGCAGAGGGAGCTTGACTCTGATATAATAAATTGCCACTAGCAAAATGAATCTTAGAATCTACGGTCAGTAAGAAATCGAAGAATCTTTTAAGGTTTGAGGAATCGTAGAACTTCCTAATTCAATTGACTCATGAAATTCGCCTATAGTCAAAGATTTTGAATAAGAGCCTCAGTGATATAAAATGAAGGAATTTGACACTTTTTTTCGACTTATAAATAACATGTGGTGTCTAATATTATGAGGGTCTACCTCTTTTTGGGCTCATGCCCTAAAATGTAGTGGTAAAATGGGTGGACAACATCAATAAAACACATACATCATAGTTAGGGCCACAAAGCTTTCACACCAGCTAACTAGTTGGCTGGGTTGGGTTCACTAGCCAAACTGCATCCCCCACACATACAAATGGCAAACTTAATTCCCTAGTTTTGAGGGAGAGAAGCATCCCTGCCGTGATGCCACTAATTTCCTTTCCTTTCAGCATTTTCTGCGGAATCATAGGAGGATTGTACTGAAGTCTCTTCTGTGTAGATATCAGTTGCTTGTCTCCAGCCATCAATCATCAACTTTTGTTTACCAATTCTTCGGGAGTTATTTTCTTGCTCTTGAAATCACTATTTTGAATTGTAGGAAAACAACATTGGAAATGGCACACCAACCCATGTGGGCAAGTTCAATGCCCTTGACGCAAGTGTAGAATCCTGACTGGCCTTTACATTCATAGAGAAGCGGACTGACACAAAACCCTAATCAGAAGCAGTTTCTTTCCATGTAAACCACCTGATAAATGGATAACTCTAATTTTTGGGCATATGATAACGGACAACAGCTTTTGGGTAGCATGCGTGCAGACCATAATTGAAGCGGACTGGGTCCTCCCCCACCTCGGTCTACACGGGTTTTATCCACACCACCCATAAAATGATCTGCAAATATGGATGGACAACACTGATACAATCTACACAAAATGGTGGGCCCCACAGAGGCTCCCTGCCTGGACCATGTCTGTCCGGGTGGGGCAGGAGGTAATTTGCTTTGGCCATAATGCACTTTAACACCAAGGACGCCATTTTCATAATTTTGTTGTCCATACAACAAATGGATCCTTTTAAAAATTGAGAAGGATCAAGGCTTACAACATATATATATATATATATATATATATATATATATATATATATATATATATATATATATATATATATATATATATATGGGAAAAGGTACTATGCGCTCGAGCGTAAAGCGGTCGTCCGTGAGGTCGAGCTGGTGTGGGCCCCACCGTGATGTCGTTCGAAAATCCACACCGTCCACCAGATGCTCCATTCCAGAGGGGGCTCACACGGCTGAAAATCAAGTCAATCTGTGACTTTTGTGGGTCACACCACGTACAGAAGTTGAGAGGGGCCGTGCACCATTGAAACATTCAAAACCATTTTTGGGGACCTTTCGAGACGTTTTTTGATGATCAACACTGTCCATCATGTGTGTCACACTTTAATATAATTTTAGACCAAGTTTTAGGTGGTATCCACAACTCAGGTGGGGCCCACCAAGTGCATTTACATGTTTTTGTGTGTATACTTATGCTTGCCGATGGTATGGCCCACCTGAGTTACATGGACGGCTGATTTTGGGCCGTGTGGGCCCAAACTGGGCTCGCGCATCTGGTGGACGGTGTGGATCTTCGAATGGCATCACGGTGGGGCCCACACAGCTCGACCTCACGGACGACCGCTTTACGCTCGAGCGCATAGTACCTTTTCCCTATATATATATATATATATATATATATATATATATATATATATATATATATATATATATATAGAAAAGGTTCTATACGGTCGACGGGAAGGGAACAAAGTGGTCGACGGTCTTGCTAAATGTGCCAGCATGGGTGCTCCCAATTCCCTCTTCCTCGAGCTAAATGACTTCCCGAGGCCCATTAGAGGCTCCTTGCTTCTAGATAAATCTGATCTTGGTCAGCTTAGGCTCTCCAGGCCCAAAACAAGGATCGGCTGATCTTCGTCTTCTGCAGTTCCAGCTTCTCGCCCCATTGGAGGCGGTCCCTGCCAATCTCTTGTTACGCCGCATTCTCTCTTCTCTTGGGAGGTCCTTCCTCTCTGCCTGCTAGCCTATTAGCTGCGGTCTTTTTCATCTTGTCAGCTCAATTTTCCTGCTTTTCCTTGTATATTTGCTCTTTATTTTCTGTTCACATGATAGGTTTGGCTAACCCTTGTGGGGCCTACTTGAATCTCCTTTTGTACATCTTGCTTCATCAATCGAAGCAAGTGGCTTCCACCTTTTTTTTTTTTTTAATTTTTTTTTTTTAAAAGGTTCTATACGGTCGAGCTCATGGGAACTCCCCATGAGGTCGAGTTGTGTGGGCCCCACCATGATGCGTATCGAACATCTACCCCATCAGTCAGATGCACCATTCCATGGTGGGCCCAGGGCTTAAAAATCAAGTTAATCTGTGACTTGTGTGGGCCGCACCACATACAAAAGTTGAGAAGGGTTACCCTCCATTAAAACATTCATAATCATTTTGAACCCACAGAGATGTGGTTCACAAATCCATCCCATCCATTATGTGTGTCCCACTTGGATGAGGGGTCAGACCATTTTTCAGACGCATCCGAAATTCAAGTCGGCCCCACCAAGTGCTTTTATATGTTTTAGGCATGTCTTCACATGATTTTAGATGGTATGGCCCATCGGAGTTCCTTACCTTTTGCCACACATATATGTGTGTGTGTGTGTGTGTGTGTGTGTGTGTGTGTGTGTGGAAATGGTACTTTGAGTGTCAAACATCAACACAATCAGTCAGATGCACTATTTCATGGTGGGCCATGGGCTTAAAAATCAAATCAATCCATGACTTGGGTGGGCCACGCCACATACATGAGTTGAGAGGGGTAACCCTCCCATTAAAACATTCATAATCATTTATTGAGCCCACCGAGACGTGGTTAACAAATCCAGCCCATCCATTGTGTGTGTCCCACTTGGATGAGTGATCAAATGTTTCAGCAGCATCCAAAACTCAGGTGGGAACCACCAAGTACTTTATATGTTTTAGTCATGTCTTCACATGATTTTAACTGGTATAGTCCACCTGAGTTTCATATACGACTGATTTTTTAGATATCCCATAACCTAAAGGGGACCCATCAAATGCACAGTGTTGATGTTCGACACACATCATGATGGGGCCCATACAACTCGACCTCATAGCACCATTTCCCATATATATATATATATATATATATATATATATATATATATATATATATATATAGAGAGAGAGAGGAGAGAGAGAGAGAGAGAGAGAGAGAGAGAGGGAGAGAGAGAGAGATGTTCACCTGCACACCTACGTGCATGCGCACCTTTGTACACGTGTCATGGGCGTTTAATCCGAACGGTCCATGTGATGTAGAATCCCATGAGACCCTAGGGGACAAATTTTCTCCCTAATCTAAAATTCTGGTGGGCCGCAGCAAATTGAAATGTAAATCGAGGGAGGAAACAATTTACATTTTTCATGGGCTACCAAAGTTTTGGATCAAGTAAAAAATTGAGACCAAGGGATTTCATGAAGTGCTGCTTCACGTGGACCATTCATATCTTGGATCCACGTAAAGTAGGATGAGCTCTAAAAAAAGTTCGCACACGAGCTGTATGTATGTGTGTGGGTATGTGTGTGTGTGTCTATATATATATATATATATATATATATATATATATATATATATATATATATAACCGAATGCTCAACTACTGCGCACCAACTCCCATGAACTCTTGGGAACTTTTTGAGAACTCATCGTAAGTGATTTGAGTCCAAAATCTGAATGGTCCACGTGATGCACCACCCCATGAAACCCCAAGGGCTGAACTTTTAATTTGATCCAAAACTTTGGTGGGCCACGAAAAATGAATACAGTTCTCTCCATTGATTTGTATCACTCCTTTTGTTATGGCCCACCAGAGTTTTATATGAGAGTGAAAATTGTTACCTTGGGGTTTCATGGGATACCCCATCACATTGACCGTTCAGATTAGACACTCATGACACGTGTGCAAAGGCAAGCAGGTGCGCAGGTAAGCATACCTCTATATATATAACTCCACGTATAGTTGCACCGACCCATGCAAAATATAGCTGAACATTGGTTGAAATATTTAAACATGTGATGAGGACTGGAAACGTCTTAATTATTGTGCCAGGCCCCTCCTCTTGTGGTCCGAAATCATGCATTAACTCGTCAGCGTTCATTCCAGTTGTTAGGTCAACATCAGTCCAGTGCCCAAAAATAGAAAGGAAAGATGCATGAAAATGAGAAATTGGGAACCCTATTTTCCATGTGCTGCAATTTTCCTACTAAGCTCCGGACAGTTCATCATGTAGTGCTAATTAATGTTGGAAACATCCATTATTGGAAATTTGGCATCGAGATTAGACAACCGTATATTTAAATACGAAAATGCTACTTTTGGCTATTGGCCCATTAATTGGTGACATTTATTACTCAAATCATCTTAGAATTTGATGATTACAAGCTCATTTTAATACGATTGAGATTTGGATTTGGGACATTTTTGTGTTGATGACGTGGACCAATTATGCAGGAAAACAGGACATAAGCACAGACGCAGATTGCGTACTACCCTCTGCCCGTCCTTAGCTCTTATTTTAAGGCATCAAAACAAAAATGAAGCAGGTCAAATAGACAACGCCACAGATGACTCTTGCATTTAATGCAACTGACATTTAATGGTTTGTGCATTTTAATGCAACAAACCTTTTTATTTGGTGTGGTCCACTTGAGCGTTAGATCTGCTTCATTTTTGTGCTCATGCCTTAAAATAATCTAAGAAAGGGGATTGACAACTTGGATGTACAGATACATCACGGTGGGCCCACCCACAGAACTACCAGTTCCGAGCAGGGGGGGGGGAGCCCCATCATTATACATTGCATTTAATGTAGCAGTGCTAAAATGCTGTGGTGATTAGGTCAATAACGATGTGGGCCAATTATTATGCATGAACATAGAATTCTCATTTCTGTGGCAAGCAGAGGATCTAGATTCTTTTCCAGTATCGTTGAACCGGCAGTTATAGTTAAATGTTGAGCAACAAAAATGAGGGTCTATACCTTTGACATGTATGTGGGGTTGGGTTGAGGTTGCTTCTACAACAGAGAGAATTAAGTAGTATTGTATTGTAAATTCCATGGTTTAAGTCCCATACCATATTTTCATTATTCTTCACCTTATATTAATATGGACCACATTAGGTTCCTTGTCCTATTCCATCGCATCTTGCCCGCTTCACCAGAGTTTTCTATTTTCACAAATTATCGGCAACGAACCCAAATCCTACCTCAGGAAATCTCTTTCCAAACTTGTAAAAGCCGGGTTGTTGCTTCACTACTTTCTTGTCCCTCCTTGGAAATTAGATGGACATTGTGGATTTATTAAAAAAGGTGAAAATATGAGCCCCAATGTTGAGGGGTTAGATAAACAAATTGCACTAGAGCTGCACAATATTACTGGGTTTATCCTCCTAACAGAAGCAAATTGCCTGTGACCCCCAACACAGAGATATACCTGTGCTCAAGGCTATGTGGGGCCCACGGAGATGTATGCGATAAATCCACTCTATCCATCTGTTTTGAAAGACCAAACAGGATCAGGAAGATCCAATACTCAGGTGTATCACTAAAAATGAAACTATGGGAACGTGAATTGAAAAGTTTGTATGTGGAGGGCCCATAGGCTATGTCTTGGGGGGGAGGGATTAGGACAAAATAAAAATGATGCTTTTAAATTCAATTAGTTATTTAAATTAATATGCAAATTGAAATAAACAAGATAATATTAACTCTAAGACTTCCAAGCCATTATAAGGTCTAATCACATAGACTCCAAAGGATGTGGCAATAAGCAACTAGTATATAACATGATAGTGTACATGTGTGTGTGTGTGTGTGTGTGTGTGTGTGTGATGTGTTACCTATTAACTCATAACATTCATCTAACTATGCATATTTATAATTAAATATTAATCGCATAAGCATAATTAAATAAGTGCTCAAATTACAATCCAAACACAAGCATATATAATGGTTCGATTTCCCTACTCCACTCCCGGCGGACGCGCTCAACCCATGAGTGTACCTGATTTCATTATCGAAGGTTTCAAATCAGGTTCACCTCTAACTTTTACAACCCCACATAAATACCTTATTGTACACTCCAATCGAAGGCTCCTGCAAGATATTTTAGTTGGTTTTCTATAGGATAACCAATAACCTCGGTCATAATCTAAGGGCATGCTTTTATTCTCATTGGAAGATCCCTCTAAAACTAGCATGTATGCACACGTGTCTGGTGGTCTACAAAAAGACTTGCATTTATGGCCTACACAAGAGCTAAAGTCCTACACAAAAATCTATTCAAGCTTGACAATTCAAACTCGTACCCTCAATCCTACACAAGGAATGAGTGTACATAGACTCTTACAATTGATAATTTATTTGTCAGATTGAGTCCATTTTATAGTATCGTCTTGGGTTTCTTGAGCGATGCTCTCTTGTGCTTCAATTAGCCCCCATTTGCTCCCGTGATTGTGATGCCGATGCATTGCCAATGCTTTAGTTACAAAATCAACCACATTGCATGTGATGCTCCTTTGAGGTGACTAAGGTGATGAGATATTAATAGAATCTCCTACAATTAATGAAAAGTTATAACGTTTAGAAGATTCACCTATATGAGTGTTTTAGAGGGTTTAGATAAGAATTTAACTATTGGTTCAAGTCTAATCTCTATAACAAGGTTGAGATCAAGCTCATCTATATCATTAATGATGGAATCCTCTTTCAAGTGTAAATCATAAGGAAAACAACTTAGATCTCATGGACTAAGATGCTTAGAGAGAGGTATATGATCATGAAATCACCTAAGCTTTTATCACACTAAAAATTCATCCAAATGCCCAAGAACTGAATGCCATTTTATAAGAAAATATATTTCAACGGCTATAAAATGTGTAATTTAATGGATCTATTGATGGGATTGAGTAGTCTTGGATGCCATGAAGGTGAACCTTCGATGTCATCAAAGGGGACTTCGATGCTATTGAGAAATATCATTGATGATGGAATCCTCTTCCATGTGGTAAATTATAAGGAAGTCAACTTAGATATCATAGACTAAGATGCTTAGAGAGAGGTATATGATCATGAAATCACTTAAGCTTCTATCGCACCAAAAATTCATCCAAATGCCTAAGAACCAAATGCCATTTTATAAAAAAATATATTTCAACTACTGTAAAATGGTTAGTTTAATGGATCTACTGATGAGATCAAGTAGTCTTGGATGCCATCAAGGTTATCTGACTTATCTACTCGATGCTATCGAAGACCCCTCGAGGTATCCAGAATCTAAAACTGTTAATCAAAATTGCCACCCGATCCATGTGACACTACCTCTGTGCAAAGCCTTCTTTCTTTCCTCTTAGATCTCTCCACTAATTAGCATAAATTTCTTCTTGTTCCTCCCTTAAACTAGAGAGTGAGGTTAAGACTCGATCCCCTGACCTCTCCTATCGCTAAGAATACCTCTACCATTGGGTTCAGTTCTTGGTTTTCATTATTAATTACAAAATTAAGTTATTAATTCTAATTAGTTTGACTTATGTGATTTGAAAAAAAAAAATCAGGGTCGTTACAAATATGCCCTGTTGAGATGCTTTCATTGATCAGGGAACATAATACATTTTCATGTTATGGTTTAACATAGGTCCTTATTGGGAAACCATGCACCATTCCCTTCTATATGCAAATCAATGGGATTAGCATTATAAAATATTTAACAGATGATAATCACTTCCAACATAAGGCAAGAAACCACCAAACGTATAGGATGTAAAAGACACGGAGACTTTTTAGATTGAAAACCCTTTGATGTGAAGGAAAAAATTACGTGACCTATTTTGACACAAATCCACTATAATATAAATAATGAGAGTACAATCATCTAGAGACTAATTGTTGGGGGCCTTGCACAAAACCTTAGGATCTAGCCTCCCAAAACAAACCAAAATTGTGGGATAATAAAGCAATGAAATAAATCAATGCACAAACCACATGATACAAGAGATTTTTACGTGGAAAACCCTTAAAGAGGTAAAAACCACGGAACCTCATCCAGATCAACAATCCACTATGAAGTAGAACGTTACAACCTTATTCACTCACGCAGGAGTGGATAAACAATAAGAGAATAAAAGAAAAACTAAGAGATCTCACCGATCACGAGGATGTAAAAGAAACGTGGACTGCGCAGTATATCACCTCCACGAGCATAACCTCCCTTCTACAAGCTTCCTCTCTCTCTTTCTCTCTCTCTCTCTCTCACACCTTTGATAGCTCAAAACCCTTTAGCAATTCCAAAGCTTTAGGAAACCCTCTTGTATTACCTAGAAAAACCCTAGGCACCCCTATTTATAGTTTAGGAAACTCCCTTTCACGCCCTTTGCGAAAGGGCCTCAGATTTTTGCAGTCCGCACAAGATCCAGACTCAAATCTGCGTAAGCTCGACTGGTCGAGCCGAGTCCTCGATCGGTCGAGCGGCCCACTCGACCGGTTGAGCACCTCAGAGAAAATACATTAATTGGTCGCTGGACTTTGAGTCGAGCCCCACTCGACTGGTTGACCACCACCCACGACCGGTCGAGCAGCGCGGTAAATATCTCCAAATTTTTAACCCGCTGCACTGTCTCTCCCCTGAACTGAGGAGGAAAAACCCCATTAAATCTCCCCCTTTCTGACTCAGGAAGGATTCACCTTCTTCAAGCCGGTCTGGTTTCTACAAACCTCAAACTTGCCATTGATCAAAGCCTTGGTCATCATGTCTGACACATTATCGTCTATGTGGACCTTCTCAAGCTGTAGCACCTTCTGTTCCAAAGTATCCCTGATCTAGTGATACCGAATCTCTATGTGCTTCGACTTGGAATGCTGACTTGGATTATTGCTCAAGTGTATAGCACTTTGACTATCGCAATAGACCATGTGCTGCTCCTACTTCAGGTTAAGTTCCTGTAGGAACCTCTTCATCCAAAACATCTCTTTATATACTTCTGTGACTGTAATGTATTCGGCCTCTTTCGTTGACAACGCTACGACCTTTTGTAGCTTGCTCTGCCAAGATACCACTCCCACTGCAAACGTGAACATGAACCCCAACGTAGACTTCCTGGAGTCTATGTCACTTGCCATAACTGCATCTGTGTAGACCTCTAACACAGGTTTTTCGTCACCATAGCATAGGCTCAACCTGTATGAGCCTCTTAGATACCTCAGTAACCACTTTACCTCTGCCTAATATTCTTTGCTAGGATTGGCAAGATACTGGCTGACAACACAAACCGCATATACTATATCTAGGCGTGTATACACTATAGCATACATCAAACTTCTTACAACTGACGTGTAGGATATCTTCTATATCTCTTCCACCTCTGCCTTCGTCTTGGGACACTATCTATCGCTCAATCTGAAGTGACCATCTAGTGGAGTACTGACTGGCTTCGCTGCATTCATATTGAACCGCTCTAGGACTTTCTCAATATACCGCTCTTGTGACAGCCGAAGCTTCCTACTGCTTCTATTACGGGTTATCTCCATTCTTAGGATCTGTTTAGCCGGGCTCAAGTCTTTCATCGCAAACGACTTGCCCAACTCTTGTTTCAGCCTGTCGATCTTCTTGATATCTTTTTCCATGATGAGTATGTCATCAACGTATAATAGCAGAACTAAGAAATCACCATATGAGAACTTGCGCGTGAACACACAGTGGTTTGACTCCATTCTATCATACCCATGCTTCAATATAAATAAGTCAAACTTCTTGTACCATTGCCGTGGAGCTTGTTTCAGCCCATACAAGCTCTTCCTCAGCCTACACACCATATGCTCTTTGCCCTTGACTTCGAACCCCTCTGGTTGGTGCATGTAGATCTCTTCTTCCAAGTCACAATGGACGAAAGCAGTTTTAACATCTGAGTGTTTTATCTCTAGATCCATGCTAGCCGTCAATCCAAGCAACACCTGTATGGATGTCATCTTCACCATTGGTGAGAATATCTCCTTGAAGTCTATGCCTTTCCTCTGACCAAACCCTTTCACTACAAGTCTAGCCTTGAACCTCGTCTATGAATTCTTCTGCTCAACATTCTTTCTGAACACCCACTTGTTGCTCAAAGCTTTCTTACCCTTAGGCAATTTTACCATATTATAGGTGTGTTTCTTATGTAAGGATTTCATCTCCTCTTGCATAGCTTTCAATCACTTCCCCTTATGCTCGTCGGCTAGGGTCTCAGAATAATCTTCTGGCTCTCCCCCATCAGTCAACATAATGTACTCATGTAGCGAGTACCTCTTGGACGGCTGTCTGTCCCTAGATGACCTCCTCACTTGTGGCTCAATAGGTGAATCAAGTGGGGGCTGCTCCCCTGGTCCATCTTCTGAAGGAACTCCCTCATCCTCTGCACCTTGCTGTACTCCCCCATCATCAGGCATCACGGGAGGAATAACTGGATCCATGTCCTCTATCTCACCTGAATTAGGCTGGTTCTTCTCTGGCTTGCCAATATTTTCGATACACTGATCTTCAAAGAATACCACATCTCTGCTCCTGACAAGCTTCCTCTCAGTCGGATCCAATAATCTGTAACCAAATTTTTTATCACCGTACTCCAAGAACACATACTGCCTGATATTCATATCGGGCTTGGACCTCTCGTCCTTCGGTACATGAACGGATGCCCTGCATCCAAATACCCTGAGATGACTGTACGGTGGATCTTGTCTAGTCCACACCTTCTCAGGCACTTCTTCATTCAATGGGGTTGATGGAGACCTGTTTATCAAATACACCACTGTATGTATTACTTCTCCCCAGAACATCTTAGGTAACTTCGTATGGGATAACATGCATCTGATTCTCTCAATAATAGTGTGATTTATTCGATCAGCCACGCCATTATGCTAGGGGATCTTGGAAACCGTTTGTTCATGTCGTATACCCAGGGACTTACAATACTCATGAAAGTCACCAATGTATTCACCACCATTGTTAGTACGGATGCACTTCAATGATCTACCTGTCTCTCTCTTGACCATAACATGAAACAATTTAAACACACCAAAGACCTCATCCTTGGATTTTAAAGTATAAACTCAAACCCTCCTAGATGCATTATCTATAAAAGTGGCAAAATACAATGCCCCACCCAAGGTTTTTGTCCTCATAGGACCACAAACATCAGAATAAACCAATTCTAATGCATGCACTTTATTAATATGAGAAGTAGTTTTAACAAATGAAACTCTATGTTGTTTCCCTCATAAACAATCAATACAGGTTTCGAGAGGTATACATGTCACGTCTGGAAGGAGCCGCTTCCTCGCTAATAGCTGAAGCCCTTTTTCACTCATGTGGCCTAGACGCCTGTGCCACATGTCAATAGCTGAATCTTCCGTTGGGTTCAACCCACCCTTACACATACTGACACTTGCCTTGTAAAGGGTGCAACACTTCTTTCCTCTTGCCATGATTAATGAACCCTTGATGAGCTTCCAGCACCCACCAACAAATTGGCTTTCATAGCCATCATCTTCCAACCTTCAGGTCGACATCAAGTTGAGGCGAAGGTCTGAGATATGCCTCACATCCCTGAAAACTAATGTGCAGCCCATATCGGTCTTCACACAAATATCACCGACCCCTACGATCTTTAATACGCCAGAATTTTCCATCTTCACGGTCCCATAGTTACCTGACTTGTAGCTTATGAAGAAGTCCCTGCGTGGAGTCGCGTGAAAATAATTTCCTGAGTCTATCACCTAGTCGGTGTCCTAATTCGTAGCCGTGAGACATACATCATGATCTATAGAAAGAATAACTACAACGTCACCATCTGAAGCGACCGCAGTGGAATCTGATTAATCTTCATTCTCCTTTCCTTCTCCTTTCTTGTCGTTCTTATTCTTACAACATTTATGCCTATAGTGGCCCTTCTTGCCACAATTCCAGCATTAAACATCCTTCCTGGTACTCGACTTGCCTCTTAATTTATCTCCGGCCTTCCTACCCTTCCTGTTCTTTCCTCTCCCCCGTTCTTGTGTCACAAGGGTTTCTTGCCGAGTAGACCCCTGAGACTTCCTCATTGTCTCCTCATTGAAGAGACAGCTAATAACCTGTTCCATGGATACCTTTCCATCTGGCACGGAGTTACTTAGAGGCACCACCAATGTCTCTCAACTATCAGGCAATGAACTAAGCAATAACAATGCTCGTAATTCATCATCCAGGACCATCTTCATAGCGGAGATCTGATTCACTATATCACTGACCTCATTTATGTGCTCTGCCACAGAACCACCATCTTTGAATTCGAGATTCACAAGTCATCATATCAAGAAAATCTTATTGCCGATTGTTACAGCCCTTGTAATTTTAGCCATAGGCTAGCGGTTGAGGTCTCCGTAAACATATGGTGGAATACGGAATCATCCAATCATTGTCTAATAAACCCCACCACCTCCTCGTCCATCTTCTTCCAATCATCATCGACATATCCTTGGATTTTTTTAATATGCCCAAAATTGGAGAAGATAGGCCCTTGCAATAAAGCAAGTCCTTCATCTTAGCCTTCTATATGGTCCAGTTAAGACCATTGAGGCTGATCATCCTTGATGAGCCACCTTCCATAATTCAAAAACCGATCCCACTCCATTCAATGAACTTAGCTTTGATACCACTTTGTTGGGGGCATTATACAAAACCTTAGGATCTAGCCTCCTAAAACAAACCAAAATTATGAGATAATAAAGCAACGAAATAAATCAAAGCACAAACCACACCACACAAGAGATTTTTACGTGGAAAACCCTCAAAGAGGTAAAAACCACGAGACCTCGTCCAGATCAACAATCCACTATGAAGTAGAACGTTACAACCTTCTTCACTCACACAGGAGTGGATAAACAATACGAGAATAAAAGAAAAACGAAGAGATCTCATCGATCATGAGGATGTAGAAGCACTGAGACATGGACTGCGCAGTATATCACCTCCACGAGCATAACCTCCCAACTACGAGCTTCCTCTCTCTCTTTCTCTCTCTCTCTCTCTCTCACACCTTTAATAGCCCTAAACCCTTTAGTAAACCCTTGCAAAACTTTAGGAAACCCCCTTGTATTACCTAGAAAAGCCCTAGGCACCGCTATTTATAGTTTAGGAAACTCCCTTTCGTACCCCTTGTGAAAGGGCCTCGGATTTCCGTAGTCCGCACAAGATCCGGACTCAAATCTGCATAAGCTCGACTGGTCGAGCCGAGTCCTCGACCGGTCGAGCGGCCCACTCAACTGGTTGAGCACCTCCCTCGACTGGTTGAGCACCTCAGAGAAAATACATTAATTGGTCATTGGACTTTAAATCGAGCCCCACTCGATTGGTCGAGCGCCACCCACCAGCGGTCGAGCGGCCCACTCGACCGGTCGAGCAACGTGGTGAATTACTCTTAATTTTCAACCCGCTGCACTGTCTCTCCCCTGAACTGAGGAGGAAAAATGCCATCACTAATCTCTCTTGGATATTTGAATACATCACCTGCAGGTCAAGTAATAATATAAGAAAAGAGTTCTCTCACCAACAATGGATTGTAGAAACCCCCAACACAACCCCTGGAAAAGAGAATAGAAGAAACTAACGTTGTTGATGGACCCTCACGAACTCGGATATGAAAACTTCTCTGTTGTAATCAATAAGAAACTTGGACAATGACAGAAGTGGCCTGAAGCACATGGCCGCCCGCGGCTAAGGTTTTGTGAAATCCTTGCCATCTCTTTGGTCTTGCTATGGCCGCCCGTGGTGGGTCCGGTGCTATTGAAGGCCCCTTTCCCTCTGGCCGATCTCACATCGAGGGAGAAAGATCTACGGCAGATAGACGGCCATCCTTCCCATTTTGAAATATCTCTCTGAATGGCTCTTGTGATTTCAACTTGACTTCGAAGAGAACCTTGCCCAAATCCAGAGATTTCAACCTATTTATCCTAAATATCACTTTTGACACTTGCAGTGAGGATTTATTTCAGATTTTCAACAAATATGGGAAGGTAATCGACGCTTATATCCCCTCCATCCCTGAATCTTCGAGATCAAGAGGCTATGAATTCGTCAGATTCATGTACGAGCAGGATGCAAAAAATGCTATGGATGTGCTAAAAATCGGGGGCCCTCTGACAGGAATGGCTAAAGACATTGCAGCACTGGACAGGGGAAGGAGCAACCTCATCGAACCCCAACCCTCCCATACTTGGGAGCTCTGATTAGGGCGGCAGCGAATCGTTCGCGGAAGCTAGCACCGGTGGATGACACTACAATTGCAGTTGATCACAGCATGGTAGAATCAAGACTCTAAGCTCTGGCATTAGGGGTAGTCATTACCGTCTCCAACACGAACATTTCCATTTTGCGGATCCGCAACACCCTCTCTTTATCATGTTTTGGACCCTCTATTTCTGTAGTCACAAGAATATCCCCTATCAAATTTCTTATCGTTTGGAAGTCGTAGCAGGCTTTCGATGCTTTCATTCTCGATTGCGACCTACATAAGTTTGCCGATGTTCAATCAACAGTTAAATGGACCCTAGAGGAGGTTTTTGGCGGAGACGGCATTTGGGTGCGGATTTTTGGCATACCGGCTCATGCCTGGATAGAGTCGGTGTTACTGGACCTTGGGAATCAACTAGGCAGAATGACGCAGATTGATCCCATCAGTGTAAATGGTAGTTTCCAATCCTTCGCTCGAATCAAAATTGCTATCACCCCTGACACGAATCTGCAGCGAGCCCTCACACTCCAAGTGTTGGGTAAATGCTACACCATTTTGGCAGAGGTGGAACCGTTCCTGGGATCCAACATCTATAGTTACAAGTCCTATTCCTCTCAAAAAGCTCGGCATGTCAAAGAAAGCAAAAAAAATTAGGTCCAACGAAATTTCAGCTCCCCTCTGCCTACTCCTCAGAGATGCACGACATCTGTTTGTGGAAATGTCGAAGTAACAACCGAAGCTGATACGATGAATAATAGTACGGAGGAAAATGCGCTTGTTATAGAACTGGAGGGAACTATAGTGAGGGGTTGCGCTCCAATCACAGTTGGGGCTACTATTTCAAAAATTCGTTGTAATCACGACATTGCTTTACCAGCTCCTTCAAGTGCTGGAGTGGATCATGGTATGGATAATGTCCCATCTATCTGCCCCAGCCCATCGATGGTGCAGATTATGGATAAATCCCTTGTTATTCAAACCTCTCCAGTTTCAGCCCGAATAAGCATGAATGAGATGTTTTCAGCTCAGTGTCAAAATGTTAGCGACATTGTGCAATTCGAGGGGCAGTTGAAGGATTTCATGGCTTTTCACACTGATGAACCTTGTTCTGAATCAGGTGACCTGCAGCGTACAGTGAGTGAAGGCAGTGAGGAGATTCAGTTGGAGGGGCTACATATCGAGGGTCAGCTCTGTTCTGCCATCCTAATATCGGCCTATGCTCTGAAGAAGGTTTATCAGCAACAACAACCCCCTCACCTAGAGTGCCCACAATCTCCTGTGGCTATGGGGAACTGTCAGCTACAGTACAATAGGACTCGTAGGAGGAAGATGTTGTGCAACACGTCAACAACGCAGTGAGCCGAGATCCAGTATCAAGCTTCACCCACAAACGATAAACAAGAAGAAATATAAACTAGAAACAGATCAAAGTAATCTAAACAAACCACAAGATAAGATATACGCAGAAAAACCCCAACAAGGGTAAAAACCACGAATGCAATCTTCCACTATGAAGAAAAACAGAGATTACAAAGCAATATACTAACCTCTTCCTTGAAAATATAGAGAAAACCCTTTGCCCACATCTTAGAGTTATTTCCTAATGTTTTCCAATTGCCCTAGAAAAGCCCTAGGGACACCTATATATAGTTTAGGCAACTTCCTTTTCGTACCCTTGCGAAAGGCGATACAGAAATCTACAGTCCGCATCAAATTCGGAAATAAGTTTATGTAACCTCGATTGGTCGAGCAGACTATACGACCGGTCGAGAGGACCCCTTGACTGGTTGAGAATGATCTACGATCTGTCGAGCACCTCAAAACCCAAAAACCTATGCTCACTGGACTTTGAGTCGAGCCAGTCCATGACTGGTCACGACCGGTCAAGTGGACTCCTCGACCGATTGAGCAGGGGCCACGACTAGTGTGCGCGGCCCCAGATGTGGCTCCACTTCTCAACAATCTCCTACTTGGAGACACATCACCATAAACTTTTGTCTTCTTCATCCAGAGTACACCACCTCCTTGTCTTCAAGCCTGAAGACCAATTAAAGCTGAACAGAGCTTCAACTTCTCCCGTGTGATTGCCTTGGTCAGCATATCCGCAGGATTCTCACTTGTATGAATCTTCTCCAGTGCAATCGATCCATCTTCCAGTAATGAACGTATGAAGTGATATCTGATGGCAGTATGCTTGGTCCTTGAATGAAAGGTTGAATTGTTAACTAAGTGTATTGCACTATGATTGTCACTGTACAGCTTGTAATCTGCTTGCTTCTTACCCAACTCCTCCATAAAACCTTGCATCCACACCATCTCCTTGCACGCTTTTGTAGCAGCAACATATTCTGCTTCCGTCGTGCTGATAGATACTATCTTCTGTAACTAAGAGACCCAACTGATTGCAGCACTACCTAGAGTAAAGATATATCCTGTAGTGCTTCTTCTACTGTCGATATCTCCTGCCAAATATGAATCTACGTAGCCTTATAGCTTGATTTTCAATCCTCCATAACACGGCCCTATATCCACAGTACCTACCAAGTATCTGAGGATCCACTTCACAGCTTCCCAATGTTCCTTCCCAGGGTTGTTCATGAACCTGCTTACAACTCCCACTGCTTGAGCAATGTCTAGCCTCGTGCTCACCATAGCATATATGAGACTCCCAATAGCTGACGCGTATGGGACTTTAGTCATGTAGTCTCATTCCTCCTATATTTTTGCACCTTGCTCTTTAGATAGCTTGAAGTGGTTAGCTAATGGAGTGCTAACCAGCTTAGCACCTTCCATATTGAATCGATCAAGTACCTTGGCTATGTACTCTGCCTGTGACAAAACCAGTTTCTTATTTTCCCTGTCACGCTTTATCCTCATACTTATGATTTATTTTGTGGTTCCCAAATCCTTCATGGTAAATTCTCTAGACAGTTGTCTTTTGAGATCTGACATGTCCTTCATGCTTGAACAGGCCACAAGCATGTCATCAACGTACAGAAGAAGGATGATATATGATGTATCAAACTTCTTTAACTAGTAACAGTGGTCAGCATGACATCTCCTGTAACCATTTCTCGACATGAAACTATCAAACTTCTTGTACCACTGCCTCGGGGCCTGCTTCAGGCCATATAGACTCTTCTTCAGCTTGCACACCTTGTTCTCCTTTCCTGGTGCCACGGATCTTGTCGGCTGATTCATATATATCTCTTCTTCAAGGTCCCCATGAAGAAAGGCTTTCTTAACATCTAGCTACTCTAGATGTAAGTCCTCTTTAGCCACTATACTTAAGACCATGTGAATCGTAGACATTTTCACTACAGGTGAAAATATTTTAGTGAAATTGATACCTGCCTTTTGTTGAAACCCTTTCACAACCAATCTAGCCTTATATCGTTTCGAACCATCGTGCTCTTCCTTCAGTTGTAAACCCAATTGTTATGAAGAGCTTTCTTACCCTTAAGTAGAGTGACTAGCTCCCATGTATGATTAGGCTCAAGAGAGTCCATCTCAACAACCATGGCCTGCTCCCACTTAACCCGTGTATCTAACTGTAATGCCTCTTCAAAACACTCTAGCTCGCCATTATCTATCAGCAGTAGATAATATAAGGAGGGTGAGTATCGGACCATGGGTCTCCTCTCCCGAGTAGACCTCCTCACAACCGGTGTATGCGGCTTTACCTCATAATGCTCTTATGCATGATCATCCTGTGGTGCTGTAATACCCGTGTCCGGTAACTCTTTCATCTCTATGAATTCTTTTTTCTCGGCCTTATTTTCTTGCACACTGTCCTTATGCATCACTTTTTCATTGAAGATTATGTCCTTGCTTCTGATGATTTTCCTATTTTCTGCATCCTAAAACCTGTAGCTAAAATCATGCTGCCCGTAGCCTATAAACGTGTACCTCTTGGACTTCGCATCCAGCTTGTTTCCGTGCTCTGCATCAATGTAAACATATGAAGTGCAACCGAACACTCTGAGATGTGCGATGTTTACTTTTTTCCTAGTCACGCTTCTTTTGGTAGCCCACCATCCAATGGTGTTAAGGGACTTCTATTGATGAGATATGCAGCAGTATTCGCAGCATCTGCCCAAAACGTCTTGGGCAACCCTGTATGTAAGCTCATGCTCCTGGCGCGCTCAAGGATGGTCCTGTTAATGCGCTCAGCCACACCATTCTACTGCGGTGTCCCTGAAATCGTTTTCTGATGTTTGATTCCATTTGTTGCATAATACTCCTTAAACCTCTTATCATAGTACTCTCCCCCATTATCAGATTTGAGACATTTTACTGTTTTACCTGTCTCGTTTTCTACCATAACTTTCAACTTCTTAAATACATCAAATACATCAGATTTATATTTTAAGAAATAGACCCACAATTTTCTACAGCATCATTAATAAAAGAAACAAAACAACGTGAGCCACCAATAGATAATACTTGTGCTGGTCCCCACACATCAGTGTGTACAAGCTCCAACAGATGCGTCTTTGGAGTGTGTCCCGCCTTCTTGAAGCTTACCTTCTTCTGCTTACCATACACGCAGTCCTCACAGAATTTCAAGTCAATAGACTTTAGCCCTGGTAGCTTCCCTTTAGACAATAACACTTTCATCCCCTTCTCACTCATATGTCCAAACCTCTGATGCCATAACGGCCCATTCACTTCAGTTGATGCGACTAAGAGTAAACTATACGATCCTGAAGTTACGTATAAAGTACCTTCCTTTTTGCCTCGAGATATCACCAAGGCACCTTTTATGATCTTCCAGGAATCACTGGTGTCTTCACATAACCGGTATCGGCCAACTGCCTCACTAAGATCAGATTACGTTTCAAACTTGATACATGTCTGACATCCTTCAATTTCAAAACCGTTCTGTCTTTCTGATTGACATGAAAGTCTCCCTTTCCAATAATATTACACGGCACATCATCACTCAGGTAGACTCTTCCAAAGTTGCCTAACACATAATCACGCAGAACTTCCTTACATGAGGTGGCATGAAACGAAGCACTCGAGTCTATAACCTAAGACTCATTCCTCGCATCAAGAGACAAGATCAACGCCTCTGTATCACTCTCCTCGGATAGATTCACTGAATTCTTCCCAGCTTGAGAGCTTCCCTCTTGTTTCTTAAGCGCCCTACAATCACGTTTCATATGCCCCTTCTTGCCGCAATGCCAACACCCGTCTTTGTCTTTCGGTCCCTTGGACTTCTTCCTCGACTTAGAACGTCCGTGTTTATTGCCTCCTTTGTTCAGCGATCTTCCTCTTTCTTCAACGTTTAGAGCATTCCCTAAATCCCCTGAAACTCCTGATGCCTTTCTTCTAGATTCTTTGCTAAGAATTAATCCGGCCACATCATTAAATTTTAGCTTTATCGACCCTGAAGAATTGCTCACAGCAATCACCAAACCATCCCAACTATCTGGCAAAATGGATAAGATCAATAATACCCTGACCTCATCCTCAAAAGCAATGCCAACGGATTCCAACTTGCTCGTGACTGTATTGAACTCGTTTAGATGTTCGACTATGCTCCCACCATCTGACATCTTCATGTTAAATAGCTATTTCATAAGATGAACCTTGTTGGATGCTGAGGGCTTTTCATACATGGTGGTTAGGGCTTCCATTAATTCTTTTGTAGTTTTCACCTTGGATATATTGAAGGCGACGCTCTTAGACAAAGAGAGTCGGATCGTTCCTAAAGCCTTCCTATCTATTAAAAATCATTCATCATCTGTTATCTTTTCTGGTTTCTTCTCTTTTCCTTCTAAAGGAATATAGAGGTCCTTCTGATACAAATAATCCTCCATCTGCATCTTACAGAAGGTAAAGTTTGAACCATCAAACTGTTGCACAGCACGCCAACAATGCAGTGAGCCTAGATCCAATCTCAGGCCTCACCCATAAACGATAAACATGAAGAAATATAAATTAGAAAGGAATAAAAGCATTCAAACAAACCACAAGACAAGATATAAGTGGAAAAATCCCAAACTACGGTAAAAACCCACGGATGCAAAATTCTACTATGAAGAGAAACGAAGATTACAAGGCAATATACTAACCTCTCCCTTGGAAGTATAGAGAAAAACCCTTGCCCACACCTTAGAATAATTTCCTAATATTCACCTTAACCCTAGAATAGCCCTAGGGACCCCAAATTATAGTTTTGGCAACTTCCCCTTTCGCATCCCAGTTGCGAAAGGACTTGCAACACGAAATTCGCGAAACTCCTTTCACATTCTAGTTGCGAAAGGACTTGCGACATGAAATCTGTACATGTGGCTCCACTGCTCAACAATCTCCCACTTGGAGACACATCGCCATAAACCTTTGTCTTCTTCATCCGGAGTGTACTACCTCCTCGTCTTTAAGCCTGAAGACCAATCAAAGCTGACCAGAGCTTCAGCTTCTCCCTTGTGACCGACTTGGTCAACATATCCGCAGGATTCTCATTTGTATGAATCGTCTCCAAAGCAATCGATCCATCTTCCAGTAATGAACGTATGAAGTGATATCTAATGGCAATATGCTTGGTCCTTGAATGAAAGGCTGAATTCTTAGCTAAGTGTATTGCACTCTGACTGTCACTGTACAGCTTGCAATCTGCTTGCTTCTTACCTAACTTATTCATAAAACCTTGCATCCACACCATCTCCTTGTATGCTTCTGTAGCCGCAACATATTCTACTGTCAGATCGATGCGATAGATACTATCTTTTGTAATCGAGAGATCCAATCCGATCGCAAAGACTACCCGAGTAAAAACATAACCTGTAGTGCTTCTTCTATTGTCAATATCTCCTGCCAAATTTGAATCCACGTAGCCTTGTAGCTTGATTTTCGATCCACCATAACACAGCCTTACGTCCTTAGTACCTACCAAGTACATAAGGATTCACTTCACAGCTTCCCAATGTTCATTCCTGGGGTTGTTCATGAACCTGCTAACAACTCCCACTGCTTGAGCAATGTCTGGCATCGTGCTCACCATAGTATACATGAGACTCCCAATAGCTGACGCGTAAGGAATTTTAGCTATGTAGTCCTGTTCCTCCTGCGTCTTTGCACCTTGCTCCTTAGATAACTTGAAGTGGTTGGCTAATAGAGTGCTAACCGGCTTAGCACCTCCCATATTGAATCGATCAAGTACCTTGGCTATGTACTCTGCTTATGACAAAACTAATTTCTTATTTTTCCTGTCACGCTTTATCCTCATGCCTATGATTTATTTTGTAGCTCCTAAATCCTTTATGGCAAATTCTATAAACAATTGTCTTTTGAGATCTGAGATGTCCTTCATGCTTGAACCGGCCACAAGCATATCATCAATGTACAGAAGAAGGATGATATAAGACGTATCAAACTTCTTCAAGTAACAACAGTGGTCTGCATGACATCTCCTAAAACCGTTTTCCGACATAAAACTGTCAAACTTCTTATACCACTGCCTCGGGGCCTACTTCAGGCCATATAGACTCTTCTTCAGTCTGCACCCTTGTTCTCATTACCTGGTGCCACGTATCCTGTCGGCTGATGCATATATATCTCTTCTTTAAGGTCCCCATGAAGAAAGGTTGTCTTAACATCTAGATATTCTAGATGTAAGTCCTCTGAAGCCACTATACTCAAGACCATGCGAATCGTAGACATTTTCACTACCGGTGAAAATATTTCAGTGAAATCGATACCTGCTTTTTGTTGAAACCCTTTCACAACCAATCTGGCCTTGTACCGTTTCGAACCATCGTGCTCCTCCTTCAGTCTGTAAACTCACTTGTTATGAAGAGCTTTCTTACCCTTGGGTAGAGTGACTAGCTCCTATGTACGATTAGACTCAAGAGAGTCCATCTCATCATCCATGGCCTGCTCCCACTTAACCCGTATATCTGACTGTAACGCCTCTTCAAAACACTCTGCCTCACCATTATCTGTCAGTAGTAGATAATATAAGGAGGGTGAGTATCGGACCATGGGTCTCCTCTCCCGAGTAGACCTCCTCACAATCGGTGTATGCGGCTCTGCCTCATCCTATGGCGTTGTAACACCCATGTCCGGTAACTCTTCTAACTCTACGAATTCATTTTTCTTGGTCTTATTTTCCTGCACACTGTCCTTATGCATCACTTTTTCATTGAAGACTACGTCCTTGCCATGATGATTTTCCTATTTTCTGCATCCCAGAACCTGTAGCCAAAATCATGTTGCCCGTAGCCTATAAACGTGCACCTCCTGGACTTCGCATCCAGCTTGTTTCTGTGCTCTGCATCAATGTGAACATATGAAGTGCAACCGAACACTTTGAGATGAGCAATGTTCACTTCTTTCCCAGTCCACGCTTCTTCTGGTAGCCCACCATCCAATGGTGTTGTGGGACTTCTATTGATGAGATATGCGGTAGTATTCACAGCATTTATCTAAAAGGTCTTGGGCAACCCTGCATGTAGCCTCATGCTCCTGGCGCGCTCAAGGATGGTTCTGTTAATGCGCTCAGCCACACCATTCTGCTGTGGTGTCCCTAGAATCGTTTTCTGATGTTTGATTCTATTTGCTGCACAATACTCCTTAAACCTCTTATCACAATACTCTCCCCCATTATCAGATCTGAGACACTTTACTATTTTACCTGTCTCATTTTCTACCATAGCTTTCCACTTCTTAAATACATCAAATACATCAGATTTATGTTTTAAGAAGTAGACCCACAGTTTTCTACTAGCATCATCAATAAAGGTAACAAAATAACGTGAGCCACCAAGAGATAATACCTGTGCCGGTCCCCACACATCAGTGTGTAAAAGCTCCAACAGATGTGTCTTTGGAGCGCGTCCCGTCTTCTTGAAGCTTACCCTCTTCTACTTGCCATAACGCAGTCCTCGCAGAATTTCAGGTCAATAGACTTCAGCCCTGGTAGCTTCCCTTTTGACAATAACACTTTCATCCCTTTCTCACTCATATGTCCCAGCCTCTGATGCCATAACTACCCATTCACTCCAGTTGATGCGACTGTGAATGAACTATACGATCCTGAAGTCACGTACAAAGTACCTTCCTTTTTGCCTCGAGATATTACCAAGGCACCTTTTGTGATCTTCTAGGAGTCACTGGTGAATGTCGTCGCATAACCGGCATCTGCCAACTGTCCCACTGAGATCAGATTACGTTTCAAACTCGGTACATGTCTGACATCCTTCAATATCAAGACCGTTCCATCTTTCTGATTTACATGAACATCCCCCTTTCCAATAATATTGCACGGCTCATCATCACCCAAGTAGACTCTCCCAAAGTCACCTGACACATAATTACGCAGAACTTCCTTACACGAAGTGGCATGAAACGAAGCACCCGAGTCTATAACCCAAGACTCATTCCTCGCATCAAGAGATAAGATCAACGCCTCTGTGTCGCTCTCCTTAGATAGATTCACTGAATCCTTCCCGCCTTGAGAGCTTCCTTCTTGTTTCTTGAGCGCCCTGCAATCACGTTTCATGTGCCCCTTTTTACCAACACTCGTCTTTGTCTTTCGGTCCCTTAGACTTCTTCCTTGACTTAGAACGCCCGTATTTATTGCCTCCTTTGTTCAGCGATCTTCCTTTTCCTTCAACGTTTAGAGCATTCCCTGAGTCCCTTGAAACTCCTGATGCCTTCCTTCTAGATTTTTCGCTAAGAATTAGACCGGCCACATCATCAAATTTTAACTTTGTCGACCCTGAAGAATTGCTCACAACAATCAATAAACTATCCCAACTATCTGACAAACTGGTTAAGATCAATAATGCCCTGACCTTATCCTCAAAAGCAATGCCAACGGATTCCAACTGGCTCGCGACTGTATTGAACTCGTTTAGATGTTCCGCCACGCTCCCACCATTTGACATCTTCATGTTGAATAGCTGTTTCATAAGATGAACCTTGTTGGATGCTGAGGGCTTTTCATACATGGTGGTTAGGGCTTCTATTAATTCTTTTATCATTTTTACTTTGGATATATTGAAGGCGACGCTCTTAGACAAAGAGAGTCGGATCGTTCCTAAAGCCTTCCTATCCAGTAAAAACCATTCATCATCTATTATCTTTTCTGATCTCTTCTCTTTTCCTCCTAGAGGAATATAGAGGTCCTTCTGATATAGATAATCCTCCATCTGCATCTTCCAGAAGGCAAAGTTTGAACTATCAAACTTCTCAATTCTAGTTTTCCCATCTTTCGCCATCGCTCCCAATAGAACTAAACTAATAGCTCTGATACCAGTTGTTGCGCAGCACGCCAACAACGCAGTGAGTCTAGATCCAATCTCAGGCCTCACCCACAAACGATAAATAGGAAGAAATATAAACTAGAAAGGAATAAAAGTATTCAAACAAACCATAAGACAAGATATAAGTGGAAAAACCCCAAACTAGGGTAAAAAACCATGGATGCAAAATTCCACTATGAAGAGAAATGAAGATTACAAAGTAATATACTAACCTCTCCCTTGGAAGTACAGAGAAAATCCCTTACCCACACCTTAGAATAATTTCCTAATATTCACCTTAACCCTAGAATAGCGCTAGGGACCCCAATTTATAGTTTTGGCAACTTCCCCTTTCGCATCCCAGTTGCGAAAGGACTTGCGACACAAAATCCGCGAAACTCTTTTCGCATTCTAGTTGCGAAAGGACTTGCGACACGAAATCCGCACATGTGGCTCCACTTCTCAACACAAACTTCTCAATTCTAGTTTTGTCTTCTTCTGTCATCGCTCCCAATAGAATTAAACCAATAGCTCTGATACCAGTTGTTGCGGAGCACGTCAACAACACAGTGAGCCGAGATCAAATCTCAAGCCTCACCCGCAAACGATAAACAAGAAGAAATATAAAGTAGAAACAGATCAAAGTAATCCAAACAAACCACAATATAAGATATACGTAGAAAAATCCCAACAAGGGTAAAAAACCATGGATGCAATCTTCCACTATGAAGAAAAATAGAGATTATAAAGCGATATACTAACCTGTCCCTTGGAAATATATAGAAAACCCTTTGACCACACCTTAGAATTATTTCCTGATGCTTTCCAATTGCCCTAGAAAAGCCCTAAGGACACCTATATATAGTTTACAAAACTTTCCTTTCGTACCCTTGTGAAAGGAGACATAAAAATCCGCAGTCCGCAACAAATTCAGAAACTAGTCTGCGTAACCGCGACTGGTCGAGCAAACTGCGTGACCGGTCGACAGGACCCCTCGACCGGTCAAGAATGATCTACGATCGGCTGAGCACCTTGGAACCCAAAAACCTATGCTTGCCAGACTTTGAGTCGAGCCAATCCACGACTGGTCAAGACCGGTCAAGTGGACTCCTCGGCCGGTTCAGTAGGAGCCACGACTGGTCGTGCGCGGCCCCAGATGTGGCTCCACTTCTCAATCAAAGAAGTCTTCTCAGGCTAACAATGCCTGTCCTAAATCTATGGACATGGGAGTGCAAGTAAGGCTGAGGTACAGAGGCGTCGATCATTACAACAGGCCTGTGGAGGGTAGGCTCAGATCTCGATCGGTGGGTGACTGCACCATTTCTGAGGCCACTAGAAGCCCGCTATTGACGATCGCTCCGTGACTTCCTTCTAGGACTGTGTGGGTGATTCTACCCCTGAATCTCTTTGTGGAACAAGGCAAAATTTAGCAGGGATTCCAGCATGTACAGATGGTTTGTTGGTGGATCTTTCTCCATTTTTCTCTCAACTTGAAGATGAAATTGACGATAGCAGGACATGGTTTCACCACTAATCCAACCACGAAAGTGCAGAGGGGAATATGACGGGCCCTGATCAGATCCAGGAAGGCTTGAATGAACAGGTTACACCCAGGAAATGTACAGTGGTTTGTCAGAAAACTCTCCCCAGGAAGAAGGGGGTCAGGAGAACTCTAAAAAATCCGTCAGGGGCGGTTTTTAGAGAAGAGTGGTTATCCCTGCTGAGGAATTTGCAAAGAAGGGCTGTGACAAATATCGTTTCCCATGACGGATAAGATCTTGGTGTGGAATGCCCATGGGGTGGGTAATCAGCCCACCATTAGAATGATGAAACGACTCATCAAAGAGCAAAACCCGTGGATTGTTGCGGTTCTCGAGCCGATGGTCAGAGATTCCAAAAGAATTCAAATCGATCTAAAGGTTGGTTTCCATTGTTCATTCTCTGATCTGGATACCAGAGGAAAAATTTGGGTTTTTTGTAAGTATCAAGCCTGCATTCAGGCGCTTTCCAAATCGCCTCAGATGATAGCCTTGTGCATTGATCTGCGGCAGAGAATGAATCCAGTTTACCTGTCAGTAGTTTATGCTAGCTGTTTGCGAGTGCTGAGGAGATTGCTGTGGGAGGAAATTTCTGATCTCTCGAGGACAGTGCAGGGGCCGTGGGCCCTGTGCGGGGACTATAATGTGGTCAGTGAAGCTGCTGAACGCCGTAGCAGAGGGAGTTTTCATAGCGGCAGCTCGATAGAGTTTTTGGAGGTTATCAACATTGTGGGTCTTATCAATGCTGGATTCCTCGGTTGCAGATTCACGTGGTCAAATAATCAAGCTGGTCCAGGCAAAGTGTAGGCTAGACTTGATAGGGTACTGATGAATGCTGCGTGGAGTAACGTTTTTCCTTCATTCCAGGTACATCACCTCCCTCGATTCAGCTCTGAGCATGCCCCCCTTTTGTTGGTTTTTCCTAGACAGCAATTTGTAGGCCCGAAGCCTTTCAAATTTCAGCGAATGTGGACACATCATGATGCTTTCCTTCTGCTAGTGAAAGAAGCTTGGTCCTCGGCTATGGACCCCAACCCCATTAGAAATCTTATAGTCAAATTAAAGGCTGTCAAGGATAGGGTAAGAAGTTAGAACAAGGCATAATTTGGCAACATCTTCAGCGTGATCTAGCAGGTAGCGAAGACACTTTCTGATTTGGAGGATCAGATTCACCAAGGCAACAACTCGGAGACAGTAGACAACTCTCTCCACAACAACTTACTTGCTACCAGAGAATCGCTTTCCAAGTTAGAACTTATGGAGGAAACTTTCTGGAAACAGTAAGCCAGGAATAACTGGCTTCAAGAGGGGGACAGAAACACTTCTTCCATGCATCTGCAACTAAGAGAGTCAGAAAATCTGTCATCTCGTCCATCCGCCTCGAGTCCGGGGAGACTATGGAGTCGCAAGGAGATATCAAAGCAGCAACCGTCTGGTTTTTCCACTCCCAATTCTCTGCTAGGAGGGTCGATCAGGGGGATCATGTCTTGGAGGTTATCCCACCTTTGGTTACGGAAGAGGAAAACACCTTCCTAATGAGTACACAGTCGTTACAGGAGGTCCAATAGGCAGTTATGTCCATCCCTGGCGATAGTACGACTGGCCCGGATGGTTTCTCTGGCGCATTTTTCTCTGAGTGTTGGGAGATTGTGGGCCATGACCTTTTGACTGCGGTTATTTCCTTCTTTGAAGGTGCCTCCTTGCCGAGAGCCTTCTTGTCCTTCCTCCTTTCCCTCATCCCTAAGAAGGAAGATCCTAAGTGTTTCGCTGATTATAGGCCCATCAGTCTTTGCAATGTGACATACAAGATATTCGCTAAAGTCATTGCCAACCGGTTGAGCAAGCTGCTCCCCTCCTTGATTGCTCCAGAACAGGGCGCTTTTGTTCAAGGGCATTCTATCTCTGAAAACATTGCCCTCACCTAGGAAATGCTTAGGGAGATTAACAGAAAAGTTAGAGGTGGGAACATTATGATCAAGCTTGACATGGAAAAGGCATACGATAGAGTGGATAGGCTATTTTTAAAAAGAGTTTTGAGTCGTTTTGGCTTCTCTGGACCATGGATCCGGCTTGTGGAACGTTGTTGGAGCAATTATTAGTTTTCCGTGCTCGTTAATGGAGAGGTGGGTGGTTTCTTTCAATCCACCCGGGGGCTTCGACAAGGTGATCCTCTGTCCCCCAGTTTGTTGATTCTGGCATCTGAGGTTCTTGGGAGTGGTTTCCAAAAGCTGGTGGATATAAGTTCTTGTCTTCCTTTCAGAAGAAAGAGAGGTAGTATGCAGGTGTCCCACCTTCTCTTCGCTGATGATAGCTTTTGTTCCTTAATGGAGGCATCCATTCTGTCTGAGCAGCCAAGCAATTTCTTGACATTTATCAGCAGGTCTCGGGGCAAAAGGTGAATTTCCACAAGAGTATGTTCATGCACCCAGAAAACATGGCGGCTTCTAGGATTGCGACAATCCAAAGGGAATTAGGGTCAATCACTCTGGTAACAAGCATGGTGTATCTGGGGGTACCCATCTCGACGGGTCGGAGAAGGAAAGATGCTTTTCAGAGACTAGTGGACCGGGTCGATGGTAAGATCAAGGGATGGAAAGCTAGGTTCCTCTCTATGGCAGGGAGGGTCACTTTGGTGAGCCACGTTCTGGCTAGTGTTCCAGTCCATACGTTGACTGCTACTCATGTCCCGATTGGCATTCTCAGGCATTTGGAGAGTCGATTTATGGATTTTATTTGGGGCTGGAAGGATGGTAGGAAAAAACTCCATTGGCAGAGTTGGCAGTTCATTGATCTTCCCAAGAGCGAAGGGGGTCTGGGCATTAGGCGGCTTCAGGATGTCATGACCACATCTCGGCTCAAGATGGCATGGACAATTATGAACTTAGCGGATGCTGGCCTATGGGCTTCTTTCATGCGGACTAGGTATCGTCAGGACCTGGACCACGGAGGGCAGCATAACCCCACACCTATGGTATCACCATTATGGAAGAGAATTAGAGCCCTTCTCCCCTCCATCAAGGCAAATACCCAATGGCAGATTGGTGAAGACAATTTATGCCTTTGGAAAGACTATTGGTCCGGGCTGGGCCCCTTGCAAGATAGGCTGTCAACAGCCATTCCACCCATTCTCCTTCAGTTTAGAGTGAAGGATTTTTTGGGGAAGATAGGCCCTTTCCCTCCTTCTGCAGTTTTCTCTATCCTCTCTTAGCATCAGATTGACGTGATTTTCCATGGAGGTTATTACGTGACAGACAGGGATGATACCCCTTTCTGGTTGCCGAATCCTTCGAGCAAGTTCTCGCTCTCGTCGGCTTAGGAGATCTGTCGTGCACGCAGGCCTCAGACATTTTGGGGAGGAAAAATCTGGCATGCTCTGATTCCCCAGAAGTTGTCCACTCTTGTGTGGTAGATCCTTAGAGGGGCAGTTGCGGCTGTCCAATACCGTGGGGTGCAAATGGCCTCGAGGTGTAGCTGTTGTAAGGAATTCGGTAGCCAAAGGTCCTCAATTGAAACCGCTGATCATGTCTTTCCACACAGTGCCAAGGCGAGATTGGTATGGTCCCATTTTGCCCGTCTTTATGGTGTCCCCTTGACTCGTAGTCTCTCGGTCGGGGAGTGGCTTTCCCATTGGTGGGGATCGCGTATAGCCTATGGACCCACCGGTCCTTTGAAGAATCAGTTGTCGTGCTTCATTTTGTGGGAGTTATGGAAATGCAGGAATGTCTCCAGATTTGAAGGGATTTGGGTGAGTACGTAGATCCTGATCTCGCGCATCTCCGTCTAGCTGAAAAGAGTTGTAAACAGTTGGGCTTCATCGGGTTCTCGTGCTGGCAGTCACAGAACTCACAGCAGGGTGCTGCTTTCTTTGGGAATTGTAGTGCCTCCCCATCATGCTGAGTCCCACGTGTTGCGGTGGTCGAAACCACCACGTGGGTGGGTGAAACTCAACGTGGATGGTTCTTCTCGGGGTAATCCGGGACTGGCTGGTGGAGGGGATGTGTGCAGGGCGGAAGATGAAAACTTGCTTTTTGCTTTTTATGCTGGCTATGGAGTCGCTTCTAACACCAGGGCTTAAATACGTGCGGTTCACGATGGTCTTTCCCATTGCATCCATCACGGCTTCAAAAACATCATTGTTGAGTCTGACTCGTTTTTGGTGGTCAGTTTCCTGTCGGGAAGCGTGTGTCCGGGTTGAAAATAGAAGTGTTGGCTGGACAGAATTAGGACTCTCGTTTCCTTCTGTAATGTGGAGTATCGACACATATTTAGAGAAGGTAATGGGCCGGCGGATGGCATGGCCAATTTAGGTTGCGTGAATCAAAATTCCGCCGTTCTTCTCTCCTTCGCGGCTCTCCTTCTGGAGGCGAGAGGTCGGTGTCGCTGTAGAATGTGGTTCAAATGGTAGTGGCGGTCGGTGTCGCTGTAGCTTCAGTGTTTCTTTCTGTTGTTTCTGTTTTTCTCTCTCTTTCTGGCTCCTCCATCAGTTTTTGTCCAGGGGGAGCTTTTTTCTTTCTTGTGAAGTTGGGATATGATAGGTGGCCTGTATAGGTGCTTGTGGCCGCCCGAATGGGGATTCTCTTGGGGGTGGCCCGCCTCTTGGTGGTGCCCCCTGTTCTGTTGTATTGCCCCTTTTGTGGAATGAAAGTAGAGGAACTTGAAAAAAAAAAATGTTATTAAAAAAAAAAAAAAAAAACAAACAAAACAAGAAACTTGGACAAAGAAGTCATCTTCCATCTCTTCGTCCAACAACTCTTCTCCTCTTTTTCTCTAAAAAAAAAAGAAAAAAGAAAACTCCTAAGAGTCTCTCAAGGCAAACAAAGGTCATTTTTCTCCTTTTACTTTGCTCAGGCAAAAGATCAAAACCGGAGGGCCATGCGAACTAAAAGACTACAATTTATTTATTTATTTATTTATTTTGACTAATTAAGCCCACACATGTGTGAGGGTCCCACCTCCACATGAGGAGGGACCCCCAACAGTCCTTAATTACATTCCTTTGAGAAACACGCTTGATTTAAATACATGGCATGATTTGAAAATTTATGTTACATGTTACCACTCCAACGTGATAATTATGGCCTGGCCTCTACTGTGCTAATTGTTAAATCATTTATAGAATAATTCCTGGATTCACTGGAAGATGGATCGATGGCATTGGAGCCTCTACTCGTTGAAAAGGCCGGTTTCTTGGGTGATGGTGGCACTGGAGTTCCATTGCCCAACATAGAGATAACAGAAGTCATGATTGGTCGTTCGCCTGGGTCTTCTTGTACACACAAGAGCCCCACATGGATGCATCTCTCGACTTCGTGTATGAGATATGAGCTGCCTATTGATGGATCCATCAGTTCCGTGATCCTACCTTGTTGCCATAATTTCCATGCCTGAAGAAATTAAAATCCACCATTGGCGTTTTGTAAATTTTGTCTCTATAGGAAATGCAAAACAAGAATCAACCCAAATTGGAAAACATAATGTGCTGCCATGCTTCCATTCATGAAAAATGGGAATCGTTGATGAACAAAACAACTGGGATTGGACCATCGCCCGTTTGGGATTGATGTGAATTCCAATCCCATTTTAAATGTGCAATTGGACGGCCACCCATTTGGTATTAATGTTGGGTTTGCAATTGGGCTACGCTGAAAAGCACCAAAGTCCAAAACGAGCTAAGGCACTCAGCCAGCCCCAACCAAATTGCCACCCCTACTAAGCTCATTAAAAAAAAAAGAAAGAAAAGAAAGAAAAAATATGTTAATGCACTTACAAATCCTAAAGTACTCGACCACTGATCGGTAGGATAAAAACCTGCATTCCTCTTTCCAGTCACGATTTCTAACAGTAACACCCCAAAGCTAAATACATCAGACTTCTCTGAGAAATGACCTGCCAATGCATACTCGGGAGGCATATAGCCACTGCAAAAAATAATAATAATAATAATAATAATAATAATGATAATAAACTAAAAAATAAAAAATAAAAAATTGGTTGAATAATAAGCATCAGTTTATGATGTGTATGCATTTAGACATTTGAATGCAAGTGGGTCTCCTAAAAATGGTACTTACTATGTTCCCATGATTTTGTTAGTACTCGCTTCAATTTGGTTTCCTCCAAAAATTCTAGCCAAACCAAAGTCTGATATTTTGGGGTTCATTTCACCATCCAGTAGAATATTGCTGGCTTTTAGATCTCGATGAATGATTTTTAACCTTGAATACTTGTGAAGATAAAGAAGCCCCTGGGCAATCCCTTCCACAATGCAAAAGCGTTTCCCCCAATCTAGTTGTGAATTTTGGGTTGGATCTGATGAATATTCTTCGTTAGAGATTTTGATCAAAGAATAAGAATAATAATAATAATAAAGAGACAAAAGAAAAGGACAATATAAATTGATATGTGCAACTATAGCATTGCTTAACAAATCAAGTAAAATTGAGTTTTTCTTCTGTCACTGGAAGTAATAGGTGCAAACCAAAGAGAAGTTTATCCAGGCTTTTGTTGGGCAAGTATTCGTAGACCAGCATCTTTTCTTCTGCATGAATGCACCAACCTAGCAGCTTAACAAGATTTTTATGTTGGAGTTTTGCAATAAGTTCAACTTCGTTCCTGAACTCTTCGAGGCCTTGCAAAGAATTCTTAGAAAGTGCTTTTACTGCTATTTCTTGACCTCCTTGCAACTTTCCCTTAAAAAACAAGCATCACTATTATCAGTTCACTTTGCAAACTATAAATTCTTGATCTTTTCTTGGGCCCTCTATTACCAGCCACCTTAAAAAAAAGTTTAAAGTCTAACTGGTTTGACTACAATTAAGGTACAGCTGGCAGATAACTTACGAAAAAAAAGAAAAAAAAAAGAAAGAAAAGAAAAAAGGTACAGCTGGCAGATAACTTACTAAATATTATGTTTATGCAACATCCAACCCTTCCGATAGGTTGGCTCCCTCGTGAGCATTACCTAATGCAAAATTGAGCTCCATATAATCATCGGGAGGGCCATAACATAGAATACAATTCCATCCGCTGATATATAGAAAAAGATGAATGTGGTCCACTGGATGAGTGAATGTGGTTAATGTTTACACAAGGTGATTGTCATTAATGGGCCAACCTATTGCATGGACTAGATGGGGCACGCACTTGAAAGGTAGAAAGTTATCCGCTGGGAGGATGGTAACTTATAGTCAAACCAATTGTACTTGAGACCGTGTCCTCTATGCACACTCATTTATTATAACATTGTCATTATCCTATAAAAAGTTGGGGAAAAAATAATTAGTTGAAGAAAATGTATCCATCAAGAAAGACAGCTACATGACACGAGCAAGTCTTTACTTTACTTGACTCAACTCAGTATTTAATAAGTAAATTGAATATATTTGAGCTTGAACTTATAAAATAATCCAAGTCACACCTATGTTTTTCAGAACTTACAAAATTGATCATGGTGTTTTAAGTTAATTGATAGAAAATTGGACATTACCTTGTAAACAGGACCAAACCCACCTTCCCCAAGCTTATTTGCCGAAGAGAAGTTATCTGTAGCGGCTATAATGCTACCGAAGCTGAATAGTGGTACCTCTGAGCTATAGTCCCTGCTTAGAAGTGTATCATCACTCCTAAACTCCATCCCAAAGTAATTAGCTCTCCAAGGAAATGCTGCAGCATTTGTATTTCTCCTCCCTAAAGGACAATAATTTATTGCTTTTAGGACTAAACAAGAAAGTAATTAAATCTCGGTGATGCAAAGAAAGGTTTGTCATCCTTGCATAGTTTTTTTTTGTGGAATTTCCTAATAATTTGAAGGAATTACAAGAATGGTAGGTCAGATACACATGTGATTACAAAACATGTGCTTTAAAAAAATTTAATAAAGGAGAAGTAATTTCTAATCATTTCACATTTTGGTATGATATAGCGGTAAAAATATCAAAATCAAACGACTAAATTAATTACTTCGATCATAATTTGACATTGAAGTAATATGAAAATATCATCGTCATAATTTTGCCTAAAACAAACAAAACACGGGAATTGACGGTCAAATTCAATTGTAGTATGAAAACAAGTAAAATAATTTATAATCACTGCACATTTCCTTTACTAGTGGTGAAACAGAAGAACCCCAGGGATTAGTCTATTGTGGAACTATATGACCCTTGAGAAGAAGAAATTGAATCTTCATGAAAGTGGTTACCATCCAAATCAACGGTCCAGACCTTTTTTTTTTTTTTTTTCAACCCCAACTATGGATGGATGATGCTGTAAATGTCACGTTCATTGGATACTCCTGTCCTTTCTAACTTGGACTTCAAATCGACAGTTAAGATGATAAATCCAACAATGGTTCATATCTAACTCCAAAAATCTCCGTGATCGGTGGCCAGTGTCTTTCAACTTGGGATATTTTCAGGCGCACAGTTCGTCCAGGGTGGGACCCAACAAGCCAATTGTTTGTATCATTGAGCCATTGGCTCCAATTGAGCATCAAAGCCTAGTCACACTATGCATATTAACTGCAACAAGTGTGTGTGTGTGTGTGTGTGTATATATATATATATATATATATATATATATATATATATATCCTCTAAAATGGTAATCAAAAGATACTAGAATTACCTTGTTTCTGGAGTCTCCTCCATAAAAAATAGCCAAACATTCCCAAAACAACCACCGCAGTCGCAATTATGGGTAGTATAATCTGGAGCAGACGATTACTCTTACCAGAGACATCGCTAATCTGATTGCTTCCACCTGCATTAATGAAATGGAAAGCAATTAACCACTTCATTAGAAATCTATCTTAATCTACCTTCCATTTAATAAATGACTTTATGGTAACATCGACCGATGATTCTTCCTTTATGTTTGGGTGCAAAATTCATGGCGACCTCAAGTGGGCCGACTTGTGATTGGATATGGCCCTAGAATTACGCTGATCAGATGATCACAACAACCTAAGGGCTCGCAATTAAAAGGAATGGTCGTAAGACCTATTTTGCATGTTGCAATTGATGCTTATAACAATCTGATTAATGTAGTTTTTTTTTTAAATTTTAATTATTATTATTATTATTATTTTATTTTTTCTTTTGCAGATCATAGGTGGGCCACTCGAAGGAATTTGCACCAGAATAGGGTAAGAAGTCATTCTGGACCATTGTTTGATAACATTATCATCGCCGTCTGTCTTCCTGGTATCAATTTTGGGTCGACTCTTGAATGAACGAAAATGAAAAACTAATAAAGCTTGATGGAAAATGCAAATTCCGGCCACCCCATATTGAGTCAAAAAGAAAGAAATACCACAAATGCCAATATGGTACACTTGTGCAGGTCCTGGGACAAACATTCCCCTCAGTGCATATGTGCTAACCTGAAATCAGGTTGGCACACTCAACAGGTTTTTTATTTTTCTTTTTTCTTTTTTTTTTTAAAAACAAGAAAAAAAGAAAAGACAATCCATCTGTTGGTACATGTGTAGGCTAGCCGTGTAACAGGCTGGATGAATTTTTAACCTCAAAATATTTCATGTGGGGACCACCACATGAACGATCTGGATCCTTCACACATGTGCTATGTTGTCATATGTGATGAGTTTGTACTTGGTGGTAGAACTTGGGGCATCTGGAATTAACATTCCTCACCTCAAAGAGATCTCAAACCTTACCGAATTCCGAGCCGGCAAGGCGTATGTTGATATCAGGATCCCCTTCAGAATTGTCCACAAGATCAATCAAATCCCCGTTCCAAATCAAGCATCTCCAAAGAACCGGGCCTGTCATATTAAAGTAAGCATAAGCCGTGCAGGAACAGTTGTTGTGGCATTGTAGTTCGCAATCTCTCATACTCACGTTTCCTAACGATATTGAAAAATCTGGCAATTTCATCTTTTCCAGCTTCATAAATCCGTCTCCCATCTCACATTCCAACGGCTTTCTCCTCACACAACCCCCAGACCACTTCCACATATCCCAATCTGTCTGAATTTTTGGCTTGAATCCTTTCAAACACTTGCAGATATACGGTGAGTTTCTATCATCACAACTAGCAAATGGGCCACATTGGGCATAAAAATCACACATTTTTGTTGGAATTGACATAATCAGACCCCACTTCCTGGAATCTTCCTCCCATATCTGCCCCTCGATTAGACCAGTAGGAGTCAAAACGTACCTTGCCATGATCACACCGCCTGTAAGGGTAATGGTGAAATAGGTCTCCTCATTGTCGATTACAACGGCTTGGTAGAGTATATTTTTCCCAAGCATTGTGAGAACCGCTCCCTGCTGCCAAACATCACCTCTCCAGTACTTGTCCAATCTTCTTAGCAGGATCAGCTGGCGTGGTGTGTGAGGGTCCATACCTAAGGAAAATTCTCCTTGTGCTGGGTCGTCGGGATCTTTCCATGACAAAATTCGTGTACTTTCGCCAGTTTTTAGGTTCACCGACAGTTTCATTTCGGGGAGAAAGGAACCATAAGGATCGTCGAAGGTCTGCCACAAGACCGACTGGCCGTCATCTCTCAAAATAAGATTACCATCATCCATGAGTATTGCAGTGGTACTTCTTGGAGCCTGAGTCGACACATTCGTTGACCAAAGGATGTTTGTTCTACCCAAGATGGCGAGATTTCCATCTTGGATAATGGTAAGAACTCCCGACGAATCTGTAAGAGGGTTTTCTCTGTTGGCGACCCATACCACATTTTGATCGGGAATATTGTGATACCATATCCCGACATAGCGGTTTGTGGAATTACGAGGAGTGAAGAAGCCTAGTGAGAAAATTCCACCCCCAGAGGTTATGGTCTGGTTTCCTGTGATGGATTGGCCTAGGGTAATCCTATCTTCCCCGGAGCAAGTTAGCAGGTACAAGGATGATAAGATGATCAATGGAATAGAGAAGGGACACGCCATTGATGTCTTTGATTTGACTCTTTTGGATGTCTTGTTATTATTCTTCTTTATCTTTATCGGAAGGAGGTGTGAGAGGACAAACTGGCTACACGCAAGAGTGGCCATCCGCATCCTACTCGCCTTACAATTATATGCGTGTATTTGATTAGGACGCTCATCTCATGATACACTTCAACTACGAGCCTCGGATGTCTATCAGGCCGATCCAGTCAAAGGTAGATGATGGGACATAAATGATGAACAACTTAGATTCCTCACATATTGTCACGCACGAATATAGAAGGTGCACCCTCGTACTCAAGTTATAGACTAGGACTTGTACACTAAGTGTACATAATTCCACTCATCATGTATTTGTTTGGAGGCATAATTCAATATATTATAAAATTTACACCGAATTAACATCATACGTTGACAGGTTCACATATTTCCCATTATGATATCCATCACATTCAAAACCATATCATTAAATCTAAAGTCCAACTAAGTCTACTCATTTGAGACTTTTTTCAACAAAAAAATCAAATATTAATTAATCTCATCATGTTCATAAATAATCCCAAATCAAATCTAAACATCAGTAACTATAATATGAAAACTACATCTCCTAACAGTTAGTCATATAAACAATTTATCCATCCAATGAAGGAGCTCATCTTCCATTAGATGCCGCCATTGATTCTGAATTTGACCGACCAACCAGGCATTGTTCTCTAACACTTGGTTTAGATTTCTTGTCTTGTTCGCCTTTATACGGATATCAATCCAAAACATTAGCTAGACAGGCTAGTAAGTGAATCTATCGTGGTTCATACACAACACAAAGATAGCATAAGCAATGTCTAATGTGTGTGTGTGTGTAATGCATGTCAAATGGGATGATTGTCTACTTACTTGGGTTAGATATCCGTCAACCGGTATTCGTACTTGGCATGCTGCTTCTACTGTAGGTAGGTATGGGCAAGGCCCACATCTACTCTGTGAGTAGGCTCCACTAGTGATGGGCATTTGACAATGAAACTACCTGAAAACCATCCAAGAAGATCCTGTAGACAATCAAGTACGAGATGTGCAAGCGGTCATCGAGAGCGGGCCTTTAGAAATCAACACAGGAGTAGAGAAACAATCCTCTGACCTTTCCCTCCACCAAAACTATTTTTACCAATTAGGTTAGGTGTGTGGCTTTCATAATTAGTCACAGATTAAATTACTAATTCTAATTAGTCCGAGCCTCATATGGTTTCAAAATTCAGAGTCGTATACACACATGACATCGGACAGCTGCCAGACGGTAATTGCAGGAAGAGTAGGATTTGGATGGTTAATCCTGCGAGTAGCATTGTTTGGGCTCGTAGAAAGACTTCTGACAGAAGTCCCGTATTTCGCCATCTAAATTAGCATCCCATTGGTTCTATTAATTATAGAGACCGCAATCATAACGGGAGCGGATTCGGTCGGGTGGGGCTAAGACCGAGTTTGGTCAGCCCTGACCTTGGGGCCCACTTTGATGTATGTGTTGTATATCCGTGCAGTTCATCCGTTTTTCAGCTCATTTTAGTTGATGAGCTGAAAATTACAGTTTCAAGTCTCAAGTGGACAGCACCACAGGAAACAGCAGTGAATATTGAACGCCCACCGTTAAAATCTTTCCAGGACCCACCGTAATGTTATTTGCCGTCCAACCTAAAAATAAGACTACATAGACCTGAATGAAAGGAAAATACAAATATCAATTTGATACGGTACTTTGGTGGCTCATAAGAAGTTTTTAATTGTCAATCACGATGAAAACAGAACGGCATGGATATAAAACGCATACATCGAAGTGTACCCCATGATCAGGCCCTCGCCAAAGTTGGTATTACACCGACCTGACCCAGTTCCCTCCCAACGATAACAACTTTAATTCTGGGCCCCACAGTAATATAACCTTCATAAAGAGATTAAATTTACCCCACGACTGTGCGTGAAATCCAACACCTGCACGAGGTTGAGAAAATGTCAAAACAGTTGGAAGTCCCACCTACCTTCAAAGAGGTGGTCCTACGTCCAAGCTGTGGATTTAAAGTTACAACGTGCCTAGTGCCTAGCTAATCTTTTATATATGCGCGAAATCCAACTCATCCAAGAGTGTGGTCCTCCCAGAAGGATTATCGTGTGTGCAGGGATCAGCCACATCCACATCCACTCATCAAGTGAACTGAATTGTGTTTTGTTAATGGCTACAAATTGTTTTCTATAGTGTGGCCCATCCAATGAGCGCAGGCTCTTCTACCCTCTTACCACTTTTGTTAAAAAGGAAAATATGAGAAAATTGCAGAAGAAAAAGATGATGATGATGCAGGTTCTTCTTAAATTGTATTGCTTCTTCATGTTTGCAAAATCAACCTATAGTTTAAATATTTTAAACTATATTTTTCTTGAACACTCATGCATCCATCTTCTAACATCCATTAATCTATACAAAAACTCTTTAATCTTCTTTATCCAGCTTGTTCTATTTTCAAAATACTTCTTAGTGTGTGCATCATAACCTAAGATAAGCGCAACTTGGATGTAGATGAAACCCTCACCATAGAGGCCTACCTCGATATATGTATTGTATATCCACATCAATCATCTACTTTTTCTAGCTTATTATATACTATGGTCCCAAAAATGAAGCTGATAACATTTTCAGGTGGACCACACCACAGGAAACAATGGTTAATGACTGTTGAAAACCATTTGTGGGCAACAAAAGTTTTACATCAAGATAATAATTTATTTTATTTTTTTTCCTTCCAGTTCTGTCTACCTTTTCAATAGGTTGGATGTCAATAACATTAAGGTGGATGCCAATAAGCTTTTAATGGTGGAAGTTCAATGTTCACTTTTTCTTGTGGAGTGGTCTACCTTAAACCTGTATTGGCTTCATTTTTGGGACCACGTCCTAAAAATAAGTTGAAAAAACAAACTCGTAAACAATTTTAAATACCATCACAATCTAGGATACCATAGGCTGCCTCCTCATCTTTTTTTCTCCTGGAGGTCCAGCCCAAATTGTATATCTTCTGTAAAGTTTCCTTATAGATTAATGATTACAAGTGTTCCTTCATAATAATAATAATAATAATACCGTCACAAAATTCTAAGCACAAAATTACCTTAAACATCCTGCACATAAAATGAATAATGAATGCATTATTTCAAGATACATGCGCAAGTGTGGCCAATAAGTGAGGGTAATTTTTGCACTAGCCGATACTTGTGGTGGGGAAAACCTACTGGAAAGATTAGGTGTCATATGCACAGAATAAGTTGAAAGTCACCAGTTGGGTGGACTATAACTTTGGATCCAACCAATTGTTGTAAAAAAGTCCTCACAAAAGAAAATCCCAAGGCATCCTTTTTGTATGAGATTGTGTTGCAATCCAGTATAGATAGATGTTCATGTCATAATCAAGGTTTAAAGTATCCTTCCAAATGGGTGCGTATTGTCCATTCTGTACCAGTATGGTCCATAAATGATACAGCTCTCTCAGTCCACATCAATCTGAGATATCCTTTGTTTTTTTTTGTTTTTTTTTTTTTAAAAGGACAGCTGGGCCCCTGAATTCATTTCAATCGTCAACAAGATTTACATTCGGGATTGCCCAGATAAATAGTACTGGGCAAACCTACAATCTGAAATATCCTGATACAAGGCAATTGAGGTCTATATCAGTGGTAAATGATACAATAACAGATAACTGACACTAAACCTTGACCTAATAGAGGCATTTCTAGACGGATCACTTTCATTTTTTCCTGTACTTGAGAACGTTCCAATCCTATTATCCTCTTCAAATAATTTTATGGAATTAAACAGTATACCAATGTATCTCATTCCGGTTGAGAATATTGAGTATGTACACTGATGAATATGTGCAAATAATAATTTATTTATTTTATTATATATATATATATATATATATATATAAAGAAAAAAAAAGACAGAGAGCCTACCGTGTCCATCAGGTATGCCAATCATGTGTTAAGCCTGGTGGTAAAAAATTAGGTTGATCCGTTCATATGACAACGTCACAATGATGAAGGGAAACCACAAAAATCATTCCTTTCCAGTTCTCAAAGGGGCCATGCCTTGTGAATTTAGATGTCTTTGACATGATTTTACACCATTTTCTATTGTGGTTGGTTTTTCAGCTATTTTTATCCTTTGAACATAGGCAGTGCACCTGATGGACAGTGTTGATCTCTTGTGAGCACGCATGGTCAAGGTAGCCGTCGAACTTCTAGAAAACCTTGCTTCATGATCTGTCTTATACATGTTCTAGAAAACCTTGCTCCACGATCTGTCTTAATGACCACGTGTCCATCGCTGAATGATTTAGGAGACGATAATCAGCTTAAAAAAAAAAAAAAAAAACTGCTCTCTCTGGTGGAAAGCTAAAGTGGTTTGACAATGATATATCTCATAAATGGAGTTAAAGAGGATGCAACTACTCCCACCGGTCACTGTAGGACCCGTTTTTAGACTTAACAACCCGAATAGATTGGACCAGAACCCTTCATCATTTATCTCTTTATACTTTTTTTTAAAAATGAATTTTTTAAAAGCTATAACATCACACTTACATCACAGCTTGAATATGTTAAAGTAGCTGTAAGGCTAGTTTGGATGAGACCACCTAAAAAACGGCCAACCTCCGGTGGAGCTTTTAAAGCATTTTTATTCGCAATCTATTTCCCTTGGCATCGGCTTGTGACTGTTGTCAGCCGCAGTGCGAACTTGGTGTTTCGCCTGGCAGCAGGGTACAATCCAACTCATCTTCTCTCTCTGCTCAACAAGACAGGGATGGGACCAGTTCTATGGCTCAGCAAATCCGAGGGACGCAATTCAATAGCGCCCTTCACACCCTTCCGCCAAGGGCGATTGAATCGCTGGACCATCTCTTCAGCTCGGGCAGGACGGCCACCCAGGTATGGGACTATTTCAGCACAATCTTTGACATCCCCGCGGCCAGCAACTGCTCTCTTAGCCAACGGATTCTTCAGTGGACTGCAGCAGCCAGTGAAAAATCTCGAATCAAAATGATCACCGGACTCTTACCCAGCTTCCTAACCTGGGAATTATGGTTAAGCAGAAATGCCGCGCGTCATGAGGTTCGTAGGATGTCCACGAACAACATCATCTTCAAGGTCAGCAGCTGGCTTCGAGAGACAGGCAATCTCCTTCAACTGCAGGACAAAAACTCTCTGTCGGAGGACATTTCTGCCCAAATTTTACGGCTCTAACCAGCTCGACTTATCTCAGCCCCAACTCCACAGATAGTGAGATGGAGTCCTCCTCCCCAACATTGGCTGAAACTCAACACTGACGGATCCTCTAGAGGCAACCCGGGAGAGAGCGGTGGAGGCGGAGTATGACGCGACCATTGTGGTAATTTTCTTTTTGCATTTCACAAATACTATGGTCAGGCCACCAATAATAGTGCCGAGGCTCGCGCCATGGTAGATGAAATTTGCATCTGTACTAATCTGGGACTGAAGAATATTATTGTAGAAGTCGACTCCAAAATCATTGCAGATGCAATGGAGGACCCTGCACAGTCCACCCCCTCGAATCTATGGTACCAACTGGGTAGCATAAAGGCTAAGACTCATAGCCTCAACCTGCTTTTCACCCATACCTTTAGAGAAGGTAATTCCATGGCAGATGCCTTAGCAAAGTTGGCAAGCGAAGGCCATAGCGACATGATATTCGTTCATCAATCCCAGCTTCCGAGGATAGCCAGGGGAAACCTCCTTCTGGATGAGACTGGGATTGGTGCCATCAGACGCACAAGTCCGAGATCCTAGTTTTTTGAGATCCTAGATTTTTTTTCATTTGCTTTAGATTACCCCTGTACAGAGTTCTGTCCATATGCTTACATATGATAGGTGAGGCTACAATCCTCTTCTGTTGAGCCCACCCGAAAGTCTGTAATTCTTGTTGGATCAATGGAACCCATGGCTAATGCCGTTTTTCTAAAAAAAAAAAAAAAAAAAATATGTGAGAAATACAACTTAGGTCAACATCAAAAATGAGAAAAAATCATTGTCTTGAGAACTAGCGAAGAATCGTAGAGATTATCTTATTTTTTGTTTTTGAACCAACCAATTTCCAAAGTACTGTCTTCATTTATTAGACTTTAATTAAGGGGGAAAATGCCATCATAACTCTGGTTACAATCAGGGGTGACAAATCTTATCCTCAGCAATTTCTCTGCCTTGAAATTCTCTGGGGAGATTTTTAGATTTCGATGTTTTTCTCACAATATTATTGGAAGATCTTATAGTGAAATAAATAAAAACGTTTTATTTTTATTTTTTTTGTAAATTACTACATACTGCTAAAAAAACTAAATATAAAATTGTAAACTGAATTATTTTAACTTCCAGCTAATTTTCCCATAAGATTTTAGAAAAATTAAAAACTACCGAGGTTGTGAATGCTAGTGAGATTATTGCAATAATATTGTTTCCACAATAATATCACAAGATTTTCAAAATCCCGACGATATTTATTACAGTGGTTGCAGAGTCTGACAAGAATAGCAATCACTCTCCATTATGTTTCGTAACAAGAAATGACCCAGTTAAATAACTGCTTCCTTTTTTTCCCCCATTTAATGGAATGGATGTGATTGCCCCGAGAACCTGTGTGACACAATGAAACAGTGGCCATTGAAAACCGAAGTCATTTTCTAATCTATGTTATGTATAGAGCTGGGCACGGGACAACTCGACTTGGCAAACTCAACTTGTTTGATTCGTTTAGATCCGGCTTGATCCGAACCAATTAAGTGGGTGAGTAGATACGAATTAAGTTGACTTCGTCCAATCCCAACTCAAACCGGGTCGAGTTCGATCGAGTCACCCAGTAACTCGACTCAACTGAACCTGAAATCCAACTTAGTACCAACTCGACTCGATCCGATACTCAACTCCTACATATTTAGTAAAAAAATTAATAATAATAATAAAAATCAGATCCAGCATTTCAGATCTGAGATACCATGTAGCCGATGGAGAATCTAGGTTTTGAGTTGCGATTTCAGCCCGTGGATACTCGCTAGACCTGACCCGACTCAGTGCTGACTGAACCCAACTCAGTACTTGTGATCGGGTAAGACTTGGTCCGGATTAGTCCAGGCCAGATCCGGACTCAGATTGGGTCAGGCATGCTGGATTCAGTACCGAGTTGGATCGAGTTCGGTTTAGGCCTATTTCAAAACCGGATTGAGTTGGATCAACCCTAACTCAGTCCGACTCAATTAATTCGATGCCCATATCTAGTTATGTATTATAGCACTAGTTTTCTGTTTTTCTGTGTTCACGTCCTTCCTGTTTCATGACATTAGGTAGGGTGCAACAGGCCATGCTTGGACAAGCTAGGCTTGTATGGCCAGACTAATTAATAGACTGGGCTTGGGCTCGGTTATTCTGTCCTGACCCAACTCAATGCCTACATGTTCCATCCTATAAATATCCATTGCAATCATCAGTTAGGCAACACATGAACTTACAAGGTTTAAATGTCTATTACTTGTGCATTTATGGCCCACCTGATCAATGGATAGATTAGGGAGATCTATCTTCAAAGATAATGATTTGATCATTTTTTAGGGTGGGCCTGGTTCACAAAGGGCCGAAATTTTATTTTGGAACCAGGATTTTCCCTTTTGTACTGGTTGCATGCCAGACTTGAGCCTTGGGACTAATTGTGTCGAAGGCTTGCCCATCCTGAATCTTGAGCCTTGGGACTTACTGAGCCTTCGAAAAACAATCAGATCTCCAACACCTGGAAATGATTTTTAGGTGAAGTCTCAAAACGAGTGTGCGGCACTTGTGACGAGGCGACAAACAGCAGTGAGTTGATAGGTAACCGCTTTGACAGGGTTATAGCTGGGAGTTGGAACTAGGAAAGATCTGGCACGGTGATTGGATTCATGAATGTTCAGAGAGGCAGATATAGAAGGAATGATGACACAAAACAACAATATGAAGATCATTGAATCTAATTCATAGAGAAAAGATAACACCAGTGAATGAATTATATGATCACTAAACTCACAACATTGGATCTTTCCACTTCTTAAAAGACGAAAAAAAAAAAAAAAAAAAGCTACCAAGGTCAATGCAGCTAATTACTCCTCTACTAAAAGTTGGTTAGCTAGCTTTCATTTTGTTCTGGAATTCTTCTGATTCATGTTTAAGGGCCCACGCAGCTGCACTAGAAGGGTCCATGCAACTGCAGCAGGATTTGAAAAATGAATCGGTTGATTTTGTGGATACAAACCCACTCAGAAATTACTTAGAAAATGCAAGTCTGTCTTACGAGTAATTAAATCAAATTGTTCAAGTTATGGCTACCCACTTAGATGTAGGGTTGCCAATGTGCCGGGCTGGCCCATTGGGCTTTCCGGCCTGCCTGGCTGCGTCTGGGCTTATGCTGGAGTATTAGGCATGTGGACAGTGCTTAAGTCTTAAAATTGCACCACTTACAACAGCCCCTCAGCCTGGCCCAGCCCATTAGGGTTTGAGAGGCCAATTTTATAACATACACTGTAAAATTAGTCATTCATGTTACTCTCTCTCTCTCTCTCTCTCTCTCTCTCTCTCTCTCTCTCTCTCTCTACCATTGGACTCCGGCCTAGCATAAACATATTGGGCAGCTCTTGGACTGAAGTAGTTCCGCTTGTCATGGCCCAGACTAGGCTCAGGCCTTTGTTGAACACTACAGAGCTCGGGCCAGCCCTAATGCTGGATCTGTCAAACAACCATTTACTCCAAAAGCTTAAGCTGTCAGAGTGTGGTGTATCAATGTATATCAAGGGACTTTATCACTTCAACGCCCCCCAGCATGTGCAGATCCTCAGCATCTGGAGATAAGAAACTGTTCCGGCTACGATGCTGGTGATGAAGATCAGTGATAATGAACGATGAGCGGTTGTGATTAGGCTGTGGCATTGCCATCGCGATTAGCACACAAGCTGAGTGCTCCGATGACCAGAATCATCCATTATGTTGTTGCCCGGTTAGGCCCATAAGCTGAGTGTTCCCATGATTGGAATAATTGCATGCTGTCGATGCACAGTGGGCCCGCACTGAGTAACTTGCTCGGAGGGGATGATTGTTCCCATCAGTATCTGTCAACGAATTTAGAACAAAGAAAAGAAAAGTTTCAATGGTTTGCATTCGACTATAAAAATCAAAGGTAAGGATCGTCATCCAAGCTTAATTACGGGACAATATCTTATTTATGATAGTTAAGAGAGTGAATCCCACAATCTTACCGATACCGTGAATTATATGGGAGGATACAACATAAAAATTTAATCTGACAGATATAAAATGGTTAGAATTATTCCAAATTCAACCAACTAAAAGCACCGTTGTTCGGAAAGAGGCACACACTATTCTGAAGTGGGAAGCTCTATCTAGCTTCCATCATAGAAAGAGTTACATTAGTAATGGAACAAGTCTCTGGCCTGGTTGTTGATAAAATGGAAAGCATGATTGAGCAGGTACGATTGAGGTTTTCCCTACACTGATACGATATTAATTGAGCATGAAAAAAATATGTAGAGAAAGATTTCTAACTTGAGGCAAGAATAGAACCCATACACTAATTGAAACCCAAAACCCTAATTAAAGAGGGTTCTAGTGGGATTGGGCCAGCGGGCTTGGCCCGGTAGACCTAGTAATACTCTAACAAAAATAATACGAGGAGGGTCAACATTAAATTAAAAAGTTTTCCAACATTGATTGTTGAGATCCTATAGGAGATTTATTTTGACATTGTACATTGTTGATGTCTTAAATCTGTCAGGTCCTGCATCCACGAAGAACATTTCTTCCCTTAAGCGTAAAATTGCAGATTGTGAGGCGTTTCCACTACATAAGCAAAAACTTGAATTAGATCTTGGAAATGATCGACTCAAATAGCCTATTTTTAAGAAGCCTAGCAGAGGAGGCCCTGGATTGGTTTGCTACGTAATCCATTTCAACATTCCAGCAAATGCGTCATTTAGAAGGTGATTTATCCTATTTATTATTTCATGAATTGCTGAAAACGAAACGAGGTTCATCAAAATTCAAGATCTAATAAAGCAAATAATTCAAACGAATTTTCAAATTAACGAGTTTTTGGTTCCCGAATATCCAACTGACCAATTAATTCTTTATAACGTACTCTATTTTTCTTTGACAAATAAGCCAGTATACGTTGACGTTTTCCCAGAATTTTCCGCAGACCTCTCTGAGATAAATAGTCTTTTCTGTGCAATTCCAAATGTGAAGTAAGTTAGTCGGCCATATTCATTCCATTCCTGAAAGGATCAAGCAGTAAGCAGCTTCAATCTGTTGATGTCTTAAATCTGTCAGTAACAATAACAAGGTTTGTCGATGTCATTGATAGACTACTCAATGTCATTGAGTAGGCGTTAATGCGGTCAACAGATGCTTGATCCCATCGGAATAATCTAGCACTACGCCAAAACAGCGAAAAAAGGACGGTTGAAAACCGTCTCAAAAGGCCAAAAGGGACGGTCCTAGACCATCGCAACGGCTGTCAAATTTTGACGTGTCGTATTTTTTAAACGACGGCCATAAACCGTCTCTAAATAAGGACGGTCATGGACCGTCTCTAAAAAAGGACGGTCTTAGTCCGTCTCTAATGATAGCGATGAAGTGGACCTCTTAAATCTGTAAAGGACTGTCCCTGACCGTCCGTAAAAAGGACGGCCCATGACCGTCAATAACAAGGACTGTTATAGAGTCTCTTATGACCCATAAAAGGACGGTCATGGACCGTCTCTAATGAACCTGGAAAGGACAGTCATGAGCCGTCCTTTCAAAGGACGGTTATAGACCGTCTCTTACGACCCATAAAAGGACGGGCATGGACCGTCTCTAATGAACCTGGAAAGGACGGTCGTGTGCCGTCCTTTCAAAGGACGGTTATAGACCGTCTCTTATGACCCAGAAAAGGACGGTCATGGACCGTCTCATATTTGCATATACACCTGTTACAACATCATATTCTTCCTGATATACACCTGTTACAACATCATATTCTTCCTGATATACACCTGTTATATAATATATTTCATCATATTCACATTCACATCCATCTAAACCCAAAAACATAAACTACATCCATCCAAACACAAACAATATACACTGTTACAATATCATGTTCTTCCTAATATACACCTGTTACAACATCGTATTCTTCCTGATATACACCTGTTATATAATATATTTCATCATATTCACATTCACATCCATCTAAACCCTAACTACACAAATCCATCCAAACATAAACAATCTTATCCACATTACATTCATCCATGCATAAATACGCTCACACCAACCCTGTAAAACTCCAAATCATGAGCCAAAATACCAAAAAATTTCTCATCCAACAAAAACCACATCAAACATTCAAAGTTCAACCACTTCAAAGAATCACAAACCTTGACATTAATTTTTAAGGCAACATTTTCGAGATACTGTTTATTGACTCTGGATGCCTGTCTCGGTTGGCAACACTGCGACACTATGCCCAACTCCGTTTCACAAACACGTTTAATCTTTCCTGCAAAATCAGAAAACAAAATGCTTTAGTTGATTCATTCCACTCTCTAGGATTTAGGGTCTTGTTTGTACTCACCATATGAACAACTTATGTCAGGTAAAATGATAATAAGCAATTGGAGATGTTTCTTCTTATCTCCACTTTATAGGTTTTCAGTGGTTTGTTTGTGTAAATCCATCAGAGCCATCTCAATCCTATTAGGGCGATCGGTTTTAGGTTTAGGTTATAGGCTTAGGTTTAGGTTATACGTTTAGGTAATAAGTGCAGGTTATAGGTTTATGTTTAGGTTTAGGTTAAGTTATAGATTAAGGATTAGGGAATTGAGAATAGGTTAAGGTTTAAGTTTAGAAAATCGGGTTCGAGTTCGGGTTTAAGTTTAGGTTTTGAGGTTTAGGTTAGGGAGTTGAGATTAGGATTAGGTGTAAGTTTAGGTTTAGGGATTTGAGAATACATGTAGATTATTGGTTTAGGTTTAGGTTATAGGTTATAGGTTTAGATTAAGGTTTACGTTTAGGTTTAGGTTTAGGTTTAGGTTTAGGTTATAAGTTATAGGTTTAGGAAATTGAGAATAGGTTAAGGTTTAGGTTTAGGAAATCGGGTTTGGGTTCGGGATCGGGTTTAGGTTTGGGTTTTCAAGTTTAGGTTTAGGTTTAGGTTAGGGAGTTGAGATTAGGATTAGGTGTAGGTTTAGGTTTAGGGATTTGAGAATACATTTAGTTTTAGGTTTAGGTTATAGGTTAAGGTTAGGTTATATGTTATAAGTTTAGGTTATAGGTTAAGGTTTTAGGCCATAGGTTTTGGTTTAGGTTAAGGTTTAGGTTAAGGATTTGGTTTAGGTTTAGGTTAAGGTTTAGGGTTAGGATATAAGCTATAGGTTTAGGGAATTGAGAATAGGTAAAGATTTAGGTTTAGAAATCGGGTTCGGGTTCGGGATCGGGTTTAGGTTTGGGTTTTTAAGTTTAGGTTTAGGTTTAGGTTAGGGAGTTGGGATTAGGATTAGGTGTAGGTTTAGGTTTAGGAATTTGAGAATACATTTAGGTTTTAGGTTTAAGTTTAGGTTAAGGTTTAGGTTTAGGTTATAAGTTATAGGTTTAGGGAATTGAGAATAGGTTAAGGTTTAGGTTTAGAAATCGGGTTTGGGTTTGGGATCGGGTTTAAGTTAAGGTTATAGGTTTATGTTTGGGTTTAGGTTAAGGTTTTGGTTAAGGTTTAGGTTATGAGCTATAGGTTTAGGGAATTGAGATTAGGTAAAGGTTTAGGTTTAGGAAATCAGGTTCGGGATCGGGTTTATGTTTGGGTTTTCAAGTTAGGGATTAGGTTTAGGTTAGGGAGTTGAGATTAGGATTAGGTGTAGGTGTAGGTTTAGGGATTTGAGAATAGGTTTAGGTTTAGGTTAAGGTTTTGGTTTAGGAATTGAGAATAGCTAAAGGTTTAGGTTTAGGAAATCGGGTTCGGGTTTATGTTTGGGTTTTCAAGTTAGGGTTTAGGTTTAGGTTAGGGAGTTAAGATTAGGATTAAGTGTAGGTTTAGGTTTAGGGATTTGAGAATAGGTTTAGGTTAAGGTTTTGGTTTAGGGAATTGAGAATAGGTAAAGGTTTAGGTTTAGGAAATCGGGTTCGTGTTCGAGATCGGGTTTATGTTTGGGTTTTTTAGGTTAGTTAGGGTTTAGGGATTTGAGAATAGGTTTAGGTTTAGGTTAACGTTTTGGTTTAGGGAATGAGAATAGGTAAAGGTTTAGGTTTAGGAAATCGGGTTCGAGTTCGGGATCGGGTTTACGTTTGGGTTTTCAGTCATAGGTTTTAGTTTAGGTTAAGGTTATAGGTTTAGGTTTGGGTTTAGGTTAAGGTTTTGGTTAAGGTTTAGGTTGTAAGCTATAGGTTTAGGGAATTGAGAATAGGTAAAGGTTTAGGTTTAGGAAATCGGGTTTGGGTTCGGGATCGGGTTTATGTTTGGGTTTTAAGTTTAGGTTTAGGTTTAGGTTAGGGAGTTGAGATTAGGATTAGGTGTAGGTTTAGGTTTGGGGATTTGAGAATACATTTAGGTTTTAGGTTTCAAGTTATAGGTTAAGGTTTAGGTTAAGGTTATAAGTTTAGGTTATAGGTTAAGGGTTTAGGTCATAGGTTTTGGTTTAGGTTAAGGTTATAGGTGTAGGTTTAGGTTTAGGTTAAGGTTTTGGTTGAGGTTTAGGTTAAGGTTTAGGTTTAGGGAAATGAGAATAGGTAAAGGTTTAGGTTTAGGAAATCGGGTTCGGGATCGGGTTTAGGTTTGGGTTTTCAAGTTAGGGTTTAGGTTTAGGTCAGGGAGTTGAGATTAGGATTAGGTGTAGGTGTAGGTTTAGGGATTTGAGAATAGGTTAAGGTTAAGGTTTAGGTTTAGGTTTAGGGAATTGAGAATAGGTTAAGGTTTAGGTTTAGAAATTGGGTTCGGGTTCGGGATCGGGTTTATGTTTGGGTTTTAGGTCATAGGTTTTGGTTTAGGTTAAGGTTATAGGTTTAGGTTTGGGTTTAGGTTAAGGTTTTGGTTAAGGTTTAGGTTATAAGCTATAGGTTTAGGGAATGAGAATAGGTAAAGGTTTAGGTTTAGAAATCGGGTTTGGGTTCGGGATCGGGTTTATGTTTGGGTTTTAAGTTTAGGTTTAGGTTTAGGTTAGGGAGCCGAGATTAGGATTAGGTGTAGGTTTAGGTTAGGGAGCCGAGATCGGATTAGGTGTAGGTTTAGGTTTGGGGATTTGAGAATACATTTAGGTTTTAGGTTTCGGTTATAGCTTAAGGTTTAGGTTAAGGTTATAAGTTTAGGTTATAGGTTAAGGTTTTAGGTCATAGGTTTTGGTTTAGGTTAAGGTTATAGGTGTAGGTTTAGGTTTAGGTTAAGGTTTTGGTTGAGGTTTAGGTTAAGGCCTAGGTTTAGGAAATGAGAGTAGGTAAAGGTTTAGGTTTAGGAAATCGGGTTCGGGTTCGGGTTTAGGTTTGAGTTTTCAAGTTAGGGTTTAGGTTTAGGTTAGGGAGTTGAGATTAGGATTAGGTGTAGGTGTAGGTTTAGGGATTTGAGAATAGGTTAAGGTTTAGGTTAAGGTTTTGGTTTAGGGAATTGAGAATAGGTAAAGGTTTAGGTTTCGGGTTTATGTTTGGGTTTTCAAGTTAGGGTTTAGGTTTAGGTTAGGGAGTTGAGATTAGGATTAGGTGTAGGTTTAGGTTTGGGGTTTGAGAATACATTTAGGTTTTAGGTTTCGAGTTATAGCTTAATGTTTGGTTAAGGTTCTAAGTTTAGGTTATAGGTTAAGGTTTTAGGTCATAGGTTTTGGTTTAGGTTAAGGTTATAGGTGTAGGTTTAGGTTTAGGTTAAGGTTTTGGTTGAGGTTTAGGTTAAGGCTTAGGTTTAGGGAAATGAGAATAGGTAAAGGTTTAGGTTTAGGAAATCGAGTTCGGGTTCGGGATCGGGTTTATGTTTGGGTTTTCAAGTTAGGGATTAGGTTTAGGTTAGGGATTTGAGATTAGGATTAGGTGTAGGTGTAGGTTTAGGGATTTGAGAATAGGTTTAGGTTTAGGTTAAGGTTTTGGTTTAGGGAATTGAGAATAGGTTTAGGTTTAGGTTTAGGTTAAGGTTTTGGTTAAGGTTTAGGTTATAAGCTATAGGTTTAGGGAATTGAGAATAGGTAAAGGTTTAGGTTTAGGAAATCGGGTTCGGATTCGGGATCAGGTTTATGTTTAGGTTTTAGGTCATAGGTTTTGGTTTAGGTTAGGTTATAGGTTTAGGTTTGGGTTTAGGTTAAGGTTTTGGTTAAGGTTTAGGTTATAAGCTATAGGTTTAGGGAATTGAGAATAGGTAAAGGTTTAGGTTTAGGAAATCGGGTTCGGGATCGGGTTTATGTTTGGGTTTTCAAGTTAGGGTTTAGGTTTAGGTTAGGGAGTTGAGATTAGGATTAGGTGTAGGTGTAGGTTTACTGATTTGAGAATAGGTTTAGGTTTAGGTTAAGGTTTTGGTTTAGGGAATTGAGAATAGGTAAAGGTTTAGGTTTAGGAAATCGGTTCGGATCGGGTTTATGTTTAGGTTTTAGGTCATAGGTTTTGGTTTAGGTTAGGTTACTGAGTTTAGGTTTGGGTTTAGGTTAAGGTTTTGGTTAAGGTTTAGGGTATAAGCTATAGGTTTAGGGAATTGAGAATAGGTAAAGGTTTAAGTTTAGGAAATCGGTTCGGGTTCGGGATCGGGTTTATGTTTGGGTTTTCAAGTTAGGGATTAGGTTTAGGTTAGGGAGTTGAGATTAGGATTAGGTGTTATGTGTGGGTTTTAGGTCATAGGTTTTGGTTTAGGTTAAGGTTATAGGTTTAGGTTTGGGTTTAGGTTAAGGTTTTGGTTAAGGTTTAGGTTATAAGCTATAGGTTTAGGGAATTGAGAATAGGTAAAGGTTTAGGTTTAGGAAATCGGGTTCGGGTTCGGATCGGGTTTATGTTTAGGTTTTAGGTCATAGGTTTTGGTTTAGGTTAAGGTTATAGGCTTAGGTTTGGGTTTAGGTTAAGGTTTTGGTTAAGGTTTAGGTTATGAGCTATAGGTTTAGGGAATTGAGAATAGGTAAAGGTTTAGGTTTAGGAAATCGGGTTCGGGTTTATGTTTGGGTTTTCAAGTTAGGATTTAGGTTTAGGTTAGGGAGTTGAGATTAGGATTAGGTGTAGGTGTAGGTTTAGGGATTTGAGAATAGGTTTAGGTTTAGGTTAAGGTTTTGGTTTAAGGAATTAAGAATAGGTAAAGGTTTAGGTTTAGGAAATTGGGTTCGGGTTCGGGATCGGGTTTATGTGTGGGTTTTAGGTCATAGGTTTTGGTTTAGGTTAAGGTTATAGGTTTAGGTTTGGGTTTAGGTTAAGGTTTAGGTTATAGGCTATAGGTTTAGGGAATTGAGAATCGGTAAAGGTTTAGGTTTAGTAAATCGGGTTCGGGTTCGGGATCGGGTTTATGTTTGGGTTTTAGGTCATAAGTTTTGGTTTAGGTTAAGGTTATAGGTTTAGGTTTGGGTATAGGTTAAGGTTTTAAGGGTTTAGGTTATGAGCTATAGGTTTAGGGAATTGAGAATAGGTAAAGGTTTAGGTTTAGAAATTGGGTTCGGGTTCGGGATCGGGTTTATGTTTGGGTTTTCAAGTTAGGGTTTAGGTTTAGGTTAGGGATTTGAGATTAGGATTAGGTGTAGGTATAGGTTTAGGGATTTGAGAGTAGGTTTAGTTTTAGGTTAAGGTTTTGGTTTAGGGAATTAAGAATAGGTAAAGGTTTAGGTTTAGGAAATCGGGTTCGAGTTCGGGATTGGGTTTATGTGTGGGTTTTAGGTCGTAGGTTTTGGTTTAGGTTAAGGTTATAGGTTTAGGTTTGGGTTTAGGTTAAGGTTTTGGTTAAGGTTTAGGTTATAAGCTATAGGTTTAGGTAATTGAGAATAGGTAAAGGTTTAGGTTTAGGAAATCGGGTTCGGGTTCGGGATCGGGTTTATGTTTGGGTTTTAGGTCATAGGTTTTGGTTTAGGTTAAGGTTATAGGTTTAGGTTTGGGTTTAGGTTAAGGATTTGAGAATAGTTTTAGGTTATAAATAGGTTTAGGTTGGGTTATAGGTTAAGGTTTACTGATTTGAGTTAAGGTTATAGGTTTAGATTTAGGTTTTAGGTTTAGGTTAAGGTCTAGGGATTTGAGTTTAGGTTATAGGTTTAGGATTAGGTTATAGGTTTAGGTTTAGGTTTAGGTTTAGGTTTAGGTTTAAGTTATAGGCTTAGGTTATAGGTTATATGTTTAGGTTAAGGTTTAGGAATTCGGGTTCAAGTTCGGTTTGGATTCGGGTTTAGGTTATAGGTTTTGGGATTTGAGAATAGTTTTAGGTTATGAGTATAGGTTTAGGTTGGGTTATAGGTTAAGGTTTAAGGATTTGAGTTAAGCTTATAGGTTTAGGTTTAGGTTTAGGTTATAGGTTTAGGTTTAGGAAATGAGTTTAGGTTATAGGTTTAGGGAAAGGTTAGGTTAAGGTTATAGGTATTGGGATTTGGGAATAGTTTTAGGTTATAAGTATAGGTTTAGGTTAGGTTATAGGTTAAGGTTTAAGGATTTGAGAATAGTTTTAGGTTATAAGTAAGGTTATAGGTTTGGGTATAGGCTTAAGTTATAAGTTATAGGTTAAGGTCTTGGGATTTGAGTAAGGTTATAGGTTTAGGTTTAGGGATTTTCTAGTATTATCTACTATTGAACCTAGTATTATCTACTACATACTAGTAACATACAACCAATATGGGGCACCATACCATAAGCTACAAGAATTTCATGTCCCCCTAAACAAGGTATCCTCCATTAATAACATATATATATATATAGTATAAGTTTTTTATTTTCATCTATATTCTCAAATACATTCATCACCCATCCAAGAAAATTGAAACAAGTATTGTCAATCTATGACTAACAATTGAAAAGGAAAATCATGCCTCTTATCTTACCGACCGACTTATGTTTCTTTTCACCTTTGTAACTCTCCTATTTGTTGCAGCTGCTAGTTCACCATCAGTAGTCTCCCTAACCAAATCTTTGTGCAGTCCCTCCATTTGAAGCAGTGGCTGAAGTTACAAGAAGTATGACTGATTAGTCTTTCCATGTTTTGAAAAAAATCAAATTCTTTATTTTTGGCTGCAAGTCTACTTATAATTATCATTGGCTCTTAATCTATTTATAATGAAAATCTTAAATATCACCCAATAGTGCTCCTTTGATAAATGTCCTGTTTGGAACAAATAATTTCTGTAAAACTCTTTTATGTTTTTTCAATCCATCTTTCATTTTGTTCTTAATAAGAAAATCCATATTTACTAATATTCCCATTTTTTCTATTTTTCAAAAGAATGAGTTCGGTTAAAATTTACTAATAAGAAAATCCATATTTCCACTTTATTAAAACCTTCCTAGGGTCTAAAGTAATTTTTATTTGTCATCCAACCGGTTAATATGATCACAAAGACATGGATGAAGAGAAAGCACAAACATCAGCTTGATCCAAAACTTCTTTGGCCTCCAAAAAATTTTCAATGGTAGATGTTCAATCAAACTGTTTCCTGTGCTGTAATACTTTCATATTCTCATACATGCCAAAGTTGGATTGATGTTGTGGAGATGTTTTCCTAATGGACGGTCTAGATGGGTGATGTGGAGGCCAACTACTCCAAATGCAAGTTGATATGTGGAAAGTTTTCCATGCACTTATACCATGGGAAAATTTTCCATTTGAGATTGTAAGTCTATATCATGTACTTGGACTCATTTGAACAGGTTCAAATGGCTATCTAACACCTTTTTTTCTAAAAATTAAAATAAAATCAGATATATAACAAAAAAAAAAAACAGGGAATATGCAAGCTCTAGTGTTCCTATTGCTAGAGCCTAATGCAATTTGAGATGAGATGTGTAGTTATACAATGATTTCATTTCTTCAAATATGAAAGTGAATCATAAACAAAGGAAATAAGCTCACCAAATTGTCGGATATGATGGACCTCACCATCAATGGCTGTTCATAAAAAATTCTGGAATATCCTAGCTAGAGAACATCTTGGTATTTTTCTCTTTTCTTTTTTTAATGCTTTGGTTGTATTTTGTTTCTTCACCTATTTTTTGGCAACCTCATGAAAGGTTAGGATTTTAGAGATTGAGAAAATATGTGGATGCATGTAGCCATCACTTCTACACTATCTGGTGCCAAGTAAAATACCTCAAGCCTGGCGATTTTAGAGATTGAGAAAAGTGTATACATAAGTCCAAGCAGGGATACACTATCTGGTGCCAAGTAAAATATCTTCTTTCATCCGAGCTTCCATGTTTTTCACCTGCATGAAGTCCAAGCAGGGATACATAAAGAAAATCCGTTGGCTTAACTATTTTTAATGTAATATACTAATAGGCATGTTTTTTTTTTTGGTGTGTGTGTGTGTGTGGGTTTGAAGAAGTCTTATATTTCTTCGGTGCAAGTTGGACAGCCATTTGAGAAGGCCTGGACAAAGTCTTGCTCATCAGCTCCTTCTATTCTTGTGGTGCATGCAAACAAGAACTACCTTCTCAAATCAATCACCTTTTCAGGCACTTGCAGATCTTCCATTACAGTGATAGTGAGATGAATCTAAACCCAAAAATATCAACCATATCTTATTCAAAATTGAAGATGGTTTCACAGAACGTCTTCATTGTCTTCAGGGGACAAATACAAACACAAGTGTCCTTTTTTTAATTAGAAATCAAAGAGGATTTCATTAAAGAAAACTAAAACCAAAAATGCAGAACCTGGTAGACAGAGGGCCACTCACTGGACAAATATCCAAATCTCTTTCACCAGATTTCAATACCATCCTTTTGCGACATTTGTCTAGGCATCCAAGGATTACAATTTCTCTGAAACCTTTGACATTTATAGTAGTAGTCCTAGGCTCCTAGCCATAGAAGATATCCACTTAAATCAGTCTTAGATAGAGTAAACCAGAAGTAAATAATATGACCCATGACAAGTGTTTAAAGTTCGGCACAAGTTAAGATGATTTATATTACAAGTCAATTGGATCTCAACATTAATCTGTTGGTAAAACCTAATTTAGGGGTATCATTGACTTGGAGGCATTTGATTATAGGCATTTGACATCATTCCTCCCAAGTAATTATAAGAAAAGATTGAAATTAAATTCAGATGGAAAGATTATTTATATTACATTAATGCTACCAATAATCCTAGTGAAAGCATATCCATAAATCAAAAGATATGAATTATATGGTACATTCCCTTCAAAAAATATTGTTATTCACCCAGTGTGAACATTAAGTACAAAAACCTGATCGAGAAAAAAACAGAAAAAAAAAAAAAATAAAATAAAATGTCAATGCAATGACTAATATCTTGAAAACATCTACAAGCCTATTTTATTTTATATTCAAACTTCTTCAATTTGCACCATTAGCTCTTGACATTAACAAATCAACTAAAAAGAAAAACATGACAAAGATAGTTTTGAAAAATTATAAAGCATGGGATGATGTGTTATGATTCTTCAAACTGTAGTCAGTTTTTAAGATGAGAAAAATGCAACCAAAGATGTAAGAAGTGTCTGAATCAAATTACAAATCCAAAAAACAAGATTTCTCTAGAAGAACAAACAAATCAACTCTCACCGCTTAAACACCTTAATCCAGGTTTTGACCACATTTAAATTTGTTATGCATATATATTTTTTTAAATATAGCCAGGTGTAGAATATAACTTGAATTATTTAAGCAAGCAAGCTATGGGCTGAAAATTTACCATGAGTAGAAGCAAAATCCTATAATCCTTTGTCCTTTGTCAAAATCCTTGTAGTGAATGAACAGGCACATGGATGTTTTCTTCCATAACAGCAGACAAACGAATTAATGAAATCTACAAAATCAATGAGCTCAACCAAGTCACGCTAGCCGACATTTCAACCATAGAGAATATCCAAACTTTAAAAAAAAAGTCCAAACTCAAACTCATTTCCCACTAACTTTCCAACAGATCTTGAAATAATTGGTCTTACATTCATCTAACATCTAACATCCATACCATTCTATTTTTGTCATTTGGCCTACATTCATCTAACATCTCTAGTAGAGAAGAGGTACTTGAAATATTTCAAACCATAGGAGATGTCTACAAATATTCCCTTTTATTACAGTAAATTAGCATTTCCACTCCAAGAATCGAGGTTTGGACAAAATGAGGATCCTGTTTCCCAAAACTGAGGCGGACCACACCATATGAAATAATGCTGATTGAATGCCCACCAGTAAAAAATTCTCTAGGCTAAAGGAGTTTTGGATCAAGTTGACATTTGGGTTTTCCCTTCATCCAGGTCTGTGTGACTAATCAACAGACTGGATGGCAAACGAACATTACAGTGGGCCTTAGGAAGTTTTTAATGGTCAGCGTTCAATCGCTACTGTCTCTTGTGGTGTGGTCTACCTCGACATGATGGAAGGAGAATGAGAGAGAGGAAGTGAGAGACGGAGAGAGGAAGTGAGAGACGGAGAGAGAGGGAGAGGGTGCGAGAGAGACAGACAGAGAGAGAGAGTCGGGAGAAGGGAGAGGGTGCGAGAGAGACAGCCATACAGAGAGAGAGAGAGGCGAGAGAGACAAATGTACATACGAGAGAGAGAGAGAGAGAGAGAGAGAGAGGCAAGAAAGATAGCCATACGAGAGGGAGAGAGAGAGAGAGAGAGAGAGAGAGAGAGAGAGAGAGAGAGAGGAGAGGGTGCGAATCGCATACCTTCCGATGTAGAATCACGCCTGAAATCATGCCCGAAATCAATGGAGATCGAGTTTTGGGATTTCTTGAATCCGAAAATGAGGGCAAGAGAGGGGGGAAATGAGAGCTGAAATCGCATTTTAGGGCTTCTGGAATCCGAAAATGAGAGGGAGAAAAGGGGGAAGAAATGACGCCCGGGAGTCTGAAATTGGGGATTTAAGACGCGCGTACGGTGTGCGTTTTACACCGTTTGGCCAGTGATGCTGGTCGGTGCTTGGTGGGCCCCACTATGATGTACGTGTTATATCCATACCGTACATCCATTTTGAAATATCGTTTTAAGTCATCAGCCAAAGAATGAGCTAGATAAAAATCTGTAGTGGACCCCACCACAAAAAACAGCAGGGAAAGTGATTCTCACCATTGAAACTATCCTAATGCCCATCCATTATCTTTTGGGCCCATCGAGATGTGGTTCACAAATCTAGCCTATACATTATGTGTGTGCCACTTGGATGAGGGGTCATACCAAGTTTCAGACGCATCCAAATTTCAGGTGGGACCCACCAAGTGATTTTATATGTTTTAGGCATGTCTTCACATGATTTTAGATGGTAGGTATGTGGTCGGTGCTCTGTGGGCCCCACCATGATGTATGTGTTTCATCCCTGCTGTCCATCTATTTTTCCCTTTCATTTTATGGTATGAGATAAAAAATGAGGTATATCCCAATCTCAACTAGACCACATCCCAATCTCAACTGGACCACATTATAGGAAACAGTGTTGAATGAGCGCCGACCATTAAAAACCTTTTGGGGGCCATATAAAGTTTTGGATCAATCTGATTTTTTTTTTTCCTTCATATGGGCCTGTATGACCTAATCATCAAATTGGATGTCAAATAAAAAGTACAGTGGGCCCTAGGAGGGTTTTAATGGTGGATAGCCAATCACTATTATTTTAATGAGGCAGATAAAAATCTGTAGTGGACCCCACCACAGAAATCTCAGGTGCACCACACCACATGAAATCAATTGTAATCGGATATCCATCATTAAAATCCCCCTAAGGCTTACTGTACTGTTTATTTGACATCCAATATGTTGATTAGGTCTAGAGCTGTACACGAGTCAAGCCGAGTCGAGTATCGCACTACTCGTACTCGGCTCTTAATGCTCGAGTCCTACTCGTACGCGGCTCTACTCAGGCATCGAGCATGGATTCGCTGCTCGTGCTCTACTCGACCAAGTACGAGTCAAGTACGAGCAGAAATCGAGTCTAGTCGAGTCCAAATTTTTGGTGGATTTCAAAGGTTGGGGTGAGCCAGAATTTATAACATTTGGGTTAGCGTGGCGATCAAGTTACGACTTTTTGGATGGAGTTCTCTTTACGTCCGTCATGAATGTAATCCAATGTTTGTTGCCACCCACGGAGGCCCACATTCTGAAATGGTCCAGTGATTTGAATTGTCTATATCACTGCTACTACTACATATAAGGTATTTTACAATTTCCTAACAATGACCTTTGATTTTTAGATTTCAATGAGAGCCGTTGAAAGTTTCTTTTGATTGTTCTAAATTCATCTCCAGAAGATGATAGTCAGAATCAGTGTCTCAGAGAAATTTTCTTAAAGTAGCCCATGTAGCATAGTCAGATTTCATAACCGACCATGTAGCGAGTACCCGAGCTTACTCTGCTCGTGTGCGACTCTAATTAGGTCATATAGGGCCAGATGAAGGGAAAAAACAAAAATCAGCTTGATCCAAAACTTTTATGGTGATAAAAATGGTATGTCATCCAATATTGTACTGTTTATATTTTTTAGATGTCTTCACATAGTTTTAGATGGTATGGCCCACCTGAGTTTCATAACGAATAATTTTTTAGATATCTCATTAACTAAAGGGGAGACATCAAATGCACGGTGTTGATGTTCGACACACATCGTGATGAGCCCATTTTACATGTCTAGTCCATTCACTCTATTCTACTGATCATTACCCTCAATTTGATTAGTTACTTGCCTCGATCATACTGTATATGAGAAAGATATTGGGCAAATAAGATTGATCAACAATTTGAGTGAATTTTGATTTAAACATCTGAAGTTATTTACTCTTTAATTTGGTCTGATCAGGTTGTCCAAAAATGGATAAAGGTTGTTCATAATATCAAAAATATATGAATGAATAGAAAACACAAACATCATCTTGATCCAAAACTTCTATGGCCTCAAAGAAATTTTAAATGGTATAGGTTCAATCATACTATTTCCTGTGGTGTGGTCCACTTGAGATTTGGATATGCTTCCTTTTTGTTCTTTAGACCTCAAATTATCTGTTAACATGGATGAATGGAGTGGATAAATTAAATAAATAATGGTGGACCCCACAGAGTTTACTCTGGTAAAGGTAACGAGTAACTCAAATGTAGTGGAGAAAGGTTTCCTTACAACATTTGTAATCATATATTGGGCCTGCCTAAATGTGATTCACATATCCAACCCACTCATTATGTGTGTCCCACTTGGATGAGGGGTCAGACCAAGTTTCAACCACATCCAAAACTCATGTGGGCCCCACCAAGTGCTTTTAAATTTTTTAGGATGTCTTTACATAGTTTTAAATAGTATGGCCCACTTGAGTTTCGTTTACTGATGATTTTTGAGATATCTCATAACCTAAAGGGGACATATCAAATCCACGGTGTTGATGTTCGACACACATCATGATGGGGGCCACAAAACTTACTAACATTAATTCTTAGGTTCTCACGAGGTCAATAAGTTGGGTCACAATTTTAACTAGAATATTTGGCCCATTTTACATGTTTGGTCCATTCACTTTATTTTAATGATCAATATTCTCAATTTGACTAGTTACTCACCTCAATCAAGCTACATATGAGAAAGATATTGGGCATACAAGATTGATCAACAATTTCAGTGAAATTTGATTTAAACATCTGAAGTTATTTACCCTTCAATTTGAATTGATTAGATTGTCCAAAAACGATTAAAGGTTCAATTAATGGATGTGCCCGATAATTTAGTAATTTTATTTTTCACAAATAAATTTAACAATATTTTTTTCAAAATGTATATTTTTTTTTTCTCTTTTAACTAAATATCATTTTTATTATAAAATATTTCAAAAATATTTAAAATACAAATTTTGAATTTTTATTTTCAAAATCTCAAAAATTTTCTCATATTTTTAATTCTTTCTCAAAAATTTCAAAATGCCGATTTTTTTCTTCAAAAGCATTATTTTGTTCTCAAAATTTTTTTTAAACATAGTTAAAATTTCTAAACTTTTCAATATTCTTTTTCATGTGATATTACAAATCATTTAAATATTACCTTTTAATTATATATATAAAAAAGTTTTCATTCATATGATATAAAAACTATATATATATATATATATATATATATTACTGACAAAATTTTTTAAAAATTAAAACATTTTTACATTATTACCTGGCCCAAAAATGGGTTAGAAAAATATAGGGGCGGCGAGGATATACAACACATCATCAAAATCTCACTTTTGTTATCTAACTTTTCAATTCTTATTGTCAAAATACAAAATTTAGTTTTTTTTTTTTTTTAAAATATATTTTTTTACAATTTGTCAATTTTTTCACAATTTTGTTTAATATTTTAAATTTTCTTTTTAAAAATATTATTTTTAAAATCTCACTTTTGTTATATAACTTTTAAAATTTTCTTGTCAAAATACAAAATCTAGTTTTCTTTTTTAAAATATATTTTTTTTTTTACAATTTGTCAATTTTTTGACAATTTTGTTTAATTTTTAAAATTTTTCGTTTCAAAATATCATTTTTTATCGAAACTTTTTTCTCAAAATTATCAACATTATTTCTTATTTTTTTTTTTTGAAATTTAATTTTTTCTTAAATATTGGTAATTATTTTTCTAAGCTTCTCAACTTTTTTTTTTTCAAAATTCATAATTTTTTTGAACCTGAGCATTAGAGACGGTCTTTAACAAGGCTATAAGACGGTTTAGGACCGTCTCTATTAGAGACGGTCCTAAGCCATCTCTATTAGAGACTGTCAAAGATCGTCTCTAATAGAGACGGTCCTAAACCGTCTCTAATAGAGACGGTCTTTGACAGTCTCTAATAGAGGCGGTCTTCAACAGGCTTACAAGACGGCTAAGGACCGTCTCTAATATAGACGGTCTTTGACCGTCTCAGATTACAAGTAAAAGACCGTCAATGACCGTCTCTAATGCAGACGGCCAATGACCGTCTCAGATGACCACATATTAGACGGTCAAAGGCCGTCTCTATTAGAGACGGTTTAGGACCGTCTCATATGACCGCATATAAGACGGTCAACGACCGTCCTAAACGATTTGTGGACGTTCAACTTTGTAAGACAATATTAAGGATGGTTAGGGGCCGTCTAAAATTTTAGAGACGGTTTATGGCCGTCTCTAAAGCGTCTTTAAACCAAACAATTTTAGAGACGGTCCAGAACCGTCTCGAAATCTGTCATTTTTTTCCATTTTTCACATAGTGTAGAGAATCCATGTTGGTTGCTGGAACGTTTTAGTATTACTAATCGATGTCATCGAAGTATGTTCGATGCCATCAACAGATCTTCTGGTTGCAATTATATATATATATATATATATATATATATATATATAACGAGTGTAATTGGGATTACAGTATAGAAGAGATGTTGTAGAGCTTTCTAATTTATTCCTAATGGTTCAGGGGCATAGATAGGGTTTGAAGAAGGACATACGAGGCTTGTTCGAATAGGTAAGACTATTTCTTTTAATTTCTTCTTTCATAGTGCATTATTCGTTGCTTTGTGCTATTATTTTTCCCGCAAGAGTTTTTACAAGTAAAATTTGGATTGTTCTTGGTTAGACTTAGTTATGTGATTGTGTGTACTTTGTTTGATTTGTCTCTGTGTACTTCCACGGTTCCTCAATAAGTGACATGAGAGGTAATGTTAGGAAGCATATCAAATATAAAAACAAGGTATTAATGACATCTAACCCAAATTCGATGTAGAAAAATACTCAATAGAAACAATTTTGAACTATGAAAAGTTAAGATGAACAATATCTTAGTTTAGTAAGGATTAGATGAAGATGTCCTTGAAAAGCTACCAAAATTTATGACAAAAGAATAATGGAACAAGATGGATAAGAAAGTCAGAACCTCTATCAAATTGTGCTTAAAGGATGAGGTCTTCTATAATGTTATGAAAGAGAAAACTACAACAAGTATGTGGGCAAAACTAGAGAATATATTTATGAAGAAATCTCTTAAGAATCGCTTGTACTTAAAACTATAGTTGTTTAATTTTAAGATGTCGTAAGGGAATGATGTTGAGGCCCATATTAGTAACTTTAATAAGTTGATTTATAAATTGTTTGATGTAGAAAAGATGATGAAATATGATGATTAAACATGTATACTATTGAATTCTCTCCCAGCTTCGTATGAGTCATTCAATGACTCTTTGTGCACTAGTAGAATGACCATTAGCATTGAAACTGTTATCTCAACTGTTCAGTCAAAGGCAATAAGAAAAAAAATGTGATGTGGTTGCTTTTACATATGCACTAGTTACGAGGGGGAGAAATTCTAAGTAGAATAGTTGATCTTCGCGATCGAAATCCAAATCAAAGGGAAAAGGCAAATAAAAGTTAAAGTGCTGAAATTGTGGCATGACAGGGTAAATAAAGAAGGATTATCAGAATCTTAAGTAAAAAAAAAGGTGAATTTAGATAGTTCTTCTAGGAAAGCCAACACTACGGAATCCGGTGAGGAGATGAATTGTAGCGACGTGTTGAATGCATCAAAATTCGGGTACTTTGATGAAGAATAAATTTCAGAAATGGGGGCTTCGTACCACATGACCCCTCATCGAAATTAATTCACCAGTTACGGTGAGTGTAATGGTGGTCAGTTGTTTATGGACAATGATAGTACCTGTAAAGTGGTAGGTGTGGAATATGCTCATCAAAATGTTTGATGCCATGGAATTTATCTTGACTAAAGTAAGACATGTTCCTAATTTTAAGAAGAGTGTGATATCTCTAAGTGCACTTAAGGCACTAGGGTTCAAATTCACTGGGTTTAATCGTGTCCTTAAAGTTTTAAAAGCGCATTTATTGTCATAAAGATATAAAGGAATGAAAACCTTTACAAGTTGATCAGGAGTACTTCATTAGGCGGAGCAGCAACGTCTGTAGCGGATTCTAAGTTTGTACATATGTAGCATGCACACTTAGGACATATGAGCTAACAGGGCATGAATGTACTTTCTGACTGTTGTTTAATTCAAGCTTTTAAAAGCATTAATTTAAATATATGTGAGCATTGTATGTGTAGTAAACAATCAAGGTTATCATTTTTAATATGGAAAACATGTTTATAAGGGGCTTTCAAATTATATGTATTTTAGGGTCAGCGTCCATGGTTTTTGGTGGAGGGTCGACATGATTTGTTACATTTATTGACGACTATTTTAGAAAAGTATGAATTATTTTATAAAAAAAAAAAATCCGATGTTTTTATCAAGTCAATAAAAGTTGAAAAATAGTCAAGGAAGAAGGTGAAAGTGTTGAGGATAGATAACAGTGGAGAATTTACTTCGAATGAATTTAATTGGTATTATAATGATGAAGGGATTGTGAAGCACAATACTATGTGTCACACACCAGAGCAAAATGGTGTCGTTGAGCGGATGAATCAGACTCTCTTGGAGATGGCCCAATACATGATTAGTAATGCTGCGTTGGGTAGGGAATTGTGAATTGAGGCCTTTAACACAACTTATTACTTAGTAAATCGATCCCCTTCTATGGCCATTGAATGTAAAATTTTAGAAGAAGTGTGGAGTGATCAGCAGGTAGATTATTCAGGACTGCATGTATTTGGTTACAATGCTTACTCTCACATACCATCAATTGAAAGAGATAAGCTGGACCAAATGGCTAATAAGTGTATCTTTGTCAATTATGGTAATGGTGTAAAAATTATCCTTAATCACAATGTTAAATTCGATGAAAGATCATTGTTCTGTAAGGATGAGCATAAGGAAGCCAAAAGGTTGTTTGTGTACGTTCAGTTAAACAGAATGAAATACATGTTAAAACTGAGATGCAGGCACATGTATAGGAGCAGCTAAAGTAGTAACCTATGAGAAGGAATCTGCAAAATGATCGTAGATTACCGATAAGATACAAGGATGAATCAAATGTCGCATTTTCTCTTATTACGGATGAGGAAAATCCATTTACTTTTTAGGAAGCTCTTGATGCGCCAGATGTCGAAGAGTGAAAAACAACGATGAATGATGAGATAGATTCCTTATATAAGAATGCGACGTGAGAATTGGTAGAGCTTTAGATCAGGCGAAAAGTGATCGGGTGTAAGTAGATCTTCAAAAAGAGATAGGATAGGTATAAGGCAAGGTTGGTAGTAAAGGGAAATCCTCAGAGAAAAGGTGTGGACTTCATTGATTTATCGACACCGTAATAAGGAAAGTATCTATCAGATTCATATTGGCGTTGTTTGCCCAATGCAATCTCGAGCTGGAACAAATGTATGTGAAGACTACCTTCTTGCATGGGGAATTAGAAGAGCAAATTTACATGAACCAATTATAAGGTTTTAAAATATAAGGGACAAAATAAGGTTTGTAACTTAAAGAGGTTATTATATGGCCTGAAACAGTCACATACTAAATATAAAGAGTCATAAACACCAAGCTGATCAGATGATTATTTCAATCACAACAGAGAAAAAAAAATTAGAATCACTCACCTGAAATCTAGTGATGTGAATTTTGTTATATTACATCGAGATCAATCGATTGACAATTTACCTAATTACATATCTAAATTAGTTCATGATTTGCATTTATCTAAACTTATTTAATTAGTTCACATTTGGTTATTAAATTCTTAGCTTGGGACAGGCCACACGAAGAATTCAATCATCAAATTTTGAATTCTCTTAGATGTTACACACAATACATATAGTTAGTCATCTTTCCATGTGGGTCCAATTGACCAACCAAAGCACTCTGATCATCCCGTTATCTCTAGATGATTAAGAATTATTGGTAGAGGTGCACACGAACCGACCTAGTTCGGTTAACTCACTCGACTCGACTCGAAAAAGCTCGATTCGACTCAATTTGAAGCTGAGTTCGAGCCGAGTCAAGCTGATTTTTTGAGCTAAAAAATGAGTTCAAGCCAAGTTCGAGCTAGCCCCGACTCGACTCGAATCAGATCGAACCCAGCTTGAATAGAACTCTTATCGAACCGGTTCGGTGACACAGTTACTTTGATGTTGATGTCGCTCACCAAGTGTTTGATGAAATGACACAAAGAAGTGTGGCTGGTGGCAAGGAAGGTATGTATATAAAACCAACACCTTTTTTTTTTCTTGATTTTTATGTTGCTTAGAAGGTGTTTGATAAAATACTTGTAAAATCATTGATGTTGTCTCAAATACAGTGAGATTTTGAAGGTGTAGTCCAAGTGTTTATGAAAATGCTACAATAGTGAACTCAACTCAATCTTGGCTCGAACTCAGCTCGAACTGGCCCGAGCTGCTGACCAAACCGAGCCGAGTTGGTCAGTCAGGCTCAAGGACTGAGCCGAGTCAAGTTCTAGCTGAGGTCAGCTAGTGGCCGATCCGAGTCAAGTTGAGGCCAACTCAACTTCGTTCAACTTGATGTAAACCCCTAATTATTAGTAATTTGCATCACATAAATAAAATATCTTAAACAAATAGAAAATTCTAACGTATTGTCGACCGATCGAACAAATCTGTCGACACTACCTTCGATCGCTCGAGGTTCGATCAAAACTATTTCGATTAGTCGAAATAAATTTGAATCTTAACAAAATTCACTAGACACTTTTTGTCTTTTTCGATTGGTTGAAATTGTTCCTTCGATCAATCAAAATACTATTCAATTGGTCGAACTGCCCTATCAATGAATTGAACATAATTTGATCTTTGGGATTTGGTGAATGGAACATTTGGGTTGTTTTTGACTAGTCGAAATGATCGCTTGACCAATCAAAATGATCCATTGAATGATCGAACCGACCCTACTGCAATTTTTCAGATGATCCAAAATTTATAATTTTTAAGTTTCCTTAATTTCTTTAATTCATCTTCTTTTAAATACTGCAATTTTTCAGATGATCCAAAATTTATAATTTTTAAGTTTCCTTAATTTCTTTAATTCATCTTCTTTTAAATGCTCCATTGATCATATGGGACAGATTTGGAGCATCTATTAATATCACAAAACTTCAATTTGGGTATGGGTCAATGGATTACTTAGATCCAAAGTATATATGCTTTTAAAATCTAATTCAAAGTATAATAGTTACGATCGTAACCTTTTATCCTTATGTCCTATCAAACGATCAAATTCACTTTATGGATAACAAATTAGATCGGCAACGCTAAACGATGGGCGAGGCTGGACAAGGCGCTCATTAACTCTAAGTGGTTGAGCCTTTTTAACCATTTTATAGTGGAGCACCTGCCTAGAGCTAGCTCCGACCATGCTCTGCTACGATTGTTGTTCCCTTCTTCCCCTCCTGCTGGTCCCAAACCGTTCAGATTCCAGAGAATGTGGTCCCTCCATGAAGGCTTTCAGGAGGTTGTTCGTCTAGCTTGGGAGGAAAATTTTGTAGCCCAGCCGAATCTTAATCTGCAGCTTAAGCTACAACGAGTTAAACAGGCCCTGAAAGCTTGGAACCGAAATGTGTTCGGCAATGTCTTTCAGAAAGTCCAGCAAGCTGCTTCCACTCTTGACACTCTAGATATCCAATGGCAGAATGACCCAACTGTCGACCTGGGGCACGACTTGGACCAAGCGCGCATTAACCTGGCCTAAGCAGAGCTTCTTGAAGAGGTGTTTTGGAAGTAAAAATCCCGCAACGCTTGGCTCCAGGAGGGAGATAGCAGTACAAAATTCTTCCACGTGCTGGCGAAGGACAAAATCAGAAGAGCAAGTATTAGTCAAATCTTGGATGATCAGGGTCAAGGAATTATAGACCTTCTAGGTATTAAATCAGCTGCAATTTCCCACTTCCAGTCAGCGTTTCAGGCTGATCAATCTATCAGCCCATCGGATCTCTCCCATATTATCCCGAGCCTTATCTCAACCATTGATAATGCCTCTTGATTGCCCCTCCTTTGATTCAAGAAGTCCAGCAAGCTCTCTTTACTATTCCGAAAGATGGGGCCTTAGGTCCGGATGGCTTCACTGCTGCCTTCTTTTCATCATATTGGGCAATTGTGGGGACTGATCTTCTTAAGGCTGCCTCCTTCTGGTTTCAAGGAGGGCCCCCACCTAGGGCCTTCTGCTCTTCCCTCATTTTCCTTATCCCCAAAGGGGCAGCTGTTGAGGGTCAAATATTGCATATTAGACCTCAGTTATTGCTTGGATTTATGAACATGGTACTGTTTAATGGCCCAATTTAACTGTGTTTATGCTGCAAGGTATATTTACGAGCTTGGACTGAAACATGATACTTAAAGCATGGAATTAACGTTCTGATGACACCAAGGCAAGCGACGGACCCCAGGGGACCAAGATCGATGGATTTACATGCTAATGATCTGAGAAATTCGAGAAATTGAAGCTCAAGTGGCCTAAAAGTCGGCTAGAATGTTAGAACACAGGGTTTCCACTATCATTTTGGCTCAAAACTTTATACGTGGCTTGAAGACCATAAAGTAACCACACATGACAAATTTTAGCTCCTGAATCCCTGTGAAAGTGGCTAAATTAATAGATCAACCCATAAAATCTTGATTTGGGGCCCGTTTGATAGCTGGATATACTTCAATTTCGTTGTCAACACCTTAAATTCGGTGACAAAATGGATGGACAGAACAGATTTCCTGAAAACATTAAGGTGGGACGTACTTCACGTGATTAGAGTGCACAAAAAGCAGTGCGCTCGCAGTACACTGAATTCATAACAGCGGTCAAACGCTGTTTGACTGAAAATCCCAACCAAATTCAAACACATGCTACGAAACACTCAAACAGAGCATTACGAACGATCTTGATGGGCCACTAATCCCTGACTATCGGTCCGATCCAAACCGTCCATTAGAATCAGAAGAGGGTCTGGACTCAGATCTAGTTGTTCTTGGTCTGAAACATGCCAGAAAAAGACTGCAAAGGTGCTGAACGGCGGAATCGTTGCCACAAGATCAATCAAGTGGGACACAGTATCGGCACTCCAAAACCGACCATCTCAGAACGGTTTTTAGAGAGGAGACTAACGGACGGTGTGGATTTTCCAACCAGCATTGATCATTAGCCCCACCAACATCCCAGCGCACGGTTGCGCAGGCCCTGTTTGCGCATGACCTACGGTCGATCTAGGTGGGCCACCATCGTTGATCAGATGGATAATCTAGATTGTCCATCGTGTAGGCCACTCAAAAATGTCCCAAGGGACGTTATTCTTTTGGACAGAATCACAGGAATAGGAGAGTAGGGAGGATCCATTCTTGGCTGCGTAAGGAGAGATGCGTAAAACTCGATCCACCGACTTTTTGCTGCGCATAAAGGCTGCGCACGCAAGCTGCCACCGACTCCTTGCTCTATAAAAGGAAAAGGAAAAGAGAGAGAGAGGGGGAATTTCAACTTGTAGGGCTGAGGAGTTGGACGTCAGAAGAGAGAGAGTTTGAAAGAGTTTGTCGTTTTTCTTAGTTTTATTAATTGTTTCTTTTCTTTATGACTAATTTTGAGGATAGCCTAATCATGGCCGGCTAAACCTATTAGCTAGGGCTAAGAGGCGAAGCTTGTTGCATGATGGGAGAATTTATGCTTGTGCCTTTTGTTTAGATTGAATGGGTCTTGATTTTTGTTTAATTAAGGAAATGTTTTTAGTTTTTAATGGTTTGTTGTGACTAAAATTACAATGGGTCTATAATAGCTTTGAGCATGTTCCTTTCCTTTTTATGTTTATGACGTCAGGAAGCCCTGTTGTTCACCATCGTCTCCTTGGCATGGTTGGATGACGGTACCCTTCCTAACCTTCGTACATTATTGATTGGTTGGTAATTAGTTTAATTTTATTGTTTACTTTCTCTCCTGGGCATGGTTTGGTGATGGAATCCATTCTAATTCATATACCTTTCATCTCTTGAAAACTATATCAAAGGAAGTTCAATTTGATTTTCATGGTTACACCCTGCAACTGGATGAAGATGGACTCTAAGTCCAGTTGAGTTCTTGAAGGAGGCATAAGATCTCCCTGATCTCTACAAGTGGATTCTCTGAATCTCTAGTTTCCCTTTTTTGAATTCTTTAAATTTTAAATAATTATTTCACCATTATTCCCTAAATTTCATTCGATTTAGATTTCATCTTAGTCTAGTTCTAGTTCTACTTAGTTTCAGATAACATACAGGTATCAATTGAAATAGCGGTGAAGGTCGCTTGAGTTGAAGTCGGAATATGCCAATATGTCCTAGAGGGGAGTGAATATGACTTTTTAAAGATTTATGAGTTATTTAAAAATCCTATCAATCTAATCCTATCATGTATACAATTTTCAAGATTACTTAGATGTAACTCTATCGGCTTCAAAGCCAAGTAGAGGATCTAGTCATAAACTAACCAAGATATAGCAATATGCAACTTAGTCTATGTTGGATGAGACTGTGTGTGTGTGTGTGTGTGAAATGTGATCAGATATATGAATATGAATGCATTGACATGAATCACTCATAGAGAAAAACAATCACAAACACAGTCATTTTATAGTGGTTCGATGATAAGTCTACTCCACTTCTGGCTATCGCACTCAACCCTTGGGTGTACTGGATTTCACTAAGGAGGTTTCCTAAGGTTCACCTCAAACCTAAGGTTTTAAATCAGGTTCACCTTCAACCTTTACAGAGGTTTTACATGATTCACCTCAAACCCAGAGTTTTACTGGCTCACTCCTAACCAGATGTTTATGCTCTCCATAGAGCAAGGGTCCACACAACGCCCCCACTATGTACACTCCCGCCAAAGGCCTCCTACGAGGGCTTCAAAGGGTGAGAACCACTTAAGATCGAATCCTAGAAAGGAATGATCACAAGTGTCTTCTTGGACTCTAGATACTTACAGATAAGTTGATGAGTCCCGTTAAGCACAATGCCGAAGATCTCCTCCTTCTTGTTGACGAAGAGTCTTTTGCTCCCTTGATCTGCAACACAAAAGATATACCAAGACTAGGCTTAAGGTTGGGTCAAGGTAGAGATGGAATCTTACTCTCTAAAGGTTTACCTATAAGGAAGGTAGAGTAGTTCCACTCTCATGCATTCAAGGCATCCCAGCATAATGATTTGACATTAAGGTTGTAGCTGGAGGATCCTTGAATGCGGAAGTTCATTCCCCAATCCACTCTATTGAATATCAATGATGAGGGTGGATTGGAGGATGAACTCCCTTGAGAGAAAGGGCTTCAGGTATAGGATATAAGTTGAAATACTCAAAAGCTCTCTCTACTTTCTCTCACAGCAACAAAAGACAAGTCCTCAATAAATAGGCAAAAAGTTCCAACGGATATAAAATGGTCACATTTATGACAGAGTTCGATATCATCGAGCGTATACTCTCGATAGCATCGATGGTTTATTCGATGACTCGGACTCGATGTCATACACTTTTGAAACTCTTTGCTAGATGGTTAATGAATCGAAACCATTGTTGATGTCATCGGATTTCGAACTCCGATTCCATCGATGATAGGATTGATCCATCGATACTTGAAAAATGAGAGAGACTTGACTTTGAGATATTTCAGGTTTTCATGAATGATCGGGGAAACCGTCGAGGTCATCGGAATTTGAATGTCGATGACATCGAGATCAGAGTCGAAGCATCGATAAATCCAGTTGATTTATCTTTGAACTTGCTGGACAGATTATGGCATCGTTCGATGCAATCGATCTGGTGTCGATATCATCGATATTTGAATATCAATTAAATCGAAGGGCCCCCAATCATAGTTAAAACCAACCTGAAATAAATGCTGTAAGCAATGAGCGCCCACTGTCGATATCATCGATGGACCTCCAATCTTATCGATATTTGAATTTAGATCATATCGGATGGTCATCGATATACGAAGAATTTTGAGTTTTTCATTAAAAAACAGGGGCACCGAAAATCTGTCTGTCGATCTTATCGAGCCACTCTCGATGGTCTCGAGATTTGAATATCGATGATATCGATATGTGTATCGATACATCGATAATTCGTCCAAATATATTGTGAAGTTACTGGACATACTTGTTCTTATATCGATGATATCGATAGGTGTATCAATACATTGATAAATCCGTCCAGATAAATATTTAGTTGCTGGACACATTTGGTCCTCTTATCGATAATATCGTTAAGGTATCGAAGACATCGACAGTGCAGGTCGATCATATCGAGGGTGCTTTGATAAAATCGACAGGGCGAGAAAAACTTAGAAATTTTCCTATTTTGAAAAAGTTTTCTTACCACAAAAATCCTAAGATGTCTATCTTATTTTAAGGGTTTTAATTACCTGGTGTTTTGGGACATGGGATGTGAGGCTATGATTTACATATTGCGAGCTTTCACACATCCGGTTGAGGCAGACGCTTGAAATAATCTTCCTATCGAGTACTGTAGCCTGTCTGACTCACCATGCACGTAACTTGACAAACAAGGGCACTAGCATGTGCACTTTCATCAGTCCCTTGAGATTCGACCTCGGTCTCATCGAGTTTATTACTACATCACAACCCTATACTTGGGGAGTGAATAGTGGCTCCCGCGTCGTTTGGTGATTTCAGACCAATCAGTATGTGCAATGTCATCAACAAACTGTTCTCTAAGATGCTTGCCACTAGGCTCGGGTTGATCCTTCCAAAGATCATTTCACCAGAACAAAGGGAGTTCATTTCGGGACGCCCCATTACTGAGAATATTGTGCTGGCCAGGAATTGGTTTGGGACCTTAATAGGAAAGTTCGTGGCAGAAACTTAATGTTGAAACTGGACCTAGAGAAGGCTTATGATCGAATTGACTGAAATTTCCTCAAGGGGGTGCTTAAGTGCTTTGACTTCTCTTAAGCTAGCATCGCCCTTTTATAGTCTTGTTGGGTCAGCAATTGGTTTTCGGTTCTGATCAATGGTGAGGCTGTGGGCTATTTTCCATCTTCCAGGGGCCTTCGCCAAGGTGACCCAATTTCTCCTGGGCTGTTTGTGATTGTGGCTGAAGTGCTTAGTCGGGGATTCAAGGGGCTTATGTTGTTGGGGGCTTGTCATCCTTTCAAGCTTAGAAGGGGATGTCAGGCCCCGTCGCATCTCCTTTTCGCTGACGACACCCTTTTGCTGCTCAACGGTTCTCATGGATCGCTATAGGCTGCCAAGAATTTCCTTCTCCTTTTACAATCTCTGTTAGGGCTGAAAATCAACTTATCCAAAAGTTCCTTCCTATGCTCGGAGAAACTCCCTTCTAACAGGATCTGAAACATTGAGCGGTATCTGGAAATTTCCAAGGCTTCCCTTCAGATCTCCTACCTCGAAGTTCCCCTTAATAGTGGAAGAATTAAGGCGTCGGATTTCAGATTTCTCCTAGACAAGGTCAAAGGTCGAATTGGCGGTTGGAAATCGAGGCTTCTTTCTCCAGTGGGCCTGGTGACGCTGATTAGGCACGTGCTATCCAGCATTCCCATTCACGTCCTATCAGGTGCTTAAGTGCTACTAAGCTTCATTGGGACGCTTGAGAAGCTATTTGCTGATTTTCTTTGGGGTGGGCTGATGGGATCAAGAAGCTGCATTTGGTTGGTTGGAAGACGATCTCCAAACCTCGGTTGGAAGGGGGGCTAGAAATTCGGCCCCTGAGAGAGGTGATGGGTGCTTTCCGCTTGAAGCTCGCCTGGTTGGTGAAGAATGGTGATCATAAATCACCTTGGGTTGATCTAATGATGGCTAAATACGGAAGCGACATTTTCCCCCTTTGTGGGCATGGTGCGGCCGCTCCTCCATCCCCTCTATGGAAGAAGATCAAGGATTCTTTTCAAGTTCTGGACGACAACATTCAGTGGGCTGTGGGCCGAGGTAACTGTAGCCCTTTGGAGGACAATTGGATGGGTCTTGGCCCTCTGGCAAGGCTCACCTCTCAGCCCGTCCCTATCCATCTTCAGGGGCTGTTAGTCAAAGATTTTCTTGGGCCTGCAGGCCCCCTCCCTCCATCTTTGGTCCTTTCGATTCTGCCGCCCGAAGTTGTGGACGCGGTTTTTCATGGCGGCTTCGCCATTTCTGAGGAAGAAGATTCGTCTTTCTGGCCCCTAGACCCTTCGGGGCAGTTTTCCGTCAGGTTGGCGTGGGATTTGTGCAGAGCTACCGCCCCGCAGCGCCTAAAATCTCTATTTTCCTTTGGCGGCTCCTTCAGAAGGTCATTCCTCTCGATGTGAGTATTTAGGCTAAGGGGATCACGCTGGCCTTGAGATGTCATTGCTGCGACGTTGACCCACACTGCAGGCCGCATGTGGAGTCACCGACCCATCTATTTTTGCACAGCGCTCTTGCGGAGCGCATTTGGGCCCATTTTGGCAGAATTTTTGGGGTATCTTCGCTCCAGGCCTTGTCGATTGAAGTCAAATTACAACAGTGGTGGATGTCGAATGCAACTGGTGGGGGTCTCGTGGCCTTCCGCAATATTGTTCCCTACTTGGTATTGTGGGAAATCTGGAAGGCCAGAAACAACGCCAGATTTGAGGGGCGCAACATTTCAACAATGGCTGTGGTGGGCAGGATTCGATGGTGGCTGCTTCAGATTGGTGCCTCGCTCTCCATCCCTACGCCCACCAATCTCGTCGATAGGCTGACTCTCCAAACGTTGAGGTTGGCAATCCCTTCCCCCCTAGTCGCCAGCCCCAGATAATCAGGTGGGTGAGGCCTTCTTCTGGTTGGGCCAAATTGAATATGGATGGGTCCTCGAGAGGCAATCTGGGCCCTTCTGGTGGTGGGGGTATTTGTAGATCTGAGATTGGGAAAGTGGTATTTGCTTTTGCAATTGGTTACGGGTCAGGTTCCAACAACCTTGCTGAGCTTAGAGCGGCTTGGGATGGGCTCTTCCTCTGCTTCGCCAAGGGTCTCCTCAACATCATTGTAGAATCTGATTCCGAACTGGTGGTGGACATTCTAAACACCCCCTCATCCTACGGTTGGTCTTGGCGCAATTGGAGATCGAGGATGGGTAATTTGGGGAATCTGGGGCGCATTAGTTTTCAACACGTGTTTAGGGAAGCAAATGCGCCGGTGGATGGCTTAATAAAACTGGGTAGTGCTTCCCAAACCTCCCATCACTTTTCCTGCTTTTCGTCTCTGCCCCACGAGATTAGGGGGCTAGCTTTCCTTGACAAGGTGGGTCTAGGGTCGATCAGGACTCCCTAACCTTGGTCTTTTGCTTCTTCTTTTTTTTTTCTTTTTTTTTTTTTTTTTTTTTTGGGGGGGGGGGGGTCTTTTTGTCTTCTCTTCGTTTTGCGCATATGATAGGTGGGGCCTTTTTTGTTGGCCCTCGCCCGAATTGGCTGTACAGTTCCTTTTCTTATTCAATGAAAGTATCGTCATTAAAAAAAAAAAAAGAAAAAAAAGTTAGATCTATCCAAGAATAAGCATAGATAGTGGGGATCAGATCCAATCCGTCTTATTATTATCTTAAAATCTAATGTATAAAATGATTCTTATGGTTAAATCTGATTGATATGTGCCATCATATGATCTGATCAATTTTTTTTAATATAAACGGTTCATATTAGATCTAAAACCACTAATGGTCCACACACAACTTAATATACAAATTCATGTCTATTATTAGATCGGATTAATATAGCTTATCCACTTATTAGATTGATATGAAAATGTGGGTTTTGATTTCATTCAAACTTTACGATCAAATGATCTGTTCAGATCCATCCAAATGAATGCAAGCAATTTTAATCTATTCATCAAAATACTATTAGCGAGATCTTTATTTCCAAATCATCTCCTTGAGATTTCTTTATGCTCCTATGCAATGATTGTGTAGGTAATCCACACCATCCATTGCATAGATTGGGAAAAAATAAACTAAATTCATGAAAATAAAAAAGATTCAGGAGTTGAAACTTATCTAATCGAACCCTCTCTCTCTCTCTAGGGTTTTTTTATCTTTTAGTTTTTCTGTAAGGAAAACCCTCTCCTGTTACGATGAACATCCTCCCATATCGGAATTTGAAATCTCTATGGCATTTGGAAGAAAGTTATTATTACTATTTTAAGAATCAATCCTCAAACCTTACTCGTGAGGACAAGAGTCAATCCCTTGACTTTTATCTCAATCAAGAGCATCTTCACCAACTTAGCTATTAATTTGTTTTTGTTTTTAATTAAAAAATTTATATTTTTAACTACTAATCACTGTTCTAAATGCACGGGAATTCATGATCATTACATCAATTGGCACATGATCATTAAGAGGCAGTTTGGATACCAAAAAATATGTTACTTCTTCTACTTACAGTAGTAGATTAGTAACTTACTTGAGATAAGTAAGTTTGGTTTAACATTTAAAAAAAATAATTAATAAATAAACTTTTGTTTAAGATTAATTATAAGTAATCATTTTACTTAAACTTACTTAATCACTTCAGGTTAATTAGCAAAAACTAAGATAAGCTACATGAGGCATGCATTGCTTCAATAGCTTAAAAACCAAACACGCCCTAAGAATTTTTATGGAAACTTTGTTTTTTAATTTTTTTAATTTTCTGTTTTTCTAGAAGACCCACAGCTAAGACGTGACTATTGCGTGCCTGTCACTAAGCAAACGCAGAGTGGGAGAGAACATGCATGAGATCCTCACAATCCATAGGGTGCACTTCGAAGGATAAGGATAAGACCAGTCAAAAAGCTCTGCCAACCACAACAGCAATTGGTATAAAGTCATGTAAAATACTCCAAACTCACATGGTGGGGTCCCTTTAGAGTTTTGGAATGAGATGATTTTTGCAGCGTCCCTTCATTATCGTAACGGTATCATATGAATAGATGGGTTGGCATACACACCACGGCAGGCCCGCATGCAATGTGGAAAGTTTAAATAGTATACATCCTCGTGCTAATTGTTTACTACAGTGTGGCCCACCTGAGTTTTGGATCCACAAGGCTAAACGCCTGGTGGATCCAGTGTATGCTTATACGAGTCACGCTAGCATTTGTTAATATACACTTTCAACGTTCTCAACTGGAACGAGATATATTGGTATACTATTTAAATCCATGAAATCATCTGAAGAGGATTGTAGGATTGGGATGTGATGTAGAAGGGATCACGGACAGTTTTATGGGTAAGATGGATCAGAAAAGGCTCGACCACAAGCGGAAGTGATCAGGACCGTCTGGACCTTAAAACGTATCTCGCAAACTGGAATGAGCTATTCGACGTGCCATAAATGATTTTAGATAGGACAAGCTACTTTAGCCACCCAACCTGGCTATGCCGGATTGCGCAGGCCGAATTTGTGAGATTCCGCCAAACCGACGGTCCAATTTTCATTTTTACTATTTATAGAAAGTTTTAGTTTGATTATAACTCTTCACCTGTTGTGCTTTAGGAGATGCGTCCAACATAAAAAGTTCTTAAAATAATTAGGAGAATAGCATGGTTGAGCCAAGTAGGACACTTACTATTTTTGGCTGAAAACCATGAGCTCTAGTGGAAATCATGACAGTACATGAATAATAAGTTACCTTTTATGGTAAGTCACGATTTGTAGAAGTTTTAGTTGTAGTTTAATTCTGAAACTTCTTCAATGTCTTAGTATTTTTATTATTTAAAGGGTCATGAACTCATTTATTTGGATCATCAATCACTTCATGATTTTTTCTAGAATTTATTCTAATTTTCTTGTTCTTCTCCTCGTGCATTCGAGAAGTCTCGGCAAGGAGTCCATAGAAGCTTCATGGATTTGGACTAGTTATCCTTGAGGTAGACAGTGATTAACCTCATCACACTCAACCCTGCTTCAGGATGTTTCAAGTATATGGGAAAAAATGTGAGTGATCCATTTTGAAACTATTCTATTACTGTCAAAGTTAAGAATCTGTGTATCTCGTATTGTATAATTCACCACTGATATATATAGCCCTGAATTGCCTTGTAAAAAGCTATTCCAGGCTGAAGCAGGCTGATATAGCTGTATGGTTTATGGACCATACTGGTACATATTGGACAATACATAACCATTTGGGATGATACTTTAAAACCTTAATTACAACATGGATATTTATTGTATTACCACACAATTATCTCATTTAAAAAAATAAAAAATAAAAAATAATTAAAAATAAAAATAAAAATAAAAAGAAGAAGAAGAAGAAGAAGAAGAAGGAAAAAAAGAAAAAAGAAAAAAAGGGTGCATTTGGATACTCCAAAAGTGAAGAGTTCTCTATAACAATTGGTTGGACAACAAGCTATAATCTACCTAGTTATTAACTTCAACCTATTTTATGCATGTCCCGCCTAATCCTTCCAATAGCTTTTCCCAACATGTCGGCTAGTAAAAAAATTAAACTCATTTCCTCGTTATTGAAATAATGTACGTTATATACATATATATGCACAGGTACCTTGAAATAATACATACATTATTAGTTGTATGTGCAGGATGCTTTAGTTCTTGAGCATGCATGTACTCATGCTCATAATTTTGTGAGTGTTTAAAATTATGCATGAGTATCCTAAGTTTTAATGCACACATTGCATGTTGTACCTCGGATGTTGACGATTCCCTCATATGGCCTCTGGAGCCCTCCGGGAAATTCTCAGCAAAGTCGGCTTGGAATTTATCTTGGATATGCGGTTAGGACCGTCCCTGGTCCAAATGGATTTGGAATCCTAAAATTCCCCTCAAGCTCTCAGTCTTCCTTTGGAGATTGCTCCATGCATGATGCTCTCCCTCTTGATGACTTGGGGCAGCGTAAAGGAATTCCCCTCGTGTTTGCTTGCAGCTGCTGCTCTGATGATTCAGCTTCAGGCCCCTAGACTGAAACTTCGTCTCATCTGTTCCTCAGAGGTTCCATTGCCATCTCGGTGTGGTATCGGACCGCTGCCTTCCTTGGGATACAGCTCTTCTCTCATCTCTCCATCGCCAATAGGCTTTATTGGTGGTGGAGAAGACCCCTCCCCCCAGCAAAAAGAAATTTGATCATTCGTATGGCTTCGGTCTTCATTTTATGGGAGATATGGAAGGCCAGGAATGCTGCCTCCTTCGACGAGCGCCCGTGGTCAGCTTCTGCTATTTTCCAAAAGGTAAAATGGTGGTTGTATACCATTTTCCCTCAGCTGGACAACATTTTTCTTCTCCGGCACATGACTTCTCCTGCATCTGCTTCCCAAACTGCCTCAGCCTCCTATCTCCCTGCCTGCCCTCTCTCCATTACCAAGTGGATCAAGCCTAGAGTTAGTTTCTTCAAGCTAAATCTTGATGGTTCAACATTGGCTAACCCGGGTCCTTCGGGTGGTGGAGGGATCTGCCGAGATCATCTTAGCAACCCAATTTTCGCCTTCACAAGCGGCTACGGTTCTACCTCTAACAACACAGCTGAAATTTGAATAGTGCATGATGGCATTAAATTCTGTTTGACTCTCGGGATCTCGAATGTCATCATTGAATCGAATTCTTCTTGGGCGGTGTCCTGTCTCACCAATGCTTTCTCTCCCTCTTAGAAGTGGACTTACTGGTTAATGAAGATTAGAGGTCTCTCCTCACAGGGGAGCTTTCAGATTCGTCATGTTTTTAGGGAAGCAAACAGTCCGACTGATAGTTTGGCTAAGATAGGTAGCTCGGATCAGATTAATTCCTTTTTCCAAGGTCTTGCTGCCCTCCCTCGATCGATCAAGGTTCAGGTGTTACTGGACAAAGCAGGGCTAGGTTTCATTAGAAAGGGTTCTCACACGTCTTTTGTATAGTTCATGATAGGCGGTAACTGCCCGAAATAGGCCTATAATTATCCCTCAACAATGAAATACTTTCTTTAAAAAAAGAAAAAAGAAGTTTTAATGCACACACAAAAAAGTGTTCCTAAAATAATGCATGTTGTACGGGGAAGATTTTTTTTTTTTTTTTTAAGTTGTTTAAAAATTAGTAGACGTTAAAATGTTGTCTGCGTACATGCATGTGTTGGAAAAAATGTTTTTTTAAATTTATAAATTGCTTGAGAAGTTCATGTCGTAAGCATGAAGAAGGAATACGACGTCAGAACTTCCATCGTCATCTTCTCTCTTCTATAATTTTCTAATAATTTCCTTTTTAACAGTACAAATATAAGGATTTAAGAGCATACATGAATCGGATGGGCCACACTATAGAAAACAATTTATATCCATTAGCAAAGTACAGTTTCAATCCACTTGATGAGTGAATGTAGCTCATTTTTGGACACGATAATCCTCATGTGGAGATCAACCTATTAGAAGGGTTGGATTTGGAGCATGCATGGAGAACACATATTGTGTACTGAGTAAATTAGATCACTATAGGTATGGTGTTTTGAGTAAACTTTGTAGGCCTATAACATGTCGAGTAAAGTTTCTGGGCCCTGCCATAGTGTGTGTGTCTTATTTCCATGTTGTCCATTCATTTTTGTAGCTCATTTTAGGGCCTGTCCCCAAAACCGAAGCATATCCAAAGCTCAAGTGGACCACACCACATGAAAAATGAATTGAATGCCTACCGTGGAAAACTTCATCAGGGCAGGGAAGTTTTGGTTTAAGCTGATATTGGTGTTTTCTCTTCAATATCCATGTGTTGACCTTTTGAACAGGTCAAATAAATAAATAAATAAATAAACATCACCATGGGCCCTATGAAAGTTTCAAAGGCGAACGTCATTGATGTAGAGCGGGTCACGACAAAGATCGACCAGAAAAGGGCCGATTGGAGGCGGAAGTGATCAAGACCGTCATAACCTTAAAACATTCATATCTCACAAACCAAATTGAGTTTTTTCATATATCATATATGATTTTTGGAGATTCCATCAAATTGATGGTCAAAAGTCCTTTTTTTTTTTGTTTCTGACAACTTACGGATACCTAGAAAGGCGTTTTGCTGATTTTTTTTTATGGGGATGGGCTGATGGAAAAAAGAAACTTCATTGGCGTAGTTGGAAATAGTGTCTTGTCCTAAGTCAGAAGGTGGACTAGGTGTTCGTAAGTTGTCAGAAACAAAAAAAAAGGCGTTTCGTCTCAAAATGGCATCGGACAGTCGTTTCAATGAGGGTCCAAACTTGTGGGTTGTATTCATGACTTCAAAATATGGCGCAGATTTGGTGGAGCCCCCAGGCTACGGCCCTATCCAGATGTTTCCCCGTTGTGGAAGAAAGTCCGTACCCTTTTCCCCTTCTTAGACTCTGTTGTTCGTTGGAATCTTGGATCAAGCAGCTGTAACATTTGGAATGATAATTGGACGAGCCTGGGTCCTCTTCGGAGTTTGGCCTTGGCTCCCATTCCAGCCCCTATGTCCTCTCTTCAGGTCAATCAGCTACTTGGAGAGACCAGTCCACTTCCGCCATCTGCGGTATTTAACCTTTTGCCCCAGGAAGTCATTGATTACATTTTTCAGAATGGTTTTTGCATGACTGACGGACCTAAGGTGCCAATTTGGCCTTTCACCCCGTCAGGTAGATTCTCAGTTAGCTCCACTTGGTTAGCTAGTAGAGCTCCTAATGTTAGGAAAGTTTGGGCGAACTGGGTGCGGCATGCCAACATGCCACCTAGGATCTTCGTATTCCTTTGGAAGGTTCTAAATTGTGCAATTCCGGTGGGCGCAGCAATTCAGAATCGAGGAATCCATCTTGCCTCTAGATGTGAATGTTGCAGGCTAAATCCTTCTGGAGATGCATCGGTGGAGACCATCCATCATCTATTTCTTGACAACGAGATTGCCAAGATTGCATGGAAACGGCTAGGAGAACAGTTTTAGATCAGCGTGTAGTTAGCAACATCTATTGAAGCTAGGCTGTTTCAATGGTGGGGCGCAATGTCTGGATCAAGGAAAACGTCGCTGGTTTGTAAGCTTCTCCCTGGTTGTCTGTTGTGGGAGTTCTGGAAAGCTAGGAATACAGCTTGCTTCAAAGGGAAGGCGCCATCATTATCGGTTCTATTAGGGTGTATTGCATGGTGGGCGTCTAACATAAGTGAATCCATGGACAGTAAGAAGATAGTTGGGTCGTCGTGCAGAGGGACGCAACAACAGTTGAGGGTGGCCTCTGCCCCCATGGGCCCTCTCTCGTCCTCCAAAGGTTTGGTAAAACTTTCGAGCTATGCTCAGGTGGTCAGATGGGTAAGGCCATGCTATAATTGGGTAAAAATCAACGTCGATGGTTCCTCTAGGAATAACTTGGGATTAGCAGGCGGAGGCGGTGTTTGCAGAGACGACAATGGCCAATTCATTTGTGCCTTTTCTTCGGTCTATGGCACGGGCTCCAACTCCTATGCGGAGCTTCATGCGGTGTATGATGGTCTTGCTTTATGTTTGTCCAGAAGTTTTCAACAGGTGATCCTAGAATCTGATTCATTGCAGGTAATGAAAGTACTAAACAGGATTAGCCAGCTGGGTTGGAAGTGGAACTATTGATTACCTTGGATTATGAGCTTAAAGGGTGGTGGTAGAATTGAGTTCGCCCATATCTTCAGGGAAGGGAACTCCCCTGCAGATGCTTTGGCTCGCTAAGGCAGTGAAACTCAAATTTTTTCTTCATTCGACAGGCTAGTTGACCTCCCTCCCCAATCTGAGGTGTTATCTTCCTGGATAAGGTGGGGCTGGGCACGATTAAAGAAGTGTAGAGTTGATTTCCGATGTTGGTTTTCTTGTGTTTGCTCGACCAGCTTTTAGGATTTTCCTTTTTGTGATATGATAGGCTTCCCCAGGTCCTTTTTCTCCTAGAAATGCCCAAAGTCAGGCCTTTGTAATTACACTTTCTCATCTTAATTCGATCATAACTTTTGATCATTTGAGTTTTAGGAGTCTGCCCAACATGGCTGTCTATAAATAGTAAGTTTACTATTCATAGTAAGTCATGTTTTCACGGAGTTTGAGTCTAAAACTTTGTCCTAGGTTTGAGTTCACTATTTAAAGGATTGTAATTTTATTTCATTTTTTATCATCAATAAATTTATTTCAAAATATTAGAAATTATTTCTATTGTCATCCCTCGTGGAATCAAGGAATCTTTGTGAGGAGTCCTGAGAAGCTCTGTGGATTTGAAGTAGTTATCCCTGAGGAAGATGGTGAATGTACTATGGTCCACTAGAGCTTTAAATATGCTTCAATTTTAGCCCCATGCCCTAAAATGAACTGGAAAATGCATGAACGGCATGGATAAAACACAAACACCATGGTGGGCCCCTTTGAGTTTACTAAACACACGATTGCATGGTGAGTTACTCGGTATCCATATGCCACGGTGGGCCCATAAAGTTTACTGATAAGCATACTATCACGGGCTGAGTTCGTCAGTCTATGATTTGCATCCATGCATAAAAGGGTTGGAAATTATCCACGGGGTGGATTGTAACTTGTTGTCATGGGTTGGAGATGAGACATTCTCTCTGAAGGTAGTTGTAATAGAGACTTCACTTCTTTTGACATCTTCTTCCCCTCAAAAGCGATTGTATTTTATGCAGAGTTCTTTATGAAGGTCAAATTACTGTGGGTTCTGGGATAAAGCTGGTATCACTGCTTTTTCTAGAATTAATCCAACGAATGAATGCTACTTTAGATAGCCAAATACATCACGCAACTTTTGTCAGAAGTCTTTCTTGGGAGCCCTGTCATTGTTACTCACAAGATTAGCCATACAAATATTACTTTCCCAACAACTTCGACCTAGCAGGTGCCAATATCACATATGTGGAATCTAGGCCATTCATCATTTGTGTCCCAACATCAATCTTTCACAAGATGGGCCTGATAATACATCTGGGGGGCATACTTCAAGTGTATTACGAGATGGATGTCTTATATTAAATACACACATGCAATGGTATGATGTCAGGTAGGGTCGGATTTAGATGGCCACTTGCATGTAGCCGATCCCTCCGATGAAGGGACACAAATTGCCTAATGAACCCAACCCGATGTACTCACTGTAGAAAGGGATGCGGATTGCTTGGTGATCCCAACCCGTGTGTACTCATTGCAAGAAATAACTTCACTTGATTAATGTAGTTAAGGCTAAAACATTAAATTAAAAAAATTTTAAAAAAGAAGAAGAAGAAGTGAAAGTGCAAAATCAAAACAAGTGATAACAGGCACATGTATTTATGTGATTGGACAATATTTTTATTTCATGAGACATTAATATAGAGTTTTTTTCTTCAATAGAAATAAAAGAAACAGAAATACAAGTCTTACCTCTCTCTTACCTATACAAGGAATACCATATCAAGAAATAATTTTAAAAAATAAAATGAACTAATAGAATAGAGTGCCTCTCTCCAACTGAGCTCCTCCATATATTGACCACATTACTTGAAAAGATTAGAGTAACTATACTTCACCATATGTATGGATGCACGTATGCAAGAGGTTGAAAGAGAGATGTACCCCATTATGATTAGGATACATACCTACTGCCCAAATACTCTCGCACTTGAAGACTAGTTTCTTTATGATGCAAAAAGTATTCCAAATAACAACTTTTTAAACATCACCAAACTCTATAGGTACCCACAAGTCCAAGAGAAGTCCAGCACCAAGCAAACCTTTCTCTTACAATAGGCTTTGTCAACATATTTTCTACGTTGTCGGTAGTATGAATCTTTTATAATGAGCTCTGACCATCTTCCAATATATCACAAACAAAGTGATATTGAACATCGATGTGTTTAGTCCAAGCAAAAATTGCTAAATTTTTAGCTAAGTATAATTTGCTCTAACTGTCACAATAAATTACCATCACTTTCTATTTAAATTTTAATTCTTCTAACAACCTCTTTAACTAAATACCTTCTTTATATGCATGTGTAGTTGGCATGTTCTCTACTTCTATAGTTAGAGCTGTAGACGAGTCGAACCGTGTTGAGCTTAGCACAACTCGACTCAACTCGACCAGTAGCTAACCTCGGCTCAAAATCAGCTTGGTCCTCGAGACTGACCGGCCAGCTCAGCTCGGTTCAGTCAGCAGCTCGGGTCAATTCGAACAAATGAATGAATGAATAATTAATACGTTTTCATACCATACCTATTATTTGGAAATTTACACATAAGTGTTACAACAAAAAGAACAAATGAATGAATAATTAATAGGTTTTCATACCATACCTCTTTAGGGATCTTGCAATCCAATGAAGTTGTAAGATAACAATTTATCAAGTAATAAGCCATATTAACGGCTTCCATTAAAAAATATTGCTCGAATTTAGTCGAACTCAACATGCTCCTAGTATGATACATAAGTGTACAATTCATATGTTTTTCAACTTCGTTCTGTTGTGGAGTATCAAGGACCGTATAGTACCTCTCAATGCCATACTCACTTCAAAAATTCTTAAAACTCTATTATCAGTTCTTAAACACTTAATTTTCTTTTCAATTTGATGTTCAACTAATGCTTTAAACTTGATAAAAGAAGTAAAATTATCATTTTTTTACATTTAAATCTATACTCCTTTTTTTTTTTTTTTTTGGAGAAATCGTCAATAAAAGAAAATAAGTACTTTAAACCTCCTAAGGATTTGACTAGAAGCCCTCAAGTATAAAAATGAATTAGATTTAAAACATCTTTTCTTTAAGTAGTAGATGAGGATAGATAAACTATATACAATTTTTTAAAGAGACAATCTTCCTAAAAATCTAAATTAATAAACTTTAAAATAAGGAGTAAGTTTTTATTAAGAAGTGCCTTTAGCTATTGTTTGTTTATGTAGCCAATCACTTATATGCTAGATTATAGTAAAGTTTGTCATGACATTAGTAATAATAGTATCACCAACCACAATATATCCAATCAAATAATTTAAACCACTCATTAAATCTCCTTTCACCACCACCATTGCCTCTTTAACAATATTCAATTGACATTTTACCAAAAAAAAAATATAGTTATCTTTATCGAAGTTTTTCAGTGATAAGAAAGTCTTTCATAGGTTCGATACATGTCGCACACTAAAACTATATCTGTGATACCATCAAACATAATAATTTTGATTTCTCTAATGCCCATAATTTTACATATGCTATCATTACCCATGTAAAGTATCCCACAATCATAAGATTGATATGTGTAGAAATAATCTCTTTATGGAGTCATATCGAAGGAAATGCTTAAATATAAGATCCATTGATGGCTTAGATTTTCTCGTAGAATAACTGCAAACAATACTTCTCCACCCTCGAATGAATTGTCTTTCTCGATTAAATTTTCTTAGGAACCCTTTAAATTTGATGCTTGATCATACAAATTCGGTTTGTAATTTTTCTAGTTTACTTTTTTGAGTTTATAATTTTATGCAACTGGCCCTACTTTCCACAATTCTAACACTTACCTATTTTTTGTCATTTCAACTTTGATCTCATCCGATCTCTCCCACCGGTACCATTCTTAGTATATCTTTCTCTAACTATCATATCACTTCCAATATATTCTCCATGCTTTTTCTTTCTTTTCGTAGAACTCTTCAGTAAGCAATGTGGACACAACCGACTCTATATTAAGATCTGAATAATTACTGAGATTTATAATCAAACAATCCCATGAATCTAGCATCAAACAGAGCAAAAGTGTGATATCTTATTCATCATCAACACTCATATCGATCACTACGAAAATATGCGTAGGTAAAAGAATTTTTAGCTACGAAATTGGTGGTAGGTAAAAGTTTTCCAAGTATTGTTACCTACGAATATATTTGTGGGTAAAAGTCTTGTAAATATTTTTAGCTATGAAATTGTTGATAGGTAAAGTGTTTTAAATATTTTTAGCTACGAAATTGTTGGTAGGTAAAAAGTCCTGTAAATATTTTTAGCTACGAAATTGTTGGTAGATAAAAAGTGTTTTGAATATTTTCAACTACGAAAATGTTGGTAGGTAAAAAGTCATGTAAATATTTTTATTGTAAATATTTTTACCTACAAAAGTATTCGTAGGTAAAAAGTTTTGTCAATATTTTTACCAACAAAAATTAGCGTTGGTAAAATGTTTTCCCTACGAAATATTTCATTGGCAAAAGTCTTACCTTTGCCACCTACGCAAATTAGACTTTTGCCTACAAAAAATTTCGTTGGTAAAAGTGGCTTTTCTTGTAGGGCTTTTCTTGTAGTGTCTTACAAAGAAGACACTTCCTTCATCTTTAAATTATATAGTTATCATGGAAGGAAAATCTTGATTGACCTGATTTTCATTCATATAGGCTTTGTAATTCGTTCTACAAACATCTTACAGTGTTTGATTAGACGCAATGAATAAAACTGAATTATATATCTAGTGTAATAAGAAGGTCTGTCATGTCTAATTGACTTTTATCCTTAAATACCTCTTTCTTTTTTTTTTTTTTTTTTTATAATTTCAACATGTTTCTTTTCATTTCCTTGAATCGCAATTGTACATCCATCCTTCACTGACACTTACATTCATCTTCAGTTTCTATAATTCGTAATTGGATTCGTGAAACTTCATCACTCCAGAATCGATTTAATCATCTAAAACACAATTACAAAACAAAAACCAACACTAATCCTTTGATAAAAGGTTTCTTAATTATTGGCTCTAATACTAATTTTTGTGGAAAAACACTCATACATGATTAATGTAACCAATGTCAAAACACAAAAGAAAATGGCCAAACAAAAAATGGAAAAAGGACAAAGGAAAACAAGAAACAAGAGACATAAATATTTATATGGTTCGACAATATGCTGAATGTAAAGCTTTCTTCTTCATTATAAATAAGAGAAACAGAAATATAAAGCTTACCTTTCTCCTACAATTATAAGGAATCCTTTACCAGAAAAGATCCTTGAAAATGAACTAATAGAATAAAATGCATCTATCTAACTGATTCCCTCTGTATGTAAACCACACCAAGTGATAGGGCACAGTCAAATCCAAAAGTAATTGGGTTTCACCATGTGCATGGATGCATGTACACAGGAGGCCATCGGAGAGATATATGTGACTACCCACTATGACTCAGTTACCTACTCACCGCACTATCAATGCTAAGTGGTGTAACACATTAATAGGTGTTGCCTTGCCCTATCAACGAGGATATACTACGCTCCATTAATGCTTAAGGGATGTAGATTTTCTACTAGAGTTTTTTGCAGGAAGTTTCTATGTTACGTTGCTAGGTGGGGGCCACGGTGATGTTTGTGAGAAATTCACACCGTACATTTATTTTGAGAGATCATTTGGGGAAATGAAATAAAAAAATGAGCTGAATCTAAAACTCAAGGCTGCCGCACAAGAGGAAAAACTTGAGAAAGAGTTTCTTCCTGTTGAAACCTTTCTCGAATCTACATATACAGTGACGTTTATATACCATCCAAGCTGTTTACAAAGTCATTTCCATGTGGATGAAGTGAAAACACAAAAAACGTAGCCCGATATAAAGCGTTGTGGCCATACAAATGTTTCCAACGGTGGTTATTGATTCCCCAGTGTTTTCTCTCATACAGACCACTTACATTTTAGAACCACCTCATTTTTCTCTCATACAGACCACTTACATTTTAGAACCACCTCATTTTTAGCCGATTGTCATAAAATGATCTCTCAAAATAGATGGACAGTATGGATTTCTCACAAACATCACACTCTGTGGGCCCACATTAGTGAGTGTTGCCCTGCCCTGTCAGAGAGGATATACAACGCGGAAACGGATTGGCTACTCCCCCTGCCACTAGCCTGGTGGCTGATGGTCGGTGCTCTGTCGGCCCCACTATGATATATGTGTTTCATCCATTCCGTTCATTCATTTTTAGAGATCATTTTAGGGCTTTATGCAAAAATGAGAGGGGATAAATCTCAGGTGGACCACACCACAGGAAAACAATAGTGATTAGATATCCACCATTAAACTCTTCCTAAGCCCCTGTACTGTTTATTTGACATCCAATCTGTTGATTAGGTCATACAGGCCCAGATTAATGAAAAAAACAAAGATTAGATTGATTCAAAACTTTTATGGCCCCTAAAAAGGTTTTAATGGTCAACACTCATTCAACACTATTTCTTGTAATGTGTTCCACTTGAGATTGTGATATAGCTCATTTTTGGCATGATATACCTCATTTTGGGTCTCATGCCATAAAATAATATGAAAAAATATATGGACAACATTGATGAAACACGTACATCGTGGTGGGCTCCACAGAGCACTGACCACCAGCCATTGGCTGGTGGCAAGGGAAGTAGCCAATCCGTTTCCATACAACGCATATACCGAGGTGGCCACGTGGCCAGGCTAACATGGAGCAGATTAAGTGTTTCCGAGTACCACGTTAGCGGGTGTTACCTTCCGCGTCAGTTTTAACCCAACGGTCGGGCAACAGAGACGGATTGGCTACTCCCCTGACAGTTTTAACCCAACGGTCGGGCAACGGAAACGTATTGGCTACTCTCCCCAGTAGCTGCTGGTCGGTATTATGTGGGCCCAAAATGATGTACGTGTTTCATCCATGCTGTCCATCTATTTTTCTAGATCATTTTATGATACAAGACAAAAAATGAGATATATCCCAATCTCAAGTAAACCACAACAGTAAACAGTATTAAATGAACATCGATCATTAAAAACTTTTTGGGACCCATAAAAGTGTTCGATCAAGCAGATATTTATTTATTTTCCTTCATATGGGTCCGTATGAACTAATCAACAAACTGGATGTCAAATAAATATTACAGTAGTCCTAGGATGATTTTAATGGTGAATATCCAATCACTATTGTTTTCCAGTGGTGTGGTCCACCTGAGATTTATATCCCTCTCATTTTTAGGATGAAACAAATATTTGGGGGCCACAGAGCACCAACCACCAACCAATAGCCAATACGTTTCACAGGGCAACAAGTGGTAGACTTGGTGTTACCCAGGCTATACGTTAGCGGGTGATGGTCTTCCCCAACGGCCTGAATAGACAGCACTTATGTCAAGGTGGGCCTTACTGTCAGGGCAACACCTACTGACCTATTAGCCTGGTAACACATACATCAAGGTGGCCCCACGGTCAGTCTTCACACCAGGCAACGCCTGCTATGTGGTGCTGGGTTCACAGGCAATCCCCCTCCCCGGTAAAGAAGAATAATATCAAGATGAACGTTCAAAGGAAGCAAATCAAAGACATCAATGGAGGGTCCCTTCTCCATTCAATTATTCATCTTATCATCCTTCTATCTGCTAACTTGCACCGGGGAAGATAAGATAACCCAAGGCCAATCTCTCACTGCAAACCAGACCATAACCTCTCTGGGTAGAATTTTCTCACTAGGCTTCTTCACGCCTCATAATTCCACAAACTGCTATGTGGGGATTTGGTATCACAAAATCTCCAATCAAACAGTCGTATGGGTCGCCAACAGAGAAAACCCACTCACGGATTCCTCCGGAGTTCTTACGATTACCCGAGATGGAAATCTCGTTATCTTGGGTAGAACCAAAAACATCATTTGGTCATGGAATGTGTCGATTCAGGCTGGAAGAAGTACTACTGCAATTCTCATGGATGATGGTAATCTTGTTTTGAGAGATGCTGAACAGTCGGTCTTGTGGCAGAGCTTCGATGATCCTTTCGGTTCCTTTCTCCCCGGAATGAAACTACCAGTCAACCTAAAAACTGGTGAAAGTACATTCATGTGGTCGTGGAAAGATGTCGATGACCCAACACCGGGAGAATTTTCCTTTGGTATCGACCCTCACACACCACGCCAGCTGATCATGCTGAGAAAATCGGACAGGTACTGGAGAGGTAATGTTTTGCAGTTGGAAGCAACTGTCAGAGTGCTTGGAAAAAACTATGTACTCTACCAAGCTGTTATAACCAACAACGAGGAGACCTATTTCACCATTACTCTCACAGGCGGAGTGGTCATGGCAAGGTACGTTTTGGCTTCTACTGGGCTAGTCGAGAGGCTGATGTGGGAGGAAGATTCCAAGAAGTGGGATATGGTTGGCTCATATCCGACAAATACATGTGAGTTTTATGCCCAATGCGGTCCATTTGCTAGCTGTGATCGCAGAATCTCACCGTTAATCTGTAAGTGTTTGAAAGGATTTGAGCCAAAATTTCTGAAAGATTGGGATATGGGGACATGGTCTGGAGGTTGTGTGAGGCGAAAGCCATTGGAATGTGAGATGGGAGATAAATTTATGAAGCTAGAAAGACTGAAATTGCCTGATTTTTCAATATCATTAGGAAACAAGTCTATGAGAGATTGTGAACTACAATGCCGCAGAAACTGTTCTTGCACGGCTTATGCTTACAGTAATCTGACGGACCCAGTTCTTTGGAAATGCTTGATTTGGATTGGGGATTTGATTGATCTTGTCGAGGGTTCTGAAAGGGCTCCTGATATCAACATACGCCTAGCTAGCTCCGAATTCGGTAGGTCTGAGATCTCTTCGAGGTGATGAATGTCAATTCCAGACGCCCCAAGTTTTGGGGAGACTTCCCACACGAGCTTGGTTTGTTTTAGAATTGACTTCTTTGGTAGTTGACGGTGTAGTCCTATGATTCACCATGGTTTGTTTTCCTTTTCTCCTTTTTGAACCATGATATTTTGTGAGGCTTATGGTGTTCCTCCACTTTTCGGTGAAGATTGTCTATCATCTCTTTGGAAACTAAAATTTTAACACTCCACTATTTATGATGTCACTACATACCTTGTTACCGCATGTGCACTATGTACAAAAGATACAAGTATACAAGAAATTGTCCCCCGATGCTTTTAAAAAGGCCAAAACTCTACAAATAGCAAGACTTTCATCTTCATTTGCTTCGGTCATTTGATGGAGCAGTTCATAGGCATGTTCAAATTGGCTTGTCATCATCCAATTTAACATGGTCTTCATTCACTTTACCTTTATTTGGTGTGATCATTTCACCAAATACTTCACAGGTATCTTTATCATAAATCGATACATTATCATTAAATTCCATGTTATATTCGTTACCTTCTTTTGCTTTGAGCATTTCATCAAATACTCCATGAACATACTCATAATAAATCGAAATAATAGGGGAGGCTCACGGGTAGTCTTCACGAAACCAAGTGCAACCTCATCACATATGCCAACACAACACGTATGAAGGATCCAGAACGTGTGTAGGTGCATAGGTGAGCATGCCTCTCTCTCTCTCTCTCTCTCTCTATATATATATATATATATATATATATATAGAGAGAGAGAGAGAGAGAGAGAAGTTCACTGTCACAATTAAGATTGCGCATCCACGTACGAACTTTTTGAGAACCCATCATACGTGATGAATCTCGAAATCTGAACCGTTCATGTGAAGCAGCACCTAGTGAAACCCCCCAGGACCAAGTTTTAATTTTATCTAAAACTTTTATCCATACCGTCCATAGCAAAGAGAAATTCAAATCAAGGAAAGAAACTGTTTACATTTTTCACGGTCCACCAAAGTTTCGGATCAAAGTAAAATTTTATACCATGGGGTTTCACGAGGTTCTGATTCACATGAACGGTTCAGATTTGCGAGATTCATCACGTATGATGGGTTCTCAAAGTTCTGTGCGTACTACGTATTTAACCGGTTCTGCAGTGAGCGTTTTCATATATATATATATATATATATATATATATATATATATATATATAAAAATTAATCTTTGATAAACCGATGGACCCCAACAAGGGGCTTAGCTCCATCCTTCATCCTTTGGAGATCTTGTTGGGCCTTAATGCCGCTAGATTCGAAGGCCACCCCTTTCTCGCTGTGCTCATTATTGCGAAAGTCCACAAATGGCTTTTCAAAGTGGGGAGTCAAATGCCAGAGACTGCAGCAATTGGGGCCATAGGACTGTCACCAAATTCTCCTCCATTGGGGCAACCAATTCTGATTATCAAATGGCCGCGTCCATACCTAGGTAAAATGAAACTTAATGTGGATGGTTCGCCTAGAGATAATCCTGGCTTAAGTGGTGGAGAAGGGGTCTGCAGGGACCACCAAGGCCACCCTGTTTTTGCATTCCATAATAGATATGAACAAGTCTCCAATACTATTGCTGAAGCTCGGGCCAAGCAAGACGGCGTTCTAATCTGTAGCGATATGGGTTTGAAGGATATTACAATTGAAACATATTCACGTATTTTAGCAGAAGTGGCATCCTCTGGAGCTTTCAACTTCCCCTGGAATATCTGGCAATTTATGGGATCTATTCTTGACAAACGAGACCTCCTCGGCCTCTCTTTTACCCATACTCTGCAGGAAGGGAATTCGGTGGCAGATGCTCTAGAGAAGAGGGCCAACGACGGTTGCCCAAACAGATCTATTCCAGAAAAATTGATCTGCCACGGGAGATCCGGGGTCTTTTTAATCTAGATAACGTGGGCATCGGGTCGCTTCGTCGTCCAAGAAAACTCAAGAAAGGGATGGGATAAGCCTCTGTCTGGGTTAACCTGTCCTCTCTCCTTGCTCGGTGTTGGCAGTTCGATGTTCTTGGATGTGGATGTTGAAATGCAGATGATTTGGATAGGATTATGGCTGGTCGTAGTCTTTGCATATCCGGCTATATGTGGGTAGTGTGGTATATCTTGCATTGCTGCTGATTATTTGGTTCTTCATAGGGGAGAATTAGGAAAGAAATTCATGTGATGACCCCTGTTTCACCACTGTGATGCAGCTGTCCCTATGGAGGGGCTGTTTTGTAGTATATGTTGCCCGGTGATTGTAATGGCGGAGTTATGGCTTTTGTGGGTGGGAATGCTTGAGGTGGCAGTTACAGGGATTTTATACAGGGGTTGGTTGTTAGAATTGGCTGCAGGGCAAGTTATATATAGGTAGGAATGCTTGACTCTTGGTCGGCTGGGCATTTGGTGCTTTGAGCGGCATGTTGTTATGCCTTCTCTGGTAGATTTTCCTTGGAGCAGGCTGGCGCCATTGAATTGATTAGCAGGCTCCGTCTAGCAGTTTGCATCTTTCATCTCCCCCTTTTCTTTCTCTCCCCGTCTTCAGAGCTAAAATGGGACAGGCTGTAACTGGTCTCAGACTGGCCCTCTTCTCGTTTTTTTTCTTTTGCTATATGATAGGTGAGGCATGTTATATTTTGTGGAGCCCCACCCAAAACTCTAGGATGTATACTTGCAATTGGCAATATATCTCAGGTGGGGATATTCCACCTCTTTCTTTAAAAAAAGTAAATAAATAAATGGATGTTTGACCCTACTAAAACTCACATACAACATTGGATGGCTAAAAAAAAATATTTTAAACCATAATAGAGTTGTTAAAACCCTGAGAACATCAACGACAAAATAAAAATAGCTACTTTCAATAGCTTTCCAATGGTAATTTATACGCACAAAATGAATAACCTATCGCATAGTTATGACTGTTAAAAGCTATAGTGTACGTTTATAATGTTTTCGTCCAATCAAAGCCGCTCTGGCCAGAATTTATGCAATCCTAGCCATCCATTGGGTCACTGCTACCCATCCTCCATCTGCTAGCCATCCCAACACCTAATCATTTTCTTAACTAATTTACATGATTTCCTTTCAACAGATTCCAAAGGCCTACTCAGCAAGAAGAAGATGATGATTCTAATAATAACAATCATTTTGGGGGCGATTCTCTTTGCTTTTTGTGGTTGTTGCTTGTGGCGGAGACAAAAAAAGGGAAGGTAGAAATGACCACATTTGAGTAAGTGTTAGCAAATTCTAATCGCTTTGAATTTGATATTTTACAAAATTTTACTATGTGAAATTTAGGTAGCGGGGAAAATGAAAGAAACCATGGAATCAATGAAATAGAGCTTGAAGAAAGTACAAAGGGATCGGAATTGCCATTATTCGATCTACATGTTGTAGCGGCCGCTACGAATAATTTCTCCAGTGAAAATAAGCTTGGTGAGGGCGGGTTTGGCCCTGTATATAAGGTAATGCCTCATTTGACAAATTATAAAAGAGAAATGATCATGTACAAACTTCCTTCTAATGTGTTCCTTTCGTGGAAGATCTAAGTTTTGCAGAAAGTGGGCCACACAATGAAGATCACCTTTCTAAAAAGGTAGTAAGATCACCTTAAATTGTATCAGACCATCAGCTGTCAGTTGATTTTGATGGCATGGCCCATACAATGAGCAGAATAACATGATTTTCCCTAACTGCTGCTCATTGTTTGCCTTATATTTTGATAGTTCTGTTGTCCCACATGTTGAGGCAGCATAGGAATTGGAAATGCATGAACATAGAAGAGATTTCCTTTGAATCTGAAAAACACATGGAGAGAGAGGGGAGGTGGGGGGATGGTAAGTCTTGCATACTATGATTTCTCTTGTGAAGAAGAAAACACCAAGTTGTTGCCCCCACAGAAGTAGGCATATTGCCGAATTGAAAAATCATTGCATCTCATCTCTCTTTTTGTCTCTTCGGGTTTTAGGTATTGCTTTGGCTCTTTTCTTCTATAGTTTTGCTTTGCTTGCATCGATCTTGTGTGGGTGTTTATCTGAAACTCTATACGGGTGATCATTCTTAAGAAAGGGTGGATTTATGTGCTTCTTGGTTGTAATCAAAACCCAAATTTGCTGGATGGTAACTTTCAGGGTAAGCTGATGAACGGTGAGGAAATAGCAGTGAAGAGGATTTCTAAGAATTCTAGGCAAGGGAGTGAAGAATTCAGAAATGAGATTTTGTTGATTGCGAAACTTCAACACAGGAATCTTGTTAAGATTATTGGCTGCTGCACTCAAGGAGAGGAAAAGATGTTGATCTACGAGTACATGAGAAACAAAAGCTTGGACTGGTTTATTTTTGGTTCGACTCTCTTAATACCATATTACTCAACTTTACCTGTATATTAGGCAGTTCCCATTCAAGGATGACATGGGACCCACATGATTTGCATGAATCCTTAACTAAATCAACAAAACTGATTGCCGAACTTCAATATCTGCAAATCAATACTGGCCCTCTTTGTTTGATTCTTTATGCTTATGAATAAATCGTGTCATGATCTTGAGCTTCAGCTATAATAAAAAATACCATCTCAATGTCCAATTGGTGCACTTATGTATTGATCCAGACTACCGTCAAATCATTCGACCATCTCTTAAATAGGTCACCACCCACAGGACACCGCCCACAGAACATGCAAACTGAATTTCCTGAACATTACTGTCAAAAACCCTTCTTAAAGTTTGGAACATTAGATCAACCCTATTTTACGCTGTCGTATACAAGAGATGGCCCATTTTATGAACATCTTTGATTTTTTCAAAATTTTTTTTCTTTTTTGTTGCCTTTTTTTTTTTTTTTTCATTGGAATATGTATCATTCATGTACAAACATGGTTTATGAACCTACCCTTGACATATAGATTATGTGGGGAAAAAAATTGTTATGTGAAAAAGCATCACAGTCATTCCAGGACTCTCTTGCCTAATTGTAATTTCTCAATTCTTGTGGAACTGAAACACACACACACACACACACACACATGACTTTAATTTCCTATAACTAGATTGAAATCCAGTGCAGATGAAACAAGGAGAGTGTTACTGGATTGGAGACAGCGGTTTAATATTATCATGGGGATCGCTCGTGGGGTTTTGTATCTTCATCAAGATTCTAGACTTCGAATTATTCATAGGGATCTGAAGGCCAGCAATGTTCTTCTAGACAATGAGATGAATCCTAGAATCTCAGATTTTGGTATGGCAAGGTTATTTGGTGGAAATCAGACTCAAGCAAACACTAATAGGGTGGTTGGGACATAGTAAGTACATCAAGACATGCGATGAATGCTCAGGAGTATAGGTATTCAGCAATGAGTGATGCAGGATATCTCGGGTCCACTCAATTTTCATTTTGTGGAAGTGGGGCCCATGGCTTAGCAGTCCAAAATTGTGGGTATGATGTGTGCAGCGTGGACGACCCATGGAACAATATTGCCCATATTGGATGATTCTAGTCTTCAAATCTTTGGTTTCTTTCTGTTGGATGTGGATCACCTGTTGAAAGCTAGAATTTTCTCATCTGGGAGATCTTGGGTGCATGAGTTGTCCACGGTGGGGCCAATCATATCTTTGGGTCACCATACTGAGAACCCAAGCGGACTAAATATATTCTGATTAGGCATTGTGTAACTCGAAAATTCTCTCATCAGAATGAATCCTTACACCAGAAAATGGAATGCAGTGGCTATATGTCTCCAGAATATGCTATGGATGGGCTTTTCTCCGTGAAATCAGATGTCTTTAGCTTTGGGGTGTTACTGCTAGAGATCATTAATGGCAAGAGGAACAACAGCTATTTTAGTGACGATCCTTCGCAGAATTTGATAAGATATGTAAGTACAAGTTTTCCTTCTTGATCTATGTATATCAAAGATGAATTAGTTGATAGTTCAACAGTGTATAAAAATTAAATAAAAAAATAATAATAATAAATAAATAAATAAAAAGTGTATAATGAAGGTTAGTTCAATAAGTTGGGTGAATTCTAGAGAAACAACTCAAGCCAAAACACATGTTTCTTGAAAAGTGGAAGAAAAGCCCCCACGTGTGTGTGTGTGTGTGTGAGAGACAGAGAGAGAGACTGCTATGAAAGGAGAAAAGGAGCTGGAATCGACACATTGATTCTTTTTCTGTTTCACAATTTTGATTTTTTGAACCGTATCTACAAGTATGCAGATGATATCTTATTATATCCTACATTTTCTTTAATCTGTTACCTCCTAATAGTGAACCCAGAGTAGATGGGCCATTGACCAAAAATTGTAATGACTGGACGAATCCTAAACTATACATGGGTATCAAATAGATGGATGATATGAAAATAGATAATATGAAATTTTTTTATGGTCTAGATTCATCAAATAAACATCCTTTAGTTAGAGTTTTGGGTATTTACTCTGATTGTGGTGCTTTATGGTTAATCCATAGCAGGGACCACAAAATATGATGATTTGGATGAAGACCTATTCCATGCCTACCATGTGTATAGATGTCACACTCTGCCAGAGTATCGAAATTCTCCTGCCGTCTTCTAGGAATTTCTTCCTTGAACACTAACTTTTGTAACAACTCCGACTTTTGTGACAATTCCAGGCATGGGAGCTGTGGAATGAAGGCAGATGTTTGGAGCTAGTCGATTCGTGGATGCTCAGTTCTTGTCCCACTAACGAACTTCAAAGATGCATTCAAGTGGGGCTGTTGTGTGTTCAGGAAAATGCAAAGGATAGACCAACCATGGCATCTGTTGTTTTCATGCTCGGAATCGATACAGCCATGCGTACCCCTAAGCAACCTGCATTCTGTGTTCGGAAAAGCTTCAACAGCAAAGACCCATCTACCAGCAGAACCGGCTCATGTACCATCAATGAAGTCAGTATTACAGATTTACAAGCTCGGGTTGGAAGTATCCTTGACTAGTTTTGTATTGACCAATGATATGGAACTCTTCTAAGGGTGTGGTTTGAAATGAGATGTTCGAAAGATGCAATATTTTTTGAGAAACCGAGATTAATGAGAGGCCGACATTGTGGCCAACCAACTCTACAATATGGAGCCGTTGTGCCCATTTGATTCCAATCAAAGCTCTAGTGTCGAAAACTTTCCCTTAATCTCTTCCAGATAACATTTTCCTGAACATTGAGTATTCTCTACTTAGGTGTTATCTTATCAAAAAATCCAAAGAGTTATGTTATTTGTTGAAAACAGCAAACCCAAACAGCCGTTTTCAGCAACAGCCGGTGACCATTGAACTCCCCATGTATAACAGTTGGAGCTCTAAAGGAGCTGTTTTGGAAGATGAATGGCCAAATGTCAGTTTCTAAGAATATTAAAGAGCCTAGGGTAGTGTAGTCATTTCATAGTTGGTGCAAAAGCCTATAAAAGGCACCTTGTATGTCCGATTACAGTAAGAGAGTGCAGCAAGTGCAGCAAGTAAAATTATTTTCTATATATTTGTGGTGTGTTTGGTTCTAAGGCTTTGTAAAGCCAAGAGAATTTCTGGCTAGTACAGCCAACAAACTGGTATCAGAGCCTCAGTTGTTTTCCTGGAAGAAGCATCCAAGAGGTTTTTCAGCCAAGTACAGATTTTTTTCCTGAGAAGAAAAATCTGTTTAAAAATCCGTTTTCTTCAGAGCCAAAGTTTGAAAAATCTGTTTGAAAAATCGAGCTGAAGAAAAATCTATTTGAAAAAAATCAGATAGCAGAGCCCAGGTTCTTTTTCTACAAAAGTTTCCAGCATATTTTTTTCAGCCAAGTCCAGAGTTTTCTGAAAAAATCTGTTGCAAAGGAAAGTTTTTTTTTGAGTTCCCTGTTGAAGTTGTCAGCAATTTTAGAAAAGAAAATTTCTGTTCAAAAAAATCAGATTCCAGCATTTTTGTTTTTTTAGCCAAACAAATCTTTAAAAAATCTGTTTTCTATTTCATCTCTCCCTTCATAAAAAAAATCAATCATTCCTTCTCTTAAAAAGAAGAGATGGCATCCTCGATCCAGCCACAGATTCCAAAGTTATCCAAGGATAACTATGAAAACTGGTGCATCCAAATGAAAGCACTATTCGGGTCGCAAGATCTATGGGATATTGTTACCGATGGGTATGTAGAACCCACAACGGAAGAAGAAGCTCTCTACACCGCTGATCAAAGGGCGGTCCTCAAAGATCAAAGAAAGAAGGACAAGAAGGCTCTGTTTCTTGTCTATCAAGGGTTGGATGAGTCCACCTTTGAACGGATCGCTGAAGCGACAACATGCAAACAAGCATGGGAGATTCTTCGCACAATCTTCAAAGGAGTTGATCGTGTGAAGAAGGTTCGTCTCCAAACTTTTAGAGCCGAATTCGAGACCTCACACATGAAGGAAGGTGAGACCATTTCTGATTTCTTTTCAAGGTTACTTGTTATTGTTAACAACTTGAAAAGAAATGGTGAAAAGATCGAAGATGTACGGGTTGTTGAAAAAGTACTTCGATCCCTCACAACCAAATTTGAACATGTGGTTGTTGCCATAGAAGAATCAAAGGACTTAGAAAATCATCCATTGAAGAATTGATGGGCTCGTTGCAAGTGCATGAGCAACGAATGCAAAAGAATGCCGGTTCAACGCTTGAACATGCTTTAGAGTCTAAGTTAACTCTAAATGAACAAAAGAATGGTCATACACAACGAGGCGGCCGTGGCACTAGCAATCGTGCAAGAGGCAGAGGGCGTGGATATTATCCAAGCCAATCACAAAATCAACAAAAGACTATCAATTTCCGTGGAAGAGGAAATGGTAGAGGTCGTTCCATGCGTGGACGTGGAAATACAAAAATATTCAATGTTACAATTGCAACAAGTTCGGCCATTATGCTTCAAATCATTGGAGCAAACCAAGAGATCAAGATGAGTATTCTAATTATGCGAAGCATCAAATCGGAAAAAAGACTCCACACTTCTTCTTGCACGGAAGAAGCATGTGATCAACATGACGTGTGGTATCTCGACTGCGGTGCGAGTAACCACATGTGTGGAAAGAAAGAGCTGCATTCGTGGGCTGCGAGAAGATGCTCGTGGCAATGTCAGTCTAGGAGACTCATCAAAAGTTCTGTGAAAGGTAAAGGAAAAGTCAAAATCTATCAGAAGAATGGTGTGCCGAATTTTATCTCCAATGTGTATTACGTACCAAACATGAAAAGTAACATCCTCAGTATCGGCCAACTCCTTGAGAAGGGGTATGTCATACACATGGAAAATCATTCTCTCTCTATAAGAGATGCACACGAGAGACTTGTGGCTCAAGTCCAAATGGCGAAGAATCGCATGTTTCCACTCCATATTTACACAAAAGCTGAGAAGTGCCTCTACGGACTCGTGAAGAATGATTCATGGAGATGGCATCTTCGCTTTGGGCATCTCCATTTCAGTGGCCTTAGACTCTTATCCTCATCAAGCATGGTGCATGGCTTGCCGGCTATTGAAGTTCCAGAACATGTGTGCGAGGCGTGCACACTTGGCAAACAACAAAGGAACTCCTTTCCGAGTGGAGTATCCCGAAGAGCAAGAGAACCATTGCAGTTGGTTCACACTGACATCTGTGGACCATTGGAGCCAATCTCTCTTGGAGGTAATAAATACTTTATTACCTTCATTGACGATTTCAGTAGAAAATTGTGGTTGTATGTAATCAAAGAAAAGTCTGCTGCTTTTACTATTTTTAAAAATTTTAAGGCCCTTGTAGAAAAAGAAAGTGGTCTTAAAATCAAAACTCTTAGATCTGACAGAGGTGGAGAGTACACCTCAAATGCCTTTCGAGAGTATTGCAGGGAACAAGGCATCAAACAGCAACACACTGCAGCCTACACACCACAGCAGAATGGTATTGCAGAACGAAAGAACCGCACCATCCTCGACATGACAAGAACCATGCTCAAAGAGAAAGGCCTGCCAAAGAGTTTCTGGGCAGAGGCAGTTGCATGTACTGCCTACCTGCTCAATCGGTGTCCAACCAAAAGCGTAAGAAACATGACACCACAGGAGTCATGGAGTGGCTACAAACCGAGTGTGGCGCACCTAAGGATCTTTGGGTGTGTCGCCTACGCTCAAGTTCCAGAAGCAAGAAGAAAGAAGCTTGATGATCGTGGTGAGAAGTGCATCTTCATCGGCTACAGTGAAGTATCGAAGGCATACAAGCTCTACAACCCACTAACTAACAAAGTGGTGGTAAGTAGAGATGTTGTATTCTGCGAGGAAGAAGCCTGGAAATGGAACGAGGAAGATTCGGCCAAAGAAAATCAAGTCGAGGTTGAAGAACATGAAGAAGATAAGCATGAGAACCAGGAACAGATACCTACAACACCTTCTTTCGCCGAACCGTCTGCACGCAGAAGTCCAGCGATACGTTCCATCTCCTCTGGAAGTATTTCATCAAATCAAAATTCAGCCAGCACGTCATCATCCAGTTCTCCCTCACCCATGGCTCCGATCAAAATGAGGAGCCTCAATGATATATACGCCGAAACTGAGGAAATAAATTTGTTCTGCTTGTATGCAGACCATGAGCCTCTCACATTCGAGGAGGCCGTGAATGAAGAATGTTGGAGAAAGGCTATGGAAGAAGAGATCCATGCTATCGAGAAGAATCAAACATGGGAGCTGATCTCACTCCCTCAAGGCCAAAGAACTATTGGCGTCAAATGGGTGTACAAGATCAAGCGAAATGCTGATGGTGAAATAGATCGCTACAAGGCAAGGCTCGTAGCAAAGGGTTACAAACAGAAGTACGGGGTGGACTATGAAGAAGTCTTCGCTCCTGTTGCTCGCCTTGACACTGTGAGGATGATTATCTCCCTTGCAGCCCATCACAGTTGGATGATTTACCAACTGGATGTGAAATCTGCATTCCTGAATGGAATTCTGGAAGAAGAGGTCTATGTTGACCAGCCTGAAGGTTTTGTTGTTCAAGGGGAGGAACACAAAGTGTGTCGACTAAAGAAAGCTCTTTATGGGTTGAAGCAAGCTCCTCGTGCCTGGAATGCACGCATCGACAATTATCTTCAAGAAAACGGCTTCGCTCAATGTCCATATGAGCATGCTGTCTACATCAAGAAAAATGCTCATGGCGACATCCTCATAGCATGCCTATATGTTGATGATCTGCTGTTCACAGGAAACAATCAGGCGATGTTTGAAGAATTCAAGCATGCTATGTTCAATGAATTCGAGATGACTGATGGTGGATTGATGTCCTTCTTCTTGGGCATCGAAGTAAAACAACAAGTTGGCGGCATTTATATATCACAGAAAAAGTATGCCAAGGAGTTGCTTAAAAAGTTCAAGATGGCAGACTGCAATGCCGTGAACACGCCTGTAGCAACAGGCCTAAAGCTGACAAAAGAAGGAGAAGGAAGAAGCGTGGACTCGACTCTGTTCAAGAGTCTGCTTGGAAGCCTAAGGTATTTGACAATCACAAGGCCGGATATCGTCTACAGTGTTGGGCTTCTAAGTAGGTACATGGAAGCGCCAAAAGAATCACACTGGCTAGCCGCAAAGAGAATCCTCAGGTACGTCAAAGGAACAATGGAATTCGGTCTTTTCTATCCATACGATGATGAAGCAATGTTGTATGGATACTCAGACAGTGATTGGGGAGGTGATCAAGATGAAAGGAAAAGCACCACTGGATATGTATTCTATCTCGGGTCGACTGCTTTCACATGGAACTCAAAGAAGCAAAGTGTTGTTGCTTTGTCCACATGTGAAGCATAGTATGTGGCAAAGATCGTCCACAGTCTGTGAGGCGATTTGGTGAGAAACTTGCTAAAGGAGCTGAAGCATCCACAGGAAGAAACCACAGTCATATATATGTGGATAACAAGTCGGCAATCGAGTTAGCCAAAAATCCAGTACAGCATGGAAGGAGCAAGCACATTGATACTCGATACCATTTTCTTAGAGATCAAGTGAAGCAGAAAGTGGTAAAATTGGAGTATTGTCACACCACTGAACAGGTCGCGGACATATTCACCAAGGCATTACCGATTGATACATTCAGACGACTAAGATCAATGCTTGGAATGAAACCTGTTTTGGTTTGAAGGGAGTGTTGAAAACAAACAAACCCAAATGTAGTTTTCAGAATGACCAGGTGACCATTGAACTCCCCATGTATAACAGTTGGAGCTCTAAAGGAGCTGTTTTGGAAGATGAATGGCCAAATGTCAGTTTCTAAGAATATTAAAGAGCCTAGGGTAGTGTAGTCATTTCATAGTTGGTGCAAAAGCCTATAAAAGGCACCTTGTATGTCCGATTACAGTAAGAGAGTGCAGCAAGTGCAGCAAGTAAAATTATTTTCTATATATTTGTGGTGTGTTTGGTTCTAAGGCTTTGTAAAGCCAAGAGAATTTCTGGCTAGTACAGCCAACATTATTTTCTGGTGATGTATTTATGTAGAAGGCTGTGTTTGGTTGCACCAAATATAGTGAAATTTCATGATATTTGGCAGCAAATATCATGAACTATTTGTAGTTGTAATAAATCGTGTAATTAGTTGTTTGAAGTGTCGTTTTGCATTATTTTCCCTGGGAGGTCTCCTTTCCAAAAGGTGAATAAATTGCATGAGAATCATGTGCGTGACACATCCAACCTTTCTAAAAGGTTGGGCCGATCGTCAGATTCACTTCCTGTAAAAATCAGCCTCATCCACTCATTAGGTTGGAAGTCATTAGCTGGGTGGACATTTTCGTGCGGTCCAACTGGTTGGACTTGAGATCTGAGCCGTTAGAGACAGTTAGTTACGAGAATTTCTGCATTAGAAAGATTTGCCAATCTGAGCCCTTAGAATCCATACCATGACAAAGGAAAACCGTAGTACATTATTCTAAAGCTTCCTGTTCAAATTTCATCAATGAAAAAAAAAAAAAAATTTTTTTTTTGAGAAAAACTATCATATATATAGATATGGACAAGTATACAGAGACGATTCGGGAAGGCCCAGCTAAGAAGCAGGCCACACCTATCATATGAGAGGAGCAAAAATGGAAAAAAAAAAAAAAAAAGAAATAGGGAAGCAGAGTATTCAAGAACACGGCACTTTGCGCCCAGCTGCTGGAGAAAGGAGGAAGCAAAACATGAAGACCCCGGTTGGAAGAGGTCTCCCATGGGAGCAGCAAAGGATCAAAGCCAGGAAGAAGATCGAGATTCACCCGATCCCTGTTTTTGGCTTGACTGTTCTGATAGAGCCAAAGTTTGATCTGTCCAGAAGAATGGAGCCTCTGAAGACAGTTAGAAATGACAATATCAATTCTTTAAATTAAAGAATTATTTATATATATATATAAAAAAGTAAATAAACTGAAAATTTTCTTAGAAGAGGAATACGAATTGAAAGTGCAAGATAAAAATACAAACCCCTGATATAGCAAGAAAAAATAAAAATAAATGAGAGAGAGAACAGAGAAACAGAGAGGTAGAAAAAGATGCTTCGTATGGAGGGAAGTTGGGTAGAGTTGAAGGGGAGAAGTAGCGTCCACTTGGCCATGGCGTGAAAACTGAAGCCCTCCCTTGTGACCTGTTTGGACGTGGCCCATAATCATTGGTTTACAATTTAGGCAACAAAAGAACAAGACTCTCAATGATTTAACGGCGGGAAACACATTGGTTTTTATATTATATCTAACATGTCTATCTAGTTTGCCTAATTAAATACTTATTTAAGATATCATATTGAATGAAAGGTCAAATTTTATTGTAAACTAGTTTTAGAAAAATATTTATATATTATTATATTAAAATTTTCAGTGAGATTTTATGAAGCAAATTTGTCAAGATAAAATCTGTTCAAACTCAAAAGTAAATAAATGTACATTAGAAAATTGAAATTTGTGCACATGCATAGATGGAGTTAAGCACACTTGATTGAGTGTGATTAAATCAACGGTCCAGAACAAGCTATTAAATATTAGAATGAATCATTTCTACTCCACATGTAAATTTGGTGTAATGTCAGCTTAAGAAGGATCATAGTGTTAAAAGTCTCATATTATATCTAGCTGATTGGAGAGTATAAATTAGGTTTTCTTAACCGGAGGGAGCATAATAATTCAGTACACTACATTGTGAAATATAGCCCAAGGGAATTTAACGTGCAAACTCTCTCTCTCTCTCTCTAGCATTCTTGGGGTGACCCAAACCGTGATGTGTATGTGAAATCCACTCTGACCAATAAATATTTTAGCTCATTTAGGCGTAAGGACCAAAGTTCAGCTCGATCCATTATTCAGGTGGGCCTCGCCATGGGGGAATACTAAATAAGACAACTCTCACCCTTCCAATTTTTTCCCTTTGTGTGGCCTACTTGCATGACAAATGGACATAGTTATTAATACGTGGTGGATCATTTGGTTGTCGGAATGGATGTCATATACACAACATAAATGGTCCCATGGAAAATCAAGGTTGGGTGTTTGTTCCTCTCCTAATTATTTTACTTGTTGTGCCTTCCTGTAACATAAATGGGCCTAATTATTTGGTCTTGGGCCTAGCATGGGATGTAACATGGACATCAAAATTGGCCCTGAACATAATCAATGATGGGTTCACGCCTCCCAACCATTTTCCACGCTCAGGGATCGTGCTGAACTTTGGTTCTTGAACCTAACATTGAGCTCACACATCTGACAGTCAGAGTGGATTTCATGTGCACATCACGGTGTGAACCATCTTTGGAATGTTCGAGAGTTCACCCATTAAGCTCTTGTGCTTTAGAATTCACATGAGAGCACTACTACGTGTGTGTGTGTGTGTGTGTGTGTGTGTGTGTGTGTGGAGAATTGATCTAGTAAATGGCATGTTCATGCTAGTAAATGGTTTGGCCGGATGGCATGGCCCGACCATGAAGTGTTTTCCAAATGTACATGAGCCAATTGTAGGCTTATGACTCCAAACTAGCTCTTTTTTTCTTTTCTTTTTTTATATTTTTTACACGCGCACACACACCACCACACACTCACGCCATAGTGGATTTCACCACCTATGGGTACTCGAACCTTCAACCAGGTCTTGAAACCCCTGAGAGTCTACCACCGGAGTAAGAGTAAGGTCCCAAAACTAGCTCCATTTGTGATTCAAGTAGACCACACAATTGGAAACAATGTATACGGCAATGCCCATCCTCTAAAGTGTTTCTCTTGGTACGGTCCACCTGAATTACGAATGGGATTCATTTTTGGGCTCAGTCCTAAATTTTAGTATGGTGTCTAATGGTTCAAGTGGACCCTGAAAATGGTAGACATATCTCTCCCAACTATTTGTTTTAGTGTGACCCACCTGAATCATAGGCTAGATCGATATTTTAGCCCTAGGTCTTATGTGAGATGACACATGCAATGGTTGGTGTGGATTACAAATACACATCAAGGTGGGCCCTACCCCACCAAAAATCAAGGGTGACTGTTCCCCTCCAACTGATTTAATTCCTTGATATGGCCCACCTAAATCACAAATGGAGCTAGCTTTTTATCCTGAGGCCTACAATTGGGTCACGCACCTAGTTATTGGATTGGATTTTAGAAGCATGTTTTATAGGGGCCCACTTGAGCCTGTCGACCCCTTTGCTTGCATGGACCGTGTTTATGGTTTCTACCCAAGCAGGGACTTAGCCTGTCGACCCCAAGTATTCTTTTCCATGTTGGGCTCACTTGAATCGATCTTATTATTATTATTATTATTATTATTATTTTAGACAAGCACACACACCTCACACAGTCACGTCACAGTGGGATTTCACCACCTATGGGTACTCGAACCCTTGACCAGGTGTTGAAACTCCTTAGAGTCTACCACCGGACCCACTTGAATCGATCATGAATTGTGCTGAACGTTGGTCCTCGGACCCAGCATGAGTTGACATTCCAATGGTAATGGTAAGAGAGGATTTCATGTGCACGTCATTGTGTGGCCCATCCTGAGAATGCTTGCAAGTTGGGGTGAGCAGAGAGTGAGTGGGCCTTGAACATGTGAATGGATCATGATCAGGCTGTAGGCCGTGGGTTGTGATCATGTGAATACATAGGCCATGGGCCACAATGTGACTGTGAGCATATGAAAGGGCCGTGACCACATAAGGTGGGCCTTAGAGTGTAAGATGGATTTATCTGCTGACTAGCATGAAGATGATTCTATGGGGCTTAGGCCCACCTGATGAACGGTGGTAACAAGGTGTAGATTAGTGGCAACTGCTACTGTTAATGAAGGGTAGTGCATTTTCTCTTTAAAAATAATAATAATAATAATAACTTTTTACCTAATTTTAGAAAAATTAAAATTTTTATACAAGAAAAATGTGTTGATCCTACTTTATTTAGAAAATACTCTCTTTTAAAAAATTATATGGTAGAGGCTATTTCCTGAAGAAATAAAATAAAATAAAATAAAATTCATAGGTGAGAAAAACCCAACAGTGAGAGAGGGAGAGAGAGAGAGAGAGAGAGGAAGTTCTGGGAGAGCTTGATAAGGTAAGTCTCAGCCCTTAAACCTCTTCTATTTTTATGCATGTATCTTTTTTTGTTTTCTCTTAATCTATACAATGGACAGTGTGGATCAACCACACGGTCATTACATAGGTGAGTAGAGAAATCTTATATAGAGTTGATTTGGAAATACAAATATGGGCAATAGTATTTTGAGGAATGACTTAAATTGCTTGCATTCTAATGTATTGGGATGGATTTGAATGGATCATTTGATCCTAAGGGCCAAAAGATAAGTGGATGGACCATATTTTTAATACCCTGTACTTTTCAATACTCCAGTATTACCATTGTAGTTCAATTTAACAAACTTGTACACACCCAACCTGTTATATTCACCAGCAATTGATAATTCATAATCCACCCATTCCAACTATTGATTCTTAAGATGGATAATCATGTTATCTTGAAACTAAAACTTAAGAATCAATTTGGAGTCATAGATCACCGGATCCACTATTCATCAGGGTTCAACTTGAAGGTCTGCCACCTGATTATCACACTTAAACAATTGGACCACTAATTCTACCATGGATCTTCATCTAGACAAATCCTAGGACTTTTAGGACCATTGGCAGAAATCTTCATCTTAAATCAAGCGATTCAATTGTTGAATTACTTGAACCATCTGGATGTCGAGAATAGGGAATGACATGATCACTTGGTGTGGCCCACTTTTAGGCTAAGTAATCCTAAACTTAGGGTATCTAGCATGAAGAAGTGTAGGTCCCACATCTTAAAAATATGAATGAGTAATAATAATACAATAAAAAGGTAAATGAATAATAATATATATGTAATAATAATAAAATTATTATTATTATTATGAAATTATTTAAATAGTTAAAATCATAGGATGAACGGCTCATAACATGATTAAAATGTATGCATGGAAAAATAAAATAATAAAATAACTAAAATTTACATTATTCAGGTTGTAATATATTGTGTTGAGAAATTCATAGTAAAAGATACAAATGATCCCTTATGGCCTTTTGACCGTTGATGTTCAGATTAGAATTAATCAGACCATCGGATCGACACCTATAAATTATAATTCAGTTAATATTGCACACCTAAGCTTTGGATTCACCTCATCTCTAGTTAGATAACCCAGTTGGACCCAGGGAGTCTCATGACCTAAGCTTTTGATTCGCCTCATCTCCAGTCAGATGACACAGTTGGACCCAGGGAGTCTCATGAACAAAGCAGATTTCTCAAAACATCAATGTGGGCCAAACACTCATGGTGGGTGTGCACGAGAGCACATTCACATGTAGCACACGGGTTCAGGCTACTCGGTCAAATAGGCGTTGACCCGATAAATTCCCTCTTTCTTTCACTTTTCTCTCACTAGAGGAAGTTTAAATGGACCGTGTCCGTGTCGTGGATCAAAAGCCCACCTCCATCGCCCAGACGAAATATTTGAACCGTCTATCATGTTCAGATCAGGGATCTAACCAAACCCAAGCCTTTCCTGCACCGTGAAACACGAGTGCATGTGCACAGTTTCTGTTGCAAACAGATCGCCTTGTGGTGGTTTCCGAAAATGGAAACTTTCCATTGTTGCCAGGCTGGATATTCGCATGCAGGATCCTCCATCAATCTTAGCTCTTTATGCAAGAAAATCCCAATCATTCGATCATCTCTGCACGATTTAGGGATTCCATCTAGAGTTGGTCATCGAGTCGAGTCGGACCAAGTTAGGGTTGACTTGACTTAATCTGGTTTTGAAATAGGCATGACCCGAACTCGATCTGACTCGATACCGAGTCAAGCATGCCTGACTCGATTCGAGTTCGGCCTGGCTTGGACTGATCCGAACAGAGTTCGGTCCAGTCAAAAGTACTAAGTCGGGTCGAGTTGGTGCCGAGTCGAATTGAGAGATGGAGGGAGGGAGTGGAGAGGAGAGAGAAGAGGAGGAGGAGGAGGAGGAGGAGGAGGAGAAGGAGGAGGAGGGTGATGGTGGTGGGTGGTTGTCGGGCTCGGAAGAGGAGGAGTATAATGGAGAGAGAGAGAGAGAGAGAGAGAGAGAGAGAGAGAGAGAGAGAGTTTGGGATTGGGTCGGGGTAGGGTGCGGCGGGTAAGGTTAGAGAAGTTAGAAAAAAGTTTTTTTTTAATTTTATATATATATATATATATATATATACCCACACCCAATTTGAGTCGGGTTTCGGATCGAGCCGAGTCTAACTGGATAGAGTTTCGAGTCGAGTTACTGGGTAACAAGAACTCGACTCCGTTTGAGTTTGGATTGGTCGAAGCCTACTCGGTTCGAACCAACTCACCCATTTGGTTTGAGTCGAGTTGGATCTAAATGAGTTGGACAAATCGAGTTAGCTGGATCGAATCGTCCTATGCCGACCTCTACTTCCATCGCCTAGCGAAAGCCGCTGTGACTCAACAGGCTCGGAACGCACCCAGATTTTATGAGTTGTTGCCCAAGTGGTGGGTCCCACAAGGTATTTATGACCCATCTGAACCTTCCAAAAGCATCAGGTCATAAGACCATCCACACATTGAGAAATTTCCATTGACAGTGGAGTTATTTTCCCTGTCTAGCCAGTAAACACACCATCCGATCATGGGCCATAAACCCTGATAAAAGACGATCATACGGAGGGCCAGGGTCCCAGGATCCATCATACAGTTCAATCACTACTTTCTTTTTTTTTTTTTTTTTCTCTCTAAAGTTATCTACAAGAAGTGGATTTCGTCCTCTGCCACACAACTTCACCTTGGTGGTCTGTTGACGTGGTAAAGTGTTTTGGGCCCACCACATTGTATAGGTTATATGTTATATCCATACCGTACATCCATTATGCAAGATCATTTTAGGGCATAATTCCAAATCCAAGGCAGATTAAACCTGGATACCAACCGTTAAAAATTTTCGTAAGGCCCACCATGATGTTTATTTTCCATCCAACTTGCTATTAAGGTCGCACAGACCTAGATAAAGGGAAAGCACACATATCAGCTTGATCGAAAACTACTATAGCCATAAGAAGTTTTGGATGTGAGCATTTAATCCCTGCCGTTTTATGTGGTGTGATCCATTTGAGGTTTGGATCTGCCTGATTTTTGCGCTCATGCCCCAACATACACATTTTTTTTTTTTCAAAAGAAGAGAGAGGCATGTCTCTCTGTTTTCATTACTGATGGAAAATTACATGCCTATTTTGGGCAAAAGTTCTGCCTATCATGTGCTATACGTGTAATGTGTGGGAATCCTTTCTAAAGTAAGGAAGACCAGTTTTATCCAACGTAACCTGACCCTTGATCAGACGAGGGAGGAAAGAGAGACCTTGGAAGAAAGAGTTAGTCTGATCCAAGCTGCCCATCTTAGCCAAACTGTCAGCCGGGCTATTTGCTTCCCTAAAGACATGGAGAATCCGAAAGTTCCCCTGTGAGGAGAGATGTTTTATCTTTGTTAGCCAATAAGACCATTTCCAGGAAGTGGAGGAAGCCTTAGTTAGGCTGGACACCGCCCAAGTAGAATTGGATTCAATGGTGATGTTTGTGATCCCGCTAGCCAAACAGAATTTAATTCCGTCATGCACTGCACACAGTTCAGCCCTGTTGTTGGAGGCAGTACCATAAGCACTTGTGAAGCCAAAAATTGGGTTGCCATGATGGTCCCAGCAGATCTCACCACCTCTTGCAGGATCAGGATTAGCCAGAGCTGAACCGTCTATGTTCAGCTTGAAGAATCCAACCCTTAGTTTGATCCATTTAATAATAGAGGGGAGGCGGGTAGGGAAATGGGCAGAGGGGCCAGCGTGGGAAGTAGAAGGAGGAGAAGATAGGCACCGGAACAGGAAGAAATTATCCAGCTGGGGGAAAATGAAATGCAGCCACCACCGAACCTTCTGGACAATAACAATGGCTGAGCATGGACTGTTGTCTAATTTGGCTGCGTTCCTTGCCTTCCAAATCTCCCACAAAATGAAAATCGAAGCCATACGGATGATCGAATTCCTGCTCCCAGGGGGGAGGGGTCTCTGCCACCACCAATGAAGCCCGTTGGAGATAGAGAGATGATTGAAGAGTTAGATCCCTAAGTAAGCAGCAATCTGATGCCAGGCCGAGGCAGCAAGAGGGCTCCACAGGAATAAATGCAGCAGCTATTTTGACTGGGGACCAACAGAGGAATCAACGTTGAAGCAGCTGCAAGCAGACACAAGATGGATTCCTTTCCACTGTACCAAAACATCAACAGGAAGGGCGTTGTGAAGCAGTCTCCAAAGAAAAATAGAGATTTTCGGGGGGATTTTTGGATTCCAAATCCTGTTAGTCCAAGGGAGAACTCATCCACGAGCCCTGGAAATATCCCAAGCTGAACGAGTTGAGAACTGCTCCGACGGCTCCAGAGGCCAGATAAGAGAATCGTCTGCGTCAGAGGTGCAGAAACCGCCGCTAATAATGTGGGACTTGAGCCAGCTAGGGAGAAGGTCGGAAGCTTCCAGCCTGATACCATCACCATCCAAGAAATCAGCCACTCTCATTTGTCTCCAGGAAGCAGAGATGTGAAGAGAAGGGAGAGAATCAAGCGGGCCCAGTCCAGTCCAGTTGGCACTCCACATATTGCAGTCCCCCCGCCCTAGGATCCAAAGGGCGAATTTATCAACAATGGGGAAAAGGTCCATCATCCTGTTGCAGATTGGAGACGATAGAGCACGCTAATTGCCTGACCTGGGATGAAAGGAGTTCAAGTATTTGGATCGGATGAACTGCCCCCATAAACTGATGTTGTCCTTATGCTTGATTAACCAGGCCATCTTTAAATGAAGACCCACCATCACATCTGTCAACTGTCTGACTCCGAGATTGCCCTCCGCTTTTGGTTTTGCAATGGAGGACCACTTTCACCACTGAAGATTCGGCCTGCCATCCCGCCAGCCCCAAAGAAAATTCGCAAACATCCTCTCTACATCCTTCAAGATACTCTTTGGCATAATGACAGCTGCTAAGGAGTGGGTGGGGATACTACTCAGAACTGAAGAGATCAGCATTAGTCTGTTTGCTTGGGAGAGAATTCTTACAGTCCAACCTTGTCATGCCCCAAACCCGGAGATCGGACTCACAAAATTTTCGATCGCTAATCCAGTGCCAACAGCCTCCGTAGTGCCCCATTCTCGGCTTCCAGTGCCCACATGCCAGATTTCGATCCTGGGATCCTACAAGGAGGATTTTTAGTATGAATTTTTTTTCTTGTAATGGAGCATAACCAAGTCACAAAACAACATCACCACATATCTACTAATATAATCATTTGAGTACAATGCTAGAATAGAAATACAATATGAAGATATCAAAGAAACTCCCAAAGCTCTACCGCACGCTCCTCCCTTAGACCGGCTGCATCCTAACATCACCTGCATGCATTTATTGTGAATAAGCTTACAAAAGCTTAGAGGGTGGTGTTAGTGTGTGCATAAGATAAGTGCTAAGCATACTATAAAGTTTATAAATCATACATTAGCAGAATAAGCGGAAATACTGACAAGATCATGAATCATACAATATCAAAGTAAGCATAAATATACTGGTAAGTCCATGAGTGCTATCAGCCGTACCAAGGCTATATGATGCAAAACGTAATAAAACATAACAGATACTGAGGATGCAATGCAAATCCTGACGAGCCACGAATACCATCCACCTCATTTAGGTCATATAAGTACAAAAACATAGTAACCCAAAACACTAAGTACTGCGGATGCAATGTAATATGTGATGCGAATGAAGTGATTATGCTAGAATGTGAAGTCGGAATGATAGTACGTAGTATCGCAGGATAAGGGGTCCACCATAAGGGACTTCTATACAAACCAGTCTCATACCTAAATTTGGATAGTCAGACTCAATGTGGTAAACTCCTGATCTCAGGTTACTCGCTCGCCCACCCAAAATCCTGGCCATGCGATGGTACTTGCAACAAATAGTTACGCACCACCAGCCCGAGTGGATAGTGAATGAATGAATGAATGGATATGCAATTCCTACTCGGTAAGTCCACATATCAGTACGGTTGCTCTCTGAAAAAATCACCGGGGTCTATTATACTCGACACTGACTGCCTCCTCCCTAGCTACACAGCCTAGCGAGCGGAATAGACCTCACTATCCGCCTGACCAGTAGTATGCCAATACCTACCTGGCTCATCGATAGCGCACCCATTTATGAGCTGGTCATACTCAGCCTAGCTTATAGCCCCCTCATTTGGGCGGATAAGGCCACACCCCCTCCCAACCGACCATGACATAGTGAGAGACATGGCTTACTGGTATTTGGCACTCAGGTGCTCTTGTTCCACTCGGTCTAGACATTGGGGCTACTCCTGACCTTGGAGGTTCTGGGATTTTCACCCAAGGACATCCTAAGTGCCCATAATGCTAAAACCAAATATTTCCGGTGTCCCATCTAGCCATCCATGATGTGCCCGTGGAGGCCACGACCCTGATGTCGCTAGGGCGTACAATGATCAAGTCACACATATGCGAGATGCATGAGTCATATATACCATCAGTCATGCAGCATTCCTGCACGTACCACGCGATCATGTGGGGCACTCTGTCTTATAAGGAGTCCCGTAAATGTCTCAGCCCAACGGCTTACGTTATGATTAAACATTCCTCATATCAAGCATACATATGATGCGTATGGGCATGAATCATGGAGCTATATTAAGCATGTTATAAAGTGATAAATTGTCCTTACAACGAAAATGGGCCTAAATGACCTACACACAACAAGTACGGGCCTATCAATGGGCCCTATGGAGAGTTCTAATGCGGACATTTAACCAACATTATTCTTACAATGTGGATGTCAAACCAACATTACTCCCACTGTCATTACATAACCCATAGTGGAATCACACAATGCAATAGACCTTGTATACATCCCATTGGGCCTCGACCCATGGGCCTTAAATACATAAAATGGGCCTCATCATATGGTCCTCATACACATCACGGTGGGCCTCAATAACGGGCCTCACATACATCAAGGTGGGCCTCAATAATGGGCCTCATACATCACAATGGGACTCAATCCATGGGCCCCAAATATATCACAATGGGCCTCAACCCATGGGCTCCAGATACCTCACGATGGGCCTTAACCCATGGGCCCCAAATATATCACAATGGCCTCTACCCATGAGCTCCAGATACCTCACAATGGGCCTTAACCCATGGGCCTCAACCCATGGGCCCTACTACATCACAATGGGCCTCCTAACTAGGCCATGAATATGCAACAGGTGGGCCCTACACATGGGCCTCATATGCATTAAATGGGCCATGCATCTGAGCCTCTAATACATCAAATGGGCCTTATAAATATTAAGGTGGGCCTCAACAACGGGCCACAAATACCTCAAGATGGCCTAATCACATGGGTCTCATGTATATATTAAGTGGGCCTCAATGGACGGCCACAAATAAATCAAGATGGGCCTCATACATATACCATGGTGGGCCTCAACAACGGGCCACAAATACATCCAGATGGGCCTAATCACATGGGCTTTATATGTATACTAAGGTGGGCCTCAGTGAATGGCTACAAGTAAATATATGAATCATCTCAAGAGATCAACTGGACCGCACTCTAAATAACAGTGGTAACAAAGATTCCCACCATTAAAATTCTCAAGGCCCATTATTTATTTTCTATCCAATCTGGCCATAAGGTCACATAGACCTGGATTAAGAGGAAACAAATTTCCTAATGATCCAAAACTTCTGTGAAACAAAAGGTTTCAATGGCGGACACTAACCCCACTACTTTTTGCTATGTGGTCCACATGATCCTAGATCTGCCTCATTCTTTAGCTCATGCCATGAATGAGCTTCAAAACGGTAGGACGGCTTGGATGCAACACATGCATCATGGAGTGGATCCCACCAAGTAGATGGATCTGACTCATTCTTTAGCTCATGCAAAAAAAAAAAAAAAAAAAGAGCTTTCAAAATGGTGCAACACATGCATCATGGTCCCACCGTACAGGTGTAGACGATGTAGATAAACAAATACATCATGTGGGTCCCACGCTGCATGGACGCAGCACACACGGTGGGCTTGGACAAATAAAACACATACTTCATGGTGGGTTCCACCATCCACGGCAGTGGACGGTGTGACTAAAACACATATATCACTGTGGGTCCCACGTGGGGCCCACCATAACGTTTACTTTCCATCCAATCCATTGATAAGGTCATGCTGACCTGGATGGAAGGAAAACTAAATTTCCTATTGACCCAAAACTTCTGTGGTGACCCAAAAAGGGTTCCAATGGCAGCCGTTAGACCCCACTATTTCCTGTGATGTGAGCCACCTGAGTCCTAGATCAGGCTGATTTTTAGAGTGGGTCCACTTCAGGGAGTGGCCCACCCGATGAACGGTGTGGATATCAAATATACATCATGGTGGGGCCCGCGGCAGGGGTCGTGGGTCCCTACCTTCCGCCCGCCTATAATGACGCAGGCGCTGCCTGCCCTGCAGCAGCGGCGCCTGCTGCATATGTTCCTTATTTATTTAGTTTAAAAAAACTAAATATCTGAGGTTTTTCACGTGTAGGGCCGGCATCGGAAGCATCCGCCCCACCCAATGGGTCCTATACTCCATAAGCAATCCATCAAGCCCAATATTGAGCATCTTTCGGATTGTAGAAAAATTTAAGTGCATTTAAATGTTGAAAATCATTGTTTTCTAAGGTATAACCTGCCTGAAAGTAATCCATCAGCTTCATTTTTCGGCTCAACGCCTAAAATGAGTGGGTAAATAGGATAAATGGCGTGGATTGAATACATACATCAAGGTGGGGCCTATACAAGTGGTCCACCCCAAAATGTCTTAAACCAAGCTCATATTTGTGCTTTCCATTCAACGTCCAGCGTCCCTGGACGCTGGACAGTATGGACATAATACATACATTGAGGTAGGCCCCACCTATGGATGTGGGCCACCAAAGAAGGGGTTAGAGGGTATGGGAAATACATACATCCAAGTGGGCCACAGGGCCACATCATCGCATATAATAGAAAGAAGAAAAAAAAAAGAGGGAGAGAGAGAGAGAGACAGAGAGAGAGAGAGACGGGACACGTGTGATGGAGGGCTCTGCCACTATGAGCCCTCCCTTGCATTCAATCATACATCAACTGGGTCCCAATACATGTGGGCCCACCAAATCGAAGAGCGGTTTAGATGACCTCTTTTCGTGCAAGGAATTATAAATATCATGATGGGGTCCATGGAGAATGACCTCATCATGGAATGATCATGAGAATCAAGGTGAGCCATCGGCCACACCTAGGGTCCAAAGTGAGATCCATACCATCAATCGGTAGGCCTCACTTGGCCCTTCATAAATAAAAAAAAAAGGAAGCAAATCTATGCCTAATAGAAGCACCCACCGTTTGATCTTCTTGGTCCGTTGGAAAGCCGATCTCCTTGTGTCTCACTTTGATGTTGGAAGATGAGAAATGAATGGCTAGGATGAATGTTTTTGGGAGAGGAAGTGGGCCACACAAAATACCTTTTCTCACACTTGGGATGCTTGGACGTCCATATTTTTCTCTCCTTTATTGCTTGGAAAATATGAAGGGAAAGCGAGAGAGAGAGGGTTGTAACGAGAGAGAGCGATGGATGTGAGTGATGGGTGAGGTGATGTTGTACTTGACATCGGAGGCTTGACTCAAGACTTTGGAGGCAAGGATGAAAAGACTCGGCGATAGGGGATCCCCTTGTATTAGGTCACGCGAGGATTGGAAGAAACCGCAACTGACTCCATTGACAAGAACCGAGAACCAGTTGTTTCCCCAATAAGATTGAACTAACTTGACCCAGGAAGCAGAAAATCCGAATTTCAGTAAGACTTGACGCAGAGAATTCCATTCCACCCTGTCGTACGCTTTTTCCATATCGAGTTTAAGCACAATGTTCCCACCTCTCACTTTTATGTCCACATCTCTGAAAAGCTCTTGGGCTAGCGCAATATTTTCTGCAATTGAACCACCTCGCACAAAGGCCCCTTGCTCTGAAGAAATCACCATCGGGAGGATAGGGCTCAGCCGATCCGAGATGATAGAGGAAAAAATCTTATATACGACGTTACATAAACTGATTGACCTATAGTTTGAGAAGGATTTGGCTCCCAACTTTTTTGGCACTAGGCAGATCAGTGTGGCAGAGAAGGCCCTGGGGAGATCTTCTCCTTAAAAGAAGGCTTCCACAGCGGCAAGGATATCTTTTCCTATTATGTTCCAGCATCCCGAGAAGAAAGCATCAGAAAGACCGTCTAGGCCAGGCGAATTGTCTTTAGGGAGCTTGTTGACAACTGATTTTACTTCCTCAAGAGAAGGCTTCCTCATGAGTCCAATATTGTCCGCATCTGTGATTATGTGGGGGATACATTCTAGTAGATCATGAAAATCAGCTGTGGGAGAGGCTGCAGCCTCAGAGGACAACAGGGACTACATAAAGGATATAACAGCGCCTTGAATCATCGGTTGGTCCGAAAGAAGCTCACCATTTTTAATATGGATTTCCTGAATCCCAAGCCTTCTGACCCGTTCAGTAGCCATAAGATGGAAGAACTTAGTGTTTTTATCTCCCTCCTCCAACCAGGAGTTCCTAGACTTCTACTTCCAGAAAATTTCTTCTGCAAGTTCCGCCTTAGCCAAATGGAGACGGGCTTCCGCAATCTCAGCTGCCTGAACGGAGGGGTCCGACTTCGCTTTAGATTCCAAAGACACCAAAGATTGGGTTGCAAGTTGAATGTTTTTGAAGATATTGCCATAGACTTCTCGATTCCAGATGCGGAGATCTCGTTTGACTCTCTGACCAGCAAGACAAATTAATCATGGGCTGAGGGGAATGGTCAATTGCCCAGGCTTTTTCAATCGCTTGGGAGAAAGAGGCGTCCAGCATCCACATCCGTTGAAATCTAAAAGGTTTTGGGCCGGAGATGGAAGCTGAGGGAAAGGACATTAACAAAGGAGTGTGATCGGAATTGAGTCCAAGGAGGTGCTTGACGAAGAAATTTGGGACACTATAAGAAACACTACTTTTAGCGACGAAAATTTTCGTTGCTAAAAGTCAAATTTTTGCAGCTAAAACCTTTTAGCGACGAAAATTTTCGTTGCTAAATTCGTCGCTAAAAGACCGCCATACAAGGCTTTTATCAGCGAAAAATTTAAATCGTCCCTAAATGCAAGATTTTTAGCGATGAAAATTTTCGAAAATTTTTCCAAGACCTTTAACAACGAAAATTTTCGCTGCAAAAAAAATTTTAAGACTTTTGGCAGCAAAACTTTTCGCCGCCAAAAAAACTTCCACGACTTTTAACAGCGAAAATTTTCGCGGCCAGAAAAATATCCAAGACTTTTAGCAAATGGAAAGTTTCAAAAAAAAAATTTACTGACTTTTAGCGTAAAATTTTATTTGCGCAAAAATATTTTTCAAGAGTTCCAAAAAAAATCCAAGACTTTTAGCAGCAAAAATTTTCGCTGTGAAAAAATTACAATACTTTTAGTAGCGAAAAGTTTCGCCGCCAAAAAACTTCCAAGACTTTTTAGTGGCACAAATTTTCGCCGCCAAAAAATATCCCAAACTTTAGCATCGAAAAGTTTCGCTGCCAAAAAAATTTCCAAGAATTCGTTCCACTTTTAGCAACGAAAATTTTCGCCGCTAAAAAATTTCCTAAAAAAACATCCCATACTGTAGGAGCGAAAAATTCGTTCCACTTTTAGCAACGAAAAGTTTCGTTGCTAAAAGTCTCTTTTTTTAAAAAAAATTTACAGCTCAAAATTCCGCACAAAATTCCTAATATACACCTGTTAACAATATATTTCATCATATTCATCCTGATATACACCAGTTATATAATATATTTCATCATATTCACATTCACATCCAGCTAAACCCAAACTAGTAAATCCATCCAAGCCTCGGTTACAAATTGAGGCAAAAAATGTTTAATTTTTTTAAATATTTATTTAAACTACTAATCCATTCATTCAATCCACTCATGAAACAATCAATCATGAAAGCCATAATACCAACAAAATAATCAGATATCTAGCACAGAACAACAAATAAAAATGCAACCTAGCATACAAAAAAATACATAAAAAGGTAAGTGTTCAAGATTATAAAAAAAAAAAAAAAAAAAAAAAAAAAAAAGGGGGGGGGGGTGGACAACTTACATTTGTGTTATTGCTCTTCATCTTCATCAACCCATTTGTCCCAGTCTACTTTCAAAAACACAAGAGGCTTCCCTTCCTGCTTTAGCAGCCTACTCCACCATTTCTTCTTTGCTTTTTTCACAAGGTAACATATATAGCCTCTGTCGTGGCAAGTTCAGTAAAAGAGAGGGTTGATGTCCAGTGGACAGCCAACTGTAGAACTTTTGCCACTATATCATTCGAAACCGAACCACGAATTGGAGAAAATTGAGATGATGATGATGACAAGAGACAAATTGCAGACTGATGTGCACAGTCCAAAGACAGATCCTACAGATATGGATTTTAGGGTACATTGCTTTGTTAAGTTACTTGTTTACATACACTCGAAATTCGAAAGCTCGGTGACAAGGTTAAGACCAAAGCTTACGAGGTGTCTTTGAAGGGGTATAACAAGAAAGTGCTACAACAAATGAGAATTTGCATTACAAGTCAATGCTTTCAAGAAAAGAAAAAGAAAAATGAAAAGAAAAAAAAAAATCGGAGATCAAACTGCTCACCCCAATTTCAACCACCACTTGAACTGTGATATCATCCCCATGTCCATAGATTTACATGTGTTTACATATGTAATTATGGTAAAACCTAACAGCTTGATATGTGTTCAACTCAGCTTTGTACAACTTTTTAGCGGTTCATAGACACTCACAATGGTTCGAGACATGCTTTTTGAGTTTCTAAGTGGTTTGGATCGAACTTGTGAAGTAGGCCATACACATCCACCACCTGACAAAGGGCCACAATAACTTATCTCTAAACCCACTTCATTTATACATCATACAGCCTAGCCCGTGATGAGCTCAACCACAAGCCGCATCCAACAGAAAACTTGTAACCGCAGCAGCTACTGGCCCCATTCATCAATATTTATATTTTACATAACTAACCAAGATTGGTCACTTCTCCATGGAACTGCAAGGGAGACATTATTAAGTGATTGCAACCATACTAAAGCTCAATCCCATAATGAATGAACCTGAATAAAAGGACACCAACTCAACTCTTGCAAGACATTGTCTCATTTGATTTTCTCAAAACAAAAACAACCAGATCTCTGGAAGAACAAATGCAACCAATATATTCAAGTACGTTGGCAGAGTAAGGGTAAAACCAAGATTGGTCACTTCTCAAGTCCACACATATAAAATCATGTTAAACTACTTCTAATGAGATCATGCGCTAAATTTACTGCCCAATTGGCATAACTAACAAACATCTCTATATCTCTACTATATATAGCACGAGTAGCTTTGGACAATTTTACTAATGCAATTACACCTCTGAGAGTTGTGACTCAGGAACCCTGGGTTTTTAAAGGACATTGGACGTAATTTTGAGCATAGAAGAGGGTATTTAGCTAATTGGCACAATTTTTTTTTTTATTTTTTTATTTGGGTTAGCTTGTTAGTACACACCCCACTGTCAGTACACACTCCACTGTTAGCCACCCCCACAAGCATCATAACACTTATCATAAAGATCCGCTGTGGTGAATATTATTTTCAGAAATAAGGTTGCTTATATGAATTAAGATTTTCATATTGTAGGCCTCATTGAGACAACCAGCCCTTCATCAGATTGTAGGCCTCATTGAGACAACCAGCCCGCCCAAGGAGATCAACCATGCTAATGCTCAACCCTTCTTTGTCTGGAATCTAGAATCTGGAATCTGGATTTCTCCGAAAACTATTGTTTCCTATCATATGTAATTACCAAATGCTTGACTAAACAAACTTAGTGAAATTCAAGACCAATGAATAATGACACAAAACTCAAATTTCCAATGATTTGGAGATCTCCTGCAAACATAACTATAAGCATGAAAAGTTACCGTAAGGATGCAGAAAAAGCGATTTGTGATATCGTCACCTTTAAGTAGCCCACTTTGTTGCAATTGTGAAATATAATGTGCATAAGATGCATCATTCATACCAGGAAGTTCACAAATCCGACACCATTCAACAACAGATGAGAAACCTGCAGCATTTTAATGGACATCATTGAGAAAAGCAACAAATATAACTATCCACCAGCTGCTTAGTGATTGTGCCCATAACAGATCATTTTGCAAATAAATGGACTGATTATATCCTTTCCCTATATCAAGCACTAAAATTGTCATGTGCGACATGATGAACTTCTTTAACACCTAGTTTACCAAAACATTTTGAAATCGGGTCATATGCGTACCTTTACTCCCTCACAGACTACAAAACAGAACCTGAAACTGAAACACAACAATCTGACAAATCTCAATAATGTATTTACTTAACTCTATGGAACCTAAAATGACATCAACCATTCTGCAACATTTTCTATTCTCCCTAGCGGTGCTAGGAATAATCAAAGCTTAAGGGTTGCTGATAGAAGGGCGCCTGAAAAACAGCTTGTCTGAAATGCTCACAGGATTGTGCGTGAGGCTCCTAGGATACCTATAGCTTACACAAGAGTTCTACATTGAAATCCTATACTAGTAGTGTTATTTTCAAGTAAACTTGGCACATTCAAATCGTTGGCAAGACAAGAAGGGCTCATTTCCATTCCTTAGTTGTGATTTAGATTTTGCTTACAAGGTGGATTGGTTGTGCTGAAACAAAAAAAAAAAAAAAAAAAAAAAAAAAAAAAAAAACTAGAACTAGATTTTGGGTCTCCCAAATGGGACTTAAATGATGTTTGGTTCCATAAGGGTAGTTTTCAAATTTTCCATAATCAGGCCACTCTAGTAATTTATAATTGTGGGAATCCAGAGTCTTAAGGATTAAAAAATTCTAGTTGTGTCCGTCTCTCAATCGGATTAGAATCAAGATCGTTTACAATGGAGGAGCGATGCATCTAAATGCACAAGTTAATCTGAATTGCAAACTCGATGCGTCCCCATCTAATCGGGGGAAGAATGAAGATTAGTGATGATTACTAGCATTCAAATGAGGAAGTAGCCTATTATGTTCAATCAAAGTCTGGAGGCTGGTTCCTCTACAACAATCATAGAAAATTTCTTGCAACTAGCTACATATAGGGCCCATCATGCTGTTTGTATGGAAACCAATCATCCAGCAGGCTCACCTACCATTAAAATGGGGCAACACAAAATCAAGCCAATCCAAGCATCAGATGGGCCACACATTAGAAAACAATGAAAATACTGGCAAGGAATTCTCCTAAAACAGAACCTCAATGTAGTGCTAACCAAAAACAACAAATTCATCATATCCACATTATTCAGAAAATACATTACTCTTCCTTTGGACTCTTGAAGCTCAAATCTTCCAACACCCATACTAATACCACCATGATATATGACACGTCATCCAGACCTACCCATGTTCAACACTAAACATATTAAGCATAGAACAACAAGACATACATACATATTGAACTTTGGTAACTGAACTTCAAGATCATGAAAAGCCATACATATTGAACAATACATACCAGCTTCGGACAATACTTTAAACATTGATCCAGACATATCTCTCACACGCATTCCGTATCGGCACATGTGTGCCCTGCAAGTGGAATAAGCAACCTCGAGAAATGAGATTGTTTTGTTTCCACCAATCAAGAAAGAAGCAACAAAATCGATATGAATTCCAAAGGTCATTTGTGTGGATGAAAAATCAAATAAAAAACTAAAATTCCAAAGGTCTTGTGCCTCTAGAATGCTTTAATCATGCAAATTTTATTTTCATATTTCAATCATGATGTGGTGTGTTTTTTTAGCTTTGAATATATATAATTAAAATAAAATGTTTTTACATAAACATTAAGTGATGAGGCAATGAGTCATGCATATGTATGAGCCAAACACAAGTGCTCATGTGCGAGATCTAGTTGTTAATCAGATGGGCCCTCAGTGAATGTCCACACCCAAAAATCAGGCAGCTCCACTTGTCAGGTATGCAACATGCATACAAGAAAATGTTAGGTTAAAAAACCAATGGTCCACATTCAATATACACCTATAGCCCTACTAATAAGTGGACCAGACCAACTTTAGGCCAGGTCACTTCCCCTCTGGGGCCTATCAAATAAAAGGTCAAGATCTTGCACACCTGCAGTTTGGCACATGAAGGGAAATTATGTTCGGTGCTTATAGCTGCAAGTTGCATTCCTGCAAAAAGATAATTAAGCCAACCTTTCCAGTTCTGGCTATTTCCTTAATTCCAAATTTGGTTAGATTTCTCTGGACTGCAACCATCTTCCCAGGATCCACAATTACTTGAATGGTTAGAATTAAGATAGCGATAAATGAGAATATGAAAACATAGAAAGTATCTGCAGCTCCTACTTGCCAGACTGTTGCTGTATGAAATATGAAAACATGGCTACATATAGAGAAATGAAACATAAAAAGTTCCCTCTGGAACATTACCAAAACATAGAGATGAACATGTCTGCAAGACAAGGGAGAATCAAAACATTGAAGTTTTAGAGATATGTGATTCCCATTTTGGGCTGCAATGGTATGTCATATGTACAGATGGCATGAGATTTTGATGGTTTTACCTTGGTTAATTTTGCTTTGAGTTTTAAAACCTTAATTGTTTCTTTCTCCTTAAGATAAGATGATCTCAAATTATAAGCTATCCCAAAAGCCAACCAAATTGAAAAATGCAAATGCTTCAGAAACAAGCCATGAACATTAAATCACTTCATGATCACTGAATTAAAGTTTCGTTAAAGAAATATGACAATTAAAGTTCCATCAAAGAAATATGACTATGTTCACCTCTAATCATCCCATTCAAGGTAGTATAAGGAAGAGGGCAAAAAAAAAAAAAGTCACTCCATTTCCACCTATAAGGACTCTGTTCTGTTTCCTTCAATCAAACCCGTACGAGTATAGATCCGAACTTGTGCAAGGATGACAAATCTTTTAAAGTTTGAATGGGGGCTATGTGGGGATTCCATACAATGAAATGTAGACCAACATCGAATGGTACAATGAGAATGATAGCAACAGACAAATGAGTGCAGGTCTTACCTGAAATCTTTGAGATGGTAGAGATATGATATGGAATGTGAACAATCCACAAACGATTGGGGACTTCATTTGGTGGCGGTAATTATTTTCTGAATAGAACTGTTGTCAATACCAGGCCTATGCAATCTATCAACAACTTCAGCAAATATCATTTAAAAAAGAAATTAGTCAACGAATGGACCTCACAGTAACTTCAGCTAAAAGACAAACTTTGTCTAGAATGAAAATTTCCCTGCCATTCAATAAAAAATAAAAACAAAAATATGTGAATAGATTGAAAGAACAACAATCCACTATCAAAATAGTGTGAAAAGTATACTAAGAAGCAAAGGAATGAGAATGCCAATTCCACCATCCATTCATATGAAATCAACCAAAAACCAGAAATTTATAATGATAGAAGCATATTGTTGGAAAGCCCTAATGTAAGTGGTGCTACATCGTCAAACCTATGTAAGTGGTGCTACGTCATCAGGGCACTAGCATCATAAAAACATTCAGGATTCATCGATGAAATGAATTTGTTGGAATATTCATCAGTAAGCATTTGAACTTTCAGAAATTTATAATGATGTTTCCAATATAACTAGAGATGGGTGGATGAAGTGGAGATGTGCCTCACATTGTTGCGTGATCGCCGCATGCCAATGAAACTAAAGGTAGGTCATTATTCAACTGACAATACCATCTAAGGATAAGTGCTTTGCAATTGGGAGGCAACATGAAATGAGTGAGAGTGTTGTAGACACAAGGATGTTGCCATGGATGTGTGGGAAGACTAGGTAGGATAGAATCAAGAATGAGGTCCTCCTAAGTAATCTAACTAGCTAAGAGTAGCCCCAATGGGAGATAAATGATAAAAGCATATTGAGATGGTTCGGTCATGTGCTAGAAAACGGAGACAAAGTGAGTATGAGGCGACTTTGATGGCCAGATTGAAAGGACCTAGAAAAGGATGAGGAAAATACCTAATGTGAAGTCTTGTTCACTTAATGACAAGGTTCAAGATATAGGTATCGTACTCTGTAGCCATATCGATCAATAAAAACCAATATGTATTAGTGCATTTTGGTGGTACCAATGATAGTATCAATTTGAATACACATGAACCTTTTCAAGTTATAAAAATAAAAATAAAATAAAAAACTGAAAATATGAGATAAGTAAATTAGACAATACTTATTTAACACTCATTTCATGATTACATTGTGTTTTTAAGCATGTAAGGGTCTAGACTGTGGCATGGCACATCCATGACTAGTATTTTCAATCTTTAATGTGAAGTTTTGATTTATTCATTGACCATATTACTTTATTTTCAAGAGTTTCAAGGTACTTAGTAGTTTGTAAATCAGTCAATGCATGAATCATATGTATTTTGTGTGAAAGTAAGAAACATATGACTTTAATATTGTTCTAAACTTGTAATTGTGTTTGTGCGTGTGATACTCTGCCATTGCTGATTTCAAGAGCCTGAGTAAAATAGGAAGGTTCGTGCCACGTGGCAACCGATCCTAAAACTTCTGCCAATCAACCATTTAAAAGCCAACCCCAATGTGTTCATAGAAAGGCTAAGATGATGATGATGACGGCAATGATAATATATTACTTTCATCGTGCTAAGGTCGTGCGGATTTAATCTGTGATTGTTTATTATAATGTGGTGATATTGGGTTAGGGCAGATCGAATCTCAGTCAACCAGAAGATTTGAGGATGAGATGTGGCAACCACCACTCGATAGCAGTGGTCTCGGTGTATGGTAATATTCCCATGCACCTAGTTGCATTTTGACCCGTTGGCCATTAATATCATCAATTTGGACCGTCCATTATGTTGCAATCCACTCTTTTTTGTTGCTAGCCACCTGTTTGGATGCATCCTCTGATCAATGCGTGTGGTCCTGGATGCATCAGCTACATATCTATACATATCATGGCACAACAATATCAGGTAGCATGTATTGAGAAACAGAAGATACATATTTGATCCAGCGGCTCGAAATGTTTGGCTCCAATTTAGAATCCGATCAATCAAATCAGTGAGCATTAGATTTCCATCAAGAAGAAGAAAAATACTAAAAAGGACCCAAGACTCGTCAAAGTCAACTCACTGTGTCAGACAACCGAGTAGTTAAACTCAATGGTTAAAAGAAAAGAGAGAGAGAGAAAGAGAGAGAGAGAGAGAGAGAGAGAGAGAGAGAGAGAGAGAGAGAGATATACCTCGTTAATGGCAAGCACTTGTCCATTGCTCTTCTTCACCTTCTTCAGCTTTCTCAAGAAATACCTGAAAATGAGTTTGTAGAAATAATAAATAATGAAAGAAAAAATAGGGAAAAGGGCAAAGTGGTGAATAAGTACCAGAACTTGGATTTTGCTCTGACTTCATTGGTGGTCCATAGCTTCATGCGGTAGATCTTGGGGTGTTCGTCGGATGGGGTGGGAAGAGATCGACCCACCACCTGGTATTGATGAAACTGCCCTCGAAATTTTCAAAATATTAAAAATAAAATATAAATGCATTATGAGAAATAGGATTTTTATGCGAGATGGGTTTTGGAGGATTTAAAGAATTTACCACAGAAATTTCCCATTGATTGCAGAGAGACACTCCCTCTCTCTTTTGCGCTCTCTCTCTCTCTCTCTCTCTCTCTCTCTCTCTCTCTCTCTCTCTCTCTCTCACGAAGTGGCAAGAATAGATGAAGCAAAACGCTGAGCGTCAATGGCTGCAGACGCATACCAAACCATCCGACGAGAATGAGTGCCTTCATCGTTACACGAAGAACTAACTACTAAACCTGCTATGGATTCTAATAGTTGTTGAGAGGAGGAGAAGACAGACCAGATCTGGGTTAGGGATCAGATAGAGAGAGAGAGATAGAGAGAGAGAGAGAGATTTGGGATTTGGGGCTTTTTTGGGCGCGGCTTTATTTTTGAGCGCGCGCCTAAATTTAGGCTAGGAATGCAGTATGGCTCAGGGCCCCACCATGATGCGTGTCAAACATCTACCCCATCAGTCAGATGCACCATCCCATGTTGAGCCCAGGGATTAAAAATCAAATCAATCTTTGACTTGTGTGAGCCACACACATACAAAAGTTGAGAGGGGTTACCCTCCATTAAAACATTCAAAATTATTTTTTAGGTCCACCGAGATGTGGTCCACAAATCCAGCCCATCCATTATGTGTGTGCCACTTGGATGAGGGGTCATAGAAAGTTTCACATGCATCCAAATTTCAGGTGGGGCCCACCAAGTGCTTTTATATGTTTTAGGCATGTCTTCACATGATTTTAGATGGTATGGCCCGCCCAGAGTTCCATATACGGCTGATTTTTAGGATATCCCATAATTTAAAGGGGACCCATCAAATGCACAGTGTTGATTTTTGACACATGTCATGGTGGGGCCCACACAGCTTGACCTCATGGGACCGACATGGATTAAACACAAAGATCAAGTTGTGTGGGCCCCACCATGACATGTGTCAAACATCAACACCGTGCATTCGATGGGCCCCCTTTAAATTATGAGATATCCCAAAAATCAGCCGTATATGGAACTTAGGTGGGCCATACCATCTAAAATCATGTGAAGAAATCCCTAAAGCATATAAAAGCACTTGGTGGGGCCCCACCTAAAATTTTTATGCATTTGAAACTTGGTCTGACTCCTCATCCAAGTGGAACACATATAATGGATGGGCTAGATTTGTGAACCACATCTTGGTGGGCCTAACAAATGATTATGAATATTTTAATGGAGGGTAACCCCTCTCAACTTTTATATGTGGTGTGGCCCAAAAAAGTCACGGATTGACTTGATTTTTAAGCCCTAGGCCCACCATGGAATGATGCATCTGACTGATTGGGTAGATGTTTCACACCCATCACGGTGGGGCCCACACGGCTCGACCGTACGAGAAGTTCCCATGATATCGACCGCATGGAACCTTTTCCCATATATATATATATATATATATATATAATAATAATAATAATAAATTATAAATTTATTATATATCCATCAGTAAAATCCTCCTAAGGCCCACTGTACTATTTATTTGACATCCAATAGGTTGATTAGGTCATACAAGGCCAGATGAAGGGGAAAAACAAAAATCAGTTTGATCCAAAACTTTTATGGCCCCAAAGTGTTTTTTAATGGTTGACGCTCATTCAACATTGTTTCCTGGAATGTGGTCCACTTAAGATTTAGATATATCTCATTTTTTTTCTCATAGCATAAAATGATCTTTAAAAATAGATAAACAACATGGATTAAACACATACATCATGGTAGGGTTCACAGAGCACCAACCACCAGCCATTGGATGTGTTAGGGATAGTAGCCAATCTGTTCCCCTTATTTGTGGTGTAGTCCATTTAATCTTTGGATATGATTCATTTTTCGGATAATTCTCTAAAATTATCTCGAAAAATAGATGAACGGTGTGGGTTGATCCCAAATTTTTGGTAAATCCAAAACTCAAGTGTACCATGCCACGTGAAATAGTGTGGAATAATGATTTCCACCATTGATACCTTCCTTGGGCCCACAATAATGTTTATTTGACATCTAACATGTTCATAATATCAAAAAGATACAAATGAAGAGAAAACATAAACATCAGCTTGATCTAAAACTTCTATGAATGTTATTTTTAATGGTGGATGTTCAATCCCAACTTTGTAGTCCACTTAAGCTTTGGACCCGCCCCATTTTTTTGTTAATATCTTAAAATGATCCGAGAAAAGCGTTAAACAGTATGGAGAAAGTCAATCCATGACTTAGGTGAGCCAAGAGCTTAAAAATAAAGTCATCCATGACTTGGGTGGGCCATACCACATAATATAATGGAGAGGGGTTTCCTTAAAACATTCGTAATCATATATTGGGTCTGGCTAAATGTGATTCACATATCCAACCCACTCATTATGTGTGTCCCACTTGGATGAGGGGTCAGACCAATTTTTAGCCGCATCCAAAACTCATGTAGGCCCCACCAAGTGCTTTTATATTTTTTAGGATGTCTTCACATAGTTTTAAATGGTATGAACCACTTGAGTTTCGTATACAGATGATTTTTTAGATATCTCATAACCTAAAAGGGACACATCAAATCCATAGTGTTGATGTTCGACACACATCATGATGGGGCCCACAAAACTTACTAACATCAATTATTAGGTTCTCACGAGGTCAGTAAGTTGGGTCACAATTTTGACCAGAATATTTGCCCCATTTTACTGATCCATTCACTCTATTTTACTGATCAATACTCTCAATTTGACTACTCACTCGCCTCAATCAGGTTACATATGAGAAATATATTAGGCATACAAGATTGATCACACAATTTCAATGAAATTTGATTTAAACATCTAAAGTTATTTATTATTCAGTCTAAACTAATTAAATTTTCTAAAAATGATTAAAGGTTTAACTAGTGGATGTGCCTAATAATTTAGTAATTTTATTTTTCACAGATAAATTTCAATTCCATTTAAAAATAACATTTTTTTTCAAAATGTATATATTTTTTCTCTTTTAACAAAATATCATTTTTATTAAAAAATATTTCAAAAAATATTTCAAATAAAAATTTTGAATTTTTATTTTCAAAATCTAAAAAAATTTCTCATATATTTTTTTTTTCTCAAAAATTTCAAATTGCCAATTTTTTTAATTCAAAAGCATCATTTTGTTCTAAAAAATTTTCTCAAACATTGTTTAAATTTCTAAACTTCTTAATATTATTTTTATGTGATATTACAAATCATTTAAATATTACCTTTTAATTATATATATATAGACACATATTTTTACCGATAAAATTTTTAAAAAAATTAAAACATTTTAAAAAAAGATTTAGGAAAAATACTTTTACCGACGAACATTTTCATCGCTAAAAGGGCCTAAATTTCAAAACAGCTTTCAGCAACGAAACTTTTCGCCGCTAAAAGTGTCACCCATGTTTTTTAGCTGCGAGAATTTTTGTAGCTAAAAGTAAATCTTTGGAATTTTTTTCAACAATTGCTTATAGCCTTTAGGGACGAAAAGTTTCATTGTTAAAAGTGTCACCCACATTTTTTAGCTACGAAAATTTTCACAGCTAAAAGTAAACCTTTGGAATTATTACAAAAATTGCTAACAGCCTTTAGCGATGAAAATTTTCGTCGCTAAAAGTCTCATCAAATTTTTTTAGCTACGAAAATGTTCGTAGCTAAAAGTAAAATATTGATTTTTTTTCAAAAACTGTTTACAAGCTTTAGTTTTCATCATTTTTTAGCTACGAAAATTTTCATAGCTAAAAGTAAATGTTTGAATTTTTTTCAAAAATTTTTATAGCCTTTTGGCAACGAACATTTTCGTCGCTAAAAGTCTCATACACGATTTTTAGCTACAAAAATTTTTGTAGCTAAAAGTAACTCATTCAAATTTTTTTTAAGCATTTAGCGACAAAAAATTTCGTCGCTAAAAGTCTCATCCACGATTTTTAGCTGCGAAAATTTTCGTCGCTAAAAGTAGACTTTTGGCGACGAAATTTTATTTTGTCACTAAAAGTCCCTTTTAGCAACGAAATAAAATTTCGTCGCTAAAAACCCTCTTTCTTGTAGTGGGAAAGTTTGCAGCCAGCTACCATTGCAGAGAGATCGGTCTAGCCTGGCCCAAGCGCGGGAGAGACCAGTGTGGTTATTACTCCTGGTGAATCTGGAGCCTGAAAAACTTGCATCACAAAGGCCAGCCTTGTCAATTGCTTCTCTAAAGTCCCTCATACTTCCTAAATCTTGGTCCCTATAACCGATTCTCTCAGAAGAGTCTAGGACAACGTTAAAGTCGCCAGCAACTACCCAAGGACCAGGATATCCTACAGTAATAGAATCTAGGGAGCTCCAAAGTGATTTACGACTAATCCTAGAACATTTAGCATATACAAAGGAGAATCTGTAAGAAGATAAATTATTCTGCAAAGACACATGTAAAGTGATCAACTGGTCAGATTTTCCTATGACTGAAATGGTAAGATCTTGACGATGGAAAATCCAGATTTTTCCACCTTCAAGGATATTGGAGATGGATGAGTGGAAACCCAGTTTAAGCCCTATCCCCACTCTCCGACTGTCTCTGGCCATGGGTTTGAGGATCGCAATTATGGAGGGGCTATACAAGCATATAAACCTTTTCAAAGTACGGACAGAGGCCGCATTGGCCAACCCACAGGCATTCCAGGAGATAATACTATCCATCAGAGACATTAATTTTTCAGGCTTATGGGAGAAGGAAGTTTGCAGACGAAGAGATTGGGACGCCATTGATTCCATGAAAGTGGCCCTGAAGTTGGCTGACATTAGGTTCCCTACTTCCTGGATCCACCTGTTGACTCGAGAGATGACTTGGAGAGCTGACATCTTCACTCCATCGTATCTAGATGCGTTCTGACTTAGCCAAAGCTCCCAGGTAATGAAAGGCGGGGTCAGCCCCAATAGTTGCTTGAGACGAGAGGATCTGGATGCTTTGGCGAAGCACTGTAGGATTTCGCTCTTGATGGATTGATTTGGGGTAAGGGCCATACTAAAAATCGAGGAGAAATGAGCCCAAACCTCCATCACAATCCTGTCATGACAGAAAAGGTGGTCGAGGTCCTCCGTAAAATGAGTGGAAGAAAACGAGGCTGACGAGTGTTGAACTATCTAGGGGGTAACGATTCCATAGGCAGGATTGGAAGCTGAACCACCGAAGGGGACCCTACAACACTCACATCAGGAGGCCATATTAACGCCTGATTTTTAGACCGCATAATCCACTGGAACTGCAGAGTGCATAATCTTCCAGAGGAGGGATCCGATTTTGGGAGGGAGCAGCTTGTTCTAGGCCCACTTAGCCCATTTCAAAATCGGCTGATGATGTTTGTACCCATTCCACGCAGACTTTAGGGAGAAAACGCTAGAGGCAGTCAGGTCCCAGGCCAGAACATCTTCCCTACTAGAAATAACAACTGGGTTATTCTTGATCGACTGAAAAATAGATGAAGGGAGAATAGGTTGAACTTGAGAGAGGTTCCACCTGCCAGAGCGTGGGTGGAAGTCCCTCACCATCGCGTCCCAAAGGTGAGGCGGGACAGGAGACAGGGTTGCGCCAGTGAGAAACCCCCCTATCCAGTTTTGATTCCAAAAACTGACCTTCCCCTCACCAATGAGCCACTTAAAATGATGAATAAAAAACGGCAGAGTTTTGAGCATTTCCTTCCACACCGGGGAGGCAGCTGCAGTGCTCCTACCTCTGGATCGAATTAGTTTGGGAATGTATTTGGCTTATAAGAGTTTCGCCCAAAGAGATTTCCCCTGCAAGAGATTTCACCCAATGTCATTGAGTAGTCGTCGATGCAGTCGAAAGATGCTCGATCCCATCGGAATAATCTAGAGAATCCATGTTGGTTGCTGGAACATTTTAGTATTGCTAATCGATGTCATTGAAGTATGTTCGATGCCATTAACAGATGTTCTGGTTGCGTGTATATATATATATATATATGTATATATATATATATATATATATATATATATATATATATATAACGAGTGTAATCGGGATTAGGGAAAAAAAGGGTATAGAAGAGATGTTGTAGAGCTTTTTAATTTGTTCCTAATGGAGAAAGGGCATGGAGAAAGGGGAATGAGACGAAGGTTGGGAGAGGGCACCGACCTGTCGGAATCGCCACAGGCAGCATCCCTTCACCATTTTTGCGGCTAACCTCACGTTCGACACAATGGAATAAGACCTGCGCCGTATCTTCGGAAAGTATGGCCGCTTATTGGGGGTGCATATCCCCTTTGATAGAGATAGGCGAAAATCCAAAGGGTATGCATTTGTGTCTTTCAACTATGAGTAGGAGGCGAATGATGCTGCGACCTGCCTCAATGGGAGGAGGATGGATAGTCTCCCTGGCATGGGCCAAAAGGCCTTTCAAAGTCCCGGGATATGGTCAGGGGGATATAGTGGGTCGGGATCAGTTTTCAGTGACGATGACCAAGTCTAGGTCAGACACGGACTGTAATACGTCTTTGGGTCCCAAGCGTTCTTTTGCGTCGGTGGTGAATGATTCTCAATGTCCATGTTTATTTCCGTCTCCACCCTTTGCAGCTGATGACTCTTTTCTCAATAGGGGGTCTAAATCTTTCTTTGTTTGAGCGGACTCCCTCTAAGTTGATCTGATGGAAAAGTCATTAGCTCTAGCTCTATCTGTGGCTACAACTTATGAGGCTTCCGTTATGCATCTGCTAGCGGTCGTTCGCAAATCCAAGAAGGAACCGTCCCAGGTGGAGTTCTGCCGAGTAGGCCCTAAAAGGTTTCTGATCAAGTTCAAATCTATCTCTAAGCTGGAGTGTTTTGCTTCAGATTTCGTCCTGCAGAAGAGCATGGGCATTGCTGAGTTGAAGAAATGGTCCGACTGGGATACACCCACTATCCATGGAGTGTGGATTCGTTTACTAGGAATCCCTGCAAATGCTTGGTTCCCAGATGCCATTGAGGGGGTAGCTAAATCTTTCGGGGAGGTGGTGGAGATCGATAATATTTCGGTGTTGGGGATGTTTCAAGGGTTTATGAGAGTTCGGGTGAAGCTCACCTCCTATTCTGATTTGCAGCGTGTGAGGATTCTTCAGGTTAAGGGGCGGGATTACCCGGTGTTTGGGGTTATTGAGAGCCGCATCTGGGTGGGCAATCATTCCCCATCACATACAACCCCTTCTGCTGCTCTAGTGTCGACGAGAGCTTGGGTAGTTATTTTACAGTGCCAGACCTCCCCAGACACATCGACTATTACCTGTTTGCGCTAATGACGTAAAGAAGACTGTTCTCCTTCTCTGCACAACCTATTTGCGAGAATGTTAGGTCTTCTCAGAGCCATTGTTTCTCCCTCATTTGTGTTAATGTCTCTGAGACGGATGTTCTTCCATTGTTGCAGACACCACTCTGTGTGAGTACATCTATGCAGGCGGATAGGATGCCTATTCAACCAAGTTTTGCTTCTCCTTCCCAGGGGCGGGTAGACATTGCGCCTTCTCGGGCAGTCCTTCACATCAGAAGAGGTCCTAATGGCCAGCTTAAGGATCCCAATAGGGCGTCTCCTCCCTCCGATCAAATGATTCCCGCAGGACAAGGGAGCTCTCCCTCGTTCCCACATCGCAGTCCAGGTGACTCAGCTCTACATCCTTTTCTACGAAGAGATGAAATCCCTACTCCTCCCCCCTTCAAATATGTTACCCGTTGGTCTCAGCTGGCCTTCACAGGGGAGAGGAAGGGAACCAAGATGATCTATGTTCTAAGTACAGAGTCGATGATCAGCAATCAGATAGCACCCCTAATGCGGTCCAGCAAGATAGGGACTGTTCGGCATTACACTTAGATGGAGTTCCACAATCAGATTCAAACCGTGACAGCTCAATCGCTCCAGTCCAAGGTCTCTTGTGTTCTGATTCTATTGAGGGGCAGCATGATCTGGTTTTCCCTTCCCGGCACTCTAAAGAATTGTAGGAAGGTAGGCCAAAATAGTGTGTATCACCTGTGTTTAGCATTTTGGACGCTGAATCCATTTTCCCTCATCCTGATTCTTAAAGGCTAGATTGGCAATGGGGCCATCTCTAGAGGAACTCAGGTAGTCCAGTAGTGTTCAAGGCATGCTCAGTGGGCAGCTCTCCAGTGCAATCTGTCCTCCCAGCTATAGTCCCATCCAGTTTCCAGGGACATGCTTCTGGGTCTAAGGCTTCTCAGCATGATGCTGAGGAACAGATGCTGAATGCTCAGCCCCAGGATCCTGCGGTGGAGAAGAATGCCCACATTCTAGTGGATCTCTCATCGTACTTCAAGCCAGAGGAGGAGCATGCGGATAAAGGGCAGAATTAGGATATGGTAAACAGGGAAGCCAGTCAGAAGGGGGCCAATGATGCAGCGTATCAAAATGTTGTGACTCATGGGGATAAGAATAAGCCCCGAAAAAAGAATAACGTAGCTGCGTATTGGCCTGATAGACAACCAGGCAAAGGGAGAAGGCGCTTCATTTCAAGCAGGAAAATGGCTAGAATGATTGATGAAGGGGAATGGTTCTGTCGACTGAGGAGACTCAAAAGGAGGACAGTGAATTCAGGATGTGTGTCCGATGGATAGAGCCATCATTTGGAATGCCCGAGGGGTAAGGAACAAAGCAACTATTAGGTCCTTGAAGAGGTTAGTCCGGCTCCACAAACCTTGGATTCTGGCGATTTTGGAACCTATGGTGAGGGAGGATCATCGTACGAAAATTGGGATGAAGTTAGGGTTTCACTCTTCTCTCTCTAATGCCAATGTCGGTGGTAAGATTTGGGTATTTTATCTTAATCAGCTTTCAGTTTCATTCCACTCTTACTCTAATCAATTGCTCTCCTTCAAAGTGTCTTTGCAGGATGGCAGGCTGTCTGGGCTGTTGTTCATTGTTTATGCAAAATGCTCCCATATTCTCAGAAGAGAGCTGTGGCAGGATCTGGGAGATATTAGTAGAACAGTTATAGGTTTCTGGACTGTCAGGGGAGACTTCAATGCGGTGGTTAGTGCTAGTGAAAGACGAGGGGCGAGCATGGCAGGGAACATTAGTATGTCTGAGTTCTCAGATGCAATTCAAAGTATGGGGCTTTTGGATGCGGGGTTTCTTAGGAATTCCTTTATGTGGAGCAATAATAGAACTGGGCAAGCTAGAATCTGGGCTAGACTAGATAGAATCCTGGTAAATGACAGATGGACGGCTGGTTTTCCCTCCTTCAGAGTTAATCATCAGCATCGTGTAAATTCGGATCACTCGCCCCTGCTGATCTCCTTCCCGCCAATGATGCAACCGTCCATAAAGCCTTTCAGGTACCAGCGGATGTGGTCCATCCATGACACTTTTTAGCTAGCGGTTAGGAAGGCGTGGGAGGGTCTTTCTTCTTATGATCCCATGACAAACGTTCAATTAAAGTTAAAGATGACCAAGCAAATTTTAAAGATGTGGAATAAGGAGGTCTTTGAAAATGTGTTCAATCAGATAAAAGTGGCAGAAGCAGATCTTATGCAATTCGAAAACATTTTGCAAGAAGAAGAATCAGAGGCTATTATGCTTCAAAGCTTGGCTTCTAGGAGGAAATTGGCTCAATTGCATCTCATGGAAGAGGTCTACTGGAAACAGAAGGCCAGAATCTCATGGATCCAGGCAGGTGACAGAAACACCAAACATTTTCATGCCGTAGCTCAAGAGCACATCAGGCAAGCTACTATTTTCGAGATCAAGGACAATAATGGGGTAGTTATCTCCGAGGTGGGAGCTATGAAGAGAGAGATAGTACGGTTTTTTTCTACTCTCTTCAGAGCGGAACAGTCGTCTAGCTCAGATGAGCTCCTTATGGCCATTCCATCAGTGCTTTCCCACCAGGACAACTTGGATCTTTTGGCCACTCCCACTCCAATTGAAACGTTTGAAGCTCTTAAATCTATGCCTATGGATAGCACGTCTGGCCCTGATGACTTTCCCGTATCTTTTTATGTGGATTGTTGGAAAATTTTTGGGGAGGATATCCACAAGGCGGTTTGTTCCTTCCTAGAAGGGGGTCAACTGCCTCGAGCATTCTCCACCTCTCTCATCAGCTTAGTCTCAAAGAAGCCATTTGCCGCCGGGTTTACAGACTATCGTCCGATTAGCCTCTGTAATGTTATCTACAAGATCTTCTCCAAAATCCTGGCAAGAAGATTCGGTAATGTTCTCCCTAGGCTTATTTTTATGGAGCAAGGGGCTTTTGTGCAGGGTAGGTCTATTATAGAAAATGTTGCGATGGCGATTGAGGCGATGCGTAACATTGACAAAAAAGTTAGAGGTGGCAACCTCATCATTAAGCTTGATCTAGAAAAAGCTTATGATAAGGTGGATTGGGTTTTCCTTAAGAAGGTGATGAGGCATTTTGGCTTTCAAGATAGGTGGATTTTGTTGATGGAAGCATATTGGAGTAACTGTTGGTTTTCGGTCATTCTTAACAGGGAGCCTACCGGTTTCTTCAAATCGTCTAAGGGTCTTCGGCAAGGAGACCCTCTCTCCCCGAGTTTATTCCTCCTTGTGGCAGATGTCTTCTCCAGAAATTTCAAGCAGCCGGTGTCTAGGGGTTGGTGTACCCCGTTTAAGCTACATCGCGGATTCCCTATAATTTCTCACCTTTTATTTGCTAACGACACTTTGCTGTTTGTGAATGGCAGCCAGGAATCGTTGCGCACGGTTAGGGATTTTTTTGATGGCATTCCAAGAAGCGTCTAGCCAAAGGATAAATTTCTAGAAGAGCAGTTTCCTTTGTCCAGGGAAGATGAACAATGGGAGGATCCGACGCACTGAAAGTCTCCTAGGTATGCATAATGCCCGAGAAGGGGTGCCTTACCTTGGTATTCCTCTCTTCAAAGGTAAAATCTCCACGGGCTCCTTTAGGGTGCTTATCGACAAGGTGGGGAGCAGGATCTCAGGGAGGAATTCCAGGCATTGTCCTAGGCGGGTCGGTTGACGATGATCAACCATGTGCTAGGGAGTATCCCTCTCCATACTATGACGGCCACAAAACTTCCTTATTCTCTGGTGGTGGAGCTGGAGCGCAGGTTTGACTAATTCTTCTGGGGTTGGGCAGATGGCAAAAAGAAGGTGCATTAGGTTACTTGGAAGAATATCGCGTGCCTGATCGAAGAAGGTGGCCTAGGGGTTCAAAGGTTAAAGGAGGTGTTGAAGGCTCTTAGGAGGAAAATGGCTTGGAACGTTAAATACGGTCAGCTGGAAAGCCCTTGGATTTTGTTTATGTGTGCAGGCAGCAGAAGGACTTGGAGGAGGGGAGCCTGTTCAGCCCTTCCACTCTGGCTTCCCCATTTTGGAAGGAGGTGAGGAAAGAACTCCCGGTTATTACTAGCTCTATGCAATGGCATGTTGGCAATGGTGATTTAAATGGTTGGTCCTCCAATTGGACAGGGATGGAGCCTCTCCAATCAATAGTTTCTTCTCCTATTCCTCAGTCTCTGATGTCTATGAAGGTTAAAGACTTCATTGGCTCAATGGGTCCATGCCCCCCCTCTTCAATCAACCTCATCCTGCATGAAGATATCTTTGACTTCATTGTTAGCCATGGGTTTACTACTACTGCAGATGTTCCCTCCTGTTTCTGGCCTTTTGAGTCCTCTGATAAGTTTTCTACCAAGTCAGCGTGGTGGCTGGGTAGGGATCCTGGACAGGTTATCTGGTGGTTCAAATGATTATGGCATCCCAATATTCCTCCGAAATTATCTTTACTCAGTTGGCATCTACTTAATGGGGTAATTCTGATTGATAGTCGGGTGCAAACCAAAGGTTTTCACCTTGTCTCCATGTGCTATTGCTGTCAGAATGGCCCCATAGTCAACTCGCAGGTAGAATCAATCCCACACCTTTTTTTGCATGGTCAGCAGGCCAGTGCCATTTGGCGTTACTTCTCGGCAGTCTGTGGCATCACCTTTTTTTATCCCAACGGTGTGGAGGATAGTCTTCGGCATTGGAAGGCTGCAGATGCACCTGGAGCTGCCTCTACATTAGCCAAGCGAGTCTTACCGGTCTTGATTCTGTGGGATCTTTGGAAGAGTCATAATGGGGCCAAATATGATGACCATCCAATGAAGACGCAAGCTGCGATTGCTCGAATCAGGTGGTAGGCGGTCACCTTGCTTGTCGGTAAAGATGACATTCAGTAGAGGCTTTCTCCTGAGGCCAGGTCATCCCACGTCCAGTCCCCCCGTTTTTCTAGCCCCCTTCAAGTTATCAAATGGAGAAGACCGGCAGCTGGTTGGGTGAAGCTTAACGTAGATGGTTCAGCGTCGGGAAATTCGGGTCGTTAAGGGGGCAGACGGGTTTGTAGGAATGAGGACGGTAAGCTGATTTTTGCTTTCTCTGCAGGGTATGGAGTGGGGACGAACAACAGGGCAGAAGTGAGAATGATATATGATGGTATTATGGTATGCTTGGAGCATCGCCTGAGCAGAATCATGGTTGAATCTGACTCTATGCTTGCAGTTTCCCTCATTTCCTCCTCGTCCTAAGTCCCCTGCATTTAGCGTCCATGGGTTAGTAGAATTCAGCGGCTGTGTCAGAGTGCGTCCATTGTTTTCTCTACGATTCCCAGGGAGGGGAACGGCCTGGCCGATGGTATGGCTAGAGAGGGCAGCCGTTTGCAGCTTTCTCAAGTCTTAGAGGAATCCCGGGACCTACCTCCAAGCATTCGTGGCATGCACTTTCTGGACAGAGTAGGCATTGGCTCAATTAGAGGTGCCCCAGGATAGCGTCTATTTTCTGGTCAGCTTGCCCCCATGGGGATTTTTCTGTACATCAGTATTTGGGTGCGGTTTTTTGGTGTGAGTGGGGCGGGAGATCCTCTCCCCTTTGGTCAGAGGGTCGGGGATCTCATGGGTGTTTCTTTTCTTTACATGATAGGTGTGGCCCGTGTTTTTTGTTTGGCCCCTCGAAAGCTTTGTAAATTTGTTGTTGTGATGAAATGAAATGTGGCTTTAGCTATATATATATATATATATATATATATATATATATATATATATATATATATATATATATAGGTTTGAGAAAGGACATATGAAGCTTGTTTGAATAGGTAAGACTTTATTTCTTTTAATTTTTGCTTTCATAGTGCGTTATTCATCGCTTTGTGCTATTATTTTTTCCGCAAGAGTTTTTACAAGTAAAATTTGGATTGTTATTGGTTGGACTTAGTTATGTGATTGTGTGTACTTTAATTTGCTTGATTCATCTCTGTGTACTTCCACGGTTCCTCAATAAGTGGTATCAAAGGTAACGTTAGGAAGCAAATTAAATATGAAAACAACGTATTAATGACATCTAACCCAAATTCGATGTAGAAAAATACTTAATAAGAACAATTTTGAACTATGAAAAGTTAAGATGAATAGTATCTTAGTTCAACAAGGATTAGATGAAGATGTCCTTGAAAAATGACTGAAATTTATGACAAAAGAATAATGGAACAAGATGAATAAGAAAGTTAGAACCTCTATCAAATTGTACTTAAAGGATGAGGTCCTCTATAATATTATGAGGGAAAAAACTGTAGTATAAGTGGGCAAAACTAGAGAATATATTTATGAAGAAATCTCTTAAGAATCGTTTGTACTTGAAACTATAATTGTTTAATTTTAAGATGTCGTAAGGGGATGATGTTGAGGCCCACATTAGTAACTTTAATAAGTTGATTTATAAATTGTTTGATGTGAAAAAGATGATGAAATATGATGATTAAACATGTATACTATTGAATTCTCTCTCAGCTTCGTATGAGTCATTCAACAACTCTTTGTACACTAGTAGAATGATCATTAGTGTTGAAATTGTTATCTTAGCTGTTCAGTCGAAGGCAATAAGAAAAAAATGTGATGTGGTTACTTTTACATATGCACAGGTTATGAGGGGGAGAAATCTAAGTAGAATATTTGATCTTCACGATCGAGGTCCAAATCCAAGGGAAAAGGCAAATGAAAGTTAAAGTGCTGAAATTGTGGCATGACGGGGCAAATGAAGAAGGATTGTCAGAATCCTAAGTCGAAAAAAGGTAAATTTAGATAGTTCTTTTAGGGATGCCAACACTACGGAATCCGGTGAGGAGATGAATTGTAACGACGTGTTGAATGCATCAAAATTCAGGTACTTCGATGAAGAATAGATTTTAGAAATGAGGGCTTCGTACCACATGACCCCTCATTAAAGTTAATTCACCAGTTACAGTGAGTGCAATGGTGGTCAGTTGTTTATGGACAATGATAGTACCTGTAAAGTGGTAGGTGTGGAATATGCTCATCAAAATGTTTGATGGCATGGAACGTATCTTGACCAAAGTAAGACATGTTCCTAATTTTAAGAAGAGTGTGATATCTCTAAGTATACTCAGGGCATTAGGGTTCAAAGTCACTGGGTTTTTTTTTCCGAAGAGGTCTCTTGCCTCAATCCATTAATCACAGGACATTTACAACCATTCGGGAGCAGCCCTACAAAACTAGACCACCCCTATCATGTATAGAAAAATAGAGAAAACATATCTAACAAACTGGTAACAAGAAGGCCTAGTCAGCAGCCTCTCACTGGCCCCGGACCACCCAAACAACTGAGAAAGCCCACCTCCTCGTCCTCCCCAAACAAACCGAGAAGAGGATGGGAAGAGACTGCCACTACCCTGGGTAAGATCTAATATTCCCCAATCCAACTCTGTCCAGAAATAAGAGCCCCCTGACTTGAGGAGAAAGGTCCTTGACGTTCCCATAAACGGCTGAAACCTGAGCCTGGTTGCCCTCCCTGGCCATACCATCCGCCGGGCCATTCCCTTCTCGTGGGATAATTGAAAATAATGTAACGCCGTAATCGCCCACCTCAGACTCCCGCTAACCCAAGGCCACCATTGCCATGGGACTCCTGAGGTAGACGATGACAGGGCGACAGCCACCTTTGAGTCTAACTCAACCTCAATCTTCTTCAAACCCCGTTCCAAACATAAAACAATGCCATCATACACTGCTTTAACTTCCGCCCTGTTATTGGTCCCCACTCCATATGCTGTAGAGAAAGCAAAAATTAGCTTACCATCCTCCCCTCTGCATACCCCCCTCCACCTGAGTGGCCTAAGTTACCACTGGCTAATCCATCGATGTTTAATTTCACCTAGCTAGACGCTAGTTTAGACCATTTAACTACTTGAAAGGAAAGGGAGCAAGGGGAGAAAGCTTGTGCGTTTAGAATGTTACTTGCCAACCGTTGCGACACTTCTTCTTGACCTTCCAACAGGGTAACTGCCCACCACTAGATGCGAGAGATAGAGATATTTTCCACCACCTGTGTGTCGTTATACCTTGCCTCATTACGGCTCATCCAAATTTCCCACAGAACGAGGATCGGGATTAATCGCCTAAGGGTAGACGATGCTGCACCTGGAGCTTCCGCACTCTTCCACTGCCTTAGCCGATCATCAATGGAGTGGTAGATTAGGAAAGAGATACCGCAAGCTACAGAGAAATACCGCCAAGTAGCTAACGCCAGATGACTATGAAGGAATAGGTGCTGGATATATTCCACTTGCGAGCTAGAAGAGGGACTGTTCTTGCAGCAGCAACATTTAGAGGCCAGCTGAACACCTTTGCTTTGCACGCAATCATCCACTGGGATAGCTCCCTATAACAATTTCCAGCAAAACAGAGACATTTTGGGAGGTATCTTTGAGTTCCAAATCCACTTGATCCACCAGCTTCCTTGCCCAGGATCCCTTTCCAAACGCCAAGCCGTCTTTGTAGAAAACTACCCTGAAGCATCTAGTGGCCAGAAAGAAGATGGCAGTTCTGCAGAAGTTGCAAACCTGCTTTGAATGATAAAAGTGAAGAGACCATGAGGCAGAAGCAGGTTGACGTAGGATGGAGGGAAGGGGCCCGCTGCACCAATAAAATCTTTCACCTGTAGGGATAGCAACTCCTGGGGAATAGGAGAGGTAACCAGGGAATGAAGAGGACCCTTCCCCGTCCAATTGGTTGTCCAGACATTGAGCTCCCCATTACCTACATGCCATTGAACTGAATTAGCCAAAATTGGGAGTTCTTATCTCACCTCCTTCCAATAGGGGGTGTGGATGAAGAAAGGGTGGTAGGTACGGAGTCCACTTCCAGATCCGACCGGTGCCGAGATCACATATACTGGACCCATAGACCGTCCTTTTTGCTAAATTTAATATTCCAAGCCATTTTCCACCTGAGAGCTTTCAAATGCATAAGCCTCATTCCACAATCGGCATCGAGATCTTGTTCCATGCAACCCAATGTAGTTTCTTCCTACCTTCCACCCTTCCCCAGAAAAATTGGGCAAACATTTTCTCGAGCTCTTCCACTACCTTCTTTGGGAATTTTGTGGCGGCCATAGTATGGAGGGGCATACTACCCAGAACATGCTTGATTAGCGTCAACCGACCGGCCTAGGAGTGGAATCTGGTGTTCCAACCCGAGATTCTGTTGCCCACCTTTTCCAACACTGCATTGAATGAAGCCAAGGAAATTCTGCCCCTATACAGAGGGATGCCTAGGTATTGCACACCTACCCCTGCTTTAGAGATGCCCAAAACTCTTTCCATTTGTCTGATTCTTCCTGAACTCATCTTTGCAGGGCAAAGGAAGCTACTTTTACGAAGGTTGAACCGCTGGCCAGACACTTCTTGGAATGCCTCCATGAAAGCCTTAACCGAGCCCAAGGAGTCAAGATTGCCATTCACAAAAAGTAAAGTATCATCAGCAAATAAAAGGTGAGAGAGAATGGGAGCACCACGGCCAAGATTGAATGGTCTACACCAGACCCTCTCAATGAGTTGCTTGAAATTCCTAGAAAAAACCTCTGTTGCAAGAATAAAAAAAGCAGGGGATAAGGGGTCCCCCTGGTGGAGTTCCCTAGTCGATTTAAAGAACCCTGTAGGCTCCCCGTTGAAAAGGACCGAAAACCAGCAGTTCCCCCAGCACGCTTCCATCAACGAGATCCATCTTTCAGTAAACCCAAAACGCCTCATCACCTTCTTAAGGAAAACCCAATCCAGCCTGTCATAAGCTTTCTCCAGATCAAGCTTGACAATGAGATTTCCTCCTCTAGATTTCCTGTCAATTTGCCTCATCGCCTCTAGCGCCATCGCAACATTTTCTGTAATCAATCTGCCTTTTACAAAAGCTCCTTGTTCCATCGATATAAGCCTAGGAAGAATTCTGCTCAACCGGATCGCCAGAATCTTAGAGAAAATCTTATAAATAACATTATAGAGGCTAATCGGCCTGTAGTCTGCGAAGCTGACAACTGTCTGCTTCTTAGGGACAAGACTAATCAGAGAGGCCAAAAATGCCTAGGCATTTGACCCCCTCCACAAAAAGCAGACGGCCTTATGGATGTCCTCCCCTACTATCTGCCAACAATCCACATAGAAAGAGACTGGAAAGCCATCTGGCCCTGGCGCACTCTCCATCGGAAGTGCTTTAATCGCCTCAAAAGTCTCTAACAGCATTGGAGGAAGCAACAAGGCTGCATTTTCCTGAGAAAAAACCAGAGATGGGATAGCAGAGAGGAGGTCTTCTGAGCGGGAGGATTGATCCGCCCTGAAAGAGCGAAGAGAAGAAAGAGACCGCTTCGACTTTCATTTGCTCCACTTCTGAAATCAGAACCCCATTGCTATCCTTGATCTCTGAGATAGTGGCTCTTCTAATGCGTTCTTGGGCTGAAGCATGAAAATGTTTAGTATTTTTATCGCCCGCCTGAAGCCAAGATTTTCTGGCCTTCTGCTTCCAGAAGACCTCTTCCTTGAGTTCTAGCTGAGCCAGATTTCTCCTAGCAGCTAAACTTAGAAGCATAAGCTCTTCCGATCCATCCTGCTGCATTCTCATTTCCAGCTCCTTAAGGATTGTCTCCGCCCCTTGCATCTGGGTAAAGATGTTTCCGAAAACCTCCTTGTTCCACATCTTTAAAATTTGGTTGGTCTTCTTTAACTTGACCTGAACATTTATCATGGGATTGTAGGAACTTATTCCCTCCCACGCTTTCTTGACCATAGTCTGGAAAGAGTCATGCATGTTCCACATTCGTTAATACCTGAATGGTTTGATGGTCGACTGAGGGACAACTGGAATGGAAAGCAGGAGGGGAGCATGGTACGAGTTGACTCTAGCCAAGTGATTCACTTTGAAGGAGGAAAAAACCGTCACCCACCTGTTATTAATCAAGATTCTGTCCAGGCGCGCCCAGATCCTAGCTAGCCCTGCTCTGTTATTGCTCCATGTGAATGGATTACCGACAAAACCCGCATCCATGAGACCCGAGTTCTGGATAGCAGCAGAGAATTCAACCATACTAGCTCTACCTGCGACACTTTGACCTCTTCTTTCACTGGCGTCTGTAACCGCATTGAAATTGGCCCCCACAGCCTATGGCCTTGTAACTGTACCGCTGATGAAAACCAAATCCTACCATAGCGCTCTACAGAGGAGGTGCGAGCATTTAACATAAACTAAAGATAAAAGAGCAGAAAACTTACCATCCTGAGACGCAATATTCAAGGAAAGCATCTGATTAGACGAAGAATGGAAGGAAACACCAAGCTGATTTTTATAGAAGACCCAAATCTTGCCTCCCACGTCCCTGTTTGAAAGAGAGGAATGAAACCCCAACTTAAGCCCGATAACAATACACCTGTCTTCCCTTACCATAGGCTCCAATATAGCTACTAGCAGAGGGCTATGCTTGCGAACTAGCTTCCGCAAAGACCTCACCGTCGCTCTGTTCCCTACCCCTCGGGCATTCCATATAATTGCTCTATCCATCCGTTATACATTCTGAGTTGATTGTCCTGCTGAGGCTGAGTTCCATTCGATTACTCCTGCTGAGGCTGAGTTCCATTCGATTACTCCTGAATACAAGGTGAAACCCCTGCTGGGAGGCTGGTGCTGATTGGCGAACTACCTTCTGATCTTGCCTTGCTGGAGAGATAATCAATAGAGATTCTTTTGAGGTGCCCTCACCTCCAGTCCTATCTGGTGGTTTCTGTAATAGGAGAGAAGGAAGGTTCAACCTCTCTGCTATCGTTGGTCCTGATATCCTGAGTGTTTGCCCCTCCCTTCTCTCCTACTGCGCCCTGGACTATCTGAGCATCATCCTTCTGACCTGAAGAATGGTTAGACACCATCTGGAAATGGACAGCATTCTGCTGAACCATAACATTAGAGATCTCAGCCACCCTGGCTGACTGCAAACCATCTCTAGATTGGAAGTCCTCATTTTCTTTGCCCAATTAGATTGCGCCATTGAGGCTTTGAGACTGATCTGCCAAACTACTTTCTCCTCTGCACTGCTCCCCTTGCTCTACTAGGCTTCCTGACAATGCCTCCATCTTTTGAGTTGGTAGCATTGAAAGACTGGCCCTATCCAAGGTATGTTGGTGGCTCTTATAAGGGATGATTCTTAGAGGATCACCTCTCTCTTGATCTCCATTAACTCCCATGGGCAGGATAGACTTCCCTGCCATTTGATTTACCTGGACATTCTGCTCTACAGCGGTCGCACGAACAGAAAGCAGCCCTTGCTTGGAAGTAACTAGATCCCTGGATAGCGCTAGATGGGCCTTAATAGGGGAGTTCCGACTATTCTCCTCTACACCTCTCACCTAGGGTCCACTGTCAACTTGGGGCCATGCTAACTGTCGTACCAATTGGGGATTCTGAGACAACTGTACTTCCGTCTCAGCGGCTTTTCCACAAACAGGTAACATACATTGCTTGGTAATGTCCTATTCTGTGATAAGCGATTTCTTCAACCATAGTTTCACCGATTTGGTACTTGAACGTGGATCTTTTGGGGGAATCCATCGTCCTCCTGCGCAGATAGAACTCTCCAAGATACCAAAAATAGGGAAATCCTGTCCCTTAACCTGTAGGATAAGCACTCGCTGCAACTCCGAGAAGGATGAGGGTTTAACCCGGACCCTCGCAAATGCCTGGAAGATTCCGATCACCACCACTCTATTGATCTCCACAACCTCTTCGAACGATTGGGCAATTCTCACGATGATATTAGGGAACCATGCATTAGAAGAAATTCCAAATAGCCGACTCCACACTCCACAAGGCAGCGCTGATTCACGAACAGACCACCTCGTCACCTTTTCTATGTCCATCACCCTGTGCAGCTCGCCATCTATTTCAAAACTCTCCATCTCTAGCCTCGATTTGAACTTTGCCAGGAACTTTTTGGGGCCTAAGCGAGCAATCTCCTCAGGAGCTGATGCCTGAAGTGATCGCCGCATCCCGTCTAGCAGATGGAGAATGGAGACCTCTATAGTGCTGCAAATGATGAGAGCTTGGGCTAGCTCTCTATCCGAATGGTCTACTAGCTTGGAATCTGATTGGATATAAAAGGCATTGGCACTCCCAATGGGCTGAGAGGCCTCCGCTGCTTTGAAATAAAGAGAGGGTTTAACTGAGAGGTTTGAGTCCTTTACTACTGATGCATAGGAAGACTACTGAAAACCCTTCTAAAATCGAGCAGGATCTGACCTGACTTGTTGATGGGGCTCCGCCCGTAGAGGCTGAACTGCGATAGCACCTCTACTCTGACCTAGTCTTCCAATAGGACCTCGGGCCCAAGCCAGGAAAACAGACCTTCCATCAATCCTCCTCCCATGGAGATAGTTTATAGCGTTTAAGGCATCCTGCTCATAGCTGTAGGAGACAAAAGCATATCCTTTCGATCTCCTGCTAACAGAATCCCTTGGAATAAAAACCCCAACGAGCTTACCATATTGCTCAAAAATTTTGAGCAGATCATCTTCAGATGTATCAAACGTAAGATTCGCCATGAAGACAGGGAATGGCGATTTCTGTTTACGGGTCCGACAAAGCTGGACTCATTCCCAACCTTCCTCCCATTCCCAACCTTCCTCCCTTTCCCCTTCCTCCATTTTCGCTTTCTTCAAAGTCACTGGGTTTAATCGTGTCCTTAAAGTTTTAAATGCCCACTCATTATCATAAAGGGATAGAGGAATGAAAACCTTTACAGCTTGATCAGGAGTACTTCATCAGGTAGAGCAACAACATCTGTAGCGGATTCTAAGTCTGTACATATTTAGCATGCACACTTTGGACACATAAGCTAACAGGGCATGAATGTACTTTCGGACTATTGTTTAATTCGAGCTTTTAAAAGAATTGATTTAAATACATGCAAGCATTATATGTGTAGTAAACAATCAAGGTTATCATTTTAATATGGAAAACATGTTTATAAGGGGGTTTCAGATTATGTGCATTTTAGGGTCAGCGCCCATGGTTTCTGGTGGAGGGTTGTCATGATTTGTTACATTCATTGATGACTATTTTAGAAAAGTATGAATTATTTTATAAAAAAATAAATCCGATGTTTTTATCAAGTTCAAGTAGTGGAAGACAAAAGTTAAAAAATAGTCGAGGCAGAAGGTGAAAGTGTTGAGGATAGATAACGATAGAGAATTCACTTCGAGGGAATTTAATCAATATTATAATGATGAAGGGATCGTAAAGCACGGTACTATATGTCACACACTAGAGCAAAATGGTGTCGTTGAGCGGATGAATCATACTCTCTTGGAGAGGGTCCAATACATGATTAGTAATGGTGCATTGGGTAGGGAATTATGAATTGAGGCCTTTAACACAACTTGTTATTAGTAAATCGATCCCCTTTTATGGCTATTGAATGTAAAATTTCAGAGGAAGTGTGGAGTAATCAGTAGGTAGACTATTTAGGACTGCATGTATTTGGTTACGATGCTTACTCTCACAAACCATCAGTTGAAAGAGATAAATTAGACCAAATGGCTAATAAGTATAACTTTGTTAACTATGGTAATGGTGTAAAAAAATATCCTTAATCACGATGTTGAATTCGATGAAAGATCATTGTTCCGTAAGGATGAGCATAAGGAAGCCGAAAGGTTGTTTGTGTACGTTCAGTTAAACAGAGATGAAATACATGCTAAAACTGAGATGCAAACACAGGTATAAGAGTAGCTTAAGTAGTATCCTATGAGAAGGAATCTGAAAAAGGATCGCAGGTTACCAACAAGATACAAGGATGAATCGAATGTTGCATTTTCCCTTATTACGGATGAGGAGAATCCATTTACTTTTTAGGAAGCTCTTGATGCGCCAAATGTCAAAGAGTGGAAAGCAACGATGAATGATGAGATGGATCCCTTATACAAGAATGAGACGTGAGAATTGGTGGAGCTTCCCATCAGGCGAAAAGTGATCAGATGCAAGTGAATCTTCAAAAAGAGATAGAATAGGTATAAGGTAAGGTTGGTAGTAAAGAGAAATCCTTTAAAAAAAAAGGTGTGGACTTCATTGATATATCTGCACCGTAATAAGGTAAGTATCTATCAGATTCATATTGGCGTTGTTTGCCCAATGCAATCTCGAGGTGGAACAAATGTATATGAAGACCACAATCTTGCATGGGGAATTAGAAGAGCAGATTTACATGAACCAATTACAAGGTTTTAAAATATAATGGACAGAATAAGGCTTGCAAATTGAAGAGGTTATTATATGGCCTGAAACAGTGGCATAGTAAATATAAAGAATCATAAACACCAAGATTATCAGATGATTATTTCAATCACAATAGAGAAAAAAAAATTAGGATCACTCACCTGAACTCTGGTGATGTGAATTTTGTTATATTACATCGAGATCAATTGATTGACAATTACCTAATTACATATTTGAATTAGCTCACGATTTGCATTTATCTAAACTTATTTAATTAGTTCACATTTGGTTAATAAATTCTTAGCTTGGGACAGCCCACACGAAGAATTCGATCATCAGATTTTGAATTCTCTTAGATGTTACACACAATATATATAGTTAGTCATCTTTCCATGTGGGGTCCAATTGACCAACCAAAGCACTCTGATCATCCCGTTATCTCTAGATGATTAAGGATTATTGGTAGAGGTGTACACGAACCGAGCTAGTTCGGTCATCTCACTCGACTCGAGTCGAAAAAGCTCAATTCGACTTAATTCGAAGCTAAGTTCTAGCCGAGTCGAGCTGATTTTTTGAGCTCAAAAATGAGTTCAAGACGAGTTCAAGCTGGCCCCAACTCAACTCGACTCGAATCGAACCTAACTCGAATAGAACTCTTATCAAACCAGTTCGGTGACTCAATTACTTTGATGTTGATGTCGCTCACCAAGTGTTTAATGAAATGACAAAAAGAAGTATGGCTGGTGGCAAGGAAAGTATGTATATAAAACCAACACCCTTTTTTCTTGATTTTTATGTTGCTTAGAAGGCGTTTGATAAAATACTTGTAAAATCATTGATGTGTTGGGGGCCTTACGTAAAACCTTAGGATCTAGCCCTCCAGAACAAACCAGAATTATGGATAATAAAGCAATGAAAATAATCAATGCATCAATCACACACCGCACAAGAGATTTTTACGTGGAAAACCCTTAAAGAGGTAAAAACCACGGGACCTCGTCCAGATCAACAATCCACTATGAAGTAGAACGTTATAACCTTCTTCACTCATGCAGGAGTGGATAAACAATAAGAGAAATAGAGAAAACGGAGAGATCTAACCGATTACGAGGACATAGAAGCGTTGAGATATAGATTGCACAGTAGATAACCTCCACGAGCAGAAACTCCCTTCTATAAGCCTCATCTCTCTCTTCCTCTCTCTCTCTCTCACCTTTTGATAGCCCTAAACCCTTTAGCAAATCCCTTGTAAAGCTTTAGGAAACCCTCTTACATTCTTTTGCATTCTCTTGCATACCTAGAAAACCCTAGGCAACCCCTTTTATAGTTTAGGAAACTTCCCTTTCGCATCCCGGTTGCGAAAGGACTCAAATCCGCAGTTTCGTGCAAAATCGCGGGACAAACTGTGTAACCTTCGACTGGTCGAAGCCTGTCCATGACCGGTCGAAGCCCACCTTCGACTGGTCCTGGAATTCCAGGACTGGTCTTAGCCACCGAAAAAAAATAGCATGAACTCGCTGGACTTTGAGTCATGACAGGGCTCGAACCTACAACCGGTAGAGCGCCTCCCATGACCGGTCGAAGACGGGGAAAAAACCCCATCAAATCTCCCCCTTTTTGACCCAGGAGGGATCCACCTTCTTCAAGCCATCCAGGTTTCTACAAACCTCAAACTTGCCCTTGAGCAAAGCCTTGGTCATCATGTCTGACCCATTATCGTCCGTGTGGACCTTCTCAAGCTATGACACCTTTTGTTCCAAAGTATCCCTGATCCAGTGATACCGAATCTCTATGTGGTTCGACTTGAAATGCTAACTTGGATTCTTGCTCAAGTGTATAACACTCTGACTATTGCAATAGACCACGTGCTCCTCCTGCTTTAAGCTAAGTTCCTGTAGAAACATCTTCATCCAAAGCATCTCTTTACATGCCTCTATGACTGTAATGTACTCGGCCTCTGTCGTCGACAATGCTACGACCTTCTGTAGTTTGCTCTGCCAAGAAACCGCTCCTCCTGCAAACGTGAACATGAACCCTGATGTAGACTTCCTAGAGTCTATGTCACCTGCCATATCTGCATTTGTGTAGCCCTCTAATACAGGTTTACCATCACTATAACATAGGCTCAACCTGGATGAGCCTCTTAGATATCGTAGTATCCATTTCACTACTGCCTAATGCTCTTTACTAGGATTGGCAAGATACCGGCTGACAACACCAACCGCATATGCTATGTCCGGGCGTGTACACACCATAGCATACATCAAACTTTCTACCGCTGACGTGTAGGGTATCTTCTACATCTCTTTCACGTAGGGTATCTTCTGCATCTCTTCCACCTCTGCCTTCGTCTTGGGACACTACCTGTCGCTTAATCTGAAGTGTCCATCTAGTGAAGTACTGACCGGCTTCACTATATTCATATTGAACTGCTCTAGGACTTTCTCAATATACCATTCTTGTGACAGCCAGAGCTTCCTGCTGCTTCTGTCACGGGTTATCTCCATTCATAGGATCTGTCTAGTTAGGGCCCAAGTCTTTCATCGCAAAAGACTTGCTCAACTCTTGTTTCAGCTTGTCGATCTTCTTGATGTCTTTTCCCATGATGAGCATGTCATCAACGTATAAGAGTAGTACTAGGAAATCACCATCTGAGAACTTACGCGTGAACACATGGTGGTCCGACTCCGTTCTGTCATACCCATGTTTCAACATAAACAAGTCGAACTTCTTGTACCATTGCCGTGGAGCTTATTTCAGCCCATACAAGCTCTTCCTCAGCTTACACACCATATGCTCCTTACCCTTGACTTCGAACCCCTCTGGTTGGTGTATGTAGATCTCTTCTTCCAGGTCACCATGGAGAAAGGCAATTTTAACATCTGACTACTCTATCTCCAGATCCATGCTAGCCGCCAACCCAAGCAACACCCGTATGGATATCATCTTCACCACTGGTGAGAATATCTCTTCGAAGTTTATGCCTTTCCTCTGACCAAAACCTTTCACCACAAGTCTGGCCTTGAACCTCGTCTGTGAATTCTTCTGCTCAATTTTCTTTCTGAACACTCACTTGTTGCTCAAAGCTTTCTTGCCCTTAGGCAGTTTCACCATATCATAGGTGTGGTTCTTATGCAAGGATTCTATCTCATCTTGCATAGCTTTCAACCACTCCCCCTTATGCTCGTCGGCTAGGGCCTCAGAATAATCTTCTAGCTCTCCCCCATCGGTTAGCATAATGTACTTATGCGGCGAGTACCTCTTGGACGGCTGTCTGTCCCTAGATGACCTCCTCACCTGTGGCTCAATAAGTGGATCAAGTGGGGGCTGCTCCCCTGGTTCATCTTCTGAAGGAACTCCCTCGTCCTCTGCACCTTGTTGTACTCCCCCGTCATTAGGCACCACGGGAGGAGTAACCGGATCCATGTCTTCTAGCTTACCTGAACTAGGCTGGTTCTTCTCTGGCTTACCAATGTCTTCTGTACACTAATCTTCAAAGAAAATCACATCTCTGCTCCTGACGAGCTTCCTCTCGGTCGGATCCCACAACCTGTAACCGAATTTTTTATCACCGTACCCCAAGAACACACACTGCCTAATCTTCATATCGAGTTTGGACCTCTCGTCCTTTGGTACGTGAACGGATGCCCTGCATCCAAACACCCTGAGATAGTTGTCTGAATGGATCTGTCCAGTCCACACCTTCTCAGGTACTTCTCCATTCAACGGGGCTGATGGAGACCTGTTTATCAAATACACCGCCGTGCTCATTGTTTCTCCCCAGAACGTCTTGGGCAACTTCGCATGGGATAACATGCATCTGATTCTCTCAACAATGGTGCGATTCATTCACTCAGCTACACCATTATGCTGGAGGGTCTTGGGAACCGTCTGTTCATGCCGTATACCCAGGGACTTGCAGTACTCATGAAAGTCGCCAATGTATTCACCGCCATTGTCAGTATGGATGCACTTCAATGATCTACCTGTCTCTCTCTCGACCATAGCATGAAACAATTTAAACACACCAAAGACCTCATCCTTGGATTTCAAAGCATAAACTCAAACCCTCCTAGATGCATCATCTATAAAAGTAACAAAATACAATGCCCCACCCAAGGTTTTTATCCTCATAGGACCACAAACATCAGAATAAACCAAATCTAATGCATGCACTTTATTAACATGAGAAGCAGTTTTAACAAATGAAACTCTATGTTATTTCTCTGATAAACAATCAAGACAGGTTTTGAGAGGTGTACTTGTCACGTCTGGAAGGAGCCGCTTCTTTGCTAGTACGTGAAGCCATTTTTCACTCATGTGACCTAGACGCCTGTGCCACATGTCAATAGCTGAATCTTTCATTGCGTTCAACCCACCCTTGCACATACTGACACTTATCTTGTACATGGTGCAACATTTCTTCCTCTGACCATGATCAACGAACCCTTGATGAGCTTCCATCACCCACCAGTAAACCGACTTTCGTAGTCATCATCATCCAGCCTTCCTGTCGACATCAAGTTGAGGCGAAGGTCTGGGATATGCCTCACATCCCTGAGAACTAATGTGTAGCCCACATCAGTTTTCACACAAATATCACCGACTCCCACAATTTTTGATACGCCAGAATTTTCCATCTTCACAGTCCCATAGTCACCTAACTTGTAGCTTATGAATGAGTCCCTGTGTGGAGTTGTATGAAAAGAAGCTCCTGAGTCTATCACCCAATCGGTGTCCTGACTCGTAGCCGTGAGACATACATCATGATTTATAGAAAGAATAACTACCATATCGCCATCTGAAGCGACCGCAGTGGAATTTGATTCATCTTCCTTCCCTTTTCCTATCTTGTCGTTCTTCTTACCATGACATTCATGCTTGTAGTGGCCCTTCTTGCCACAATTCCAGCATTTGACATCTTTTCTGTTACTCAACTTGCCTCTTGATTTATCTTGGGCCATCCCACCCTTCCTGTTCTTTCCTCTCCCCCATTCCTGTGTCACAAGGGCCTCTTGCTGAGTAAACCCCTTAGACTTCCTCCATGTTTCTTCATTGAAGAGACAACTAGTTACCTGTTCCATGGATATCTTTTCGTCTGGCGGGGAGTTACTTAGAGACACCACCAATGTCTCCCAACTGTCAGGCAATGAACTAAGCAATAGTAAAGCCTACAGTTCATCATCCAGGACCATCTTTATAGAGGTGAGTTGGTTCACTATATTACTGACCTCATTCATGTGCTTGGACACAGAACCACCATCCTTGAATTTGAGATTTACCAGTCACCTTATCAGAAAAATCTTATTACCGGCTGTCTTCCTCTCATACAGCCCTTATAATTTCAGCCATAGGCTAGCGGCTGAGGTTTCTGTAGACACATAGTGGAACACAGAATCATCCAAACATTGTCTAATAAACCCCACTGCCTTTTGGTCCATCTTCTTCCAATCATCATCAGTCATATCCTTGGATTTTGCTGATATGCCTAAAATTAGAGAATATAAATCCTTGCAATAAAGCAAGTCCTCCATCTTAGCCTTCCATATGGTCCAGTTAGAACCATTGAGGCTGATCATCCTTAATGAGCCACCTTCCATAATTCCAAACCGATCCTACCTGTTCAATGAACTTAACTCTGATACCACTTTGTTGGGGGCCTTGCACAAAACTTTAAGATCTAGCCCTCCAGAACAAACCAGAATTACGGATAATAAAGCAATGAAAACAATCAATGCATCAATCACACACCACACAAGAGATTTTTACATGGAAAAACCTTAAAGATGTAAAAACCACGGGACCTCATCTAGATCAACAATCCACTATGAAGTAGAATGTTACAACCTTCTTCACTCAGGCAGGAGTGGATAAACAATAAGAGAAATAGAGAAAACGGAGAGATCTAACCGATTAGGAGGACATAGAAGCGCTGAGATATAGATTGCACAGTAGATAACCTCCACGAGCAGAAACTCCCTTCTATAAGCTTCCTCTCTCTCTTCCTCCCTCTCTCTCAACTTTTGATAGCCCAAAACCCTTTAGCAAATCCCTTGTAAAGCTTTAGGAAACCCTCTTGCATTCTCTTGCATACCTAGAAAACCCTAGGCAACCCCTTTTATAGTTTAGGAAACTTCCCTTTCGCATCCCGGTTGCGAAAGGGCTCAAATCCGCAGTTTCGCGCAAAATCGCGGAACAAACTGCGTAACCTTCGACTGGTCGAAGCCTGTTCACGACCAGTCGAAGCCCACCTTCGACTGGTCCTGGAATTAAAGGACTGGTCTTAACCTCAAAGAAAAAACAGCACGAACTCGCTGGACTTTGAGTCGTGCCAGGGCTCGAACCTACTACTGGTCGAGCGCCTCTCACGACCGGTCGAGCGGGGCTCAGGACCGGTCGAAGATGAGGAAAAAAACCCCATCATGATGTTGTCTCAAATACAGTGAGATTTTGAAGGTGTAGTCCAGGTGTTTGTCAAAATGCTGCAATGGTGAACTCAACTCGATCTTAGCTCGA